>JAHDVF020001160.1:1200000-1886903 GCA_022606425.2 Lepidostoma basale
ATAACGGACAGCCTAAATACAAGGAAATCCACACTTCGCTCGGCGAACTCCTCGGCAATAGGAAGATTAGTTGAGCCGAAGCGTTGCCCCAGTACAAATTTCGGGGATCGAGCGTTCGCGGTAGCCGGTTCATCAGCTTGGAACAATCTCCCTTCACACCTCAGATGCATAATTGATCCGACAGATTTCAGATCTAAATTGAAAACCCATGTTTTTCATATTTCATACCCAATTTAAACGTTTATACTTTGTTCTACTATGCTTTTTAACCGATCGCGAAAATCAGATGCAGCGTTCACATCAACACGTCTTAATGCGCCCATGAGGTGATTGCATCACAAAACGGCGCTATAAAAGTTTGCATATTATTATTATTATTATTAATATTAAACGGTGTCTTGATTAATTAAAAAAGTTGTAAGATTTGAATGATTGACACGTATCCCCAGACCAGGGTGTTATTAAACTTGAGAATAAAAGACATCGTGATATGTATGATGTGTCTAAGAGCAGAAGATACGTCTAAGAGTAGATTACGTCACCGCGGCAGATAGCCGCCCGCTGCAGTAAACGAGCGTCTAATTCCCGCATCCTCCCGGCCGCGGCAAGGCGTGAGAAACGTCGAACGCGATGATAATCCGCGATGGCCGGAAGAGTGACACTTTCTTCACAAGATGGCCGCCGGCCGCCCGCCCACGCGCAACGTTCCCACCATTGAGGTAAATGTCTGTAATGACGGCCACTTAGGCCACGGCTCTGCCAGACTTTATGTCGGCTCACACCGGCTGCAGCGCGTGCCCCATACCTCCATACCTCCACACGTCCATACGTTCATAACGCTATCATTCACTTGTCAACGGGCAGCGACAATCACATCTCGCCGCTTCCCGTAGGAAGTCGGATCAGATATGAAAACTCTTCTTAATTAGGCGATTCTTAATCTAAGGAATTAGGCTCGCGCAGGGAGCTTCTGCGCCTTGCAGTCAACTAGCAATGTGTGTGACAAGTATTTCGTTAATTCGTTAACGTTCAAATAAATGTTTTAGAAATCTTTTGAAACAAGCTCCATAATATCACTTTACGATAAACATTATTTACTGATATTTTTCATTTTTGAAAATTTTAAGTTCTCAATCAGAATACAAACAGCATATACGTAAATGTTTAAGGTATTGAGTAAAGGTAAAATATTATAATATATTTTCGTATATGCAACATAATGCCAGGATCGCATGAGAGATGATTCGACATTAGGAAGACAAGATACTCTCTAAATTCAAGAGTATTTGTCTTCTAAACGTACTTTCACTAATATGAAAGTCTTCGGTCTACGAGAATACTGCGTTCAGCAGACTAATTGCTCTTCCCACCGGTGCCACCAAAGGCAGATCAGTTATGGCGGCCCGTAGGTAAAACAATATGTGCTGTCGCTGTCGGACTAAAAGAAAACATTTTATTGGGATTTATTTAAGATTTCTATCCCTCCCAAAGCATTATCAAAATGTAATACGATCATAGGAACATTAAAGTAACAGCGATTATTTCAATTCCAACAATCTTTTCACTTTTTATTATTCATTTTAGATACACGAACAATCACTTGTATGTGTGTGTATGTGTGTGTGTGTGTGTGAGTGTGTGTGTGTGTGCGTGTGTGAGCGCATTACAATGTGCAGCACAACAGTTTCTCCTCCTCTTTTTGCAGCAAATCCCCGGTACGTTATAATACAATATAATGATGCATGCACCCAAGATTGGTTAAAAAAACTTATAAAAAACAAATTATCTGTTATCTTGCAAGCCGCTCTTACGTGAGCAGTATCCAGCGTAGCAGGTAGCACGCAGTGTCGTAGCGTGTAGTCTAGGGAGGGGAATGTGATAGGTAATTTGTACTCGATTTATTGGCTTACTTATAGAGGAGACCCAATCGCTACAACTAGGATGGGAGAGCAAATTGTCAATGTGGTATGTTATGCAGACGATGCTATAATCATAGCTGAAAACAAAAATTACTTACAAAAAATGCTAGACAGACTACATCACGCCTGCAAGAAATACAACATGACGAACTCTATCGAAAAAACAAAATGTATGACCTTTTCCAAAACACCCAAAACATGTAACCCGGTTATATACGTAGAAAATCAACCCATAAAACAGGTCAAGTCCTTCAAGTATCTAGGCATAGACCTAGTGGGAGGAGATGATCTGCGGGAAGAAATACAAGCCCAAGTAAACGAGGCAGCTGCAATCTCTGGCGCTCTAAAATCCACAATATGAAAAAACAAATATGAGAATCTACAAAGCATGCGTAAGACCAATAATATCATACTCGTATGGCGTCGAAGCAAGGGCAGACACAGTAAGGACCAAACAAGTTTTGAGAACTTCCGAAATGAAGACACTGAGAGATTGCGTGAGGAACACCAGAATAAGACAGATATGTGAGGTTTATGATATAATAAGATGGAGCAGACAGCGAAAAAGGGGCTGGTACGGTCATGTTCAAAGAATGGACACCACCAGACTCCCCTATATTGCATTGCATAATTACCCTCATGGGACTCGTCCTCGTGGAAGACCTCCTAAAAGATGGAAGGACAGCTGGAAATCTACCTCACAGGAGGAGCAACACTCTGGAGAACAGACCACATAGGTCTACAACAAGGAAGAAGGAGAAGAAGAAGAAGATTTATTGGCAACCTTATTTTATTATTCGATTTGATTGTGTGTTCATTTCCCAAAAAATATATATTGAATACTCGGGAAATATCCGAAACTAAAAACACAAAATTTTCTGATATATTCGCCATCACTTTGTGTTGTGGTTTCACATTTGAATAATACAATAAATAAAACACTGTATTTTCACAAACACTTTTTATGTACTTTTCACAAACTTGTTTCAGGCCACAAACGCCCTTCGTCGGTGTAGGAATTTTAACAATAAAACGAGATAAATTTCTTCAATTCGTTTATATACATTTTTATAAAAATGGAATTAATTTTGATTAATACAAACATTACACAAAGAAAAAAAAAATCTCATTTGACATCATTATGTAAAATCGTATTACAAGTAATTTTTTTTATTGTCTGTTTTGTTTCTGCAACAGGTACCTTTCTGAATATATTGACAATATCAGAGGATACTAATAAGGTGTAACATGGAATATTTAAACCTTTTAAATCATTTACCGATTCTTGGGAATTTTTAATTGCATTGAGTGGGAAGAAATGATTTATTATAACAAAATTACTAAGAAATGAAACTAATTGAAGTGTTGGGGAATGGAATAAGCCTAAGGGGTAGATATATTTTATTAATTTTATGTAACGCCTACAATAACAGAATTTATGGTTTTGAAATATTGTGTATAATGGGCGACAATGCTTAATTTTTTGATAAAAATATCCATCACACCATCGCTTTACGTATTTTCCAAAATACATAATCCACATTCAAACACATTAAAAACATTCATTCCAACTGGTTAAGTTGGAACCTGATCATATACATATATAAATAAAAATGTAAATGTTTGTTTGTTTATAATCTTAAATCTCCGATAGTTATTTACTGATTAGTTTAAGTTTTTATAACAACGTTGCATTCGAATATTCGCGTGTTTTTAGATACATATAAAAATATAACTATACTGTGACAGGTGCTTTCATCTTGGATATTTTCTTCTCGAGAGTACTAGCCCGGTGGGACTATTGCTTTCTCACGTGTTGCAAATTTATTTCTTGGATGTAGAGGTTGGATATTGTTGGATGGTGAGAGAAACGTTTCTTGAAGGATATGGTGGGTTGGGTCCAACATTTGGAACTGACTTCCCTTGTAGGGAGAACTATGGAGGGGTCGGGTGTGGCAATGGACAAGGGTCGAGATTTTGGGTGGAGATCGAAGGAGATCGAAGGATCGAAGGGAGGGACCATGGGTAGGGGTCGGTTGGTCCTGGGTACAGAACCGAGTGGGCTTGGGTGAGGACCATTGACCCACCATTTGGAACCATCTTCCATTTAACTAGACTGAGCCTCAGCAACGCCTGGCCGGGTAAAGCTAGTTATTATTAATATTATTATTATTTTGTTGAATCGCTCTTTACTTCATGACAGCATGAGCCAATTTCTAGGTAGCTAGTCTATCGCCATTTTATTGTCACGTGAATTCTATACCAGACCAAAGACAGTGTGACAATCACACTGCCCTCGTCGGGAATCGAACCTGGAGCCTTCGGGGTGGTAGTCAATGCACTTACCACTCGGCCACGAAGGTCGTCATGAATGTAAGTGTTTACAAAGTTTAAATGAACCTACGCTGTTAATAATACAGTTCAATAAAGTTTGTATTTATTTAATTCCAAAATTAGAGTTACTTTCCGATTCCTATGTTTCTAATTTATATCTAATTTGTGTTGCGCCACTGAGTCCTCGCGGCAGTGTATAGGAATAGTTGCTCACGGAAATGGCAGAAGGACAGTTTGGCATTTGGTGAGGCGAGGTCACCTCTCCTGACAGCCCCAGCCGGGCGGGGTTAGCCCGCCTGACCTCGCCAACCTGTTTGCCGCCTGACTACGACTACGGCACAACTCTCCTCTTTTCTATTCTATTCTATTCTACTTCTATGTTCTATGCTCCGACATACACCACCCGATTCTATTCGTAAATCTAGTTTACCAACACCTATAATATATTATATTGATTAATGTATACATGCGTGAGACCTATCATGACTAATGCTAAATCCATTACTGGAAAACTCTCCTAGATCGTATCCGTAACGCAAACATAAGAAAAACTTGCAAAATAGAGAAATAGTGATAGTTAGTTTATTTCTTCTTCGTCATATTATTGATCTGTTCTTGAACGGGAATCATCCCAAAGTGAGCACCAGCTATATTTCCATATTTTTAGTGATCTTCCTGGCAGATGTCCAACACGTGGGCAACAATAAGAGGAATTATTGCACTATTCATTTTATCCACATTGCTTCAGCCTGACAGATCTTTCTTGTTTCAGAGTTTACAAAACCATCGATAATTTTAATCAAATATTTCGATTCGAAAATTTTTATATGAAGTTATAAATTCATAAATAATTGGATAGATTTTCACGGTTGGTTGGTTGGTATGTTTTTAAGGATCTTGGGTATATACGTGTAACTTGTCTTTCTTGACCGACGTTTCTTCATCGCATCTTCAAGGTAGTTATAGGTATATGTGTGGTGTCCTATGTATGTTTAACATCATCTACAGCCTTCTCATAGTGGGTGATAACGCCCCCTAATGGGCGTTTGAGACTTTCAGGGGCAGTAGAAGACCCAGAGAAAACTAGGGGGCGTTAAGATGGCACAGTGAGGGCGTGGGCAGGTAAAAAAAATATAGTCCAAAAAGACAAAAAAAAAAACGCTAATCATGCAATAATAAAGCAAATTAAACTTTAATATTGGTTAATTTTTGTTATTGTATATATTGTAATAATTTTTAACACGTGTGCGAAAATTCACATATTTCGGTAGTTTGGGAAGTGGATGAAAATTGAACTGAATGATTCCTTCACATTAATTGGATGACATGAAAATTTACATATTTTTATTTGAATTAAAAATTTAACAAAATATATGTCTTCTTCTTCTTCCTGGCGCTATCCCAAATCAACGTCTGTATTGACTGTTGGGGTCGGCTTTTCTCGATCTCACGCTGTACCTCTCATGGTTCTGAGTTCTCATATCGTCCTCACTCAAGCCATTTCTCTGTAAGACGCTATTGCACTGAATCATCCACGTGTTCCTAGGTATTCCTCTGGATGGTTTACGAGGAAGAAAAATATATGTATTTACATACTATAAGTATTTTTATTTTTTAATTTTCAATAGTTGCAATGTAATTTTAATAATGTTTCATGTAAACCATAAGTTCCCAACCATTTTTGTTTGTCGCCTTTTGTGAGAGAGGGGGCGTTGGAAATTTGTCTTCGTTTAAAGGGGGCGGTGGGCTAGAAAAAATTGGAAATCTATGATCTACAGTATGAGAGAGGAAAAGAAACATACGCGCTTAGTTCTTCGAATTAGTTAGCACATCTCCGAAACGTTACAGGAAGGGTATAGTTATCATAAAGATTCTCATGAGATGTAATAGGTAACTAATCTATCGCCATTTTATTGTCACGTGAATTCTACACCAGACCAAATAATGTGTGGCAATCACACTGCCATCGCCGGGAATTGAACCCGGTACCTTCGGTGTGGCAGTCGTAACACTTGCCAATCTCACACGAAGGTCGTCCATACCAAACAAAAATAAATACAGACACGTTAAATAAAAGATATGAACGACACGATATATTGCATAGGAGGTGCCACACCTCACCACACCACCTTGGGAGCTCTGCGCCATTCGGATACAATAATATTTAGTGTTTAGACAACACACACATACAGAGGTCGCCATGCCGTCTGGCGAGATCTGAGATCAGAGAACGGAGAGACAGGGCCACCCGAGAACAGATCTGAAGGGCGGTACGGCTGCAGAGACGGCCAGTAAAAATAAATACAAAATTCTATCCAATTCACTTAAATATTTTTTTGAATATCTAAATGTGTACATGATGAAGGATCAGGCAGTTTAGGATTTTTCAGTAGGTAATAATAAGGATAAAAGAGATATATTTCGCTAAAAGACTAACTGGATTATTCTGGTAAGATTCTAATAGGATTCTAGTGCCAATCCTTATGTGTGGAAATGAAGTTTGGAGCTAGCAAAAAATGATGAAAGTAGGATAAATGCCGTAGAAATTAGATCAATGAGAAGAATGTGCGTGAAAATGATGTATGATAGAATACCGAACAACTAAATAAATAATAAATGTAACCCAGAAGATTGCATCGTAAGTAAAATTAAAAAATAATCTCTCAGATGTTTTGGACATATGGAACGAATGGACGAGAGATGAATGGACAAAATGATGTGACAGGAAGAGCTGATCGACTTCATCAGGTGCAGCCCTCATACTAAATATGTTCATTATTATTGTTATCATTATTATTATCTAGTTGATAAGACGGAGCATCTTCTACAGTGCCCTTGAGATGAGTAATTCATAAAAATGGCGCTCTATTTATTATCCAATTTATTATTATTATTATTAGTTACTATTCTGCCAAGATTGCTGTTTGAAATGTTATGTTATAAATGGCTCGGATTTATATTTGGCAAAAATGTAATTTTTGTATGTGTAAATTATTTTTTCAAATTCAGTAACCTTGTGTTTACCGTTAACTAGAAATAACAAGATTTTTAAGTAACTATTTATTGAATATCACTATTACATTAATTTCTATATTTTCGGGGGTAAGACTCGTTGAAGTAAAGTGGATCTTTTGCAAGTTTTTTTTAAACGGGAAAACCACCTCTTGATGTTTGTCGAGACAAAAGGTGAGAACTTGTGGATTGCCCACTCATTGATGGCGCCGTCCTCATGTTCTCCCTGCAGGATAATTGCATTAAAAAAAAAATTAAAACATCAATTCTCATGACGTTTATTGTTTACGTGTCTTCTTTCATTATTTATGTTTGAAAGGGAGACTTCATACAATATGAGTAATGTAAAAATATGCCACTTCTGTTCTCAGCCCGAAATATTTTTAAATATTCACGAAACCCTAAGATATGTTTTAATATTCTCTAATAACTAGGACTAAAGGCGGTCTAAAGATCTTAAAACACAAAAACAGCGTCTTTTTGAAAGCTAAGCCCGGGAAAAATGCATTTTATGTCAATTCAGAGAAAATGGAGCTAGGTGCCGTTCTGTAAAAAACGTTAAATTTAAAAAATTATGACCCAATGGATCTACTAAGAATGATCAAACGTTTGTAGTGCAGAATAGAGATTGTTTTATCTTTCAAAACAGGAATATTACATATTCGATAATTAGAAAAGCCTGGAAACGACTAGGTTCCTTCTTCATAATAATGAGCTATTTTCTTCTCATATTGGAGATTGTGTAATAAATTCTTACAAAATGTGTTAAAAGCCTTGGCGTTAGTCTTTAAAAAATCTGTATGAAGAAACATTCACAATTTGTTATCTTATTATATGTGGAATAATGTCAAATTATACGAGTGCTTCCCTTCCAGACATATGATATCTGTAATCTTAGATAGACAAGTGTAATAATCGTAGTTTGTTAATTGTTTAATTTAAGAATGGTCAAATGTTACGTATGGTCGGTCTTACATTAAGGCAGTGCTCCGCAACCGGTGTGCCGCGGTACACTGGTGTGCCGCGGCTATATTTCAAGCCATGTCGGAACTCGTGAATTACGAAAGAGTCGACTCTTTCGTAAATTAGTTCAGGACGTATTGGTGACTTTTTTTTGTTTATTTTAGGTCATTTTTGAAAAATCGATCGCCGCTGATTTCTACTGGCCGGAAGTTGCCTCAATTTTTTAACTTAACAGCGACTTCCGGCCAGTAGAATTCGCGAAAATTTGGTCCTTCGATCTTTCGGGAGGAGCAAAATAACCGTTGCTGCTGATTTCTACTAGCCGGAAGTCGCCGATGAGCTTAAAAAAATGTCTCCAAAGCTGATTGACCCCACGTCCAGACCGAATTTTAGGTTTTGGTGTGCCGCGGAATTCTAGTAAGAACTTATGTGTGCCGTAGGTTAGAAAATATTACGGAGCATTGCTTTAAGGTGTAGAGGCGTGGACTCTTACAGTTAATATTATAAACCGCCTTGAAGCGTTTGAAATGTGGATCCACCGTAGAATGCTAAGAATATCTTGGACCGATATGATAACAAACACCGATGTATTACGTAGAGCCAGTGCAAATAGAGAACTGTTCACCACTGTTAAGCTCCGTAAAATATCATATTTTGGCCATGTAATAAGAGGCAACAAATACACCTTACTTTAGCTCGTCGTGAAGGAGAAGATCGAGGGTCGGCGGTCTGGCTTCGAAACATCCGAGAATGGACCGGAGTCAGAACTGTGGGGGAACTGTTTCGCGCCGCCCAGGACTAAGAAGCTTCCTAATAATCGTCAACGTCGGGGGACCCGGTAGTAGACGTGAAGAAGAAGAATAATGACTTAGAAATGCGAAGCATGTCATTTATTTCATTTTATTTATTTATTTATAAAGATTACAGATGCATCCAAGTCATCTGCAACCTCAATATTACATAATAAGATATATTTTCAAAATAACATTTAAAAAAATAATAAAATAACAAAATACATAAACACTACGGCATCAGAGATAACAATCACAACATTGATATTGCATCCCTGAGGCAACTCACACTATCATGAAATATGTCCACCTCCGAGGCGATCCGATTAAGCAGTAAGATTGGCAGGTTAGTTCTGCAGCGCGGCAAATAAAACAATCTGTGCTATCTTTGACGAACGTAATTATCAGGGACAAATAGACCTACATCACTCAGGACATCCGAGTATATGAATATTTCCGCCAATCAGCTGAAATAAGTGAACTCCCAGGTGGATAATCCTTCTTCTCTCCAATGATTGGTAGCTTAGCATAGCTTGCAAGAATTCAGTCGGAAAGAGTCGCGGGTAATAACCGCGCTCCCTGGGGTAAAGAAAGCGCAGAAATTTTTCTGTACTCGTTTTTATTCATATTGATTACATAATAGTTTGATAATTTTCGAGTATAGTAATCTGTTTCGACTAACCGATAATTTATTATAATTGAGCATCGTATAGAGAAAAAATGGAGAATGTTTGAAGAGGTCTACATTCAACAGTGTACAGACGGATTAAGAAGAAGAAAAATAAGAGCATCGTTGCCTTAGCTTATATTTCCGCAAATTTCTTCAGTCATTGAATATTGTATTTCACTTTATATTGTTTTGTGGTACATTTTAATATTTGCAAATTTCAATTTGCCCTTTAAGGTTAGTTTAGAGTACATACGTATAATGAAATATATTTACATTTGTTTTCAAAAGAGTGTGCCACACAAATGGGTGTAAATTACCTTTTTTGAATTAGATAAAATAGAAAATATCTTAATCATTAATTAATTAATCATAATAATTTAGAATACTTATTGAACGCTAAGGCATTAACACTGTGGAATTCTATAGTAATATACTTAAATGCGTTTTTATATTAGTATTTGTTTGTATAGTTTTAATTATATTTTTACACCCGAAGATGGAGGTATCCTCCGAAACATGTCGTATTTTTTAATATTTTTTAAAAATAATTAGTAGATTATACAAAGTTATTTTCAATTTCCTAAGTACATAATTTAGAATCCCAATCCCAAATCTATTACTTAGGTTCGCCTTCTTAGAAATTCCTACCCGATTCTCGTAAAGAATATAAAGAAAAGTAGCAAGTAGAATAAGTACGTTTGTATTCTCAACCCATCATTTACCTGTTCAAAGCAATAAAAATTTATTTACAGAAAATATTATCTCTCCTTAATGTTAAACCATTTAACATTGTATCCACTTCAAATAGACAAGTAACTCAACATTGCCAAGTGGTAGAATCATAAATAGCATAATTAGGTGTACATTTCTTAGTTCTGTATAAAATAGTTATGTTAATCTGTATGTATATAAAGAACTCGGTTTGCAATAGTGTTACCAGTCTGTCGATGCCAATGACCCTGGCGAAACCGGTCGCTGTCGAAATAAAGACAAAAGTGGAAGTAGTTAAAAACATCGTTTTATTTAAATATTTAATCTTTTTATAATTGTTAATTCAAAAACTTTGTTTTATATCACAAATTGTGTTTATTTTACTTTACGACAGGTGTTTCATCAACCAATGTTGACATCATCAGGTGTTATTAAGGCATTATTAATCACATTAAGGCATTATGATTATTAATATAAGGCATTATTATTAATAATTAATTGTTTAACCTATTTCAATTATTAATACTATATAAATAAATTTTATATCGTTTTCCCGATGATGCAAATATAAGCCAAATGTAAGCATAAAAAAATCGTCATTGTGGATTTATAACAGTAAATGAATTAACAGTTATAAAATGTTAAAATATCATAGTGTTACGGCCAAAACAGTGGACTATTTAAATATTTAATCGTTCAAAGGGAGAAAAAGTTTGAGAACCGCTATTTTACACAATTCAATAATACAATTATCTGATTAAAATACAATTTGATTAAAATAGGAATTCTCAATTTAAACAATAATGTCAAAAGCTTTGCAATTTCTAAATATATACCCATAGTTGACGCTTGTTCTTTGATTTTTGAAATAGTCGCATTTCTAGAAATAGCGGCGATGCGATGGAATCCCACGAGATGTCAATCAAAACCGCCCAATAGAAACACGAGCGAAGGAATTAGTCGTCTGGCCTAAATCCGCGGTAATAATCCGTCTGGGGTCCTCCATCGGGATCAGATCGTCACCTTCCTCAATTAACGCCTCAGCTCCGGTCCACGCCCGCCCGTGGCCGCTCACTTGGCGCATGTCAAAGTATTGGAGATCTTACACAAATCAGAAAAAATATGCTCCATTCGCTGAAGCGGTAAACGCCATAGAACAAACCTATGTATTATTGCTATTATAATTATTGTGATAATTATGAATAGTATGTTGTGCATTTTAGTTTCACTGGCTCCTGTTCATTGGTTTTGTTTTGACCGGAAGTCTACACTGCCCCTTGGTGGGTGTGTTCTGATCTACTTTTCTGTTTATAATGTGTCTTTTATAAATACTGTTTTTTTTAATTCATTTCTGCTCTTTCTAAAACCTGTCCTCCATCCATCCCATCCCAATTTATTCATTCTTACTTAACATCTTCCCGCCTCGCTCATACACCATCTTCTTCTTGTTTTAAAATTTAGTTTGTTATATATTTGTCCTATTGTGTATTGTGAATTAATGTGTGTTTTATATTATTTTAATGTGTTTTTTTTTTTTTACTAATTGAAGGTGTGCTTTATATAATATTTACTTCTGATTTTATTTCATAATAAAGAGATGTGAGGCCGCGCGGGAGATATATAAGGTTAAAAGAATAGATTAAATGTGGTCTGTCACCCTTTTGATTGATGACAAGAAAAGGCTAAATTAAATTAACGTAAGTCCCGGATGGACAAGGAACAGGCCTAGATAGTGCAGCGAGACTGACGAAAGGGCGTCGCTGCGTCCTATAACAGTCTCGGGTGGTGGTGGGAACCTTATATATAGAACAAACCTATGGAATGAACCATATTTTGCTTTGTTTTGTTAGATTGGGACATAGAAGTGGATTGAAATTAAACTGGATTAAATGTGACCTAGATACCCTTTTGCCTTTTGCTTTTTTTCTGGAATGGTGCATTCTCCAGCTAATGTAAGTCCTGCGTGGATGGGGAGCGGACCTAGGGATTGTTTGAGCGAAGCTGACGAAGGGGGGCCGCTGCGTCCTATAACAGTTTCGGGTAAGCGGCGGGTAACCTTCTATGTCTTTATTTAACTGTTAGTTAGTTCATTTGCATTTGTATTAACAATCACTGTATGTTACACTACAATAAATATTCACAAATTAACTGCTTTATACGAAAGATTTTTTTATTTTTTATAAGCATATATTTAATAATGGCGTCGAATGAGTAATATGTTTATGGTAATAACAATGGCAAATAAATATTATATTGAATATTTTTAATATGTCATTATCGTTTTTGAAGATATGTTAAATGATGTATAATATTTATGTGCATTTATTCCAATGTCAATTTGAATAATTTCTTTGAATTTTGAAGATCTTGCTGGAGTTGTTTTAGAAGCCTTATTACAGTTAATTAAAAGAACGGTGGATACGTGGAATATAAATTTCTCTCTCTCTCTGGTTTCAATCCTGGGATTGGTTTGCAGCAATTTTCTCTATTCTTCTCTTCCATTCTTCCCTGTCTTGTGCGGCTCTTTTGAAATCTGCATATGATGAGCAGCGCACGTCCACCGACAGGTCCTCGAGGTACTAGAAGTTCGCAACCCATCACACCGCATCTCCTGCGGAGGCGAAAAGAAAAGGATGGAGTGCCGTGGAGAGTGTTAAAGTGTGGCAGTCCATTCTTTCTGCCTACCCCTTCGGGGAGACGGCGTGATGGTTAGTTAGTTAGTTAGTTATGTATAATATATACATTAGGTAGAGTAACACTGTGCGAACTATGGGACTACTAAGAACATCGGAGATGAAGGTCCTAAGGTCAATTACTGGAAAAACCCTCCGAGATCGTGTCCGCAACCTAGACATAAGAAAAAACTGGGAAATAGAGGATATCGTTCAGTGGAGTAGATCCAGAAGAAGATACTGCAGGGACTACGTAACCCGAATGGATGGTGACAGACTGGCATATACAGCCGCTTATGAAATCCCCTCCGGACACCGCCCACCTGGAAGACCGCCTAAGAGATGGAGGGACAGCTGGATCTCATCATCCGACGAGATATGATTTCTGTGTCACAGATCGTCAGATCTATTAAAAGAAGAAGAAGAAGAGGAAGATTAGGTAGAATGTGTGAGATCATGTTGATTTTGAAATAAATAGCTTAATTAAAATGTTTTAGAATGGTATTGCGGTCGCCGGTATGTTTGTAAATGGCCGGTTTATTCCAGTAAAAGCGTGTAACTTACACTAAAGGAGACGCGAAGTTAAGTGAGTCCCGAGGCACCGCGGCCGTGTCCTGGGATTGCTGGCTTCCTGGCCCCTCCACTCGGTTCCTTAATGTCCCTAACATGAATGTCCGTGCGGACGTAGGATGCCAGAGAATTGTTCTCAAATTGTGGAGTACTGCACTCTTATTTGAATTATATGGAATCAAGTATCCACAATCTTCTTTTACTTCAACTAGTTGTAGATTTAAGAGTCTGTTATTGTAAGATTCTCATCCTGTGATGCTGAATCAAATTATATTTTAAGGCATCTATTGAGAACAGGTAAAATATAATATATAATAACCAGGAACGCATGAGAGATTTTCGACTTTAGGAATTAGAAATCCAAAGTCAAGAGTATTTGTCTTTTGAACGTACTTTCACGAGTACTTTAAAGACGTCGATCTCCGAAGCGATCATGTTCGGCAGTTTGATTGCTCTCCCCACCGGCATCACCAGAGGCAGGTTGGTTCTGCATGTTGGGAGATAAAACAGCCTGTGCTGACGCTGTCGATGATAACCATCCGGACATAAAGATGGAATTCTCAAAGAATCCTTTCTCATTCTCAAAGTCTGAAGAAATTGGTAAAAATGAACCCATCCCTCCATATCTGTAACTATCCAGCTATCTGAACTCCAGCTATTGTTTTGGGTGTCGCCCTGGTGGATGCCAGTCATCTGGTATTCCATGCAAAGGCATTTATGGAATTCTTGTGAGATTCATTCTCTGGACATGTTAGTACCAATACCATCCACGTAGCCATCCTCATATCATCACAAATGAACCTCGCAGACCTTTCGGATTGTGGTGTTCCTTACACGATCACGCAAAGTTTTTCACGCAGCAATAGCACGTAGTGTTATTATTTCCCTTGTCCTCAGCATAATTTAGGTTTTGATAGTGTCCGCTCTTCATATGTGTCACACCTGTCATCATCTTCTCCTTATTTCAACGTTTCATTGGTATTTTCATGTATTGATATTGCACAATAATCCATTCAAAATAAACGCAACAGCCGGAACAGTGCAAAGTTCAGAGCGCGGGCAGATGCATGCGCAGTCGGTTTGTGGAAAATTAAAATTAGATTAATGTATAAACAAAGTGTTCGTCGAACGAATCCACTTCCTCTGCACTTGTTTACGCGCCATGGCTGATCTCATTTCAAAATGCTGCTACGATTCCGTGAACCACTTTATTTAAACAGCTCATACAATCACATACACTTTATATTTCTTACATTAGCGTGATCCTAGCTGATTGACTCACATGCTTATTACATAATATTATGTTATTTTGGACCCACGCTGGAGGATGGGACTTACAGAATTAAAAGAAACCTTGAACTTGAAGTACTGATTAACCAGGAAACAGTAGTGAGATTCTGCAAGTCTCAACGCCTACGGTGGGCTGGCCATTTGGAAAGAATGCTAGAGGATAGAAAACCACAAATTATATCCAGATGGATGCCCCGAGAAAAGAGACCACGAGGCAGACCGAGGAAAAGGTGGGCGGATTGTTTGGAAGAAGATTGGGAGAGAATGGAAGGAGCTGAGAAATGGAGAGAGATGGCCAGGGACAGAAGTCAGTGGAGGGCCGTTGTGGAAGAGACCAAGTCAAGAGAAATGAATGATGTAAACTCGGTAAAACATTATGGAGATTATGGAGATTTAATTTAAAATAACGTTGATATAACAAACTTAATATCATAAAACTAACAAATACACAATCACGGAAGGGTAGGCAGAGAGAATAGACCACCCCACAAGTTCATCCTGAAAAATCTATCTAGATTCCTCCACATTCATACAGCGAGTCATACATGCAAATCGATTCTTCCGATTTCTAACGTGACCGAGCTATAAATATATTAATTTGGACATGCTGTTTTCCACGCTCTTCCACAACTCCGCATTTCATATACTTTATATCATATTTACAATATTTAAGCTAAAGAAGGGTAACGGTTTACAAGAAATAGAGGAAGACTGAGGAAAACGTGCCACGATCAAATAAATCAAATATTGAATGTCGGCCATGTGAAGAGTCAGAGAAATCGACGCGCGTATAAATGTTGAGGAATCGAGAGAAAGTGTGGCAGTCCGTGATTTCTGCCTACCCCTTTGGAGAGACGGCGTGATAGTAAGCTAGTTAAATACTGTAAGAAAATATGTGTTGAACCGTTATTATGAATATATTCTTTCCAATTTTATAATTTCGTACAATACTTGTTTAACATATAGAATTTCTCAAATTCTGTTGCTTAAAAGTAATCTTCAAGAGTAATAAATACCAATGAAAAGGTCTGTTTTCTAGAA
This sequence comes from Lepidostoma basale, assembly GCA_022606425.2. NCBI lineage: Eukaryota > Metazoa > Arthropoda > Insecta > Trichoptera > Lepidostomatidae > Lepidostoma > Lepidostoma basale. Next base: position 1,215,974 of record JAHDVF020001160.1, read on the forward strand.
GTTTATATTTTATTTTATGGGAGTGACATTTTTCGCTTTTCAGCACTTGACGCACCCCGGAGTGGTGACCGAGAACCAGATACAGAAACCCGGCAGACCACAAGAGTAGCAGAAGGTCAATGGCATAAATCAAAACAGTTTATTTTCTCAAAACGTATGAGAGAAGGAAGACAAGTTACTCTCTAAAGTCAAGAGTATTTGTCTTCTGAACGTACTCACCGGTGTCAACAGAGGCAAAAGAGTGGCGAGGGATGGAGATTTGTAGAAGTCGGGAAGGAAGGCTTTTGTTCAACAATAAAAAACAACGGGAAACCATTCCAGTAACAAATCCCATGAAATCACCTTTGCAAGAAGGCATTCGACCTAGAGATGGCCAATTTCAGGGGGACCTGACACGGCACTATTATAACAAGAAGTAAACTGTCGATCTGATGTTATTCAGGTAAAATAAATTTGAATAATTTTGGTCGTTCTTCTATTATTTATAGCGCAAAGTTTTCGGCACACCTCGGCGTTAGTATACTCGTACGTACTCTAGGTTTACCTTAAGATGATTTACAGCGGCGCGCGGCGTCCTTTTGTTGTTCCTGGGTGAAATGATTGTGAAATGGCTGGCCTCGCCTGGCGCCACGCCGGAATAGCTGTCTCCGTGCTTCATTCATGTTATTCGGCAATTCTCGGTAAAGCCTCGCACTGAGGCTGAGAGACACTCGGCCCTGATTACCTGTTGCTTCTTACACATTTTATTGCTTCCGCCGTTTCCGTAACTAAAAACTAACAGCGAAAAAAACTGTCGCCATATTGTCGTCACGCGATGAATGATTTCACAAAGGTGCACACATAGACACACTTGTTGTTCTTTTACGATATTTCTGTTTGTTAATTATGATTTTCCAAGTAAATCCTTTCATCCGGAGCCTTGAGTTTTCGACGTTTTGTTAAACAATTAACACTGTTTTAATTGTAAAAGTATTTTCATTCATTGCTTAGCTATCAACCAGCAGCTTCTTGGAATACCCGACTCTAAACAACTATCGTAATTTACTCATTTAAGGATTATACGAGTAATTTTATTTTAGCAGGATGCGTATTTTACAGAATAAATATTATTATCATTTAGTGAAATAAAACTGCAATGAATAATGGCCATATATGTATGTAATTCATTTTATAATAACAAAATAGAAACCACAAAATTGTTGTGCCTTCGCAGACCACAGAGGAGAGCGTTGACATTCTTGGAGAGTCACTCTATTACATATATATTATTATACGAAACGCTAGATTTTTTAAATCTGTAGATTTAATTTATAAAGTGTTTGAGATCTATTTTGTTAATAGCAGCTTAGTTCCTCTTTCGTTGTCGAAATATTGGTGGTCCTAAAAAAAAAAAACAAATACAATTTCGAAGCTTTGAAATCAATAATTTAAAAATTTGCTGTGATTCACCCTGAACCCTGTACACCTCATGAGTTGAACAAGTGACGTACTCGTACACCATTTTAGTATAAAACACTTTCAAACAGTCTCCAGCTTTCAGCATATAGGTTGAACTGTCTCATATCAGTATTAATATCTTTTCCGCCATGTCCAGTTTTCTTTGCCAAAACATATCAACTTCGAAAAGGAAACTAATATACATACAATATAGGCAAAACTATGCCATTTAATTGCTTTCATCCCGAGAACCCTGAAATATTTTTAAATATTCGCTAAACCCTAAAGCATGCTTTTATATTTCCTAAAAATTAGGGCTAAAGGGGGTATATAGATCTCAAAACACCAAAAAAGGTCTCTTTTTTTAAAGCGAAACCCAGGAAAAAAATATGATTTTTATGTCAATTCCGAGCCCAAGTCATGAGAATCAAATGCTTAAAAGTGTTTTTTAGCTACTTCCATTTTTGTCTTTATTTCGACTGTCGAAATAAAGACAAAAGTGGAAGTAGTTAAAAACATCGTTTTATTTAATTATAATTTAAAATGAAATTTCATTAAGAGACTTCAGTAAAATCATTTGATTAGCTTAAAAGTTGTATAAAAGTCATTGGATTCAAATAACCTGCTGTTTACAAATCGTCACCTGAGGGTAAGAGGGTTCCAACTAACAAAATTTCACATTTGGCTTTTTTTCGTGAGAAGGGTTCTTACTAACCTTATCTATACGTACAATAAAAAAAACATGTAATAGTATCGTTATTTTGATGTTACGGAAAGAATCAAGTTCCATCTGATCATTCAAAACACACGATTCACTGAAGAAGGATTCATTTAAACTTAGAACTTAATTATTCCAACTGTTGCCAGACAAAATTTACACGTTTCTCGGTAAAAGAATCTTTGGAAATTGGAACAAAACCCCTTTATTCCAAGACCCGAAACCAAAAACTTTTTCTTCATTTTTCTCAGCTTTTTACTTTTGTCAGTTGGAACCTTCTTACTCTCAGGTGACGAAATGTGAAAAGCAACGGGAAAATACCACATTAAAGGCTTAGGTGACATCCTAAGAATCAGCAAAAATTGTTACACTTGCTCCAAAACAATCCCAAGGATTGGAACTAGCATATAAAAAGAACAATGGGGCGGTCCATTCTGCCCACCTTTTTGGAGAAACGGCGTGATAGTTAGTTATAATTGTCATTTTGTGCAATTTCGATTATTTTCCGTGAATCGTGAAAAAGTATGGAGAAGCAGTGGTCATATATTCAAGTGAGTTGGAATTGAAGTAAAGTAATTGTGTTTAACGAGAAGTGACTCAAACCATTCATCTGAAGCGCGGCGCACTGCCGCGGCGGGTTGACACCCGATGATTGCGCGCGCAACCAGCCCGAGACAACATCTTCTCAAAAATATTGACATCGTAATTTAATCTTAGACATAAAAGTCAAGATGGAACTTAGCTTACTTGTATTTGTGCATGGTCCTTAGTATTAATCGATTAAATAATTAAATAATTGTTTCTTGAACAATGATGTAAAATTCCATATTAAATAATTATTAAAGCTAGAATGGCAGTGCACAATGGTGTTCTTCTACTGACCCTTATGTATGGAAGCGAAGCATGGAACTGGCAAAAGAAGGATGAAAGTAGAATAAATGCAGTAGAAATGAGATCTCTTAGACGAATGTGTGGATACTCTGTGTGTGAATGCGGTGCGAATGATGGTGTCATGAACAAAATAATGAAAGGATCATTAAGATGATTTGGACATATGGAAAGAATGAGTGAAGAAAGAATGGTAAAAAAATTATATCTTAATGATGTAAATGGAACCAAAAATAGAGGAAGACCGAGGAAAACGTGGCACGATCAAATAAATCAAATATTGAATGTCGGCCATGTGAGTCGTCAGAGAAATCGACGCGCGTGCTTGACACGATGTATGAATGTTGAGGAAGCGAGAGAAATATGTCAGGAAAGAAAAGTGTGGCAGTCCATTCTTTCTGCCTACCCCTTCGGGGAGACGGCGTGATGGTTAGTTAGTTTGTTAGTTTTACGAAAGAAAACGTATGTTTTCCACAAGTTTTGTTATATTTAATGTGAATGACATGTTTCGCCTCATCTAAGCCATTAATCAAATGTCTGATAATGACTAAGAAAGGCGAAGTATGTCATTCATATAAACTCTAATAAATGTTGTGGAAAACAGACGATTTCATTCTTTTTAATTTTAAACAATTACTTTAATTTTTTCTAATCAAAATTACGTTTCTTTTATATAAAAAAAATATAAGTAATATTAAGGGTGGTACATTTGAGAACTTTAAAATTTATCATTTAAGAAATATTTAAGAACGTATGTAAAATCGATGTATGATAGAGTGCAACACACATTTGAAAATGCATTGGAAAGGCGCAACATGTCATTCCCATTAAATATAATAAAGCTTCTAGAACATGCATAAAAAAAACATGCATAAAACATGCATAAAAATAACTTATATTAAGGGGAAGGATTTGATCACACTCTTAGATGGAACCCAGCCTGCATCGCTCAGAGCGCACTAGACTAGTCCCCTATGGGGGGAAAGAGAAAGTGAGGCAGACCTAGAGCCACCTGGAGAAGAACCCTGCAGGACGAGGTTGAGGCAGCAGGTCTCACTTGGGACGATGTTAAGCATCAGGCATGCGATAGAGTCGGGTGGAGAAGATTCCTTGAGGCCCTATGCACCACGGAGGTGTGACAGGACAAAAAAGAAGAAGAAGAAGATTTGATTACTTTTAAATGTATTATCTAAGAATTATTCTTTGAGTAAATCTTTAATAAGTACCTAAACACAAAATAAATAGTAAATGGTAATTGCGTAGATTTTTATAGTTAGTAGCTAGTTGGTAGGGATTTTGGGAAAATCCGTGTAACTCGTCATTCTGGAACGATGCGTCGAAGATTGTTGCAATATTCTAGGTGGTTCAATGAAGATGACCTTCCCATAGAGGTTCTTTAGATAATTGAAGATAGATACTGCAACAATCTCCGTAACGTCGGCCCAGAAGACGAGGTACTCAGAGTTTTCCAAAAATCTAAAAAAACAAAATGGTTTTAGTTGTGCGTTGAATAACCCGATATTTGGGCGGAGTTATAATTACGTGCAAACTCATCACAATATACGCGGGTCATGGCGTGCGCCATAGTCCGTTCGCAAGTCCAGAATGTTTACCAAGGATCCTCCGCAGCAGGTGGCTGTGAGTCACAATTCTGGCTAAAGCGAAGTGGACTCTCACACTAAAACTGATTGTTTTTCGTGTGATGCATAATGGTTATTTGATTCATACCGAGAGCCGCACTATTCACACCGAGTGGGTGGAGGGCTACCAGGCTACCAGGTGCTGCTAGCAGTATGACCCATCGCGGCACACCAAAAGACGTCCACATAATAACATAAAAAGTATTTCTAGTGCATTTGCAAATTTTATTTTCATAAAAAACTTCATAACTGTTAATTCAAAAACTTGTTTTATATCACAAATTGTATTTATTTTACTTTACGACAGCTGTTTCATCAACCAATGTTGACATCATCAGGTGTTGCAAAAATATATATCGCAAAAACAAAGTTTTTGAATTAACAGTTATAAAATGTTAAAATATCATAGTGTTTCGGCCAAAACAATGGACTATAAAAAAATTCCTTGTATTAATAAAAAAATGCTGTTGAAACATTCGTTTTATTAGTAAAATTCAAATAACCAGGATTGAATTGATAGCGTGTATGACTCGATGTATGAATGTGGTGGAAGCTAGAGATACATGTCAGGATAGGGTAGTGTGGCGGTCCATTCGGGGAAACGGCGTGATGGTTTGTTGTTGTTATTGTTGTTGAATTGATAGCCCAATTGAGAAGAAGAAAATCCTAGTTAGGATGGTTCAGTTACAGTTATAGTTCAGTTTTAGTTCAGTCAATACAGTTCAGTTAGATAGAACTGGTTAGAATGGTTCAGTTGCAGCATAACATCTCTGTTTAGAGCTGCTGTATCGAGGCTAGAAATATCTAAGGGGTTGTCCAACCTCCGATAGGAGAGAAAAAGAAGAAGAAGAATAAATCAACAATTACATTTTTAAGATAATCTATATAATTAATTATTTTTTCCTCAAGAAACTTATTTTAACTTTGTGATCAGACAAAATGGTAATTGTTTTATATAAACTATTCTCATATTAGCTTGATGAAGCTAGGTTACAATAGAACAAAGTATTATTTTTTATATCGATAAATTAAGTTTTTATTTGTTTAACTTCTTCTTTTAATAGATCTGACTATCTTTGGCACATAAATCATGTCCCCTGGAATGATGAGGTCCAGCTGTCCCTCCATCTCTTAGGTGGTCTTTCAGGTGGACGGTAATGAAATCGTTTTATGATAATGACGACCTTCATGGCCGAGTGGTAAGTGCATTGACTGCCACCCCGAAGGTTCCGGGTTCGATTTCCGGCGAGGGCAATGTGATAGTCACACTGTCTTTGGTCTGGTATAGAATTAACGTGACAATAAAAATGGCGATAGATTAGCTACCTATCACATGTCACGAGAATCACTATGATAGCTATAAATAATCTTTACATCGATTCAACAAAATGATACTAATAACCTTAGATTGTAGATCTACTCTATCGAACGATATCCTCTATTTCGCTTTTTTTTATTATATATGCGTCACGGGCAGGATCTAGGAGAGTTTTTCCAGTAATTGATCTCAGAACCTTCATCTCAGATGTTCTTAGCAGACCCTTGGTTCGTATGTTACAGTGTCGGCCCGCGTCTTTACAGCATACGTCATGAGAGGTCATTTAACTCGATGGAATAAATTAGTTTAAACATTGAAGTTCACATAATAAAAAAATGGCAGAGATTTCATGGATCTCTTATAAGAGTTAGGTGAATCTAACCATATTTCAGCTGTGGAGAAATAATGGTTACACAAAATGGCATCATTAAGTAATTTTCTGGAATCAGTGTAGTTTGCACATATGTTATAGAGGCGATATATGTATGATTGGCGTAGTAGGGAATGGCAGAATTGTGCGTACAGCGCCAGATAATATTAACCCTTACCATTCCTTTGTTGAATGCCAGCCGACATCGCTATTTGTACGCTAAACTCAGTTGTCGGCTGGCGGCCGACAAGATAAGACTTGCGCGCGCGGTGAATTTTTGCTCGCAAAACTTAACTTTCTTGTAATTTTTCGTTAAAAAAAATTTCAAGTTTTATAAGATTTTGACTGTTTTCCGTTTTTATTTTACTATAAAATAATCCTTGCAAATTCACATAGCCTAAAATGATACGTCATGCAGAGGAGCGATTAGAGTATAAGCCCCACTTCATTGCGAAACTGGACAAAGGTTCTAAAGACTGTACTGTGTGCAGTAACAGAAAGATTCCAGGGGGAAGACCTGATCTGCACCCTGGAGATTGTTTTAAAAAGTACCATACTATGCAAAAATATAAGTAGTCCATAATGTTTTTTGTAAATTGTTTCTTATTTGAAGAATAAATCATTACAAATAAATTTTAACGATTTTTTTGGTAACTACCTATCAATAAAAATATTTTGACATTATTTAAATTAGAGTTGGCTGACAAACAATATCAAGAAATAATGGAGTGGTAAGGGTTAATGGCGAATTATCGGAACAGCTGAAGCATTCAGCGGCACATACTATCGTATTGTGTTGCAATAAAGTGATAATGCCTGTTCCAGGAATAGATTGGTGTCGAGTTACAGCCACACTGTACACGTAGTACTATTGTGTTCATCCGCGTATATAGGTCCACCGCGGACGACTGCGGTTTGCTAGGCATAATCAAATCCCGGCTAATTTCCTCCCAGTACTCAAATATTACGAACTATGCAGATAAGTCGGCTACATAAAAGAAATGAAACTATTATCGAATGGAGCCATAGAATCGTACAACTCACATTCGCAATTATACCTCCGTAAACTTATATCAACTTTTTATTGTTTCATGAAAAATGACGCCTGTTTTCTAGAAATCTTATAATATTTTATGGTAATGACATGTTTCGCAATTCTAATACATGTCACATGAATGTAAGGCAAAAATCAAAGCCGAAACATGTCATGAAACAAAGTACAGTAAAACCTCGATATAACGGACTAATTGGGGGGAGGGAGAAAGCCGAAAGACCGTTATATAAAAATAGGTTTAAAATAAATCAAACTTTAAAAAAAATATGTACACTGTATTTAGATATAAATAATATTTTAAACAATACAAGACACAATTGTCTTAGTGACGTTACTGTTTGATATCGACGCGATTGCTTTCGGTAATCCTGCTTTGAAAAAGGAATCAACTTTTGTTGTTTTTTTTGTTTTTTTTTATAATCAACTCTCTAAAATTACGAAAATGCGTTTTTAATTTTTTTTACATTTGACCGGATTTTTTATTCGTTATATTCGAAGTTCGTTAATCGAGGTTTTACTGTACTGTATCGTTTGACAGCAGTATTAATACTATTTAATACAGACGTTATTGGTAAACTCCAGGTGTTTATAAATAGGTGCCTTCGCTCAATATTCAAAATCTATTGGCCCCAAACAGTGTCAAATGCCGTTCTCTGGACTATAGCAGGCGAAAAGCCAATTAGAGAACAAGTCGCTAGGCGCAAATGGCAGTGGATTGGTCACACTCTGAGACGGAACCCAGCCTGCATCGCTCAGGGCGCACTAGACTGGTCCCCTATGGGGGGAAAGAGAAAGCGAGGCAGACCTAGAGCCACCTGGAGAAGAACCCTGCAGGACGAGGTTAAGGCAGCAGGTCTCACTTGGGACGATGTTAAGCATCAGGCATGCGATAGAGTCGGGAGAGAAGATTCCTTGAGGCCCTATGCACCACGGAGGTGTGACAGGACAAAAAGAAGAAGAAGAAGATTAATACTATTTAGCAATCACGATAATTAAAATATGTTTTAATTAATACGCATGGAAACGTCTGCTTTTTTGGCAGTTTTATTATATTTGTGAATGACACGTTTCGCCTATGTAAGGCATTATCAAATGTTATTGGATTATCAAAATAGGGCATTTGATAATGCTTTAGACACGCAAAATATTTCCTAGAAAAAATATAATTAAACTTGTAAAAATTTCACTAGTATTAATTATTTAATATGAAGTTTTACATCGTTGTTCAAGAAATAATAAATAACAACAACAACAAAAACAAAGGATCACGCCGTTTCCCCGTAGGGATAGGCAGAGAGAATGGACTGCCACACTACTATATTCTGGCACACCTCTCTAGATTCCTCCACATTCATACAGCGAGTCATACACGCACGTCGATTCTTCAGACCTTTAAAATTTGATTAATTTGGTCATGCCATATAAATAAAATATTTTATATTCAAATTCCACAGAAACTGACAATTGTCATAGGTAGAGGAATGCAAAAACATTATATTACAACAATTTGAATTAACTGGTTGCCTTATTTACCAGTTACTAAGTGGAAGTGGATCAAGACCCTAATTATTACACCTCTTCTCCAGAAGTACATGCGAAAAAGGTAAAGTTCCATACTCTTCTCTGCAATTGTGAATTCAATATGGCAAAAGCGTTTTTCTGACTGAAAACATGGTTGATATTTGAAACATGATTGATTCGATTTATCGTTGTGACCGATTTCATGTCCTATTCTCGTCGTTCGCGTATACTTACGATTATATCTCCATTATTTGCTTGTGCCTAAATCAACTTAGTGATTATTTAACTACTCTATACTAAACTGTTAACTTCGCAGAATCTTTCACGCAATCTACCCAGAGCCAAGGGCCAGTTCGTACTATCGCGCTGAGATGACGATAGGACGTTACGCACCTCTATCATCTCTGAAATATATATGTACTTCTTGCACCTGTACCATAATCTTGCGCTGTTTTCAGGTAAATAGTTAATCCTCAACTTTATTGCTGAAACTTCCTTTCGAAACACAATAATAGTAAAACACCGGAAGTCTTGTAATCCCAACACTTAAGATTTCCAAGATAACCTAAATTGTACTCACACTCTCAATGTTTTACTTAACCTTACGTGCTAATTTCTGGTAAAAAAAACCCACTTATATTCTTTAGAAAAGATTTTGTCAACAGTGCGATGTATTTTTTATAATTCTCAATCAAGATTAAAATATCATTTTGTTATGAAGACGGTTAAGGGTCTTTCTTAGAATTGAAACTGTTTCATCCGGAATAGAACGACCTTTTGTTATGGAGTATCAGTATAGAGAATCGATATTTTTGCTACATGTCCCATCCAAATATAACTAACTAACCAACTAACCATCACGCCATTTCCCCAGAGGGGTAGGCAGAGAGGATGGATCGCCACAATGCTCTGTCCTGGCATACCTCTCGGTTTCCTCTACATTCATACATCGTACCATGCACGCACGTCGATTATTCCGACTTCGAATGTGCCCGCCTTTTAGTAATTGATTAATTTGGTCATGCCATGTTTTCCTCGGTCGTCCTCGGCGTCTTTTTCCACTCACGCTGCTTGTGTACAACTTTTTAACCATTTTTCTCTCATCCATTCGTTCCATATGTCCAAACCATCTCAGGGATCCTTTTTTAATTTTATCCATGATGCAGTCATCTGCCTTACATTTCTCTCTTATTTCATCATTCAGTATTCTATCATAAAACGTTTTCCCGCACATTATTCTTAGTGAACTCATTTCTACGGAGTTTATCCTGCTTTCATCCTTCTTTTGCCAGATCCAAGCTTCACTTCCATACATAAGGGTTGGCACTAGAACACAACCAAATATTGTTTGGCGAATAAGAAACACATTTAACCCCCATTGTCCCGCTGGCTTCATTTGCAGTAAAAAAATAGTCTCAAACTGCGGTTGGCTACATTTGCAGTTCAGACAAATAGTCCCAGTTCATCATAATATTACGTAAATTACAGTTGTAAGAAATGAATTACAATGGTTTATAAGATATATTAATATATGATATCGGCTGCAAATGTAGTCTGCCGCAGTTAATTTTTTTTTTACTTCTAATGACTTAAAGCAAATATACCAATGTTATTTTTTTGTTAAATTTTATATTTAAATTCTTAATTGTATTCTACAGAACTTATTATCCTATAGAGATTTTGGCAGTAATTCTAATGAAGGCGATTTTTTTAAAATTCAACGAGTTTGAAATGAAACAAATGAGTGGTTGAAGTATTTGTAAATAGGTACTAAGTAAAAAAAAAAAGTATGCAGTTTCGTTCCATATGAATGTGATATATGCCTTTTTGTCCCTGATAGATGTCTCGGACAGCGACAGCATATATTGTTTTACCTACCGGCCGCCAGAACCAACTTGCCTCTGGTGACACCGATGGGAAGTGCACTTAGTAAAGCTGAACGCGGTCTCCTCGGAGATCGACGTCTTTTATTTAGTGAAAGTATGTTCAGAAGACAAATACTCTTGTCTTTAGTGATTATCTTGTCTTCTTATGCCGAACCATCTCTCATGCGTTCCTGGTATTATATTTTACATATTATGTTTTACCTGTACTCAAAAGATGCCTTAAACATTAATATTGTTTGTTATGTATATGGAGATAATACACTGATTTAATTTGATATAGAACGAAATTGCATACTTATTTTGTTGTTCTTAAGTGCCTATTTTACTTCAACCATTCAAATATTTATATTAAAAATAAAACGGTTTTTATCCGAAATCATTCATTTTACAATATAAAAATGAATTTCAATATAAAATTTCATTTTACAACATTATATTCAGGAAAACGTGACACGATCAAATAAATTAAATATTAAATGTCGGTCACGTGAGGGGTCGGAGAGATCGACTCGTGCGCATGACGCAATATATGAATGTTGCGGAATCGAGAGAAGTATGCCAGAAAGGAACAGTGTGGCGGTCCATTTTTTCTGCCTGCCCCTTCAGCGAGACGGAGTGACGGTCAACCATTATTGTATACTAACAAGCATTATTACCACCACCGTTAACATTTGAACCTATTGTTTTTTTTTACAGCTAAAATGTATTATTTGAATTGTTGTCACTTCGAAAAAAGAACATAAAAACATTATTTATTTACATAATTTACGTTAGGTTTGTACTTATGTACAGGTATTTATGTATATATCCTGCCTAAATAAATAAATGAGAGGACTCTCGAGAGAAAGGCAGCGCTACCTGCCGAGAACGGGCCTGCGATAAGGATTCTTTGTTGTTTATTGCTCTGAAGTGCATTCTATATAAATATTAATTATTTCAAAAATGTGCAGACTTAATGGAGGTTTGCCAATAACAATTATTCACTCCGAAATTTGCACTTGTGTCAGGTATAATAATCTGAAGATAACTACAGTGACCGCCATGCTAAGCTCTCAGTTGGGTCAATTCTCTTGCATACGAACACGTGGACATTTCGTCGTATTACATTTTATAGCAGACAAGACACTGAGAGATCGCGCGGGGAACACCTGACTAAGAGAGATGTGAGGTTGAAGATATAATAAGATGGAGCAGAGAGCAAAAAAGGGACTGGTACGGTCATGTTCAAAGAATGGACACCACTAGACTCCCCTATATTGCATTGCATAATCAGCCTCATGGGACTCGTCCTCGTGGAAGACCTACTAAAAGATGGAAGGACAGCTGGGAGTCTACCTCACAGGAGGAGCAACACTCTGGAGAACAGATCACATAGGTCTACAACAAGGAAGAAGAAGAAGACAGCTGAACAGCTTATATTATATATATTTTTATTAAATGTTAATATTTGAAACGCTATTATTATGTATCAAAATTTATTTAACTGAGTTTTTCGCCACAGCTATTTTGCTATGCTTTATTGTCATCATTATGTGTTTACAAGCAACTGGTTGTAGCAAACAACTCTGTTTGATTGTAACACCTGATGATAGCAACATAGGTGAAACGGCTGTCGCGACTTATATTAATAAATTGTGACACATAATAACAGCTTTTCAAATTTAAATATTTAATAAGTTTTAAGAACAATTGTAATTTTTTTAGTTAAAAATTATACATATTATCTTCTATGTTCGCCATACTTTGTATTGTAGATGTTTTATGTGTCTTTTTCTTTTTTATATATTTTGTATATACAACACTAACTTCAAAAAATATTATAATAACATATCAGACATGTTTCGGATATGTTTTTTTATATAGAAAAAACAAGGCGTAATTATAAATTAAGAAAAAAAGAGCACATAAGATGTCATTCTAATAATAATTTTTCTGAATTTACTAACCACCTCATTGAAAAAGATCATTCATTTATAAGGATTAATTGTATCTCAATAGAGACGAAGATGCAAATTGTTTTCTGGGAACAGAAGGTGGTGGCCGTAAATTCATTTAATAAAGATAATGGCGTTGAAATTTTGCATTTTAATACTCGTAATAGAAATAAAGCTTTGAGCAATCTCGTAATATTATAAATTAAAAAAGCAATTAAAAATAGAGAAAATATTAAAAATAATCAAATAAAGTTAACGTCAAGTCTAATCTTTGATTTATTTCCTTTGTTGTAAGTAATTACCTGAACCCCAATAAGAACTTAAATTATTATTTTAAATTTTAAATTATTTCATAATATTTGTTAAAACAAAAGCATAAACGTATCACTGAAGAAGGGCCGGTTATCCGAAACATGTCTGATATGTATTTTTTTAAAGTTAGTGTTGTATATACCAAATGGATGACATTTGGACGGCTTGACTACAGTAGGTCAGTATTGCATTTGAACGGCCGTAAAGTTGAAAGGGTACTAATGCAATCTCTTGACCCAGATGTAGAGATAAAATGCAGAATTGAGGCAGCAAGAGCTACGTTTAATAAAACGAAATCACTCTTCTGTAATGAAAACGTAAACTTGAAACTCCGCCAGAGAATGATCAAATGCTATGTGTGGTCTGTTTTATTGTACGGATGTGAAACGTGGACCTTGAAAGTGAACTCAATGAACAGACTAGAAGCATTTGAAATTTGGCTCCATCGCCGAATGCTCAGAGTTCCCTGGACAGACATGGTTACCAATACCGAAGTCCTAAAGCGAGCTAGAGTTGACAGGGAACTGTTATCAACTACCAAGGTTCGAAAGATCTCACATCTGGGTCATATACTGCGTGGGGAAAAGTACCACCTTCTCCAACTGATATTGGAGGGGAAAATTGAGGGACGCCGAGGGTCCGGAGAAAGACAAATGTCCTGGCTGCGAAACTTGAGGGAGTGGACCAGCATTCGGAGTGTGGAGGAGCTGTTCCGAGCGGCGCAGGACAGGGACAGGTTCTCCGAGGTGATCGCCAACGTTGGGGGACCCGACAGGGCACTTGGAGAAGAAGGAGAGTATTGTATATACAAAGTATATAAAATAGAAAAAGACAAATTATACATATTTGCTCAGAAAAAAAAATCTATAAAACAGCCGCAAGATGTTTGTTTTTGTATTCATTGTTCGAAAATTGGCAAATGAAACTACGAGTACGAGCAGAAGATAGCACACTAATTAGTTGAACCAAAACAGTTCTGAAAAGTAAATTTCTTCTCGGTAGTGGCGTGGGCCGGGCGCCGCGGCTCGCACCAGATTACTCAGATCCGGTTCTGCATGATTGATACCAAGAAATATTGTCCGCCGGGCCTGGGCCTACTTAATTTCCTTAATTTTGTATTATATTCACTTCACCACGTGTACTTATTACAGTCATATTATTTACGACCCGCTATTTAAATGTAAATCAGACACACATTTCAAAGGCGATTCGTGATTCTTGTAAAATCAAATGCAATATTTGGAACATCTATCATTGACAAACTTTACAAACCATCTATAAATTTAAAATATTTAAATTATATATTCTTCTTCTTCTTCCTTATTGTAGACCTATGTGATCTGTTCTCCAGATTGTTGCTCCTCCTGTGAGGTAGATTCCCAGCTGTCCTTCCATCTTTTAGGAGGTCTTCCACGAGGACGAGTCCCATGAAGCTGATTATGCAATGCAATATAGGGGAGTCTGGTGGTGTCCATTCTTTTAACATGACCGTACCAGTTCCTTTTACGCTGTCTGCTCCATCTTATAATATCCTCAACCACGCATTCTCTCTTATTCTGGTGTTCCTCACGCGATCTCTCAGTGTCTTACCTGCTATCATCCTCAGTGTCTTCATTTCGGAAGTCCTCAAAACTTGTTTGGTCCATACTGAATTATGGTTTAATTATATAATATATACAAATGAAAACGTCTGTTTTCTAGAACTGCCACAGTATGTGTATAGTCCCGAGGAAGCTCGTTACAGTGTGAAACCGGTTGACCCTACTTACTTAAATAAAGTGGTTTATACTAAGTAATAAAGTGTTTTAGAGATGCTGATAAAAACATCCTTAATTAGAGCTGCTCCGTCTAAAATAAAAAAATAGTTATGAAGTTGTCCAATCTCTGATTGGAGATGAACAGAAGTAGCCCTTTATATTAAAACCTGAGTTGATCTCTGAGACCGTCCAAATATTATTATTAGTTATTAAATTCGGTATGCACATCTCTAATTAAGTATTGTAAAAACAATTCATTTTTGATAATATCTTACATTTGGCGAAATTTAAAAAAAAATATTAGTGCAGACACGTACTCGTATTTAATTTTATCAAGATTCTTTACCTTTATACAAACATGTATATATTCGTGGTTGTATTTAGGGATCTTGGGAAAATCCATGTAGCTCGTATTTTTGGACCGTCGTTTCGGAAATCGTTGCAGTCTCCATCTTCATATAATTATATCCTGAAAACGGAGACTGCAACGATCTCCGAAACGTCGGTCCAGAAAGACGAGCTACACGGATTTTCCCAAGATCCCAAAATATGCATATTTTTTTTTTGTTATTCCCGACTTAAATTCAAGCTTATTGTTATGTTATTAATCTTCTCTTTCTTTCTTTGTTTTTGTGATGAAGACGTCCAACATTCTCAGGTGGTTGTCCTAGTTGGTCGACGAAACTCTGGAGCCTCTCAAAACGGTCTCTCCAAAATCGTATTTTCTGAATACTCCATCTATCAATGTCATTTATACTGTAGGTTCTGATAATTTTTCCGTTAAGTATCCTATCTCTAAGGGTTTACTCGCGATAGGTTACATGGTTTCATTTTCTGCTGTTCGAAAGATATGTTTGTTTTTAACTGTGTCTGCTATTGCTCCGATTCCGTAAATTATTCCAGGTCTATTAGAGTAGTATATTAAAAATATCAGTAAATCTAAAATACTATATTTTTACTACTTTAAATAACACCATGTTAACCCGAATTGCTTTGCCATGGCAACGATTCAATAGTATTATTTGTAAGTACGTCAAGAAGGTCTCTTGCATGCCATAATGGAGGGTATGACCGAGGAGACAAACTCTAGGGGACGCCCACGCCGAGAGTACCTGGAGGACCTGTTGGTGGACGTGCGCTGCTCATCATATACGTATTTCAAAAGTGCCGCACAAGTCAGGGAAGAATGGAAGAGAAGAATAGAGGAAATTGCTGCAAACCAATCCCAGGATTGAAACCAGAGAAGATGATTTGTAAGTTTAAAATTAGTATTTCACTTCAATATTAGATTTAATATGTGTCTAGTTTAACCAAATGATATTACAAGACGCCACTGGTAAATGTTTTGATATTATTCGACTTCACCACCACTATGCAGTGTTATAATTTTTTTGTAATGCATTATTAATTAAATATAAATAAATATTTTTTTTAGCGACAAATTAAATAATAAATATTTACAATCCGTATACTTGTTGAATACATTAATAATGATAAAATGCTGGTGGAGTAAAAAATGGCCAATAGGAGTTGTTTCAGATCCATCCATCCTATTTTATTCTGACCAAAATAAATATATTTTTTTTATCCTACATCACTTTTCCACTTGATTTAAAACCTTTCATTAAAAAAATGTTTTATCAAACCAACTGGTTTCGCTTCCTTCGGAGCTTCGCCACGGTAACAAAACAAATTAACTTCCGAGTCTGTTTTCTAGAAGTTTTATTATATTTAATGGGAATGATATTTTTTGCCTTGCTAAGGCATTTTACACTTGTATAAAACAGACGTTTTGATTTGTTTTAATTGTTTAATATGAAGTTTCACACCATTGTTAAAAAAAACAAAGTTAAAATAATCTACTTTGGGAATTAAAAAAAACATTGTTTAAACCACTTTTTAATAAAAAAAATATTAAAATACACGACATGTTTTGGAGGATACCTCCATCTTCAAGAAGATGGAAGTATCCTCCGAAATATGTCGTGTATTTTAATCTTATTTTTATTAAAAAGTGGTTTAAACAATTTTTTTTTTTAATTCCCAAAGTAGATTACTATGGAATTCCATAGTGTTAATGCCTTAACTTTCAATAAGTTAAAGATAATCAAATGATTTTACTGAAATCTCTTGATGGAAATTCATTTTATATAATAATTAAATAGAAGCATGCCTTTTAACTACTTCCACTTTTGTCTTTATTTTGACAGCGACCGGTTTCGCCAGGCTTGCTGGCATCGACAGACTCCGATGTCCGAGTCTGTAGATGCCACCGAGCCTGGCGAATCCGGTCGCTATCGAAATAAAGACAAAAGTGGAAGTAGTTAAAAAGCATCGTTTTATTTAATTACTATTTAAACATAAAGCGATCGCTTAACCGAACCAATGACAGGTGATAAGTCCTGTTAGCGCCTTGGCCACCACCTTCTGTTCCTAGAAAACAATTTACATTTTCGTCTCTATTGAGATACAATTAATCCTTATAAAATTTTAAACCAAGTTTAAACGGCTGCATATTATTAACGATTTTATTTATGATTTTTAAATAAATAAATTGAAATTAAAAATATAAAATTACATTCGTGCTACCGTATCTTGTCGAAGATACGAGGAAACTAATAGAGGAGTTGACATTGGAAAGTATCTTGTCTTCCTAATGTCGAACCATCACTAATGCGTTCCTGGTATTACGTTGTATGTGTATAATATCTTACCTGTACTCAATAGATGCCTTAAACATTTATGCTGTAATGTCTTTTGAGTAAGTAAACTGATTTGATTTGAGTTGATTTGATTTAAAGTAATCCCGTGCGTCAATTTGGGGCAATAAGTACCATAAGTAGTCGATCCTTATACTACCTATAGTTATCCTGAAACGGTTACAAGGTACGTGAATATTCAAGTGCTTAAAAAATCTTGTATGATGTATATTTAATTGCTATAGCTATTATTATTGAAGAATAATTTCCTAATATTGAATAGTAAAATAGTAAACAGATCTTGTTATTGTCCAAGTGCGAGTGTGTTCGGGCAGCGTGCATTGTGTGATCGTTTTTAGAGCGCGAGAGCTCGTCAAACAACTTTGGTTTTTTTCGAATGGCTATAAATTATTAGACAATGTTTTCATACACACTTCGCTATGTACATAGCACTCGCCATATGCCCATGCTTCACTGCCTACTTCCAGGAGTCTATCCGCTAAAGTAAAAGCAGGAAAATTACGATTAGAAATTGCGAATAATGGAGTCAGCCCCATAATTTTATTTTGAACATTATACCTACTTATATATAATAGAGAATGTATTTAAAAACTATGCCATTGAAGGATCAAGGAAGTATAGTTAAATTTTCATTGCCAATATTAAAAAATGTAAAATGTTTATTCCGCTTTCAAAGCTCGAAATTTGATCTAATACTATTTTATGAATTAAAACATTATTTATTTCCTTTGTTGAAGAATTTATACCTGGACCCTAATAATAACAAAAAATATTATTTTAGTTTTATTCTAAATATTTGTTATAACAAATGCAAACATCTATCAGATCATGTACACAATTTTATAATATTTTAAATATGTATCTTTATTATATGTATCATTGAGGAAGGAATGGTTGTCCGAAACATGTCTATGTAATTTAATTTTTTTAAATGTAAGTGTTGTATATAAAAAAGAAAAAGAGAAATAATGCATAAACGTTCGAAAATAATCATTTAAATATATCTCAAAACTGTCACATTCATGAGAAGTTTGTTTTTATAATTTTGTGTATACAAAAACTAACAAAACACTGATGAAGGGCTTCTGTGTCCGAAACATGTTTGATATTTTTTTTTTTTTTTAATAAAGTAAGTGTTGTTTACAAAGTATTAAATATAGTTCTATGAATCCGCAACACAAAGTGTTGGCAAATATAGAAAATAAGTAAAATATAATATTTTCCATTTTTGAGTAACATCGTTCCGAAGGTGAAAATTTTTCGAAGCTTATAGAGACATTTAAATCATAATAATAAAAAAAGATGTTTAAATTCTCTAAAAAAGCATGATTATGGCATTCCACAGTGTTAACGCCTTATTAAAAATCAATAAATTATTTCAAATATTAATTTTGTTAATTGAAAATGTTCTTATTAAAACCTCATTGTAAATAATGACAAAAATTATGTAACATATATTTAGTTCGATTCCACTTGATATTTAATATAGATCGGAATCGGCAGCTGCCACATTTAGGTCCATTAGAATATGGCAGCGAGCTGCCGAAATCGGTCGAAGTAAGTAAAGTGGAAATAAGCTATATATATATATATATTTAAATGCATTTGATAAGTTAAAAAAAGAGTAATATGTCATTCCCATAAATTATAATAAAACTTTTAGAAACCTACGTTTTCATTCTTATTAATCATGAATTTTAAATACTCGTATATACCAGTATTATAAAAATGTATAGTTATAAAATTGAGCAATGATTATGAATTAATCTGTATTACAGAATTAGTTTTATGTTAATATCATAATGTAAATTTTGGTCATAATTAATACGACTGCAAATACTGTTTTCTAGAACTATAATTGTATCAAATGCTATATTAATAATGCCATCCTGATAGGTAGGGCCGGGTAGGGCAGGGCCGGCAGATGATAGCGCGCGCGTATCACGAGCGGAGATTTTCCGGGCCCGCTCCCGGGGGCGGGCGCGTCTCTCCCCCCGGCGGCGGGCGGCACCCCGGCGGCCGCAGCTCGCCCGCCGCACGCCAGTCTGTCTGGGCCAGCCGAGCGCGTAGCACTGCCAGAGGCGATCCCGTGCGGGAATCTTCAGTTCTTACACTCGATACGATACACAAGCTGCGAGGATACTCCGTGTTCTGTGCGAGTGATGTGTGCTGGTGAACGCAAATTGTTGCGCAGTGAGATCTCCTGTTTTGTGGTGATTTATGTTGTGAAAACGAAAAACACGCACGAGTCTCTGTGAGATGTTATCTTTATTGTTTGTGCGCAGACAATTGAGGACTTTTCTAACGGATGACGAGATTTTTATTCAAGGTATTTGGAGATTTTTTAAAGTGTTTCTTCGAATATATCTCGCGATTAATACCGCTGCGCCTGCCCATCGGGTGCTTTTCCAACACGACACCGTCGAGCGGCTTCAGCAAACCTGTTACTATCTTTACCTCACAATCCCCGTGGAATACTTCTTTAGTCGGCGCTGTTAGGCGAGTCTCTTCTCGAGCCAGCCCATCGGCAGTTTGGGTTCCAGGTTCCACTCCCGCCGGCAACGGCTTATCTCGTGCCGAGTGCGCTCATACACTCGCTCACAATACGTTGTTTATTAGAGCCGAGAGCCACCGCTACCGCTGCCCGCTTAGCGACAAAAACTCCAGGATTTAGTACAGTGAAACGGTTCCGAGAAAGCTTTTTTGTTCCGAGTGATTGATAGGTTTCTAAATGATTCCAATCCATCGACACCAAACTTCACTGCAGACTGTTAATTCAATTTTTGATCCCTATCGCTCGCCTTAACAAAACGTTATGTTTTGTAATATTATTGATTTTTCTCATTTTGCACGTGGATTAAAAAAAATATTTCCATTGTGTGAACTAGTCATAAGAGCTCGTCTTCATTTATTATTAGAGTCATTTTCTTGTCCGGACGTGCAATTCAAAAGAATCATGTTTCAACACGCAAACTAAAATAAAAACGTATTTTCTAAAGGTTTTTTTTTTTACTAATGAGCTGGTATGTGATACTGAACGATTGCACAAACCTGTTACAATATATAAAATCCCTACCGCGTAACCGTTTGAAGTTGAGACAATGTTTTTAAACGTCTATCTCGCTTATGCTAATGATAAAACGTATCATTAAAACATATGAGTATTATATATTATATATTATTATAACCATCTGAAAAATGAACAAAAAAAGATAATTTTTATTGTTTTTTTTTTTTTAAAATAATGTTAAGCTTATATTAAATAATAAAAACATTTATTTTATACATATTTTATGATACATTTGACAATGCCTTAAGAAGGCAGAACGTGTTCTTCTCATAAAATAAAATAAAACTTGTAGAAAACGAATGTTATTAGTATTCATTAATAAATATTTCAAAGTCATAAAATTATTCTACACGGAACTAGTAGGCATCAAAACTCTTAAATTTTATTCGAAACGCTTTTTTATGAATAACATAGTGAATGTTTCATAAACTTTGTAATTTTCTCATCTAAACAAAAATTTTAATGACTTCATCATTCTAGTAATTGTTTACAGATAAATTAAAATGTGAAGTTTTTTTTTTTAATATATAAATACGAATATGACATATTTCATCTTGCGTGTGCATTTATATAATAATTTGAAAATTCGAAGAAGTATTGAATTATAAATATAAAATTAGAAAACAAACAAGTAGAATTTGATTCGACACGACTGCCCGTTCCGTAGTCAGGCTCGCAATAACATGGCTCCGGCTGTAGTAAACACCAACCAACAATGAAATGACCGCGATTAATCTTCTTTTAATAAACAAACTGATAATGGACGATAGTGCAAAACCTCGTTTTATACAAGGAAACTCATCGCCGTAGTGTTGTACTCGTCTTTTTAATATATTAATTACACTATCACCACAATTATCGGGCCAGAATGTCATAATTACATTAAGATACAAATATCCTAATATGTATTGCATACATTTGAGTTCAACTTCATTTAACGGGTATGTTGGCTGTATAAGGAATTTTTTTTTTCTAGATAAACATGCTTATAGTCACGCAAATATAATATACACTCTGAAATAATAGAGAAATGTATTGAGCATTAACTATGTGGAAATGTATTGAGCAATTCATTCCAAATTTAATTATAAAAAGGAGTATTTTATTTTATTTTATGTATTATAAATTAAATAACAATCGCATAGTTAATTATTGTGCTTTTAATTAATTAATCATAAATTTTAATCTGTTATTTGATATAGCAAAGGTTTCAGTCTTGCTGGACCATTAAAATACTCAACCACACCTGGTAACAAAGTAGAAAGCTTTCTAAATGCACAGGTGCTATTCAATATTTGAACGGTGCAGTAAGATGGAAACCTTATTATAGTGTGCACACAGCCTCTACTGAATTGGTTGGCTTCAAAGTTGTACGAGAACTTCACTCTTTATTTTGATTCTATTCGGTTTAACTATTAGAAAATAATGAAATAAATGTGGCATGCTTTTAAACATTCTGTGTATTATTCGGTTCATATTAATTGAGTTGTATACATTGTTTGCATAAACGTTTATATTTTGGGATAAGATAAACAAACATTTACTATTAAAATTTAATTTTAAAAGACTTATGTATTGTAATATACTTTTTAAATGTTCATATAGGTATCGTTTGTTGTTTTATTTTAATGTCATATTTAAAAAATACATTTAAAGACAATAATATAACACTCGTAATGCATAGGCTCGACTTACTAAACCACTTATACTCACAATTTTATTTCCTAAAAGAAACATTTTCAAATTCTCCTTTTTTACACCACCTTAAGATTATTTTTAAATGAACCTAGTATGGAAACGGTTTTGATATTTTATTTTAATCAAATATGTATTGGAAACTAATTGAAATATCAACATATTTTAAATAAATGTACGTTTTCATTTATCTGATAATTAATTACATTTTATTCCACTATACGAAATCATAACAGCGTCGTAATATCTTCTTAACCTCGAATATCACTAGGTTGTCAGTGTACACGTATAATAACATATATTGCGGAATATAGGTAATAATAAATATATTTAAATATCTTTAAAATTATTATTTGCAGTATGTCGTATGCATCTGTATATTGGATATTCAAGGGTGAATTTTGTTGAATGGAATATTTCTAAGTCAATTGCAAATACCGACGGAGATAAAAGTAGGATGATGTGATATATTCGAGCCGGTGCAATGGGCGGCCTCTCTGTTCCTTCTTTATGGAATCAATAACCGTCATCCCAAATAGCTTTTAAAATTAAATTGCACGCAATAAAATAAGTGAAGCGCAGCTCCAGTCGCAGACTAATGTCATTATTACCTCTCATTGGTCATTTAGTCAGCCGAGTCGAGTATTTAGACAAATATTTATTTTATTGCGTTTAAATTAATTAAAAATAATTTAAGTAAATGTTTCTGCCTCTCGATTTTTAAAGACACATTTTTGTTAATGATTAAAACTGCACATAAGTAAATTGAAAGCATAATGAACTGGCACTTGAATTCAATAAACATATTTTGGAATACGCAAATTATATTAATACTATTGTTAGCTCAAATCATCGTTTATAATAATTTGGACTTGGATCTACTGGCTTACGGAGGTTCAGTTCTAGTGGATATTCCTCTAACGGATAACCTTATTAATTTCAAAACGTACGAACTGTATAAAATTGTAATGAGTTATTATCCAAAATATCAAATGGTGACATGTGTAACCCATTAAAACGTTTACTTTTCAAATTGTATTCTGTTCAATGTTTATTTTTTTAAATACTTAGTATACAACACTCACTTTATTAAGAAATAAAAATTGAATACCAAACATGTTTCGGACACTCCAAGTCCTTCATCAGTGATATTATATAAATATAAATATTAAAACTATTATAAAAAAATCATTAATGTGGTCAGTTTTGACAGATGTATACTATTTGTTGTAAAAACTACGTTATATAAATTTACCTAATGGTTCTTAAAGCTGAGCAGTAATCAGGGATGGTAAGGAAATCTTATATTGCTTTCTTGAATGTCAGTTTATGAAGTTGCTTAATAATTTTATGAATAGAAGTTGTACGAACGTCATTCTACAATATATAGTTATTGTTCCTTGAACAATAATGTATATATTTGTTAGAAAATATAGATTTAGGAGAGGATATTAGTATTAGGTAGCATATATTTATTATTATTTATAAATCAGCATTAAAATAATAATTATCTTGTTCTGATCCATGAAACCAATGAAATAAAAATAATGTATTGGCGTTCTTTAAATTACCTCCATTTATAAATATTTAAATTACTGGGTAGATCCTGTTTAAAAATATTACGTGGAAATATAATTAAAATGATTCTCGGTATAAATTACATAGCAGGCTTACCTGAATATTCCATGTAATTGACAAGTTCTTCTCTTGCCTTTGATTATCCTTCCGAAAACACAATATTGTGCCCTAATTGGGTACAATTCTTGAACCGTAGTTGTTTTATATTTTAAGTAAATATATAATATTTAAAATTCTTTTGAAAACGTCCAATTTTGATTGATCCTTCGCATTCAAGTGTACCTAAACGGGGTTCATTTGTTTTTCCTTAATGGATTAAAAAAATAATTATAACTTTTGGAGATCGAAATTAAAATTGGTAAGATGACAGATTACAAATTTGTTCTGAAACCAATTTTCACACAGAGGAGTAAGATAAGGAACTGAAGAAAACAGTATGATAAAATCTGTATTTTGAGATCTTGGAAAAATCCGTGTAGCTGGTCTTTCTGGACCGACGTTTCGGAGATCGTTGCGGTTACCATCTTCAGGGTGGTTATGAAGATGGAGACCAGAAAGACGAGCTACACGAATTTTTCTACGATCCCAAAATATGTATTGCAACCACCCGTGAAAATCTACGCAATTATGGTAAAATCTGCTAAGATTATAAAAGCATGGCATTTCTTAATGGTTATGCCTTAGAAAGGCATAACATGTCGTTCCCATAAAATAAAATAAAACTTCTAGAAAACAGACGTTTTGATTCGTATTAATTATTTAATATGTAGTTTTACATAATTATCTTAGTTAAACGGAGTGGCTTCGCCACTAAAACTGCACTGTGGAATTCCATTGTATTTAAGGAAAGATATTTATTAAACACTTTATTTATTAAATATTATTATAAAATAATAATATTATCCGCAACATGTTTCGGAGGTGACCCCCTTCATCCTCAGGTGTAAATATGGTATAACTTTATCGTATAGAAGTTATATCATATTTATACTTGAAAGAGTTCACCTGCGTAATATGTAGTGTAAAATATTTTTATATTTTTTTAAAAGAAAATGGATAATCATGAATTAAAACACTGTTTTTTGTTTCGTTTTGTTTTTCGGAGGCCTTACACCTTCATCATCGTTTATCTAAAATGGATAATACAGTGTGAATATAAGAGAGAAAGAAACTAATATAAGTAGTAAAAAGATATTAAATTAGTATAATAATTAGTTTTTGTTTCGTTTTACATTATTAGATCAATTTATTGAAACGATCTTATTGGGTACGTTAATTGTGAATATATTTATGAGTGTTTACTATATTTAGGAAGTGAGAATCGTAATGATATTACGGGCACGAATTATGTATGGAGATTGCGGGTAATTTCTGTGAGATTTAATGAAATGTTTTTAGTTTATCTCACCTAATGAACCCAATGCCAGTCATTAAAAAGAGATTGGCCGCACATCAGCTGTACGCATTCCACCACTTACAGCGACGGCGGGCCCCGGCCGTAGGAATATTACACTGAGCTTGCCACAGCATGGGCGTGACGCGCGCTACAAGCCTTTAGACCACTGATTCCCAAAGTTGTCTCTATCGACCCCCAGGACTGCAAGGGGTACACGTTAATTAATAATAAAATTGGGGGTCCATGATATATAAATGGGGGTTCACGAGAGTGGATCCAATTTAGGCGAGCGTTTCCAAAATATTGCCTTCCTGAAAATGTAATAATCCATCTCACAGGTAGTACGTATGTCGGTACTTACGTAATACTTTCTTATAATAGACATAAATTCCCTAATGATAGTTGAGGTGAGTTTTGTAAAACTCCATTATTCATTTAAAATAGTAAACAATAATATAAATTAAATCCAAGTACAACCACTAAACAATCGTGTTAACTATTATAAACTGATAAATTCCCTAATTATATGTACAGTAAACAGATTTTTTTTTATAGAAAACCCTATCAGTGGTTCGATGTCAATTTGCAAAAAAATCAATATTAGGGAAGCAGGGGGTCTACGGGCGCAAAAGTTTGGGAGCCTATGAAACTACCTTAACAAACCAATGTTCTATTCGTAATAGGAGGGATGAGCCTGATGCTATGATATAAAAATATCAATATTCGGCTTCAATTTAGTTGAACTATCTCGTGTCCCCCATTTACATCTCATGGACCCCCAATTTTTTTTTCCAATTGTCGTAGACCCGTTGCAAGTCAAAATCGATCCCTGGGGGTCAATATAGACCACTTAGGGAACCAGTGATTTAGACCATCCCCTGCCACACAGTACTTTTATTTTCAAAACGTGTTGACGCGTGGAAAGATATTTTCGCAGTTTTTTGATGAACTGGTGAGATCTACCACTTCTGAATAAGTTTACGAGCCGCCTCTGCCATCTTTACACAACCTCTCTGGCACTCGCCACTGGCAACAACGGAGATGTTTTGTTTTTAATAAAGTCGTTAGAGTAAAAAATACGAATTAGCGTTCGACTGCCCCAAATAAAGCCGTCGCTCACGTTATCTCCCGACCTCCTCTCGGGGCGAGTTGGACTCGTGTGGACCTGCAGCGAGAGACGTTTATTCCTGGCTGTTTCAAGAGTTGCTCCCCATATTACAATTCTTCGATCCCACCTTCTACTTGCTCATCAGATAGAAATAATCACCACACTCTTTATTTACACTGATTTGATATTGTTAGTCACTACCATTTCACTTGAACTTATACGCCCTAAATAAAGATAATTTTATATACCATAACTTGAATGGAACTTTTGATGATTTTGTAAATATGAAAAATAATAAAAAACACTTTGTATTAAACCAAACTATGGTAATTATGCTAGAAGCGAACTAGATTTGTTTATACCCAAGCTTCATCATTGCAGAATATGATTTGTAGAACTGTGCTTACGAGTATATTGTCCTGATGATAATTGGGTACAAGCAAAACCAGTTGGCTACATATATATTATAACCATTTTGTGCTTAAATACAAAATATTATATTTTTTTTATGTTAATAAATTTAAATGCCTAATATGCTTAAAATATATTTTTTATGCTTTCATTAATACTCGTATGATATGTTTCTGTTTAAATATTATAAGATTTTTGTGGTTTTCATATTTTATTAAATAATATTTTTTTTCTCTAACTTATAAAAAATAATCAAATTCATCATCAGCCATCTGTCATCCACTGCTGAATGTAGGCCTCTCCCAAAGCCCGCCACCGCCCCCTATATATTGCCGCATCCATCCATCCATGATCATCCATTCATAATCAAATTAATTATTTTAAATGACGAAAACAAAAAAAAATGTTAATACAAAATTTCTTTATTATTATATATGTTGATTATATACCAGAAGATGGCAGAAAGTTGCCGAAACCGGTCGACGATAAAAACAAGTGGAAGTACACTAAATATGAATTAAAAAAAAATTGAATCAATTTATTTTTACCAATAAAGGGTAAAAATAAATTACCTAAAAAATTGAATCAATTTATTGAATCAATAATTAATATTTTTAATTGAATTTTCTACCAAGAAATTTCAATTAAAAATATTAATTATTTAAATGAATTCAATAATCAAATTAATAAAAAAATATAAATTAAAAAATTACCTCAAAACAATGTTTGTTCGAATTCAGATGTTATTTTTATTGAAATATTGCAATAATGTTAAGTGCATATGAAGTTAAATACATATATGTCCATACATTTTCACGGTTGGAAGCAATATGTTTTTTTAGGATCTATGGTATATCCGTGTCATTTGTCTTCATCGACTGATGTTTTCGAGATCGTTGTAGTCTCCTTTTTCAGGGATGTCATCTGACTATACGAGTATACTATTACAGACCCAAGATCCTAAATCATTCTTATTTGTAAATACTTTGGAAAAAGCTTATGAGGGCAAACCGTAGATTTTTATGTTAAATAACTCGTTCGTGTATTTCACGTTGAACTGGATGTTATCGCATTTAAAAACATATAACTTATTCCACATTGATTGATGAGCTTCCATTTTCAAATTTCGTTCAACTAAGATTTAGCGCATAACTGATCCCACGCGTGCATTACCCAGTATCTACTGAAGGGCCCCTATCTACTTGATGGATGGGACTTTATTCGTGGCGTGGCTCAAGCTTTATCACTACTATAAGCCCTGTGATCTGGAGCGCAATGCGTAATCATATCTGACGAGGTTTTAAAAAATCAATAGAATTGATAGAATATCTTTTTGTACACTATAAAATCACCAGGAACGCTACCTTATTAAATATCGTATATTATCCAAAGCTTTTTCTAGTCTTAGTGGCATAAAATATGTTTAGATAATTAATTACTTATCAAGCTCTGGCATACATGGTGACAGACTTCAAAAAGAGCAAACTTGATTTTTTACAAGTGAAGCTGACTTTAATTAATTTCAAAATGTTCAGTTTTATTGTGTTAAGCATAGCAAAATCAAAGACTGTCAGTACGAAACATCTCCTTAGAACAAGAGAAATAAAAGCATAGCGATCGATCATGGGAAGAACCCTTAGATATAGGATATCTATCAAAGAGGTTTACAGATCGTGCAGTGTTGATGATATAATGAGTCGAATTAGGCAGAGAAAACGATTTTGGGTGGATCACATCGAGAGGATGAACTCAATAGTGATGCACTAGACTCTAGAGGGTCGTCGAACACCAGGACGACCACAAAAGAGATGGATAGAATGCTAGATGTCTTCATTAGATCACATTTGATATCCTGTCTAAACAAATCGCAAGATCTACAAAAATAAGAATAAAAAGTTATAGAGAAATATGTACTGCTCACGAGCTGTTAGCTCGTAGGAAACTTGTAGCGTCGTACTCAGCTCATGTACTAAGGGGTGTGTATTATTATATAATTGATGCAAATATGACTCGAAGCATCTATTAAAACCGAACATTTTCATATTAATAAAACAAAAATCTCATTAAGAGTAGCAGAAATGAGAACATTGCGACCTATTGTGGGGAAAACCCTTAAAGATAGGATACCCAATGAGGAAATTCGCAAATCCTGCAAAATTGAAGACATAGTGAGATGGAGTAGGTAGAGAAGACGATTCTGGAGGGACCACATCGAGAGAATGGATCCAGCAAGAATTCCTAATATCGTGATGCACGAGACTCCAGGGAGGCGTCGACCACCAGGACGACCACCAAAGAGATGGAGAGAACGCTGGTCGTCTTCATCACAGGAAGAAAGTTGATACAAACAGAAGAAGAAAAAGTATAAAAATATTCAAAAATAAAATGGTCTAAATATTGGACACTATTCTGCCTCATTAGAGTCGTACCAAATCAGAGACTTGCATGTTTTTATTTTAGTAATGTCTTTTGGCTAAACATTTTTTGGATTGAAACATTGTAGAGTATCATTGTCTGAGGTGATTTTCGGCTTGGATAGACAATAAAATATAAATGATGAAATATTTAGTAATAGATTATTCAGATGAGAGCATGTAACAATGTGCGGTAGTGTAGTTCAAATATTGGACATAAAAGCGAGCGTCGGTGTTAGTTTGTTAACAGTTTTCTCATTCTTCCGTCATTTATGACTGGCGCCAGGTTTTTGTGGTGTCCTAGAGGCCGATTGCTTTACAATGTCACCGGCAAGGACCCGCCAGGACCCCCCACGGCACCCCTCCTACCTGCCCTCCTGCCTTCTTGCCGCCCTTCGCTGACTTGTGAATGGACTCCACTTAAACGGGAAAACTCAATTATTCACTATTCTCACCACCTGCTGAGACTGATATAATCACAATATTTATTTATAACTAACTAACTAACTAATGGAGTTCTAGTGCCAACCCTCATGTATGGAAGTGAAGCTTGGAGCTGGCAAAAGAAGGATGAAAGCAGGATAAATGCCGTAGAAATGAGATCACTAAGAATAATGTGCGGGAAAATATTGTATGATAGAATACCGAACGATGAAATAAGAGAGAAATGTAAGGCAGATGACTGCATCACGGGTAAAATTGAAAAAGGATCTCTGAGATTGTTTGGACATATGGAACGAATGGATGATAGTAGAATGGTTAAAAAGTTGTACACAAGCAGCGTGAGTGGAAAAAGAAGCCGAGGACAACCGAGGAAAACAAGGCATGACCAAATTAATCACTTACTAAAAGGCGGCCACATTCGAAGTCGGAATAATCGACGTGCGTGCATGGTACGATGTATGAATGTAGAGAAAGCCCAAGAGAAATGGCGTGATTGTTAGTTAGTATATTTATTTATATAAAATACACAAATCAGACATAACAAACGAAAAACATTTAGGCGACTCATTTGGACACAAAACTGTGTAACAAAGATAAAACAACGACATGAAACCAAAAAATCATACATATCAGAAGGAACCCAAATATGTCGACATCTGCGAGGCAGAACTCTTTCCAGAATTAGCAATATATTTTTTATGAACAGTTCCTTACGGTCACTGAAAATGTCCAAATCCGAGACGATTAGATTTAACGTCTGAATTGCTCATCCAACTGGCATCACCACAGGCAGATTGCTTCTGCGTGACGTAGCAAAGAACAATTGATACAATAAGCAAGATGTGGAAGTAGTTAGTTATGAATTGTTTACAACCGATGATTGAGTTGTAAAATGTATCAATTTTAATTCCTCAGAAATATGGAAATTCGTTTACAATTCGCTTTTAACAAATTTTCGGACGAAAAATGGCCAAGAAGACTGTTATTAATATGTATGGAAAAACGCCTTTCTAAGGCATTCTCAAATGACATTTGATAATGCATTAGAAGGGCGAAACATGTACATAAATATTATAATAAAACTCCTTGAAAACTATCGTTTTTTCATATATATTTATAATTTAATATGGAGTTTTACATCATAGTTCAAGAAACAATAAATAAGAAGACTGTTGGTTTGAAGACCATGGACCGCAAAGGGAAGTGCAGGGCGACCGCAACTACGGTGGAAGGATGACCTCAACCGATATGTCTGGATAACCTGAATGCAGTCTGCAAGAGACAGGGTAGCGTGGAAGGAAATGGAAGAGGGCTTTGTTCAGGAATGGACGGGAATAGGGTGAAAAAGGAGAAAGAAAGAAATAAAAACTCTCGCTATTTGGGGGAAATGCTTTATAGTAAATAGTTACTCTGCATTCTAGATCTCGATGTAGCTTAATAGGTAAAAATACCATTTTCGGAGAGCAGTGACTGTGAGTTTGCGTCTCTATTGTTGTTGTTATAGTTGTTGTGAATTAATATCGCAAAATTAATGCTGGGATATGCGTCAGTGTTTAATTAAGTATGAATAATGGAATATTTCGTATTTCAACCTTTGAATTATAATAAAGTAATTTATTTATTATTTTTAAATGATGCATAATTACAAATTTTTATCATTTATGAATCATCAAAATTCTTAAATATTGCATAATACAATCCAGAAAACCATAAATAACAAAACTTTAAAATTACGAAAAAAAAAAACAGAGAAAGCTGGGTTATTTGGTGTATTGTAAGATAGTCTCACAACAAGTAAACATTTTTTTTAAATCGGTCTGAATAATATAAAATAAATGTTGTTTTTTTATTGGTCATTAAATATTATTATGTTCGCAGTTAATTATCTCAAGGATATGTCTAGTTGTTTTAAAATAAAATTTCTATATTTTTGTGTTAACCTTCAACTACTGAGCTGACTCAGTCAGGCTCTGGGGTCCATGGGCTATCTATATATATTCCGATATTCGCCTGAGGAAAAAACCATGGAAAACCTCAGTCGGAACATTTATGGTATATCTATGTGGAGAGTAAAAAGTAAGAAATGTCTTTATTATAAAATTACAATTTTGTACACTAAATGCAGCTTAAGACTGTAGGAATATGAGATTTACAATGTTTAGAATTCTTTTATTTATTTAGTGTTTTGATTTATTAATGATGCTGGTAGCAAAATCCTGGAATGTCAGTAGCAAATACATGACTATTTGACGAGAGTTCGTGATAGATTCCGACTCTGAAGACCCAGACTTCAAAGTACAGAGAAAGGTGTTTTTTATAGAGGATTTAAATTATATAACGAATTGTCAAATGAGGTAAGAGATGCCGGTTCTCATGCGATCTTTCGTCGAAAATGCTTTCAGTATGTTCTAAGTACCGATATTTAATGTTTTTGTTGTTTTTCTCATCGCGATTTTTATAATCTTAATTGTTTATAAAATATTGTTTTATAAGTTGTAAAATGTTCCTGTAAATTTTATAACTTTATAGAATAAAAAAATAAAATATAAAAATGTTGGTTTAAAGCATGAAGCTTCTGATTGTTCTCTATGGAATATAAGGTTCTGGTTACATTTACTATGAATTTTTCCTTTAATTGAAAGCCATATTTTATTTAATAACAATATTTAATTCTAGTCCCACACCAGGTTAGTATATATCTGGCTAGTTTAATATCATGTACAGATGATACGTCTGATGACGTTTCAACATGTACGGAAGTGCGAGCGTGGTATTTAGAATCTGAGAGTATTGGTTATCAGAAACATTTAGAATTTACCACATATGTATGGAACAAAGCGCGTTATTATCTCTACAATATAAGAGTGATTTATACCGGCTAATAATATACGGGATTCCCTAAAATATAAAATTTTACAAGTAAATATATATATATGTAATAATAATATAATATCTAGTCTTTTTGATTTGGTAAAAAAACGTATAAATCTTAATTAAAACTCCTAAAATCAGCAGATAACGACGCAACGTGCAAATGTATCATCTTGATATATGAAATACGGAAACAATAATCGACACTTTCGGACAATCGTTCCTAATTCAAATTACAGTTGAACTCCAATTATCCGAATCAATTGGAATCGGACCCCTGTCGGATTTAATTCAATAAAAGGTCTTTTAAATTAGTTACTGTATGCATTTTGAAAATGGGTGAAAAAATGTGTTTGAATAGAAAAAGAGCTTCTAATTGATTAAATGAAAATACAATACTTTTACATGTTAAGCGTGTATGTATTGTTAATTCATTTTTCCTAGATTTGTATAGAAAAATTCAAGTGACAAAACTTGTGTATAAAAATAATAATGGTGTTTTTAAAAACTGAGGTTAATATTACTTATTGTTTCTTGAACAATGATGTAAAACTCCATATTAATTAATTAATATGAATGAAAACGTTAGATGGAATGATCATTATGAAATGTCTATATATTCCGCGATTTTTTTTTGTACATTTGATAATGCCGTAGGAGGGCGAATATCATTTCAAATAAAATATAATAAAGCTCCTAGGAGACAGACGTTTTCATTCTTATTAAGTAAAGTTAAGTTTTTGTAAGTATTATATGTTTTTTGTTTTATCACGCCAAAGAAGTTTAACTTCTTATGCACGTTAGAAGTTATATTTCTTTGGCGTAATTTATGTTCATACTATTGTGATTTAATTAAAAAAATTACATTAGCACGTCTATTCTAAACTAACTAACTAACTGACCATCACGCCGTCTCCCCGGTAGGCAGTAAGAATGACATATTCCTCTCTTTTCCTCAACATTCTTACATCGTGTCATGCACGTTGGTTGATTTTTCTGACTCCCTACATGGCCGATATTCAATATTTGATTTATTTTGTGCAACATTTTCCTCGGTCTTCTTCAATTTCTAGTTCCATTTACATCATCAACATATAATTTTTTTACCATTCTTTCTTCATTCATTCTTTCCATGTGTCCAAACAATCTTAATGATCCTTTCATTATTTTGTTCATAACACCATCATTCGCACCGCATTCATTTTTTATATTTTCATTCGACACTCTATCAAACACAGAGTATCCACACATTTGTCTAAGAGATTTAATTTCTACAGCATTTATTCTACTTTCATCCTTTTTTTGCCAGTTTCATTCTTCGGTTCCATACATAAGGGTCGGCTTTTTTAGATAGGTTTTTGTTTGCGATGACAATGACGATTTTACATTCTTCTAAATCGTTTTTTGAATCATCTAAATCGGTTGTATGAATACGTATTGCGTCCGTGCATTCACTGCAAAATGTAAATAGAGCTGCTAGAGATATCCGCAGTTCCCGCGGCCTGAAGAGGCGTCCTATCGGGCGGCGGGTCGGGACCCCAGATAAGGCGCCGCAGTATGAATGGTCGAGCTGAGTGGATTCATGAACTTGGGACGTGGAGACGGATTCTGTTTACTTCTGCTCGCGCCCGGTTCAGAGGGCGCGAGGAAACAACTCTCCCGACTACCTCGGATCTTTACACACTGAAAGCTGGATCAACCGATGAAGAATATTATGATTTAATTGTATCTCAATAGAGACGAAGATGCAAATTGGAAACTGAATATGGTTGATCAAGGTGTTTACAGGATTTAAGACCTGTCATTCGTTGGGTTAAGCGCACGCTTTATGTAATTACAACATTCCCCATTCCACCTTTGTTTATGACCATGTCTGTCAAATTTTTGGAAGTTGTATATATGTTAAAGTCCTATGCAGATTTCACATGTCCATAATGATTAGCAAATGATTGCATAATATGAAAAATGAAATTAAAAACAAATGAATGAGAAAAGAATGGTTAAAATGTCGTTGTATACAAGCGCTTAGTGGGAAGAGAAACCTCAGAAAACCAAGGAAAACATGGCATGACCAAATCAATCAAAACTAAAAGAAGCCACATTCGAAGTCAGAAATAGCGACGAGCGTGCTGGATCGATGTATGAATGTAAAGGAATTTTGAGAGGTATGTCAAGACTGAGCAATATGTGGTATGATTTTTAGTATGTTATAAAGTTTTAACAATATTTTAATCTATCGTATGTACGCGTAGCACTCAATTTGTGGTGTGGCTTTATTAAAAATATTTTAAAAACACTTTTGACCTTTTTTTACTACTTTATTTTTTTTAACAAGTCAACCGGTTTCGCTCCCGCTTGTTTTATAGCCGTGACAAAGCTCCGGGACGAGCGAAACCGGTTTGTTTGTTATACAAAAATGAAGTGGTGAAAAACAAGTAGAAATGTGTTTTTTTATATTATTATTTAATAACATTTTATTTTGTCGTTACTCTATAACTGAGAGTGAGCGAGTCTGCTTAGATTGCGCATAGAATGAAGAAGAGCCGCAGTACGCAGTACGGGCGAAGATCTTGCAGTTAGGTACGGCAGAGTATTCTGAACATTTCGTTTACGCCGTCACGTGTTCTCCTCTCGGCTGGAGCTATCGCGATGGCCGCGAAACAGACAGAATTACAAAACCGTAATGATTCATAATGAGAGAGAAAGAGACTAGCGACAGGTGTCGGGAGGTGCTGCCAAGGCCAGGTCAAGGAGATCATTTAGTGGGGCATTCAAATATTTGCGGCCGCTACCAGCGCGCTCTGCTCTCCTCGCGCCTTTGCTACCCTGCCACTCAGTGCTCCCGACCCCGCACTGACCAACCCCTGGAAAACACAAACAACCATTCTTCTATTTATAAACACACTTTGTATTATCACAAGACTTTATTATTTATTTAATTGCATACATGTTTCAGTCCTTATTCGATTCTTCTTTTATGCACACATTATAATCTCGATTTAATATTAATATTAAACAATAAGTGTTGTAATAATAAATACTTCTTCTTTTTCTTCTTCACTTTTGGTAGACTCAGGAGTCTGTTACTTCAGGCGGGTCCTCTTGAGACGCTGAACTCTAGCTTTCTTTCAACCGTTTCGGGGGTCTTCCTGGTCGGCGATGTCCGTTTGGCGTTCCATGGAGAGCTATGTATGGTATTCTATTTGAGCTCATTTTTTCTACATGTTGATGCCAGTATCGCCGTCTTTGACGTCCCCATCTGACCACATCTTCGACCTCGCAGATTTCTTGGAATAATAAATACGTTTCTATTCATTAAAATGTGAATCCACAACACAAAGTAAAGGCGAATATAGAAACCATTATTCTGATCCAATACAATATTTCACAGTTTTATATTTAATTTGGAAAGCTTTTTTTCCAACACCCACACCGCGTCTCCCGCGGGGGCGAATAGAGAAGGATGCAGTGCCGCACGGGTAAAAGTGTGGCAGTCCATTATTTTCGTCTAGCCCTTCGGGGAGATGGCGTGATGGTTAGTTATTTAGTTTTAGCTTTTTTATATGAAATAAAGGGGAGGCATTCATATTGGATGATTTTGTAGCTTAAATTTGATATTGTAAGCCAAACAATAGTAACAATGTCATAGAATTTTAAGGTATATTAAAATATTATATATTATGAATATAACAATATTAAAAGTAAAATGTTTTGTTTAAATACATAAAGTTTTATCAATTTCATTAAAGCTTGAAAAGTTTACGACTTATTAGGGATATACCATCGTGAATATATTCTGAATAGTGTAAAATATACCTTATTCCAACAGAAGAGCAACTAAGAAAAAAAACTAATACTTTCTTTCATCGACACTTCATGTTTCATGAATTATTAGTATTTTTTTTTATGAAGGACGTTTATCGATGTGAGAATTAATTAAATTTACCTACACAAAATATGACCATATATGTTTATAACATTTGAAACTTGTAGAGAAAAATGAAGTCAGCAGTAGAAAAATAATGTATTATATAAGTATCAGAATTATATAATTCCACAAAGTAAATAAAAATTAAATTGTTTATTATGTTTAGTCATTTATTTATCTAGTACTCATTTTGCACTCCAGAAATCTGACTACTCTCTTTCTAAGAATTCATTATACACAATTTTAGTTTTATAAACACATATTACTGAAGCGGGAGCGAAAGAAGCGATTCTTGAAATGAAAACATCGTCAGATACAAATATATGTTTATCTAAAATATATATTATGAATAGAGATAGAGTAAACAACATGTGTAATTTTTTTTGGCAACAGCGATAACCTGGTTATTACAAAATATTAATCACAAGTGTTTTGTTATTAAATTATATAAATCAATTAATCACCAAGATCTTATTCTACTTCGCGTCATATCAACTTCACTCAACCATACGTCATGATTAAAGGTTACAAACAAAATAAATTCTCATAACTTTGTAATTAACCATGTTTATTGATAGTAGAAGTAGGCTTTAAGAAATCATATTGCATTTACGACGTTTGTTCTTGTACGAAACCGGTTGGCTCCATTATAACATAATTTAACTTGTTATTATATATTATTTACAATGTATTAGTAATATATCTAGGTGGTAATATAGGGATCAGATCGCTTGTCTTCCGTTCAAGGGGACTTCGGTTCAATCCTTAATATGATATGGTTTTTTCTTAATAATAATATCTGAATGACATGACCAAATTAATAAAATTTTAATGATTGGGCATGTTAGAAGTCGGAAAAATCTACGTGGGTGTATGACTCGTTGTATGAATGTGGAGGAAGCTAGATAGGTGTGTCAGGATGGAGTAGTGTGGGGGTCCTTTATCTCTACCTACACCTGCGGGGAAACGGCGTTATGGTTTGTTTGTTTGTTTGTTTTATGTTGTAAAAAGTTAATATTTCTGTATTCTGTATACTATTATAATTCAAATTTAAATAAAAGTTTACATATTCAATTTTAAAAATGTATTTATTTCCTGAAGTATTAAAATTAAAGCTCGGATATTATCTAAATATTTTTTTTAAGAAATACAATCTTTTTTTATTGTTTATTTGTGTAACCTTAATGAAAAATCTAAAATGAAGTGTTATATAATTAACCAGGGTATTATTAATGTTTTTTTTTGGTAGTGCATCATTGTGGGCTCTTGCAAGGTACCGTAAATTGTAATAAAACTGTAGAAAACCTATTTTCATTATTACCAAATGATAGTTAAAATATTTTTTGGTTATGTGAAGATGTCGATTATAATTTCATTTCATTAAAATGAAGGCGTTTGTAAATATGTACAAGAAATCATTAATATCGAATGGCGATATACACACAACTCGCTTGGCGCTTACCGGACAGAAGCCGCCATGCTGTTCCACATCAAAGGCAATTTCCAGAAGTTGGATCCGTAGCCGGAGCTAGCTAGGAGCGACTCCCCTGCCAGTGTTTTGGTGTTTATCGAAGCCGTCCAAACATTTCCATGAACCCGCATTCTTGTTTATTGTTATAAATTACTATTTTTAGACATTAAGGTTATCGTTTGGCAATGTTGATTGTTTATTATTTGTTACATAAGTTATTTTGCCACTTCTCCGAACGCTCGGCTCGATCAACAACTAGCGCATAACATAATGGTTCCGTGCGAGTTTCTTCATTGCTGTGATTTTTCAAAGAGATAAACGCTATTTTTTAATTCAGACTCGTTTCGGAACGCGCGCGATAAGATTTAGTGGCTAGCTCCGCGCTACAGGTGCCGCAACTTTCTAAACCAATACTTTACTCTCCAATATGACCTACCATAACTTTTTAGCACCTAGGCACGGGCATATGTATGCGCGGCCATTGTACAACACGTACGTAGTGTAATAGTTCACACACTCATATCCTACAGCAGCGAACCCAGATCATCCATCAAAATGTAATACGTATTCCACTGTATATTTTAAACATGGCAGGACGTCATCTCTCTTCTTTCTCTCTCCACATTTGTAGATTTATCAGACTTTGTGCCGTTTCCAAGGTAACTGAGTGTTATAGTTTTAGTACCACCAAACGTGTAGACACCTTTCTTGCCCCAATTCTATTGTTATGTAAATTTATTAGCCGGTTAAAAAGTTTTATTAAACATCTTATGTTGATTGAAAAAAAATACGAATTATAATATAAAACGCCTTCTTGAGATGAATAATTGCATAATATGAGTAAAAACAAATACAGAATTAAAAATATATAGAATAATAGTTTCTTAAATAATGGTGTACAACCTTCTATAAAATTATTATTAGGAATGTTTTCTTTTTTGATAGGTAGTTAATCTATCACCATTTTATTGTCAGGTGAATTCTACACCAGACCAATGACAGTGTATTAGGAATCGAACCCGGGACCTTCGGTGTGGAAGTCAGAGCTCTTACTACTCTGCCACGAAGGTCGTCAATCTTGACAGCATCATTTAATTTAATTGTCATTTAAAATGAAATTTGATCCAGAGATTTCAGTAAAATCATTAGATTATATTTAAAAAATATTACACGATTAAAATTTTTAGTAAATATCTCATAATTTTTGTAAATAAATCCAGAAAACACATTCTTTAAATGAAATATTTCATAATAACAGTAAAAAAAATACAGATACCAAATTATGCAATAATTGATATTGAAGTACGTAAAATATTTGTCTTTTTCTTTTTTATATACTTTGTATATACAACACTAACTTTAAAAAAATTCAAATTACATATCACACATGTTTCGGACAACCGGTCTTTCTTCAGTGATACATATTTAAAAAAATAAAAAATTGTTTACAAATATGCAGAGTTTTTACAGATGTTATAAAGATTTATTTTGGTAACAAAAAAATTTATAATTTGGTTCCAAAATAAATCTTTATAACATCTGTCAAAACTCTTCATATTTGTAAACAATTTTATAATATATTATATATGTATATTTATAATATGTATCACTGAAGAAGGACCCGTGTTCCGAAACATGTCTGATATGTAATTTTTTTTTTTTAAGTTAGTCTTGTACTCGTATATACAAAGTATATAAAAAACAAAGTATCTTCAACGCAAAGTATAGCAAACATAGAAGAAAATATGTAAAATATATTTATATTTTTACGAAAATTAATGTCACTTAGGTATGAAAGAGAGAGAGAAGAAAACACATATTTTGGGTTGCCTTGTTTCTAAAAGATTTTGTTTCAAAACAAGAGAGATAACGAAGCCGTTGGCACTCGAGGAGCTTATCGCTTTGGAGTGAATATTTTCTGCGCGATCTCCTTTCGGCATAATGGCCCAAAATTACATTTCCTAAGAGCAAACAGGTAATGGAAGTAAAGTGGAAACATTCTTATGGTAAAGTGCTCCTTGCCCGGGGGTTAGTTTTTACCTGCCATTGGTGTATTGGTGAGGAATAATGACTCTCGCTCATTCGCTTGTTTACACTTGCAGCGGTTTCTCTATCTCTCCCAGCGAGCTCCTTCCGAAGGCAGTCGGGGTAATTAATACACACAATGGAAAGCGGAGAATGTTCGCTATCTTTCTCTAACATTACAAAATATTAACATGCCTATACTTCTGTCGTTCACTGTGGACAAACATTTTAAAATTTACAATAATTCTGACAAACATAAGTGAAAGAAGACCATAATTTATCAGAATTTAATAGAATTAAAAGAGACTATTATTTGTTGACGATATACTTGTGGACCAAGTAATGAGTTTTAGATGTTTGGGAGTAAAGATCCGCAGCCAAAATGACTTTTAAACCAAAGTACGAGAACAAGTCAGTAAAGCCTCTCTGCCGTGTCAGAATATCTTAAGAATCTGGTCTGGAAGAAAAAGCACATGGGTATCGACAGCAAGATCAGAATTTATAAAACATGCGTGCGACCTATGACTACGCTGTAGAGACGCGGGCCGACTACTAAGGGACTATTAAGAACATCGGAGATGAAAGTTCTAAGATCAATTACTGTAAAAACTCCCCGAGATCATGTCCGCAACATAAAAACAAGAAAAAACTTGCGAAATAGAGGACATAGCTTGGAGGACAGCTAAACCTCATCATCCGACGAGACATGATTTCTGTGTTATTCATCTTCTAAGCATTATCGAACCATTCTCGAATGTTTTCTAGACAGGATTTTCTTCTTCTCCCGATACTTTGTTTTCCGTTAATTTTACTTTGGATAATAAATTGTAGCACTTTGAAATAATCGTATTTCATAATATGACTGTAATATTCCAGTTTCCTAGATTTATGATCTTAACAATTTATTTTTCTTTCTTCATTCGCTATTATTATATACACAGCTATTCTTACTTATTATTATAAATTGTCTTTTGAACAATTCAGTATTTGTATAAAATATTTTATTGTGCAGTATCAAATAAGAATAGGTATTTATTATACATGTGTAAAATACAAAATATGTTACTTTAATTAACCACAATATTTATTGAAATCTTAATTAATTTATAGAAATAAATTAGCACCCGTATGTGTGTAGCAGTAAATACCTGTATCGGCGACATAATAAAGTTCGCACAGTTCATTTTATGTAAAATAAATTAAATATACGTCGAGATATGTGTTGTGTCCAATTTCGAACTATGGCGGGTCATAAAAATTATATTGTGCGAACACGTGCTTTGAAATTATAATAAATTAACTCTAAATTTCTAGGAAGTCGTTGGATTTATACGCAAACTATCCAAATAAACGAGCGAAATAAAATAAAAAATAATTTTTACAATCGCGAGTAACTCCTGTGTATATGCAACAGGCTGAACTCCTAAATGTCCTTAAAATGCACAAGTCTCTGTTAGAGTGTGTGTGCTCAGTCCGAATTATTTTAATCACAAAACATTGCTCTATGCTATAGCTTGAACATTATTTATTTACAATTTAGACAACAAAAGTAAAAATATTGAAGAATCGTGTTCTTACGTTACACGTAAATTGCATCTTTCCCCGTACGTACGAGTATATCGCACGCTTATAAACACTGGCTTAACTCAAAAAAGCCATTTTTGCTGAATCTGACATGAGTCGGTGTTTTAACAAAAACAGGTGAAAAACACGTACGAATGAAAAAGACCGATATAGTGTAATGGAGGTCAATTGGCGGAATTTTGACTTAATTTTAACGCGAAACGATGGATAGCTTTAACACGAGCCTCTGTCTAATGTTAACTCAATTATGACCTAAACCATAATCGGTCAGTTTACTATTAAGCATGCGATATGTCAACTTCTTCAACAACCACAACAAAAAAAATATATCCAATCGTGATAAACAAACACAATTTAAATACGAGCAGTTAGGAAGCATTTATTAGTGAAAAGAGAAATTTATATTCATGAGTACTTGGAGGTGCTAAGAGTCTATCAACATTTGATTTAGTAAATTTTATAATACTAGTAACTAAATATAGATATAAAATTATTAGTATACTTATAGTTATTATAATCAGGGTGATATAATAATAAGTGATTATATCACCTCGATGAAACTTTGTTACAAGTGAAACTAGTTGCTAATAATTTTAATAACCATACCGCGATTAAATACAAAGTGTTTCAATTTATTTATCTATAAATTTAAAATGTCTAGCTAGAATGTGAGTGCTTCGTATGAAATAAATAACAATAATAAGATGCATCAGTTGTAAATACGACCATAAAGAGTAAAAATATATGTTTCTAAATATTGCAGTTTATGTTTAGTAAAAAATAGCACTGATATTTTTCTTCTACTGTTATGCATATTATACACATGTACTCTTCTCCATCTTTTAGACCTTTGGTCTGTTTCTGTAATCACTATACATATGCAAACACTATTATACTTATATACTTGAAGAAATGAAAGGATTTGTTTCAAGTAACAATGAATATAGCATTGAATATACACTTCAGGGAGATGATTTGGAATGGTGTTAGTAACACCTCCGAAATTTGTTACAGAAATATATCTGTTTGGTTCATTTGTCTTAGTTCTAATTAATCACATCCTTAATTGTTTTTTTTTAAGAAAAATCAATAAATACCATAAAAAATTAAATAGACTTCATTATTGTGATTATTACAATTAAGGCTGACAGAATTTTTATTTAATAAAAAAAATACGTTTGTTTATTTCAATGTTAGAATATAAAGTATTGTTGAAATATTTTGTTGGTTTTTCTATTCATAAAAAAAATTAAATGCAGTTTCACTCACATTAATGCAAAAAATCTCCTTGAAATGAGCGGACTCTACTACAGAAATGATAATGGCGTCAAAGCAAGATTATACAAGAACCCGAGTTTGAACAAATGAATATTCACAAGACTATTCTGTAGTAGTGGACGACACGCCACGCCCATGACTTTAAGGCGACGTATCGTTTTAAAATATTGTAAATATCTTAAAAACAGTGAGCCATTGGCATACGTTTGTTCAAGATATTCATTTGATATTCAGTGTGAGGTGTTTTTTTTTTTTTTTTTTACTTTAGTTGTTCTATTTTTGTTGCCCTGCATTTTATTTGTCAGGGCGGTGTGGACTTGTTTTATTTGCATTTCTGCGAAGTAATATTTCTTTGGGGTGGCAGAGATTTGCCGAGAAAAAGAAAGAAGAGTTTAGAGGGGAGAGGAGAAAAATTTGTAGAAGTGGAGTTCCTATATATGAGATTCCATGGGCTAGCTAATAAGCATCCCGACATTTGCCTTACAACTGAGGGAACCATGGAAAACCTCAGTCGGGACGCGACGTACCTGAAAAAATACATGTGTTATTTATTAATGACCCGCAACCGATCCACCACCGTGGTTGCGAAGTTCACGAAACTGCATAGTGTATCTTTGTTGCGGAGGATGGCCGGTGATGTGGATGTCTCTTTTTTGTGGTGTGTGAGTGTGAGGTGGTTCGGTGTGCAAGTAAAAAGTCACAGGTTGATTGGTATACAGTTATTTATTTTGGCACAGACAAGTGTATAACAATAGATTGGGCGAGAGCGTTCGAACGGACGCGTATCGCTCGGCTGAAGGACGTGGTAATAAGTCCGGAGCAAAGACAGGGTCCTTGTCTCTAGGGGGCGCTACGCTGCTGCCAGCATACTAGCGTGATAGGTTAGGTAGGGGGGATGGGATTAATCCTCCCAGTCCCACAGATATTTAAAATTTGATTGAAAATTAGCTTATCTAAAATGTATTTATTCATTTACTATGAAGACTCTGCGTAATCGTGTAAGTAACAAAACAATCCGATAGGCCTGTGAGGTTCAAGATGTAGTCAAATGGTAACAGCTGTTATAGTGCATGGAATACCAGGTAGATAGCACCCAACAGAGAGATCCCCAAAACGATAGAGAGATAACTGGAGTTCATCATTACAAGAATAAAATCCTGTAACAACTCGCAAGTTTATAGCAAGTTGTAGAAGAAGATTAAAAAT
This sequence comes from Lepidostoma basale, assembly GCA_022606425.2. Classification (NCBI taxonomy): domain Eukaryota; kingdom Metazoa; phylum Arthropoda; class Insecta; order Trichoptera; family Lepidostomatidae; genus Lepidostoma; species Lepidostoma basale. Next base: position 1,260,008 of record JAHDVF020001160.1, read on the forward strand.
AAGATTGTTTAGAAAATGTTGAACATGCTTAGAAATTTATTTTTAAAAGCATATCTCCATAAGCAAGATAACCGAAACGTTTATTTAAAACTCGATGCAAGTATAAAACTGTTTCCTTAATTTTTTAACACTATTCAACATCACGTTGTAAATTACGAATTCATTATTTTATAAAACGCGAAATATGTGCAAAGATTTATAAATCATTTCAAAGAGGTGTTATAATGTTGATTAGGTGTCATTAGCAAGGCGATGATAATAAAACTTATAGAAAAGAGTCGTTTTAATCTTATCAATTAGATAATATTAATATACTTAGGAAATTAAAAATAACTTTGTTTAATCCACGTAATATTAAAAAACACGACATGTTTAGGACACCTCCATCTTCATGTGTAAAAATATAATAATATTATATTTTTACATCTGAAGATGGAGGTATCCTCCGAAACGAGTGGTGTTTTTTAATATCAAGTGGATTAAGCAAAGTTATTTTCAATTTCCATAGTATATTACTATGGAATTCCACAGTGTTAATGCCTTAGCGTTCAACAAGATAATATAATATTTTACATCATTGTTCAGGAAACAGTGTATATTTATCCCTAAATAATAATGAAATAAACGATGTTTTTTTAACTACTTCTACTTTTGTCTTTATTTAGACAGCGAGCCTGGCGAAATCGGTCGCTGTCTAAATAAAGACAAAAGTGGAAGTAGTTAAAAAACATCGTTTTATTTAACTATTATTTAAAATGAACTTCCATCAAGAGATTTCAGTAAAATCATTTGATTTATCCCTAAATTAAAATTAAATAGTTATTAAATAAGGGTAAAGATTAGTCGATTTGAATAAAATATTATGATAGAATGAAAAAGTTGGGATACAAATTTGTTATTTATATTGCAATGAGTTAATTATTAATTCGAACGCTATATAATTGATTTGAAAAATGTTTTTACTACTTCTATATTCGCCTTCACTTTGTTGTAGATTCACACTTGAATAAATAGAATAACACTTTGTATTTACACAACACTTTATTAATAGAAAATACAAAGTGTTATAGTAGCCAGTGCGGTCAAGTGTAGCCCCGCCTTTAAGTGGTAATCGCGGCCAGTAAATAACTCCGAAATGTGATTATAATATAAGCAAATGATATTCAGTGTTTGTACAATCACTCCGGTTCTATCTATAAATCTTCGCTAATACGAGGCAGTAAATCCTGAGAGACATTCTTCACTACACTTGGAGTGCGCACTCAATCTATAATTTATTATTTTTTACAGTACGCCACACCTGCTGCCCGCGCTGTGCGACCAACTCAGATTAACTAATATAGCATACCTGGATATTTCGGACGTTTTAAGACAACTTGACGCGGTATCATTTATAAATCTTTAAACGCCTCTTCATAAATAATCAATACAAATGAAAACGTCTGTTTACTACAAGTTTTATTATTGTTTACGGAAATGACGTGTTTCCCCTTTCTAAGGCATTATTAAATATCAAATGTAGACATTTGATAATGTCTTAGAAAGGTAAATAAAACATATCATTCCCATAAATTATAATGTAACTTAAACAAAACATACGTTTTCATTCGTATTAATAATTAAATACGGAGTTTTACACAATTGTTCAAAAAACAATAAATTACCCTCTTTATAAATTTAATTGTTGATCCAGAGAGACTAAATATTCTACAATACGCCATGAAATCATTTGCAGGGCATCATTAGATGGCAGATCTAATATTCTTTAATAGGAGATATTTGGAAGTATTTAATACTTTTGTTTCAGATTCAATTTTACAGAATATGAAAATATATAAATGTATTCAATTCAATAACTCTTTCATGTATATAATTATACCAATTGTAAATTGATAGTGTTACAAGCAAATAGGTTTTCCCGTAAAAGAATTCCCAATGCTATTACAACGATTACGATGTAACTAATAAAACAAGACGCAAATTTCAATTTTCAAATTCGCCTATTTAGGCTGGTCATGCTACATTTGAACTTTTATTTCTCGTGTCCAAAGTTTTTATTATGTAACGCCAGATTTATCGCGACAAGTTTATTATATGATTAATTCCTAATTAAATTAATGAAAATTATTTATAATAAAACCCACACAGTACTTACCGTATTATTAAGTCTCTCGTTACGCGCTTGCTCTTAGCATTACATTTTTTTATTGTCATGGCAATACACCATTTATAGAATATACATATTCCCGTTATTTAAAAATATTTTCTCATCACATTTTTTTTACTATTCATATACAAAGTTACGATAAATAAATAAATAAAAGTATTTATTAATTAACATAAATTTTTAAGCTCCATATAATAACTTTGTTTTAATATATTGTTTCAACCACTAATCAATTAGTTTTGGCGACCAGTTTCAATACTTCCCGTATATTGTCATTACGATCATGAAATGGCCTTCCAAAGTTAGTTTTTTATTTAGTTATATTATATGTATATAACTGAGAATTTTAAGAGAGAGGGATGATTTTAAGAATTTTAGCAGTTGGAATGGAACTAGAAATAGAGGATGTCCGAAGAAAACTAGGCTAAATTGGCAATGCACAACGGTGTTCTTGTACCGACCCTTATGTATGGAACCGAAGTATAGAACTGGCAAAAGGAGGATGAAAGATGCTGTAGAAATGAGATCTCTTAGACGAATGTGTAGATACTCTGTGTATGATAGTGTCGAATGAAAATATAAGAAATGAATGCGGTGCGAATGATGTTATGAACAAAATAATGAAAGGATCATTAAGATGGTTTGGACATATGGAAAGAATGTATGAACAAAGAATGGTAAAAAATATATATGTTAACGATGTAAATGGAACCAGAAATAGAGGAAGACCGAGGAAAACGTGGCACGATCAAATAAATCAAATCTTGAATGTCGGCCACGTGAGGAGTCAGAGAAATCGACGCGCGTGCATGACGCGATGTGTGATTGTTGAGCAAGCGAGAGAAAGATGTCAGGAAAGAAAAGTGTGGCAGTCCATTCTTTCTGTCTATCCCTTCAGAGAGACGGCGTGGTAGTTAGTTAGTTAGTAAATTTTAATTTGTTTTTTTTAAATCACAGATTAGTAGCAAGAATACGTGACCATAAACGTAAATGCCAAAAAAAAAATATTGTTCCGTAGTTCGATTTATTCTAGATTAATGATAAATGGTTCAATTATTATCTCAAAAGAAAATATCATTAAAAAATACATACTCTTTGTGTCTTTCGGAAACACAGTAGCCTGTAACTTGTATCCGACTCTCTTTGAAATAAGAAGAAAAAAACATTTATTTTTTGTAAATCCATTTTAAAATGTGTGAAACGTCTACTATAGATGGACACTGAATCTTTTCGTGACAGGTATGATTTACGAGTGATGAGACTATGACATGTTTTGATATTCGCTCATCTATTCTTTTATATAATAATTAATTATGAATGTTATTATTGTGCTATGTTCTCTTTTACAAGTAAATATCACTCGCTCCGCACCGCATTAATTGATTTAATTCCTGTTTTTATTTGTGACTTATATTTATACAATATTTATACCCAAAGACAAACTAGATTCATAAACAAGAATAAATTATGCCCCCTGTATGCTAGCAACGCTTAGAAATCAATTAACATATCAAGGATATTTATTGAGCTGTTGTCATCCATAGAGGGCAATGGAAAACTAAGTTGAACATGATGAAATCGTCTGTTTTCTAGTAATTTTATTACATTCTATCGGAGTCACACGTTTCACCTTGCTAAGGTATTTTGTTTAAGTTTTAATCCTAGAGATTAGTTTGCTGTATTCTATTAACAACTTCGCCATTTTTAATGTCACATGAATTCTACCAAACCAAAGACAGCGAGAAATTTTTGTTTTTTTTCACTCATCACCGGAAATCAAACTTCGATGTGACGGGAACTTCGATGTGCCAGTTATAGCTGTTGCTACTCTGCCATGAAGGCATTATCGAATGTCAATAAAAAAAATATGGTTTTGTCTTACTTTAATCTCGTTTAACTGATACTTGGTGCTTCATAAATTCTACATAAAATAAAAGAGTGAAATGGTAGGCAGCCAATAATTTAACATTAGATTTTTTGCTAAATAATGAAATGAATGTTTTGTTTTATCTCTAAACGTTCGTTCATTTCTTCTATATATTATATATATGGTTTTCTCGGTGATAAAGATGTAAGATGTAAAATTTGAAAGATTTAAAATATTTGAAACATACAATCAAAAGTGGAAAAAAGATAATTAATTCATTAAAAGAAAAAAAAAACAATATGAAAACATAATGTGATAACAAAACTCAACACTAACAACAACTCCTGTTTTCTAGAAGTTTTATTTTATTTTACGAGTATAAGGGACATGCTTCGCTTTGCAAGGGATAAAACATGACGTTTTTATAAATACGAAGTTTTATTACATAATCTTTCAAGAAACTATACATATGAATATGTTTGTTTTCTAGAAGTTTTATTCAACTTTATGAGAACGACACATTTCGCCTTTCTAAGGCATTATCAAATGTTGTGTACGTAATTAGAAAACGAAACGTGTAAATCGCGTAAACCATTATAAAGCTTCTAGAAAACAGACGTTTTCATTCGTATTAAATATTCAATATGGAGTTTTATATCATTGTTTAAGATTCTTCTGCAAACAATATTTAATATATAACAATTGTAATGAATGCCACCAATGGCAGCAAGCTGCCGAAACCAGTCGAACATAAACACAAGTGGAAGCACACTAAATACATGATAATAAAGAATATTGCATCGTATTTTTTTGTTTTCATTATATAAAATGAATTTCTGCCAAGAAATTTCAATTAAAAACATTAATTATTTACAATTGTTACAATGGTCACTAGTTTCGTACTCCTAATAACAAATATATGAAGGTTGTACGAGAGTACTTACGTTGGAAACTGCAGTTGTTGTTACTGTATAAAATTGGCTCGGAATAGGCATTCTGCTCGTATCACGGTGCTGGAGGTAAAAAACGGCTTGTATGCATTTTTGAAAGACGTCAACAAGTTGATTCAAATATAAATAGATTCGAGTGTCCGCCGAGAGACTGGCATGGCGCTGCTATTTTACCAGTCGAGGCAGCCCCAGCTCCGCGGCGCATTCCTGCGCGTTTCAAAACATATTGGTTATGAAAATAATCGCTTTTTTGCGGCGGGAAAAAAAACGGACAGTTTCTGAAGATGTAATTAGACCGAATTCCACATCGAATAATAATAAATACTGCCGAGTCGCCTCGCGGAGACTCTGTTCTACGTCTACACGTGCTTCTAGCTGATCTGATAGGTCATTATTCTAGGCTTGTGATCTGCATATTGTTTTTGAACACAAACAACAAACATCTGAAAAGCATGATATATAACTGTGATGTCACTGGAATTATATGAGTGTTTTATATAATATATAATATGAACGAAGCAAACGAACAAAATAATGAAAGGATCATTAAGGGGGGAAATAGGTTTAGACGTCTAAATATCGTTTTTTTTATTCCATAGATCGTTAGTCAAACTATTCAAAAATGTGTTCTCAAAGTTTTAAATAAAAATGTATGGGCGGTTAGGTGAGCGTCTATCGATAAGTGCGGGAGCACTGCCGCTTTTTTCAAACGCATTTTACTTGAAACGACTTTTTTTGAATTTGTGTACACTCTATTTTAAAAAGATAATTAGTTTCATTATATATTTATATACTTGCGCTCTATATTAACCTCAATTCGGATAAATATCATTGCTCAAAGTATTTTTTCGTTGCAAGAAAATGTTAAAAAAAGGGGAAAATATGATAATCGTTTTTTTAAGTTTCCATAATCTAATAGTTTGTCCGATTAGTAGATTGCGGCTAGAAAATCAATCAATCCCATCCAAACCTTAATGTTGTCTATAAAGAAAGCTTTTTAATTTATCAACTTCTTATTTATGTTAAAGAAATTATGATAAAAAATGGACGTAATATTAAAAAAATACTACTAATAAATACGAACGAAATTTTCCATAGAAGTTTAATTTATTATATGGTAATGACATGTTTCGCATTGCTTATGTTTTATCAAATGATAATGTAACATGATAACATTTAATTTGTTTTAATAATTTAATATGCGGTTCGTCATTTTTAAGGAAACAATAAATATATTCCTATATTGATGGTTGAAGTATTAGTTTTGAAAACTCCATTTTTAATATATAACAGCATTCATTCTCAAACTCTTGAGAGTTTGAGAATGCCATCGCAAGGCAAAACAAATTCGTCCCTATTTATGTAATTTGTGTAAATTAAATCCAAGTAAACCGCTTAACAATCGTATTTACTATTATAAATTAAACTCCTATATTTTGCTATGCAGGGCTTAAATTTTTGTAGAAATTAGAAGACTAGGCTTATAATTTCCACAAACATATGAATAAAAGTATCCAATAGTTTTCCGTTCAAAATGGACTGATATTGAAATTATTAAAGTCGGTTATTCAAGTTCATTGTAAATAATAATTATAGTATTTAAATAAAAAAAATCGTAATTATATAAATTGAGTTTCTATTTAAAATATTTTTATTATTTTTATTAGCTGAATTGATAACGAAGCTTTCTGGTCAATCGAATCTTCGTTTGTAGTCAATTATTTTCTTCATTTTGCATTCGATTACACTTTTAACACATATATTAATCGAATAGGTGACTGGTTGTGGTTTTGATAGCGTTGAATAATATTGAATCGGTCTGCAGGATATTATGACGAAAATGTTTTTTTCTAATTAACATTACACGCGAATAGTGATTCAACATCCGCCGATATGTAATATTTGTGGAAGTTATTGCTTAGTGAAATACTTAAATATATTTTATTTTAATAAATTTTAATATTCATAATTGTTGTTGGGAAGCTTTGAACGGGATATAGTAAATGTTTATGAAAGTTTTCTAGAATTTATATTAGATTTTATGTGTGAATTGTTTTCTGTCGTATGTGGCCCTGGTACGATGAAGACTATGTCACAATGTCATTGTTAAAGTAAAACATATACTTGTATATAACAAACCACCACCATATTCAAAATCTCTTTGTTTTCAAAGAGATTAAAATAATATCTTCACTCAACTAATACATAATACATTTTCAATTAAAACGTGTATTATATGTATAGTACACAAATTAATTTGACGTCCATTTTCTATTTAATGGGAATGATCGCCTTACTGATGCATTATTATATGTGTATGTGTTCAAGAAACAATAAATTGTCTTTTATGTAATTAATAGGAATCAAAACGTATGTTTTCCAGAAATTTTATTATGGTTTATGGAAATAATATGTTTCGCCAGCCTATGACATTATCAAACATTTGATAATGCCTTAGAAATATCAAAAATGTCCATTGTTTTGGCCGAAACACTTGATACTTTAACATTATAAACTGTTAAACTAAAAAACTTTGTTTTATGTATCACAATTAATTTTGAATTTTTCGATACAGCTGTTTCTTCAACCTATGTTGACATCATCAGGTGTCATCACGAAAAATGTCATTATCATATATAATAATATAATACTATAACAAATCTTTTAGAAAACAGGCTTTTTCATTTGTTTTAATTATTTAATACAAAGTATAACATCATTGTTCAGGAATCAATTAATTAACAATGAATAAACATAACATTAAACAATAAACAGGCAATATTATTCCGGGAATGAACGTGAATATAGTCATTTTATTTTGGTTTGACATCACCTGAGTGGTAATTCCAAGGTTGGAGGCGTGTGGTTACCCTATTTCGCGATGATTCGATCCGATCCAGCATCACTCGAGCTGGACCGCTGGCGCTGGAGAACGGTACTTCGGCTGAAGAATGTTGCCGGTAATTTCACTTCTCGCCTCGTGTTATGTAAGATAAACATATTCACCCGTGAGCGCCCAAGGAGGACACTACAGTACAAATACACTCAGTGCAGGAGGGAATGGAGATTCTGGCTGCAGACTATAGCAGAAGACGGATGAAGTCATATTAATAGACGAAAAATCTATCTATCAGAGCAGCATTTGATACGCCGATAAACTTTGTATTAGGAATCTCGTTTACGATGAATTAACCAAAATTATTGTTATAGTTAATACGAATGAAAACGTCTATTTTCTAGAAGTTTATTATAATTTATGAGAATGAGAAATTTCGCCTTTACGCATTATCAAACGTTATATGTGTTTGCTATTTTTATAAATTTTTCTGGACCAAATAATCTTCCATACAATTAACTCGTGTTCGTCCAAAGAATTCAATAAACATTGGTTTCGTAATATTAAAACATTCACACTCAGTGTTTAAGAAATTTCTGGTAATGTACAGGTATGTGTGTTTTCCAAAGACAACTGAAAATCTTTGACACTAATTCTGGATTTAAAAACGTTTTATTTGAATAAATTATTAGTAGAAGTTCAATGTAAATAATAATACATAAAAATATCGTTTTATATTCTCATTGTTATATTGAAAGATTGCAATATTTAAAATAACAATAATCGTGGGTTTTCTTATACAGTTGTATATGAAAGTAATGTGGGGTAGTGATAATTTTGAGAGCACATCAATATGCAAGTAAAATCATCTTGTTACCAACAGTATAGTAATAAACTGAGAGATATATAAATTAAGGAACTGGATTTTGTGGTATAATTATACATGATTATATTATTAATTCTTAAATTGATGTATTCTTCAATTTTGTAGGGATTTGATATTTTATGAACAATTTTTGATTATACATTACAACGTTAATAACTTTTAATCCCTGTTTTTTTAAATATTGTTTTAATCGGTTTTAATTTCATCACCGTGTCTTTTACAGGCCAGTTAACGATATTTTAATTTATTTTTTAAACATTGTGTTTTCATAACACTTCTTTGCACTTTTCATAAACATGATTGTTTTAGGACACAGACGTCATTCCTCAGTGGAGAATGTTTAAAATTAATTTAGTGGTTTCTGTGGAGTGTGCTCGAAACATGTTTATTGAAAAGTGTTGTGATGAATTTAAATGAAATAAAACGCTGTTATTAGTACTTTTGAGTTTAGTTTTCTCGACATGTTTCGAAGCCTTTACACCTTCATCATTGGGAGAATGATATAAACTAACCAAATTATAAGAACTTGAGAACATACTCGTATGTAGCATGTGCTAATTAGATTAGGAAAAGAGATTAAAAATATAATTTTATCCCTTGATCTCGTGGTTTATTTATTTAATTTATTTATTTAAACCTATCAAAAGCATTATAGAACTACATTTTAATACACCAATAATACATTATATAATTAATAAAAATTTTGAGATACACAATAGTAAATATACATCATAAAATAAAATGATGAACTCACAATTATGACAATGACAGAGACGGCGCCTCCCTCGGGTCAACTACACTATCACTAAATACGTCCACCTCCGAGGTGACATGATTTAGCAAAGATATTGTTCTACCTCACAATGCTATGTCCCTGGAACTCTGCCTAATTTAACAATCACATGTTATTATTGTTATTATTATTTAGTTGAATCGCTCTTTACATCATGACAGCATGAGCCAAATCGATGTAAAGGGTATTTAGCTATCATAGTGATTCTCGTGATATGTGATATGTGATAGGTAGCTAATATATCGCCATTTTATTGTCACGTGAATTCTACACTAGACCAAAGACAATGTGACAATCACACTGCCCTATCCGGGAAACGAATCCGAAACCTTCGGGGTGACAGTCAATGCACTTACCACTCGGCCACGAAGGTCGGTAGTAATGTCGTCATGTTACATATGTTCTCAGGTTATCGCATGTATTTTGTTTGAAATAATTTGGTTAACTTATATCTTTGAATGTGTAACACATTTGAAACGTGTTGAGAAAAATAAACTCAATTATGGAAAAACAAGCGTTTTATTTCTTTAAAAAATCGTCATTACGGAATGCCACGCCTTCAGATTGTAATGATTGTCGTGGCCACGTGATGAGTCGGAGAAATCGACGTTCGTGCATGACAAGGATTGAAGAGAAGTATGCCAGGATAGAACAGTGTGGAGACGGCGAGATGGTAAGTTAGTTAGTTAGTTAGTTGTCATGATTGTTCCGTGTGTCTCGGGCCGTGATAGCGGGTGAATCCACGCTCGGAGCGGCGCCCAGTGCCGAGTACGAGTACAGTTGACATTCAGGGACCGGTTTGAAAGTAAAATCAACAGGTGGAATGTACGCAACCAATTCTTGTCCTATTTCGTATTTACATATCCAATACACTTTATACCGCTAAAGTGACAAAAGTCCAGTAAATTTCCGCGTTTTAAGATGGCTACCAAATCTCCTCTCTCGCATTCATGATGCTCTGGGAGGCGAGGAAACATCTCCTATTTCTGGTCTGCCTATTAAAGAGTAGCCATTCCAACCACTGAAATGCTCACCACTGCATTATTTATATCAAAGATTGGAGTCCAGGATTACATATTGGATCGTTTTGTTAACCCTCACTCTCTCTCTCTGGTTTCAATCCTGGGATTGGTTTGCAGCAATTTCCTCTATTCTCCTCTTCCATTCTTCCCTGTCTTGTGCGGCTCTTTTGAAATCTGCATATGATGAGCAGCGCATTTCCACCAACAGGTCCTCAAGGTACTCTCCTAGGCGTCCCCTAGGGTTTGTCCCCTCGGTCGTACCCTCCATTATGGCATGCAAGAGGCCTTCTTGTCGTATTATGCGACTTATCTTCAGTTTAAAAAATGATCTCAAACCGCGTCTTACGTGTAATTTACCAGAAAGGAACTAATGTCAAAACATTCATAAGGTACATTCAATCACATGGACAGCAATTGTGGTTTGAAACTAACCTTTTAGACTGCAAGTTTAGTTAGTCGCACTATAGGAGTAAACAAATCAAATCAGTTTTCTCAAAAGACATTACAAACATATTTATATTTATCGTTTCTCCAACATGCCTGAGTTCTCAAAATATCCCCTAATTCAAAATTCAAATAAATTTGTAACCAACCGCTATATAGTAAATCTAAAAACACGCGTATCAAAATCTAATTATTTCTTCTTCATCTTCTTCTACTTTATTTAGGACTGTGTCCTGTTATTTCTCGGAGCCTGTTCCTGGGATGCAGATGTCCAACTGTCTCGCCATCTTTTAGGTGGCCCCAGCAGGTTGATTTCCTGTTGGTACTTTATTTGCGGCTGAATTTATCACTTTTTCAGAACATGCTCTCTCCAATAGCGTCTTCTCAGTCTTCCCCATCGCACGACATCTTCTAAATTGCAGATCTTTCTTATTTCAGAATTTCTTATTCTGTCTCGGAGTGTCGTTCCCGCAACAAATCGGAGAGTCTTCATTTCTGTGGTTCTTAGGGGACTTTTTTTTCTGATGGTGTCAGCTTTCATTTCTATTCCATATGTCATCATCAATAATTATGTATATTTTAAAAATATTATTTGCTGAAGTTATGGGAGAAATAGTGGAATCGCGTCTAGGATCAATCCTTAATTAACTCTAATATACTCTTCTCCACCAGCTGAGAGGACTAATACAATCTTTGACTCATAAGTGATAGTAACGCTCATCTTCTTACGTCGGTTGTTAGAGTGTAATTACATATATTTTCCAAGCGTTTCTCCGATTTAAATGAGTATAAACAGAGTTATTTCCTATTTCGTTGGAGCGGCAGATTTGCATCTTAAATCACTAATTTAGACTAGAACATTCCTATTTTAAGTGTGGACAGATTTACATAATAAACTCGTACTACCAAGAGGCTGCACACCGATACATTCTGCACATATACATATGCACACATTCTACGTACACATAGTATTTGTTAAGAATATTAATTCAGTAGTAATGTGAAACCCGAGCGACTGGAATGTTTTAAAGCAATAAAAACGAGCTTTTCTACAACACGATAAGGCGAATAAAAAGTGAATTTTCATATTTTGGATATGAAAAAATAGAACAGATTCTAAAAAGAAAAGTGCAGAACTTTCCAATAAGAAGGGACAAACCGGTCTAAATAATAGAGCTTTTAACAAACAAAAAATACTAAAATTATGGGCGTTTTACTGTCTAAATCGGCGTATCTCAAAGTGTGCTCCGTGGAACCTTGGGACTCCGCTAGGACTCTTTACGAAGGCTCTCCCGCGACAAGCAGCAATATTTTACAATTATGCTACAAAACAATTTAGCTTGTTCGAGCAGGTATGTGATGACTCGATACTCGTCACTACACACCTACTCAAGGGGTGTATGATTTAAATAAAATTATTATTATTAAATAATGAGCATAAAACCAGGTTATGACTATAAAATATTTAGAGTTTCAAAAGGGTTCCGCCGGCAAAAAGTTTAAGAACCCCTGGTCTAAATTATAAAATAGAATCGGGTTTCATTAGAATTAGGGTCACGTATTTAATTAGTTTTATTAGAATTAGTGGAAGGCCGAGGAATACGTGGCACGATCAAATCAATTAAATATTGAATGTCGGTCACGTGAGGAGTCGGAGAAATCGACGTGCGTGCATGACAAGATTTATGAATGTAGAGGAAGCGAGAGAAGTATGTCAGGACAGAACAGTGTGGCGTTCCATTCTTTCTGCGTACCCCTCCGGGGAGACGGCGTGATGGTTAGTTAGTTAGTTAGTTATTTAATTATCAATAAATTATTGTATAGTACAGACAGTACAAACAAATTAAATACTTATTTTTTACAATTATCGAAATAGAAGATTTCAATACGCAATTCCAATTTTGAGAATATTTTGAAGTGCTCAGTGCTACTGTCATCATTTTAAGATTATATCTCAGGGTTCATACATAAAGCTTTTATTTATTTATTTTCAAGATGTATTTTAAATAATTAATACGAACGAAAACGTCTGTTTTCTAGAAGTTTTATGGGAATAAAATGTTTCACAATTCTAAGGCATTATAAAATATTTGATATTGGTTTAGAAAGGCGAAACAAGTGATTCACATAAACTATAAAAAACAGACGTTTTCCTTCGTATTCATTATTTAATTATTCTTACATCATTCTTAAATAAACATAAATATGTTTTTTTAAATGTAATTAAACGAGCAATACACACTTCTATTATTAAAAATAATTGAAATTGTCATTTGATTATATTACATTATTGTCGTAAACATGTATTTTAATTCTATTTACAAAACAATGAATATCGTCTAAAAATATTTTTCACGTGAATTCGAGTAAATACATAGAAACAGAAGCATATTAGTTGAAACGAGTTTAATCTTGTATATTATCAAAGTATAACAGTTTCCAGACTTTGGACCAATCTCGAGCGGGAAATATCGTGTTTTTTTGTACAATTACAAAATACTCTCTCGAGAGTGACTTATCGCGCGAACTACACACTTGTTAATATTTTGAAATGGTTTTGACTTCGCCGGTAAACAATAACACGTCGCGTTGTTTACCCATGAGAAGCGCACTTATGACTCGTGCTTTTATTACTCCTAATATAGCAGGCAATCATATTTCGTACAACTGAATGGCTTCTTCTTTTTACTCAATGGTACAACAGCCAATATTGGCTTTGGCCTCTATTAATCATTATCTTCAATTCCCTCTGTCATCCGCTTAAACCCTTCAGTTCTAGTAGTTAGGAGGCATCCTTTTTTATATCATCTTCCCAACGCAGCCTCGCTGTTCAAACCTTTCTTTTACATCCTAGATGCTCATCTAAATCTATTTGGTACCCGTGATGATGGCAATATCTTCGCTTGTTCCCATCTCAGTCTAGTAAATCTGGTGTGATTTTTACATATTGTACAGCTCGTCCAAGTTTCACTATCATTCAAAGGTCCCAGGATTTTAAGTAGAACTCTGCTTTCAAAGATGCCCAGCATCTCAGCAGACTTTGCTGTCAACGTCCACACCTCCCATCCATACGATACCACCGTTCTGATGATAGTTGCTCAGGGAGTTTAATCTTGACTTGAACACCGGTAGCAGAACAAAGAATTATTTATAAATTGTTGTTATTCTTGCGCCCGATTGTCAATGGTTTTTACTCATAAATTATCGTGACGGGATTGGAGTACTCTTTATCGTGAATGTTTTTTTGTAATATTCATGTTTAAAAAATACATTGAAATCTCATAAGAGAGGAAACTAACTTCTTCTTGCTAAATAAGCATTGATTTTAAGTTATATTAAATGAAGATTGTTCGCACACACTAAGATTTAACGTATAGGTACCATATATTCCCTAAGCAAGGCCTTGGCAATAATTACGCTTATTAAATATACTAATTTTTTATCGGTTAATATGTCAAATATAGCTGCTACATATCTTATTTATACTCAAATCTTGATATTTCAGCAATTCCCTCTATATTTAATATATATAGAAGTAGCAAGCGTGAATTAATTACCTGCATTCGATCGCGACGATCTGAAGAGGATTGCTGGACATGGATGGATGGGAGCGGCAATGGATAGGGGGCGGTGGAGGGCTTTGGGAGAGGCCTACATTCAGCAGTGGATGACAGACGGCTGATGATGATGATGATGATTCATTGATTTTGTTGTTTCATATTTCCAACGATATTTCTCATTCATTGTTTATGGTATTTTAATTAGTTTAATCTTTATTAAACTCACATTGATAAGTCAACCATTTAATTAAAACATTTAAACGAAAGTTGAAGCCAAATAAATATAACAATAATTGATTTTCTTTCTAAATTACAATATTAAAATAAAATGGAATTGAGTTACAAATACATTTTTTAAATTCTTTGTAAAAAACATATTATATTTCGATCCCGTGTGGACGATAGTAGTAGGCGACGCAGTTAAGATGAAATGTTTTATTCAGAAGGTGGTTACATCGTACGTGAATAGAGTAACTTAGTATGCGGCCGGCTCCCAGACACCAGGTGCTGGCGGCACGGTATCGCAGAGATCACAGGAGTCAATGAATTATAACAAATTTATAGTTCATTCACAATAAAAACTCGTACAGCACGCAGTCACGACACGACCGATATGGCATTCGGTTACAATTGATTCTTGCCTCAGTTAGAGATGGGTGTTATTGTTAATATAATGCTGTGCTCTCAAAAATGCATATTTAGTGTTTTCAAAATAGTGATGATTTCAACAACGCAATGGAATTTTTAAATATAAAGTATTTTAGATGTAAAAAAACGAGTTATGTTGACGTTGATAAATGCTAGATTGTTCGCGGTGAAGGTTGGAGAATTTTAAAAAATAAACATAGTTGTTGAAAAATGCAGTGAATTTTGATAAGTTTACATTCCTCTTATCCTTTTGTGATCGTAAACAATGCGATGTTCTTTGAAACGTTGATCACACATGGAACCAGGACAATGACAACTGTGATTGCGGTGATTATTGGTGATTTTAAAAGCCTATTCATATGTCTAATCCAGTCAATGAGTTGTTTTAAAAATCTATTACTATCTCTCGCAAAGACATTTTTACTATCTTGGACCCTACTGTACAATATCATTAACAAAAATATAAATGACAATATACATTAACAAAAAACAAATACTTAAGAGATAATTGAAAAGGTTAAGGCATCATTAAATAATGCTTAACTAGACGAAACATATCATTCCCATAAAATTTAATAAAACTTCTAGAAAACAGGCATTATTAGTTTATTAGTAAAGGGAGAAGGAGGAAGAAGAATGGTACAATATGTAATGTAGAGTGCGGTGTGTTGCAGAGTGGTGAGGAGCATGCAGTGGTGGCGCCTGGCGCTGGGGGCGCTGCTGCTGGCGGCGGCGGCCTCGGGCTCGGGGCCCGGCGGGACCCTGGCGCAGCTCGCCGCCCGCCGGCCCGCGCTGGCCGCCGCCCGCCCGTGCCGCTGGCCATGCGCGCCCTGCACGCGCAGCTCTCGGCCGGCAAGGGGCTGCCGGACGCCTTCCTGCCGCGCGGGCCGTTGCAGGCGCGCACGGCCAACACGGTCCGGAGCTTTACGCACGAAGGTAACCCCCATACAATTCCGTTCCGCGAGGAAGTTACTAGATTGTCGGATCCAAAGTACCAGCGGAGTCAAATATCCTCGCTCGACGGGCGAGGAGCAAGCGGCCTTATTTTCCTTATTTCGCTACTTGCGCGCGCGGTGCGAGCGGCGCTCGATACTGCCGCAAACTGGTTCCACCACTCCGCCGGAGATTACGCCGCAGTGGCACCCGCTTTGATCCTTTGTAATCTATTGGCTTAAGATAAAAGATCTCTAGTATTTGAGGTGACATGGCAACCGTATTAATGGATTTTTTTGTTTTTTTGCAGCGAGCGACATTGACAAGAGGTTTAAGGACGAACACCGATTCCGGCTGGTGTTCAATATGACCATTCCCGATGGGGAAGCGCTGACTAAAGCCGAAATAGTGTTAAACAGAGACAGGGTGAACTTTAGTCCGGGCAGTGACGCGTCCGGCCACAGACACAAGGTGCTCGTGTACGACATCGTGCGGCCGGGGCGCAAGGGGCGCAGCCCGCCCGAGCTGCGGCTGGCGGACTCGCAGTGGGTGAGGCTGGCGCAGGACGGCGACGTGCGTCTGGACGTGACGCCCGCGGCCGAGCGCTGGCTGTGGCGGCCGCAGGAGAACCACGGCGTGCTGGTGGAGGTGCGCGCGCCGCGCGAGCTTCGCCAGCACCGCCACGTGCGGCTGCGGCGCGCGGCGGGCGAGCGGCCGGGCGCGTGGCGCGCGCGCCAGCCCGCGCTGCTGGCCTACACGGACGACGGGCAGGCGCGGCTGGCGGCGCCGCCCGCGGCCGAGGTGCAGCCGGCGCGCGCGCGCAGGGCGGCCCGGCGCGGCCACCGGCGCAAGGACCACCGCGAGACGTGCCAGCGCCGCGCCCTGTACGTGGAGTTCGGGGACGTGGGCTGGTCGGACTGGATCGTGGCGCCCAACGGCTACGAGGCCTACTACTGCCACGGGGACTGCCCCTTTCCGCTGGCGGACCACCTGAACTCCACCAACCACGCCATCGTGCAGACGCTGGTGAACTCCGTGAACCCGGCCGCGGTGCCCAAGGCGTGCTGCGTGCCCACCTCGCTGTCCTACGTGTCCATGCTGTACCTGGACGAGGAGAACAAGGTGGTGCTGAAGAACTACCAGGACATGGCGGTGGAGGGCTGCGGCTGCCGGTGATGCCGCTCCTGTGATCTTACGAAGACTTACTGATCTATTTATACTCAGCTCGTGGCATTTCCGTTAGAATATTCCGTGTCGCAGTCGCCCCTCCGCGTGGACCCCTCGACACACTTCTAGTATTAATGTATTGACAGGCGCATTCGGCGTGCTTCTCCTTTACTTCCACGCACGAGTAGGCCCTTCGCGAAACCTGGAGATTGCGAGACCCGAATAACATTGTCTCTAGCGACGTCGCTCTACTGAAATGTTAATCGTTTCTCAATTCCCATGTTTCGCAAAATATCGATCTCAAAAACTGGACATCAAAATTGGTCACACGAATCAAAGGTGCTCTATGGATCGAATGTGCGAAAGCTCCCACTCGTGTGCCTACTCTATTGTAAAGAAATGTATTAAGTTGTACAATTCTGTATAGACTCTAATTACGGTAGATGTACGAACCACTCTCGTTTGCTCAATAATGTATTGGAATAGAAATAAGGCGGAGAGAAGAAGGGCCAGCGGTCTCCCCGCAGGAGGGCCGTGCCAGTATTGTGTCACGTGGGAATGAAAAGCTTCATATAATGCCGTGGTTAATAATCTTGTTATTTATGCATTTTTTCGTGTTGTCAGTCTTTATTTTTAATTGTTTTAGTTTTTAAATAAGTACAAAAAACTGCTTTTTAAATAATGGTGACACAGAAGGAAATTTCTTTCGACTCTTTGTCCATTAGCAGTACTTTATATTGACCGGTTTTTGCGACCAGAAAATGTCAAAATGTTTTCCCAAACTTGAAAAGAAAAATAAACGAATATCAAAATAATTATTAAACTTATATATTTTTTTGTATATGTAGTATCTGATGAATATACGAGTAGATTTGGTACCCAACTTCAAGTATCGGTCAATACAATGAAGCATTGTGTTTTAGTATGAAACGATGAAAAATGAAGGCTGATGATTATGAGGCGTGTGGTGAAGTGAAGTGAAGTGGAGTGGAGAGCAGCGTGGATAGGAGCGAGGAGCCGGAATAACGTGTTTCAGCAACTATAAATGTATTATACACACAAAACTAAGCTTGCGCCATGTTTTGCGCTGTAAAATATTATGTGTTTATTAAATTCAAGCATTTCGACAGCAAAACCTTCTGAAGCGATGGCCCAATACGCGAGGAGAGGTCGATACATTTGCGATAGCGAAGGAACGAATATAACATTCTCACAACATCGATTCATCTTACTATACAGTAGTTTTTTCTTAATTGTTAATCTTTGCAAGAGTATTTTCATAATAACATTTTTTTTAAGTAGCCATTACTACATCGCTTGCCAGTATTACACAATAGATAAACAATTTATCAAATTATCAATAAAAAATGTAATTGAAAAACATCGCTGTTTAAATTTCATTATACAATAAAATTAAAAAAAAAAATTAAAGGCGTTAACACTGTGGAATTCCATAATGACGAATTTTTATAAATAAAAACACTGTTTTTTCCACTTTTGAGTTTATTTTTCTCGAAGTCTTTCATCATCGGGAGAACGATATAAACTGAATTATATCGTAATTAAAGTGATTGAAGTTTATATCGTTCTCCCGATGATGAAGGTATCGAGAAAAATAAACTCAAAAGTGGAAAAAAACAGTGTTTTTATTCATTAAAATTCATGACAATGTTTCGGAGGTGACCTCCATTCTCAGGTGTAAATAAATAAAAGCAAATAACTAAAATCTAAACAAAAAAATACTTATTATATATATAGATAAAATATTAATACATTATCTATAAATAATAACTCTTTATTTGTTTAGATTTTATACAATTAACATAAACAGCATTGGTTTTGAATTCCAAAGTTTTCAGTGGAATTCTGCTTTAACTTTCAATAAATTAAATTAATCTTGTAAAATTCGATATAACATACATAATACGAATTAAAACTTTTGATTTCTAGAAGCTTTATTGTGTTGTTTGGTAATGACGCGTGTCGCCTTGCTAAGGCGTTATTAAATGTGACATTTGATAATGCTTTAGCAACGTGAAACATGTCAATCCCAAAACAGACGTTTGGATTCGTATTAATTGAAATGGTAGTGAAGAAGTAGCTAGCGTATCGGCCGCCCCTCGCCGCGGACCTAAGGCGAGAGAGAAGTTAGGTTTTCTTCTCGGAAAGCCCGGCGGGAGGAGGGCGACTAGCTCGGTCACGTGACGCGAGCACTCGCGCCAGAATGTCTTCTCGCCCCATAAGTGTGTCTCGAGTTCACTCTAATGAACGGCTGTTATTGTGTTCAATGAGGTTTATTATGGAAGCCCACTGTAAATTTATATAATAAAACCAGTTCGGTGTTTCTAAAGACCTCGCCGTCCGCCGCGGATTGGTCGTCCAAAGAAAACATTGTCCGATTACATTATTGAAAGGCACCAGAGTGTGCGGCATGAGCGACATTGATCTATCAACCGACGTCGCCGCTATCCATATTCTGGAGACCACGCTCGAACTTTCTACCGCTCCGTTCCCCTCAGGAACCGCGAGGAAGCTCATCCGAATGTGATCTTTAGGGATAATGGCGTCCTTGCATACCTATTTTGTTGCAAGACTTAGCTGCATTCCAATTAAATAGTTTAAACGAATGAAAACGTCTATTTTCTAGAATTTAAAAAATATAATATATGGGAATGACATGTGATCAAATGATAATACATTTTAAATTTATATTAGTAAACACAATTGCTTAATGATTTTCTTGGATTTATTTGATATAATAAATTATATAACTAGTAGTGACAATTTTGTTTTTAAATAGTCCATTGTTTTGGCCGAAACACTATGATACTTCAACATTATTACTGTGACAGCTGTTTCGCCAACCGATGTTGGCATCATCAGGTGTTACAATCAAAATTTAAAACACTATCACAATTTCTTTTTATTCAGAATAAAAAGATGTTTTTGCTAGGTTTTCTTTTAGAATTCCTTCGCAAGGTGAAACAAATTTGTCAGTACTATTTATATAATTTATTATACTCGTATAAATTTAATTCAAGTTAAATAATCAAATTATTGTGTTTACTATTAAAAATTAATAATGGAGTTTTACAAAACTAGTTCCTCAACCATCGATAATACATTTGATAATGCCTTAAAAAGGCGAAATATGTCATTGCCATAAATTAAACTTCTAGAAAACAGACGTTTTTATTCTTATTAATTGTTTAATATGGAGTTTACATCATTATTGAAGAAGCTATAAAAAATGCATTGCTATTGTTGATAAATCAATGTCTTAGGAATAAATTGTTCGTGTTGATTATTCTACTAAGTTATTCGACCGTTGCAATATGCAATCTACAAAACAAAATGTCTGATGTATGCATGTACTATTATTTCAAATTCGATTACTGTAAAAACGTTTATTAAAATGTACTAACCACTCTTACTTTTATTTGTTGAAACAAATGCCAACTGATTTCACTTCATCACAATGAATTATGAACTCTGTTTTTCATCAATAAGTGATCGAGTTAACATTATCATAAGTTTGACTCAATTTCTAAGTGAACTCTAATTAATTCTGTTGATGAATATTGATGGTTGACGTAAAAGTGGTTCATACAAATATGTTTTAAATAATTTTGTACACATAAAGTCGTGCAAATGATGATATCTATAAATATGTATGTGCACGATGTTATTTTTATCTCTGGTAATCCTCCGTGAATCGGAGAGTAAAAAACGAATTAGTTAATTGTGTCGATGTTACAATAGCCTGTTAAATTGGTAATGGTAGCGGGTGTGTCCTCCGGGGTAGGCCGGAGGGTCGAGTCCGGTGACGGGGGAATATGGCGGGCGGAAGGACAAGTATTTATGTGTTAATATTAGGGTAGAGAGAGTCGACCTGTATAGTAGCCGATGCAGTTAGGTTAAGGACAAGTGTAACATATTAGTACCTGGAAGTAAGGATATTTATTTTTTACTGTTATATAGAATGTGCATATTGTACAAAAATTGATAAGTCATAGAGTATCGCGGGGAATATATAAGTGTAAATATTGGCAGGTCCGCTGTTGTACATATGTCCGCCTGTACATAATATATATATATACAACATGTACGAAATAAGAATACAAAACATAAAAAACATTTCATTCTTTTATTCATTCATCTATTCAATTCCAGTTCCCTATACTTTTAACAAAAAACTAAACTAACTAACCATCTCGCCGTCTCCGCTTCGAGGGCAGGCAGAAAGAATGGACTGTCACACTTTAACCATTGCGGCACTCAAACCTTCTCTTTTCAAGAAAATTAGTTAAAATATTAAAAATTGAAAGCTGGCCATTACAAAGGTGAGAAAAACATATTATTGCTGCATATGTTTTGTTTTACGGGTGCCATCTTTAGGGTAACGTTTGGAATTCACTACATAATTCAATCGCTTTGCATATTTGCACTGTTATTTGCCTTCATATTTAACACCAATCGGGATATAAAACTTTTTTGATACTTGGCACCTTTGTAATGTCCAGCCTTAAAGTATTGACGTTATTATTACCGAACTTCGTGGCAGAGTGACAACAGTTTTGACTGCCGCACCCTGGGTTCGATTCCTTGTAGAATTCAAGTGACAATTAAATTGCGATAGATTAGCTACCTATCATAAGACATGAGAATCGATAGCTAAAAAGTTGTGTACAGTAATTGGGTTCAAATAACCTACTGTATGTAAATGTGGAAAGCGACGGGAAACTACCAAGAAAAACTTAAAAGGTCCAAGCGGCAATCCATGAACCAGCAATGATGTTAATAAACTGTGCTGCAGACCAATCCCTAGGATTGAAACTAGAAATATATGTATATATCGGAGATTTAATAAAATTAGAAAAAATAAATAAAATTAAGACTTAGAATAAGAAGAAGAATCTCACATGAGTTCGGGAGCCAAGCTTTCTGTCCTTAAGGTTATGACCACACCCAAGGTATATAGAATAAATATGTTAAGATATTCCGCGTTTTATTTTTGACATCTACTGCGCAGCTACGTCACGTGGAGACCCAAGCATTAGGTTGTGTAGTATGAGTTGAGTATATATTTATACATTGGGTATGGAATTTTTCTTTGTTTATTTATTACGTCTAATTAAAAGAAGTTTTTGTAATTGTATTAAATAAATTATGACAAATCGTTTTCTTTATTTAAGTTATTGTTTTTTTTATTTTTCTTTTTTTAGAGTTAGCATCTTCAATGAGCTTTAAGTTCATTGTTCTTATTTTGAAAAACATTTTACATCGATAAAAAAGATTTTTAACTGGATATGGCAAATCAACTCCATTTGATTTAGCTTGTTTATAGTTATTTAGGTTTGTTTATAGTTTCGTTTCGATTTCGAGTTCACCACATGACGTCACTTGACAGCAAATTATTAGAAAGGGATAGCATGCTACGTGCGCAATATCTTACCATATTATTCTATATACCTTGGACCACACCGAAGTGTTTCGGTAGATGACTCGCTTGCTGTCTGTCCGAAAATGACTGGTTTAACAGCGTTGTTAAATCATTTTATTTGAATTTGTTAGCTATTGATTAAACTTTTACATTTACTTTAATTTATGAATAAATCAATTAAAGCAAAGGTTCCCAAACTTTTTTGTTACGTAGACCCCTTGCCGATGTATTCTATTTTGTGTAGACCCCCTGCTTTCCTAAAATAGATTTTTTTTAGGGAAAACAAAAATTGAAAACAAAAATGACGGAATTTGTTGTTGTTTTTTTTAGCTTATTTCGGGAAATCGAATGTTTCCGATCTTTGCCGAATGAGCTTAATAAAAGGTCGCCGAAGATTTCGATCGTCCGATTTCTTTAAATGAGCTATAAAAAAAGGTCGCCAACGATTTCAGTTGTCCGATTTCCCCAAATGCGTTTCAATATTCGGCTTCAATTTAGTTCAACCATCTCGTGGACCCCCAATTTTTTTTGTAATTGTCGTAGACCCCTGGGGGTCTATTTAAACCACTTTGGGAATCACTGAATTCAACTTATGTGAACATTTTATAAACTCCTATTTTTTTCAAATCGAATATTTCTTTATTAATATTAAATTGATAATTACTTGCGCAGGATAAAATAAATAAATAAATATTCAAACGTCAGAAAATTTTACAAAATGCCAGAAATATTCCATTTAAAAATAATTGCCAGTTTCTAAAATGTTCACTTTACGTGAATTGTTAAATAAAAAAATTAAAGTAACTAGTGATCCAAAGAGCCGTGTTAGGATTAATTCTAAGAGACAGAGTCAGAAACGATACGGTGAGTGAAAAAAACGAAGGTCACTGACATCATCCACCGGGTAGCGACTCTAAAATGGCAATGGGCAGGTCACGTAGCCAAAAGCTCGGACGAAAAATAGACAAGAAGACTGCTGACTTGGAAATCGTGGACGGCAAAGAGAAGTTCAGGGCGACCGCAACTACGGTGGGACATGTCGGAATAACCTGGATGCAGTCTGCACAAGACAGAGTGGCGTGGAAGCGAATGGAGGAGGCCTTTGTCCAGGAGTAGACGGGAATACGCCGAAGAAGAATAAACTAAAAGCATAATCAATGGCTTACAAATTCAAATAAAATAATTTGACAACGCTGTTAAATCAGTTTCTGTCATTTTCGGGCAGACAGCAAGCGAGTCACCAACCTTCGATGTGGT
This sequence comes from Lepidostoma basale, assembly GCA_022606425.2. Taxonomy (NCBI): domain Eukaryota; kingdom Metazoa; phylum Arthropoda; class Insecta; order Trichoptera; family Lepidostomatidae; genus Lepidostoma; species Lepidostoma basale. The sequence goes on from JAHDVF020001160.1 coordinate 1,283,981, forward strand.
CGTAGCTTAGACTGCCCCTGGATATAATGTAGCTGTGATAATTGATATACTTGATGATGTAAGTATAGATGTTTTCCGTTTATATGAAATGAAGAAGAGAATTATATTATTTAATCTAATGTAGGTTGTAACCATTAGTTAAATACCATTAACCATGTGTGAATCGAATGATTGTTGTTTATTAAATATGTCTAGAGGATGTTTTCTGACTAAGGATGGCTATAAAAAGGGTCATATCTCTTCTATTATCTTGCCATTTCTTTTAGTTTTGGTTTGGCCGACTCTTTGTCATTTCTAGAGGCGCCGGGAGTTACAGTAACACCACACGTGGGGGCATCTACCTTGCCCTCACCTACAGGTTCCACTGGTTGCACAGGTGCAAAGAAACACACAAAATTAATTAAAAAATACGTTAATTGTTTTTTTTGAAAAATAATATAAAATTCAAAATTAAACGTTTTAGAGTCTTTGATTTTCTTGGTATCCTCTTCTCAAACTTCAGGGTAGTATATGAAGTTGAATGCTACCCTGAAAATGGAGACTGCAACGATCTCCAAAACGACGATCAAAGAGATTACCAAGAGATATGGATAATTCCATGAAATAAAAATAATATGTACCAAACGTGAAAATACTTATGAAAAAGTATTTTTTTAGAAGTGGCAACACAATTCGTTGGTGTGACATTGTGAAGGCATTTTCAAAGACATTTATGATAATGCTTTCGCAAGGCGAATTTGTTATCCCCATTAAATTCTCGTATAATAACAATTTTAGGAAACACACATTTCCATTGAGATTATAAGTAAAATATAAGTTATTAATACGAATGAAATCGTCTGTTTTATAGAAGTATTATTATATTTAATAGGAATAGAATGTTTCACTATGCAAAGGTATTATCAAATTGCTTAGCAAGGCATTCATTTTTATTTATTTATTTAATAAAGTTATAATATTTGATTTGACTCGATGTATGAATGTGGAGGAAGCTAGAGAGGTGTGCCCGGATAGAGTAGTGTGGCGGTCCATTCTCTCTGCCTACCCCTGCGGGGAAACGGCGTGATGGTTTGTTGTTGTTGTTGTATAAAGTTATAAAAAATTACAAAAATATTTTACAACTTATAAAACAACTTTTTACATACATATAATATAAAATTTTTTTTTATATATAATTTTAAATATAAAAAAAACACAAATGAAAAAAAACAAAAACCTTAAAAACATCGGTACTAACAACAACTTTAAACATCGGTACTTATAAAAACAACATTTTATTAACAATTAATAATATAAAAAAACACAAATAAAAAAAAAAAACTTTAAAAACAACGGTACTTACAGCAACTTTAAACATCGGTACTTATAAAACAACATTTGGTATTGCCTTTAACAAACATTTCATTCCATATGCAATATAACATCTAAAAAAAACGTTTTCGGTCATATTAATCAATAAAAATATCTCTCTATGTTCGCCATACATTGTGCTGTAGATGTTTTATGTTTCTTTTTTTATGTAGGTACTATGTATACAACACTCACTTTTTAAACAGATTAAAATTAAATATCAAACATGTTTCGGACTACCAAGCTCGTCCTCGGTGATAATATATAGATATTTAAAATATTATAAAATTGTTTACAAATATGGTCAGTTTCGACAGATGTTATGAACGATGAAGGATGAACGACATCTGTCAAAACTTACCATATTTGTAAACAATTTTATATTATTTTAAAAACAAACAAACCATCACGCCCCGCATGGGTAGGCTGAGAGAATGGACCGCCACTCTATTCTATCCTGGCACACCTCTCTGGCTTCCTCCACATTCATACAGCGAGTTTAATATATACCTACTTTCTTAACCATTCTTTCTCCATCCATGCGCTCCACATGTACGAACCAACGCAGCGATCCCTTCATAATTTTGTTCATAATACCTTCTTCCGCTCTACATTACTTTCTTATATCAGCATTTGAGATTCTGTCGTATATCGTTCTATCGCACATACGTCTTAGGGACCTCATCTCAACTGCATTTGTTCTGCTCTCATCCTTCTTCTGCCAGTTCTATGCTTCGCTTCCATACATTAGTGTTGGGATCAGAAATCCATTGTGAACGGCCGTTTTCGCTTTCATTGATAAATTCTTGTTACCAATTACTATTTTTAAAGCTCCGTTCGCTTTGTTACCCGCACCAACCCTTCTTTCGACGTCACTTCGGCCATCCGCTGTGAACATGCCACCTAAATACACAGAACTTGGAGCAGGTGAGTGAATTTGTGTAATATTTTAAATTTCTATATAATATCACCGAGGAAGGGCTGGGTAGTCCGAAACATGTTTGATATTTAATTTTAATTTGTTTAAAACGTGAGTGTTGTATACAAAGTATGTATAATACTCGTAATAAAAATATCAGATAGTCTCACACTCACACCATAAGTATATCTCCTCCACGAACGACATATGTATACCTCCTCCGTGAATGACATGTATGTAGCCTCCATTCAAGCGAGTTTTTTATAACGTTTATCGAATATTCCGATTTAATACCAAACCATAAAAAAGTCCCTTTTAATTAACACAATTCGCCAGGCAGTAATTCCCGAGGAATAAAAACGGTAACGACTATTCCCCGGTATTATTGAGCGAGGATTCCTGAAGAAGGATGCAGTTCCCGCAGGATAAACAATACCACCTGCGCATGCGCGCTCGTTAACAGTTTTTATGTTCTTGTAAGGCAGGAATATCAGCTCGCAGCAAGTGACACGGGGGAGGGGGGCGTGCACACTCCTCTGCGTAATAAACTGAACACTCTCATAACATCAACTGGCAAAAGAAGGATGAAAGTAGAAACAAGATACCTTAGACCAATATTGATGACTTTCGTGCCAGAGTGGCCGAAGATCCCGGGTTCGATTCCCGGTGATCACGGTCTTTGATCTGGTGTAGAATTCACATGACAATGAATATGGCGATAGATAAGCCATTCGAACCCTACGAAATACGTATGTATTATTAATTTACATTTGTTAAATATCTGGCAGAGTTCAAAAAGGACTACGAGCTGCAGCCTCCTTGCGAACGTTCCTAAAGTCCAAGCTTCTATCCAGAAACACCAAGCTGCGTATTTTTAACAACATAATCAAGCCAGTGGTGACATGTGGTTCTGAGTCATGCACAATGACTCTAAAAGAACAACAAAAAATCTACTGGTTTGAGAATAGAATACTTCGAATTATCCTGGGACCCAGACCTGGTGTTGCAGCGGGAACTTGGAGGCATAGGACCAACCAAGAGATCCGTACGATGACCCAGCAGCCCCTTATTAAAGAGAAGATTAAATATGGTTTGTGTCCCTCTAGATTTATTGCATATAATTTTTGTATCGTAAGTCCCGCATGGATGAGGGACGGGCCTAGGGATTAAATGAGCGAACCTGACAAAAGGTGCCGTTCTCCTATAACAGCTTCAGGTAAGTTGTGGGAATTCTCGATGTCCTATGTGTTTCTACGTTAGCCTATGAATCAATATTATCCACCGAGGTTATCGCATTGTTTCCAGGGAAGACCAAAGTGGAGTGGGTGTGGATAGGTGCTTGGGATCAGATCAATAGCCTAGCATCGACATCGACAGGAATATTTGGAGATGTACGGCTGTTTAGGTAAGTAAGTAGAGAACGAAATAAATAATGAAAATAACAAACGAAATACTACTCAACTTAAGATGATAACAGATATGAGAGACCCACCGACTTGATAAATTCCATATATTTGATTCAGTTAGTTTTTTCCTGTTTTATTAGATCTTTAGCAACGCACACAAGCACAAAAATGACTCAATGTATTCAGTAATGAAAACTGGAACATTTAACGGTAAGCCCATTGGAATTTAAAATATAGTGGCACTTACTCGTAGTTAAGGGGAAAATACCTCTATATTATCTATTATTTTATTCTTATCTTCATAAAAACACATTCAAGTAAAAATTATGATAGTAGTTATAAACAAATTATGATAGTATTTTATTATTCAAATAAAATTCCATTTAGTCAATAATCTGTTAAAATTTGTAAATCAAGTTTAGATATGAACCAACGGAAATAAACATATGTATAAGTTAATCAAATGATTTAACTGTAATCTCTTGATGGAAGTTCGTTTAACATAATAATTTAGCAAAACGATGTTTTTTTTATAATATGTATAAGATATATTTTATAATAATTGGGCCATGTTGTGAGAGGCGAAAAGTACGCACTATTACATCTAATCTTGGAGGGTAAGATTGAGGGTCGACGAGGTGTTGGGAGTAGGCGGGTTTCCTGGCTGAGGAACATCCGAGAGTGGACGGGGCTGAGGACCGTGGGGGAGCTGTTCCGAGCTGCCCAGGACGGGGAGGCCTACTCAAAGGTGATAGCCAACGTTGGGGAGACCTGACAGAACACGGAAAGAAGAAGAAGATGTATATGATGTTGGTTGAAAAAAATTATGTTGTTATTTGAAATTTCATGGTGGAGTACCAGAAGATGGCAGCGAGCTGCTGAAACGTTTTATAAAAAAAATAAATACTCATCAATGTGAAGAAGAAGAAGAGAAACTGAGGAAAACGTGGAGACAATCAAATCCATCAAATATTAAATGTCGGCCACGCGAGGTGTCGAAAAAATCAACGTGATTGCCATGACACGATGTGTGAATGTTGATGATCAAGATAAGTTTATTTGGAAAGAACAGTGTGCCAGTCAATTAATTCTGCCTACCCCTTCGGAGAGACGCTGTGATTGTTAGTAAATTATTTTTTTATGAATGTTTTTACCCAAATTAACTAATTTTTATCTACACGCTTAGAAAGTCAATAAATATTAATCATGAGAGGAATGATATAAACTGGTTTATATCGTTCATTTAATTCTTCAAGAAGGAAGGGCTTATATTTTAAAATCACTTTAAGATAAATCCATTCTTATGAATGGGAAAAATATAATTTTAAAATTCATTAACACGTATATATAATAATAACCTAACAATCACGCCGTTTCCGAGGAGGGGTAGGCAGAAATAATGGACCTCCATATTGTTCTGTCTTGACATGCTTCTCTTGTTTAGTTTACATTCATAAATCGTGTTATGAACACGCGTCGATTTTCCGACTCCCTACGTGACCAACATTTCATAATGGATTGATTTGATGATGCTACGTTTTCCTCGGCCTTCCTCTAATTCTAGTTTCGTTTACGTCGTTCACATATATTTTCTTCGCCCTTCTGTCTTCATTCATTCTTTCCATGTGTTCAAATTATCTTAATGACCCTTTCATTATTTTGTTAATAACACTTTCATTTGCCCTGCATTCACTTTTTAAATTTGCATTTGACACTACATCATATACAGATTTACCACACAATCGTCTTTTATAAGTTCCATTTCTACTGCAATTATTCTACATTTATCCTTCTTTTGCCAGTTTCATGCTTCACTTCCATACATAAGGGTTGACAAAAGAACACCACTGTGCGTTGCCATTTTAGCTTATAGGATAGACGTTCGTTTTGTTGCTTTCTCCAATCTTAATATAATACTTAAATTCCATACATAAGGGTCGGAACAAGAACAGCATTGTGCACCGCTATCTTACCTTTTTTGGATTGCGATGACAACTTTAACCCTTACCACTCCTTTGTCGAATGCCAGCCGACATCGCTATATGTACGCTACAACTCAGTTGTCGGCTGGCGGCCGACAAGATACGACTTGGGCGCGTGGTGTATTTTTGCGCGTGGCGCAAAACTTGACACATGTCGTTGTTTCTTGTGATTATTCGTTAAAAAATACATTTAATTTCACGTTTTAATAAGATTTTGACTGATTTCCGTTTTTATTTTACTATAAAATAATCCTTGCAAATTCACATAACCTAAAATGGTGGGAACTTCGCGTGATACGTCATGTAGAGGAGCAATTAGAGTACAAGCCCCACTACATTGCGAAACTGGACAAAGGTTCTAAAGACTGTTCTGTGTGCAGTAACAGAAAGATTCCAGGGGGAAGACGGGAAACAGTGTGGATTTGTGAGATCTGTTCCAGAAAACCTGGTCTCCATCCTGGAGATTGTTTTAAAAAGTACCATGCTATGCAAAGCTATAAGTAGTCCATAAAGTTTTTTATAAGTTGTTTTTTATTTGAAGAATAAATCAATACAAATGAATTTTTAACGATTTTTAACTACCTACAATAAAAATATTTTGACATTATTTAAATTAGAGTTGTCTGACAAACAATATAAAAAAATAATGGAGTGGTATGGGTTAATTGCAACAAGTATATAAAATAAACAAATCAATGAAAAATTTCATTCACCAAGAAACTGATTGATCAAATGAAAGAGGTTGATTATGCTGGCAACGCAACTTGAATGTGCACCTGGTCGGAGTCAGGAGCAGAGGACCACTTTTTGCCCCCTCCAGAGCGGCAGGAAAGTCTTCTTCACCAACCGACCGGTTAACCTACCATTCCTCGGCCAGTATCGTTCATTCATTGAGAGAAAAACTCTGTGGACCTGTGCAGTATCCAGAAAATAACGTCAACTTATTGAAAGTTAAGTCATTAACACTGTGGAATTCCATAGTAATCTACTTTGGGAATTAAAAAAACATTGTTTAAACCACTTTTTAATAAAAAAAATATTAAAATACACGACATGTTTCAGAGGATACCTCCATCTTCAGGTGTAAAAATATAACAAAAACTAAACAAAGAAAGACTAATAAAAAACGCATTTAAAATTCGATACAAAAATTCTTCAAAAATTTAAAAATCAAGTTGGGCTATTTGTTATAGCTTACAATTATTTTTTTAACAGTAAAGTAATAAATAAAAATAACATGATGATAATATAATTGTTAGTAGCTATTTACAACAAATAGCCCAATTTAATTTTTAAATTGTAGAATAATTTTTGTATCGAATTTTTTCTTCATTCATTCATTCTATATGTCCAAACCGTGTATGACACGATGTATGAATGTTGAGGACGCAAGACAAATATGTCAGGAAAGAAAAGTGTGGCAGTCCATTCTTTCTGGCTACCCCTTCGGAGAGACGGGGTGATGGTTAGTTATTTAGTTAGTTAATAATGTTGAGGTATCATAGCGTTTCGACCAAAACAATGGACAGTTGTTTATTTAATTTAATTTTAGATTAATGTTTGATTCGGAACATCTTGAGTAGATAAAAGCGCCATAGATATTTGAATATTAGGCATAGATAAAGATAACAAGGGATAGTAGGTACTCGTATTTGACAGCAGATGTAATCGAGTGTTGGCGAGTTGAGTATCGAATGACCGATCCAATAGGAAGTAAGCGTGCGCTACAATGCGAGTGCCGCGACCCGCTTTTTGTAACATTCTCCGAGTTTTTTAGTTTCTCTGCCATTCTATTAGTCATATAAGAGGTGGGAAAGTACGAGTGTGCAAGAGTGCGCGTGTACACACCGATCTTACGAGGCGCCGCCCAAAGGTTCGGGGATTTAGAACGCAAAGTTGCTCTTCTTATCATCTCTTTAATTCAGATATTCTGAATTCGCCGTGTAATATATGCGACTTTACATCATTTTTCAAGACCCCTTTAACATATAATGATGATTCATTTTCGAAGAGATGGGCATCTCATAACCCATTTCTTTAAATTAATCAGGGGATATTTCGAGAACTCGGCCGTGCTAGAGGGTGTTGATCTTTTTGTCCCTGATAGATTTCTCCGACAGCGACAGCACAGATTGTTTTACCAACCGGCCACCAGAACCAATCTGCCTCTGGTGACACCGGTGGGAAGAGCATTTAGTTTGCTGAACGTGGTCTCCTCGGAGATCGACGTCTTTTATATTAGTGAAGGTACGTTCAGGGGACAAATACTCTTGACTTTAGAAAGTATGTTGTCTTCCTAATGTCGAACCATCTCTAATGCGTTCCTGGTACTTTGTTGTATTTTTATAATATTTTACCTGTACTTAATAGATGCCTTAAACATTTTCCTGTTTGTAATGTCTTTTGAGTTAATAAACTGATTTGATTTGATTTGATAATATAATATGTAAACACCATGATTGATGTATTGACGAATATATAACACAAATGTAATTTATTGTTTCTTGAACAATGATGTCCTTATTAAATAATTAATATAAATGAAATCGCCCGTCTTATAAAAGTTTTATTAAGATTTTTTTATGGAATGACATGATTAACATTATATAATGCCTTAGAAGGGCATATGTCATTCCATAAAACTCCTAGAAGACAGGCGTTTTCATTTATATTAATTACAGTTCTATAATACACATGTACTTATGATTGATTTATTATCGTATATACACGTATTGTAAATATGTACATAAAGAACAGTATTCAAATTATGTATTGCTACTTGAACAATTTAAAAAAACTCACTATTATTATTTGTATTTAAAATAAAATAAAATAAAAACACTGTACTTTGTTTTTCACCATTAAGTTGTTATTTTAATTGCCGACTAGTTTCGCTTGTACCCAGGTTTCTTCAGGGTTTCGTAATAACAGTATGTTATAACGAAGCCTTGAAGAAGCTTTGGTACAAGCGAAACTAGTTGGCAATTAAAATAACGAAAATAAAATAAAAAAAATTAAGAATTTTTCTGTTTATTTTTAGTGTAAAATCTACTTATTAATTTTCGTCTTCGACCGGTTTCGGCAGCTCGCTGTCATCTTCTGGTAGCCCAGAAGATGGCAGCGAGCTGCCGAAACCGGTCGAAGACGAAAATTAATAAGTAGATTTTACACTAAAAATAAACAGAAAAATTCTTAAATTTTTTATTTTTATTTTCATTATTTACAATGATCTTCTACCAAGAAATTTCAATCAACAACATCAATAATTAAAATAACCGCATAGTGGTGAAAAACAAAATAGAGTGTTTTCATTTAATTTTATTTTGAATCACGAATGAGGAAGTTCTTCAAGGAATCGAAGGAGGAAGGCACCTCCTCAGGACCTTGTCCGAAAGGCGTGCAAGATGGATCGGCCATGTAATACATCAAGAAGGTCTCTTGCATGCCATAATGGAGGGTATGATCGAGGGGACAAACTCTAGGGGACGCCCACGCCGAGAGTACCTGGAGAACCTGTTGGTGGACGTGCGCTGCTCATCATATGCAGATTTCAAAAGAGCCGCACAAGACAGGGAAGAATGGAAGAGAATAATAGAGGAAATTGCTGCAAACCAATCCCAGGATTGAAACCAGAGAAGAAGAAGAAGAAAAATATTTAAAATATCTAACCACAAAGTGAATGCTTCATACGAAAATTCAATATTAAATAATTAATACGAATGAAAACTTCTGTTTTCTAGAAGTTTTATTATATTTGATGTGAATGTATCCAAACATTTGAAAATGCCCAAGACATTCGTATTATTTAAAATTTCCACGTTCATGTAATATTCACTTATATGTAATACTAGTGGATCACACAAAGCACAGAGAAATATGTCATGTACAATAGCTTATTAGACAAATGTTCAAGGATCACATGATCAGTCAAGATCCACCTGGATTTTTGCTCTTATAATGAATATTCAAAATCGAACTCTTTTTCTGGGAAGAATGACTCGTCCCAGGAACACAAGAATAAGTATGACGCTGAAGAGATTAAAAATTATTAATAATTTGGTGTATTTTCCTCTTGAACATCTCTTCAATAAAATGACAAATATCTGACTCCAAATTTTTTATTTAAAATGTTTTATTGCTCTCCCCACCAACATCTACAGAGGCAGTTTAGTTCTGTATGTTAGGAGATAAAACACTCTGCAAATGACTCTGTCAGAAATACTCATTCGGAACATAAAGATGGATATTCTCTAAGATGGAGTTCTAAATGAATAACCGAATAAATAAATAAATATGGTAAGTTTAAATCCATCCCTTCTTAGGAACGCGGTAGAATAAAACCACTTTCTCTGTCTGTTTTCGTTTAAAGATTAGAATATTTTGGAGGAAATTATTCAGTTTTTGAGATTGAAATTCTCTGAATTTTTGGGCAGCGCCTCTCCATGCTGTGGGTATGTCATAATCAGATTGATTCAGCTAGGAGCCAACAATGTGCAGTTAGTATTGATTGTGTATGGGTAGTATTTTAGTTAGCCTTGTACTGAATCTGCAGCCTTGGTGATCATCTGAATAGAGAATACAACACCGCAGGTACAAGACTGATACTATTGAAGCATATTCATGTATCGATTACGGACTTACTCTAGTAGTAACATCTTATCAAACACTTATACTCAAACATTATATTATACCAGTACATCTATATATATAAGGTACGCTTGTACATTTATAGATCTTTATTCAGACGTCACATTTGAGTTGATTTATTCATATTTCCTAGAGTGCTCTTGGGGAGTCTAGTATTATGTCATAAAACGACCCAATTTTAAATAATATTATTATCTGACGCATTATTATGGTCAAGAGCGTGCTTTCGATCGAGCTTTCGTTTCTTGGATCTCGGTTTTTCGAAATAACAGCTCGGAGACTATTGCTCACACACCTGTTGGAACTAACGTTGTTGAATTTTAAAGTTTCTTCTTCTTCTTCTTCTTCTTCTGATTGTAGTAGATCTTGCGATCAGTTTATGCAGGATATCAACTTTCTTCCTGTGATGAAGACGACCAGCCTTCTCTCCATCTCTTTGGTGGTTGTCCTGGTGGTCGACGGCCCTCTAGAGTCTCGTCCATCACGATATTAGGAATTCCTGCTGGATCCATTCTCTAGAATCGTCTTCCCCGCCCAATCCATCTCACTATGTCTTCAATTTTGCAGGATTTGCGAATTTCTTCATTGGGTATCCTATCTCTAAGGGTTCTCCCCACAATAGGTCGCATTGTTCTCATTTCTGCCACTCTTAAGAGATGTTTGGTTCTGACAGTGTCCGCTCTTGCTTCAACTCTGTATGTCACTATGGGCCTGATGCATGTTTTAAAAATTCTAACCTTGCTTTCTACTAGCAAATGCTTATTGTCTTAGACAGTGTCCCTTAGACATCCGATTTTAAGTTTTTAATTATTTTAAATTATTTATTAACAATTTTAGAGATATAGTCTATAAATATAGGGTGGAGTTATTAGTTTTATTAAGGCGAACTGTTGTTCGCCTTAAAAAAACTAATTACTAACCATCACGCTGTTAACTCGAAAGGGTTGGCAGAGAGAATGGACCGCCACATTATTCGATCCTGACATATCTCTCTAGGTTCCTCTACATTCATACAGTAAGTCATACGGCAACGTTGATTCTTACGACTTCTAACATGACCAACCTTGATATATTACATAATATATTCATCGTCTTCTTCTGCGTCAGCCTTCATCGGTCCACTGCTGGACATAGGCCTCTTCCCTTCCTTTCCACTCGTCTCTATTTTCTGCCAGCTGCAGCCACATTCCCCCCCCCCCCCGGCAGCAATGTCGGCGGCTGACTTATTAACTCACCAACCCGTTTGGCAAGCGTGGTATTTGTTTAAATGCCAAAAACCTTCAAAACCAAAATGCACTCGAATTCTAAATATATTCATACAATCACTAAAATAGCATCTTTGATATATACCTGGTAGTCGCAGGTCAATCGTAATCTTAGATATTACAATTATGAATGCAGGCGATCATTGCAGATTTTTCGTTCCATTAATATTCTGGTTGATAGTCACTAGATTGGCGCATGGCGCTTCGTGCACTGTACGTGACGAGATTCACAAAATACGTGCTCTGTTAGCCAATCGACAGTAGCGCTTAAAAAAATAATATTTATATTCCTGTACCACTTACCACGAAGTACGTCGCAATGCGATGATGAAGGTCTCAGACTTAAGTATTGCGCTGCACAAGCAACTACACAAAGCTTTGAATTAAACAGAATGTGTGCTTAATGCCCCACAATTAAGCCCTGCTATTCACATCTCTTTTTTTTTTTTTAAAACCCAATTGGGTTATATGTTTACATTTTTAGATCTTACTATTAATTATGTATTGTTTCAAATATTTTTTATATTGAGTTGTATTGAGTAAGTGATATCTGTCGCAGTTCCTGGTCCAGTGTCTGTGTATGTCTGAATTTTTAGTTAATTTGTAGCTGCTGTCTGTTGTCTTTTCCATGGTCACTCTGTGTACAATTTTTAAGGTCTCATATTTGGTCAGGTCTGATATGTCCATTTGTTTTGTTTGTCTGTAAACTTGTCTGGTTCGGGTAAGGTAGTCAATGTTATATGCTAATTTTATTATTTTATTTTGTTGTCTTTGGAGATGTCCTTTTGGTTTCCTGTTCCCCAGAAAGGAATCATATTTATGTCAGTCGGCTTTTAACATACGCCTCGTACATCATAACTTTTTCCTTTCTTGGTATATAATTCTGTATTTTGTAGAAGAGGGGTATAGCGATGCTAACTTGTCTGTTAGGTTGTCTATGTGTTTTGTCTATTTTAGTTGTCTGTCCATTGTTAGTCCTAGGTACTTTACATAGTCGAGTTCGGTTATTGCGTCATTTTTTATTTTTATGCACATGTTATGGTTTTAAGATCGATCTGTCTGAAACGGTGAAATATTTCAGCTTCTAGATCAGTGGTTCCTAAAGTGGGCCGTACGTACCTCCAGGGGTCCCTGGGATCATTCAGGGGGTCCGTGGAAAAATTAAATTGATTTGTGGGTCCCTGAATATCGTCAAAGTGTCCGCGCAAGGTTTACGACGACCTTTTATTTTTTTAGCTCATTCGTGAAAATCGGATCACGAATGAGCAAAAAAAAGGTCGACAACGAACTCCAGATTTTTTTTTCCATAGGTCTAATTTTGCTCCATGTCAACGACAAAAAATCATTTTATGGTATGGGTGAATTGGTAAAAAAAAAAATTATGAATGTAGGGGGTCTGCACAATAAAATAAATCAGCAGGGGGTCCACGGGTTAAACAAGTTTGGGAACCACTGGTCTAGATGAATTAAAAAGTATATTATTGTAAAATTCTTATGTTGATTAGTTGTATATGTAATCTTTATTCATTTATTAATATAGCTGACAAAGTCATTCTTGAAATATCACAAGGGCTTTAATGCGGTAGTTTCCCGTCACTTTCCACATTTTTGTATACGATAGGTTATTTGAACCCAACTACTGTATACAATATTTCAGTTATTGATTCTCATGACATTTGACAGTTTGTTATTAAGTCTATCGTAATTGTTACTGCCACGTGAATTCTACCAGACCATCTCTTGTTCATTTTTCTTTTGGTTACGTGACCTACCCATTCCATTTGACTAACTAACTAACCATTATGCCGTTTCCCCGGAGGGGCAAAGTGGATGGGCCGCCATACTGCTCAATACTGAAATTCGAGCTTCTTCTATATAACATGCTCGCACGTCGATTTTTTCGACTTCGTACGCGGACGCCAAGCGGACGCCACACGAAGTAATAAAATAATTTGGTCATGCCAAGTTTTTCTCGGCCGTCCTTAAATTCTTTTTCCATTCATACTGCTTGGATATAATGTTTTAACCTTCTTATCGATTCGTTCGATCTCCAAACCATGTATGTGATACTTTTAAAATGTTGCTTAGGATGCATCATCTGCCTTCCAAAATTTGTTGTTCGGTATTCTATCATACATCATTTTCCCACACATTCTTGTGAGTGATTTCATTTCTACGGCATTTATCCGACTCACTCCCTAGCATAAGGGTTCGCTCTAGACCTTCACAAGGAACTGCCATCTTTGTATCCGTGAATTTTTATTTTAGGTAATTTTCAATTTAATTGAAATCATCATTCAATCAAATTAATCAAACTGATCTTTCCCATAGTCTCATTCCAACAATGTTCCCCATTGAAAGTAATTTGATATATTCCTATAAAAATAAAAATAAATTAACTCTGTCCGCCACTAAAATCTGAATTAGAAATTCTCTATAATTTTTCCCTAATGAGCATGACTCACCGTTTTAACAATCTATTCGTCTTCGCGCCCACTTTCTCCTACCCCTTCCTTCCACTTTATATTTTGTTCTCTGATTTTATATTTAGTTTACTCACTCGCCCTGACGAAGCACCGGCGGGAGCGAAACCGGTTGGTGTTACCAAATAAAGTGGTGTAAATACAAATTACTAAAAGTGTATTATTATTTTATTTAAAATTATCATCTTTTATATGAAAGAATAAAAAATCATGAAATTAGATATTAAAAGTATTATTATACATTTCCTCGCCACTCTGCAATAAATTGCAATGAAGACATGAATGTTACAATAGTAATGGAACGTATCTTTTAAGGCTGCACATTATCCCGAAGCTATTTTTATTGCACACGAAATCTAAAAATACACGGATTTGCATTAATTGCCGCATTGTCTGCAATATTGCGGTGTGAGTATTTGAGTTGATAGGCTAATAACAATCGGTTCACAATTTGATAGTACCCTTGTAAGGAGATTCATGTCAATTTTTCTATATTTTTATTACATTTATCTCACTATTTCCATGCTCAAATCAAGTCAACGAACTAACTAACTAACCATCACGCCGTTTCCCGAAGGGGTAGGCAAAAATAATGGACTGCTACCCTTTAACCGATGCGGCACTCCATCCTTTTCTTTTCGTTATGGGTTGCGAACCTAATCGACACCAATAGGTATCTCCCGCTTAGGACTATATATTTTTTATTAATAATTAATATGAATGAAACCGTCTATTTTATATTAGTTTTATTATATTTTAGATGGAATGACATGTTTTGCCCTTCTAAGGCATTATCAAATCTGACGATTTCATTGACATTCTGACGATTTCATTCATGTTAATTATTTAATATGGAATTTTAAATCATTGTTCAAGAAACAATATTTTTTTATGAAATCTTTTCACGGATCCCTTTATAAATAAAATAAAAATAAAACAATTTAACTGTTCAAATAGTTGTAAATATCACAATTGATTATATTCTTATTTTGTCGCGACAGCTGTTTCGCGCTCCGAATTTAGCATCGTCAGGTCTTACAATCAACTACAAGTAGTCCAACAGTTAATTGTAAGACCTGACAATGCCTAGTATCTATTAGCGAAACAGCTGTCGTGACGAAATAAAATCAATTGTGATATTTTTTTTTCTCTTTGTATACAACAGGTCGTTGGAACCCAACTACTGTATACAATTTATTTTTTTAGCTATTATATTGATTCTCGTGAGATGTGATAGGTAGCCAATCTATTGCCATTTTATTGTCAATGAATTCTACACCAGACCAAAGACCTTGTGACAATCACACTGCCATCGCCGGGAATCGAACCCGGGGCCTTCGGTATGAAAGTCAGAGCTCTTACCACTCTGCCACGAAGGTCGTCGTTAAACAGTTAATAATGTGTTTCCGCCCAAACAATGGATTATTTAAATAATACAATTTTTTTAAGAAATATTTTTAATTTTGCCTTTATTTCGTCAACGACCGGTATCACATTGTGTCACATTGCAACACTCCTTTGACTGCCTGAACAACCCTCATTTGCCCCTGGGCCTGCTACCCCCGTGGCCTTCTCCACCGGCGGTACCGCCCCTATTGGAAACGCGTGGTCTAATCAAAGTAGTTCAGACTGTGCGATAGCAATACTCGTATTGTATTCGTAATTGAAGTTTTTTTACAACATACCGAGAGGTTCTTTTTATAATCTGAAGCCAGTAGACGCCATAGGTTGAGCGTGCGTAGTAAATAGTATTGGATCAAAGGAGCTTCCAACAATGCTGCGGTGAATGCAAATGAGTGGATACATTTTTAGATATGAATCGCTCCACAAATAACCCCCAGACAATGAGCAATTTAAATATATGTCACCTTGAGTGCTAAATTTAAGTGCATGCAAGTGTTACATTACATTATCACGTACTTGGCCAATGGTTCGACTAATAATTCCGGCGCCATATCGCATTTTTACCGATCTTTCCGGATTCATCTAAAATTATATAATTTTATTTTTATTGAGGGTAACAAACAGCGATTTCAAGATACATATAAAAATACATAGAGACAACAAAACAAGGCCAATTACATGCTACCACAAATATTATATAACAGCTGACATAAGGCTAAATATTTTAGAAAATTAAAGTAATATTTTAATGAGTCAAAGAGAAAAATAGTATACTAATAATAATGAATAATAAATATGAAATATTATGTAAAAATGTAAAAATGGCGAGATCTTTCTACCGGTTGATGCCAGATCAACATGTAGAAAGAATAAGCTCAAATAGGATACCATACATGGCTCTACCATACATAGAAGACCCCCGAAACGGTGGAGAGAAAACTGGAGTTCAGCGTCTCAAGAGGACCCGCCTGAAATAACAGACTCCTGAGTCTATCAAAAGTGAAGAAAAAGAAGAAGAGGAAGTATGAGTTGAAAGCGAAGCATAGCATGGACCAAATTAATCAAATACTAAAAGGCGGCCACATTCGAAGTCGGAAAAATCGACGAACTTGCATGTTACGATATATACGTGCATGCAGCTCGCTGCCATCTTCTGGTACCTATATCAAAGTTTGTTTATGAAATGACAAAGGTTTATACGAGTATATAAAATGATAACGTTAAAAGATTCTATATAATCCGTTAGTGGTTCGAATTTTTTTACGTTTTTTTTTAGTTTCTATATAATTAAAAAGCAATTACTATGTGGACTTATATTCGTAATGATAATAAACAATGTAAAGATTTAAAGGATATTTGTCTTATGGTGGACTCTGGAAATACCCATTTTTACTGATTTTCTCAAATAAAAATATTTTGGCTGATTTATTTACATATTCTTTAAAAGAAGGGTATGATGTAAATTAGGATTAGAAAACACTTGTACATAAAATACAAGTGGTGAGAATCCATGCATATGTTTTTCGTTTTAAATCTTTTCATTCGTGTATGTAAAACTAACTAACTAACCATCACGCTGTCTCTCCGAAGGGGTAGCCAGAAATAATGGACTGCCACACTTTTCTTTCCTGACATATTTCTCTCGCTTCCTCAACATTCATTCATCGCGTCATGCACGCGCGTCGCTTTCTCTGACTCCTCACATGCCCGACATTCAATATTTGATTTATTTGATCGTGCCACGTTTTCCTCGGTCTTCCTCTATTTCTGGTTTAATTTACATCGTTAACATATTTTTTTTACCAATTTTTGTGCATGTCAATGTTTTAATCTGTTTTGCAGCTGCCGAAACCGGGCGAAGCTATAAAGTTAAGTTTAATTTAACTATTGTAACTAACTAAATAACCATCATGCCGTCTCCCTGGAAAGCGATAGCTGTCAAATTTGACAAGAATACTAATTTATTCTTGACATTTCACTATGGAACGCTACACGCGATAACAACGCGTTGAAATTGTTAAAATGTACTATCAAAATCAGGGCTCTGTTTGCCAATTTATGGCCTTGGTAGTCGATGAAGCAGTGCTTGTAAGTTAAAGAAACGCAAGATAAAAAAAATGTGCCAATATTGGTTATTTTATTTCATTTCAAAGTTCGAGCGCTCTCAATTAAAACCCTATATAAAGAAAATTTTAATAAAATAGATGAAAATAATTATGCAATCAATTATGTGAATAGACGGTTGGACGTAGATTTAAATATAATGGTCGAACAGCTTGCGAGATGACTGTTTTAGTATTGTGCTCACAGTTCAGTCAACAATGGCGATGAATTATTCGGAACAAGTGCGGGAGACAATATACATTCGCGGGAAGTCGCCCTCAGAATACAGAAGCGAGCCACCATGACAATTATATTAATAAGACTCCTCTTTATTTATAGATCAGCTCAATTACTACTGTGCAGTGTTATGCAAATTACTGTTGTTACACTGTATGTAATAAGACTACTTAAAAATCATTCATAGGGTTATAATTTATTACACCCATTGAATTTTGTGGTATAAAGTTATGACGAACACTGTTTTTTTCAAAAACCAGAGCACATCAGAGGTAGTCTTCAAGTCGTTCTCATAGCAAAAATTCTAGGGAACGTCGTCTGCGGTGGTACGATAACGAATTCCGCATTTTTTTTTTTTCTAAAACGAAACAAAAACACTGTCAAAATTTTGTTATTAAGCTTCATTTTAGTTGAACCATCTCGTAGACCCCCATTAAATCTCATAGACCCCCATTTTTTTGCATTTGTCGTAGACCCCTTACAAGTCGAAATCAACCCCTGGGGGTCGATATAGACCACTTTGGGAACCACTGCTCTACAGGGCCGTCTACCATAAAATAGATGGAGAGAAAGCTTGATATCTTGATCACAGAAATTATTTTGATATTCTGGGTAAACAGATCCCAAAATATGATAATAAGGGAAGAAGAAGAAGATATCTAAACGAATAAATCTGCGTATCTCAATACAAATTATTGCTATTCAGTTTTTCAAATAAGACATATTAAAAGTGTAATGGAAAGAAATATATAAATTACTTTAATATGTCTTTATGAGTATAGTGAAAAAATCAGATAGTTTTTATTGAGAAGTGACCAAAACGACGAAATAAGGAAAGAATGTAAGACAGATGATTGCGTGCTCAGTAAAATTTAAAAATGATTACTTGGACAAGACTTATGATGTAAACGCATGGATGAGAGAAGAATAGTTAAAAAGTTGTAAACAAGCTGTATGAATGGGAAAAGATACCGAGGTTTTCCAGAAAAATATACAAGACCACAATCAATTACTAAAAGGCGGCCACATTCGAAGTCGGAAAATCGACGAGGGTGCCTGTAATGATGTATGTACAATATATAGAGGAAGCTTGAGAAATATGTCAGTAAAAAGCAGAGCAGAGTGAAACGATGTGATGGTTAGTTGAATATTTTTCAAGACACCCAAAATCAGGCGATAGGTATGCGGTCGTTAGACACATACATTACCAATAGATTTGTTACGTATGCGAAAATTACATTCTTGTGATTAAATCTGTTTTATTTTTAATATTTTCTGGATGGGGCCGCCTCTCTCTAGTTCCTGTATTTATGTAAATAAGTTACACAAAATACTCTCACACACGCACACACTGTTGCCAAGCAGATAAGAGAGGGAATGATGTTAAAACAAGACGCGTAAACAAATAACGTAGCGCATAAACAATTTATTTATCAACCGATTGACACATCTCGACAGCGCGTGCGCGCTCCTAGCCACTTCCTATGTATTGTGCTGTACCCGCATCTATCAAGTTGGAAGAGGAAATGATTGACCCGATTTTAATTTAATGATTCAAATTATTATCTCGCCATATGTTAATTTCAAATGGTCATTGGAAATTACTTACTCATCCAAGATATTTAAATTAAAATTTTAACATGACGCACTCTGAGGTTAGTCGTTTAAAATTATTATATATGTACAATGAAATAAAACTTTATAATAATAATAATAATAAGACTAATTTGTATAGCACCATGTTCGTAAATATCTCACCCCAAGGGCGCTTAGACAATGTTTTTAGTCACGAGAGCTGCATCTGACACTAGCAATCTGATAGTTGGTTATAATTTATGTCATATTTTGAAAAGGTTGGGTTTTAGGTTAGATTTAAAATCAGTCAGATTGTCAACGCATCTGAGGCGTGCAGGGAGCATATTCCAGGCGGAAGGACCTGCCACCGTGAAACCCCGAACTCCGAAATTTGTCCGTAGGCTGCGCTTTGGCTCAACTAATCTGACTATTGCAGCGGAGTTTGCTGATCGAAGAGTAGATTGCCGCAAGTTAGGGCTATCAGCAATACAAAGTTCAGATATATATAGGCTGGTGCCATTCCGTGAAGCGCTTTAAAAACCACTCAGTATGCTTTTACTGAGTGTTTTTTTTACTGGATTCTTACAGGACACTTGAGCCAGTTAGTTGTTGTGAAATTTGAGAATTTTTGGAACACTTGCTGCCGCATTGACTGTCTCTTGTATCCAGTCTTCAAGAGACAGCCAATGCGGCAGCAAATGATACTGTTTTTTTCACCATACACGATCAATATTATTGTCAATATTGTCAATATTATTGATCGTTTAAAGGACGCTTATGTAACTAAACTTAACTGTAAACTTAACTAAAAAATACATTTTAACAATTTTTTACAAAAAAAAAATTTGATACACTTAAGGTGTTAACACTGTGGAATTCCATAATGACGAATTTTTATGAATTAAAACACTGATTTTTCCACTTTTGATCAAATGTGGAAAAAACAGTGTTAATTCATAAAAAATCGTCAAAAAAAATTGTTTACATTATTCACAACGAACTTCTATCACGAAATTTCAAATATTAAAATATATTTTTTAAAGGACGCTTTTGTCCTTCGGCTATCATCTTTCATATGATCTCCGCATCAGTCAGTCATAAGGGCTAGGAGGACCTGTCCTGTAATGATTTCACGATGTTTAGGGCCCAGACAACCGCAGGCTGTGTTCATGTTATACAAATATATTATATAATTATGTTCTCACAGAATGCAAGCCGACAGCAAACATTGTTTTAGAAGAAATACGATTATTCCCAAAATATGCAAAATGTGGTTGTCGCGTATAGAGCGTCCGCAGCGCTGGCCATCATAAAAGAGACAATGAAGTGGCCAGCTGCAGCGGCTGATGTCACGGCCGGGACAGACAATAAATAATTCGCTTTATTATTATTTGCGAGCTTTATTGATACATTGTACAACGCAGATGTTCATCCCAAATTATCTCCGCTAATCTGTAATCTTAACCCTTTCTTACCGCAGGTGGCGGCATCTCATATCAGGATTGTGAATCCTTTTAAAAAATAAGATTGTATTCTTCTTCTTCTTCGTGTCAATGGCAAGATTGTATTGTACGGATGACCCTTATTTCTCTTGCCTTTGTGGTTTGGCCGATTTTGTGTCGTTTCCAGGGGCGTCGGTGTTTTAGTAACACCACTCGCGGAAGCACTTGGTTTACCCCTAATTTGTATTAATTAAGATGAAAACATCTTTTGTATAGAAGTTTTTTTATATTTTATGGAACGCTGTCTCACAAAGGGGTAGACAGAAATAATGGAACGCCACACAGTTTAATCGTGATATATTTCTCGAGAGATATTGTAACTAAAAATTCATTTTAAAAATATATGTATTTTTTTTTAATATTGAAATTTTTTACAATGAACTTCTATTATGAAATTTCAAATTAAAATAATATTTTAAATAAGCGAGCCTCCTCAACATTCATATATCAAATTATGCACGCAAGTCGATTTTTTATTCTTCGCGTGGCCGACATTTAATAATCGATTAATTTGATCAAATGAAAACTAACTAACCGATGGACCGCCACACTGTTCTATGACGATCGGAAAACGTTTATATTTAACAGTGAGAAGATAGTGCGGGACATGTTGCAAGATTGGTAGTCGATAGATGGACCAGAAGGGTGGTGGAGTGGAGACCCTGAGAGGACAAAAGAAACAGAGAGAGACTCCCCATACGATGATCCAATGACATGCAAAAATTTTGTGGTTGGATGAGAAAAGACAATACAGAAATACGTGGAGAAGTATGGGGGAGACCTATGTCCAGCAGTGGACGTCAACGGCTGTTTTTAAGCAAATAAGATAGTGTGCGTTTGAACGTCTTTTTAAACAATTATTTCTAGAGACATGTTAGTCACCACTTCGCAACGGGTTCTTCTTCTTCCTCTTCAACCTTCTTCCCTTCAAGCCTCTTGTATTTTCTTCCATTCGTCCCTGTCTTGTATCTTTGCAACCAGATCGTTTTCGCTCATCAGAAAATATCATCAGTCCATCTTAAAGGTGGCCCCCCGAAATTCATTTTCTTTGTCAAAGGGCTCCATTGAAGTATTCTTGATATCCATCGGGTATCGCCCTACCTTGCTATTTTTTTTTTTTTTTTTTTTTTATTTGATTTATTTTTTTAAAAACCCGATTGGGTTATATGGTTACATTTTTAGATCTTACTATTAATTATGTATTGTTTCAGATATTTTGTCTTGAAGCGCTTTGAAGGTTCCTGGTTCTTCTTTCTGTATTGTTTCTCCTAGGCTTTCTTTTAGTTTGTTGTAGTTAATTTTCTTTGTGGTATATTGTTGATGTTTTATTCTCTGTCTGGGTATGGTTTTTAGTTCAATATTTATTCCTCTGTGATCGCTCAGTGGTGTGTCGAATAGTTCAAGTGTCGTTGAATCAGCTAATTCCTGGTTTGTCATTACATGGTCAATTATAGTATTTTTTCCTTTGTCATTTTTCCGTGTATAATCAATTTCTTTTATTGAGTTGATAAATCCAAGATTACTTCCTTTAATTGTATTAATATAGTCCTTTGTGAGTTTATCACTGGAAAGCAGGTTGAATTTAAGGTCGCCTATTATGATCTCACATTTTGCACTCCTGTGTTCTCCCGTTAACATTCTGTCTAAATATTCTATGTATTCCTTTTTGTTGCTGGTTCCTGGTTGTCTGTATATTGCATTTATTGTAAGATCTATTTCATTAATATGTACTTTCAGGAGGTTGTTGTTGCTTAGGTGTGTTTCTTCTTTTATAGTTTTAAAGTCTATCTGTGTTCTGATGTAAATAGCCACCCCTCCACCTCTACCATTCCTACAGGAGTGCACTCCTGTGTAGTTGTTTAGATTATACAGTTTACTTTCACTATCACTGAGCCAGGTTTCAGTCAAGACGACTACATGTGGTTGGTACTCTAGATTTGTGATATATACGAGTATGTTTAGTTCGTCAATTTTTGATTTTAACCCTCTTATATTCATGTACATAATTTTTAGGTTTTCCATTTTCTTCACAAAAAAGACAGTTTGTTTTTTTCTTGTTCAACTTTTTTCAGGTAAACCGGGCAATCAAAACTCCAAGCTGCATGATTAGAATCGAGTTTGGTTTAGATAATTTTTGTTGTTTCTTCACAATTTATGCATTTATGTTCATGTATTTCGGCTTTGCAGTCTTTGGCCTTGTGGTCGCCCATACATTTTGGACAGGTCGGTTTATCTTTTTTGCACTCATTTGCCTTGTGGTTGAATCTGTAGCAGTTGTAGCATCTTTTTATGTCTATGGCATCATGCACTCTACATCTTTCCCATCCTATGTTTATTTTTTTGTTGTTCAAATTTTTTTTTATGTGTTTCGGAGTCCAGGTCTAGGTAAATTGTACTACTTTTGCTGACAGGGTTCTTGTGGACATTAACAACTTTCATTATTCTTGCGTCATTATCTTCTAGGAAATCATTTTGGTATTTTATCTTTTCAATAATTTCATCTTCGGTGAAATCGTCTGTTACGTTAACTATTTTAATCCTTGGCAGACGTTCTTTTGGGATACGGGTATTGTATTTTTCTCCGATCTGTGTTTGAATTGCTTCAGTCGCCTTTTGTCTCTCTTTGCTTTTGCATTTTATTATTACTTTCCCTTTAGTCGCGCTTTGTATTCCTATGATGCCAGAATTTATTGGATTGATATTGAGCTTTATTTCTTCCAGTGTTTTTTTAGTTGTCTGTGGTTCTTTCGGCTCTACTACAATCACTTCTTGGCCCTTATGCGCTTCTTCGGCCCTCACTTCTGCCATTTGTATTGTCATAATGTGTGTTTGGTTTAGAATTTCATTGCATTTGGGTAGTAGTTTGTTTAATTGCTCCTTAGTAAGCTTTGTTGTGGCATCCAAGATGCAATCTTGCAGTTCCTTTATTGCCATATTTGCTTTTAAGTTATATATTTCTACGTCCATTGTTTTTAATTTTTTTAATTAAAAATTTTTTGTTTTTGTTATTTTTTGTTCAAAACAGATATTGTCTGTGGTCGTCTTGAGTCTATATCACCAGTTTGTTGTCTTTGGTTTGGTTGACGTTTTATATGAGTGATATCTATGTACTTAGACAAAAGTTTGTGTAGGTAGATTATTTTTAGATTATTTTTATATTGGTTTAAATATTTAATTTGTTGATAATTAGCTCCACCAAGACTCACGGGTCCGTATTCACTCTCAAACTAACACGCACTAGGTAATCTGCACTTGTAGACAGCCCAGGACACTAGTTTCTTTTATTTTACGCGGAGCAATTTTGACACTTGAGTTATGTTGCACTTCGGGTATTTACTTTACTACTTTTACTATATGTCCAACCCATTGCCACTTTAATTTAGCTGTACGATTTATGATATCGGGAACTTTGGTTCGGCAACGGGTTAAGAATGTGTAATTTGATACCAGCAAGAGAACAGGCGTCCTTTTGTCTGATGGAAAATTTAACAAAAGTATTAAATATAATAGAATAGAATAGAATGTGTCTCCACGGGGGAATGTCAGGTGGTTCACACTCGCAAGTAAAGCGCCTTATCTCACACATCTCCCATCAAATTATTAACATTAACAATACGAGTTTCATTTTATTTCCACAGCGGGTATGTTAATTGAATAATAAAAGTTGTATTTACTATTCGATTGATTTTGTAATAAATAAATGAAAAGTTTTGTTATTTAATTATCCAATACAACGCCGAATTAGTTATATACAGTACGACTGGTTATACTAGACATGAATGTATTTCAACGTTGCGGATAAACTAGATGGAAATGCAAAATGAATTGGATTGAAAACGAAAATGTATTATATTATTGTACATAAACTTTGGGTCAATAATTGAAATATTGTTAAACATTTATTCATTTTTCTCCTTCACTTTGCGTTGTGGATTCATATTTGAAAAATAGAATTAGCTTGTATTTTCCCACCACTTGATATTATTTTACGCAGACAAGTTGTCTGTCAAATATGGTAAAAGTTATAAGGAAAAGTGTTATAAAAATACAAACCTTAGCTTTATTAATTCATATAATGCTAAATACATTTAATTTTCTGGTATTACGGATAACATCAAACTTACTTTTAAATGTGATGTTTCGTTTTACTGAAATCTCGTAAAGGAAATTCATAGAAAAATATTTATTTTTAACCGTGTTTTAAATAATTTGGTCAACTAGTGAGAAAAAAATAATGTTTTATAAAATTTATGTATTTTACACAATGTTGAAATGAATTTAAAAAAACATATGGTAAAAAATGAATGAATTAAAAAAAATAGATGGTTATGATCGGTTTCGGTAGCTTGCTGTGGCACGGGTACCAGCAGATGGTAGCGAGCTGCCGAAACCGGTCAAAGCCATAACCCCAAATAGATTTAAACTTAATATATATAATATTATAAAAAAATAATTTTCTTAAGTAAATAAATAAAATAAAAAATCTTTTGAAAATTAATATTAAGCTATAATCCACTAATGTTCGTGTCTTCGACCGGTTTTGGCGGCTCACTTCCATCTTCTGGTCGACAGCTCAAAATCTTTTTTTCACAATTAATTATTTGAATAACTTTTTGGAAACATTGTATTTTCACAACACCTTTTTGCACCTTTCACAAACATGTTTCGGGACACAGATATTCCTTCTTCAGTGTATGAATTAATGATTTTTAACCTAAATTAAAGTTTAAGGAGTGTTAGAGTATCTTGTAGATGAACACAATTATAAAATATTTATTCGATGATGACATTCGACATTCAATGATGGAGTTCTGGTGCCGACCCTTATGTATGGAAATAAAGCTTGGCGTTTGCAAAATAAGAATGAATATAATCATACTTGACGTAGAAATGAGGTCACTAAGAAGAACGTGCTACAAAACAATGACAAAAAAATAAAAAGTCCTAAATAAAATTAAAATAGTGTCCCTAAGATGGTTTGGACAAATGAAGGAATAACGGTTAAAAATATATATACAAGTAGTATGCGTGGAACAAGTTATTGAGGAAGACCAAGGAAGACATGAAATGACTAAATTAATCTATTACTGAAAGGCGGCAACGTTCGAAGTAGGAACAATCGACGAGCGTTCATGTCGCGATGTGTGAATGTAGAAGAGGCGCGAGAGTTGTGTCAAAATAAAACAGTGGGGCGGTCTATCCTCTCTGCTTACTCCTACGGGAAAACGGCGTGATCATTAGTTAGTTATTTAGTTTGATGTGCAAAATTGTGATAAATTCGAAATAAATAGTATGGAATGCACGATTGTAGGGAAACATATTAATGAAAATGGTCCAGTCAACTTATTGAAATCATGAATATAAATATATAATGATTTAATTGTATCTCAATAGAGACGAAGATGCAAACTGGAAACTGAATATCGTTGATCAAGGTGTTTACAGGACTTATGACCTGTCATTGGTTGGGTTAAGCCACGCTTTATGTAATTATAACATTCCCCATTCCACCTTTTCTTTTATGACCATGTATGACAAATTTTTGAAAGTTATGTATATGTTACAAATC
The DNA here is from genome assembly GCA_022606425.2 of Lepidostoma basale. Lineage (NCBI taxonomy): Eukaryota > Metazoa > Arthropoda > Insecta > Trichoptera > Lepidostomatidae > Lepidostoma > Lepidostoma basale. Next base: position 1,310,423 of record JAHDVF020001160.1, read on the forward strand.
TATGCCAGGTTTCACATGTCAGTTTCAATGTGCCATCTATGAAGATTTTGATTACATATGTTAATCTTTTTAAGATTACTCTATTTATAATCTACATACTAACGCCATCTATGGAGATTTATGTTTATTAAGCATTGATCAACCATCTTCAGTTTCCAATTTGCATATTCGTCTCTATTGAGATACAATTAAATCATGAATTTGATAACCCACGGTGGGTGAAATCCAGTATTCGTACAAAAGTATAAAAGTATACATTCACAAAAAATATTATAAATATATAAATTTAAAAACATATAACTATCGCTTCTTCAACATTCATACATTGCGTCATACACGCATGTCAATTTCTCCGAATCCTAACGAGGCAGACATTTAATATTGGATTGATTTGATCGTGTCACGTTTTCTAGTTCCGCTTTCTTCATTCTTTCATCTTTCATCTTTCATTTTTCATCTTTCATCATTTATTCTTTCCTTACCAATTTATTGCTACTTTCATTAGTTTATACAGAACACTTATTTCGCACTGCTTTAAAATACTCGTACATTCAAAATTAAAACTAACTAACTAATCAAGAAACATGCATTTTTCCAACATCGAAAGTGGCCGCCTTTCAATATTTGATTAATTTGGTAATGCCTTGCTTTCATTAGTCTTCCACGGCCTCTCTTTCCACTCACACTGTCTGTATACAGCATTTTAACCATTATTCTCTCGTCCATTCATTTCATAAGTCAAAACCATCTCAGGGGTCTTTATTTAATTTAGCTTATGTATCAATCATCTGCCTAACATTTTTTCCTTATATCGTTGTTCGGTATTCTATCATAGATCGTTTTCCCGCACACTCAAAATTAAAAATATTTAATAATGTTGAAGTAAAGTAACATTGTTCTTCGACCAAAACAATGTATTATCATAAAATATAATCGTGAGATTATGACGGGTCACCAGTGAAGTGATTGAATAAATCACTGAGGCACAGCGTGATGCAACGGAGTTTCTACCATTGCAGCGCACTGCGCCAAGTGAAACTTGAAATCGTTTTATTAATAATCTTAGCTGCCGCCATTGAAGATGGTGGACGGTGAACGGTGGAAGGTGGACAGGGCCGAGTTAGACATGACGTCTCCGTGGGGCGGGCAGTCGGGTGAAGGTGACATAAACTGCAACAGGGCACGCGAAAGGGAATCAAAAACCCCAATTTAATTAAATAATACCAATGAAAACGTATAGCTGTGAAGCTTGGGCTCTGAAAGTGAATGTAATGAACCAGTTTTTTTTTAAGTAACATAAAAGTTCCCGTCACATACCCGAGGCTGTTATAGGGCGTAGCGGCGCCCTTTCGTCCCACGTCAGCCTCGTTCGTACACTCCCTGGGCCTGCCCCCAGTCCATCCGGGACTTACGTGTAAAGATGACAACATCAAGGGAGTGCCAGACCACATTTAATCTACCCTATCTTACTATAATACAATTATAATGATAATATATAATACAATTTCAGAAACTTTATATAAAAGATTAAAAGCAGAATACACCACTGGAATATACCAGCGGGAAGAGCAGGAGAGGCAGAGAAGACAAATGCGGGATGGGAAAAAAATGTGGGATACAATTTTTGACCTACATGTCAAAGGACGAGGTTTAGTAAGCATTTAATAATATATATAAAAATCACTGCACAAATTATTAAAGTGGCCGAGAGCGAGAGGAACGAGGTTCGTCACAGCGGAGCAACTCCCTCCTCCAAGCTGGAAAACAGCGCACCCTCAGAGGGCAAGAAACAGCAAAAATTACGGTGAATTCCGGTGGGGTAGACAACCATAGGAACCCCTTTAACTTGTAGCAGCAGCCTCAGAATCCTTACATACGTGGAGGCCGGCTAAGTTTCGGCCTCGGCAAATGCATCAATCCACGCTCTCACGAACATTTTCAAACACTTAAATTTCCAGACCGGACGGACAGACCCTTTTACGTCATCTATCATCCGACTCCGCGCGCTCACCAGAAAACTACACCCCCAGAGGATGTGGAAGGTCGTCTGGGGTCCCCCGAAAAACATTAAGGTGACTCATTTGGACACAAAACGGTGTAACAAAGATAAAACAACGACATGAAACCAAAAAATCATACATATCAGAAGAAATCCAAATATGTCGACGTCAGTGAGGCAGTACTCTTTCCAGAATTTGATGAAAACGATGAAAACGTTTGTTTTTTTCTTCTTTCTTTGTAAACAACAGGTCGTTATATTATTGTTTATCTGAATGACATGTTTCGGCTTTCTAAGGCATTATCAAATGTACATTTGAAACATGGCATTCAAATAAATTATAATAAAACTAGTATAAAACAGACGTTTTCCTCTTAGTTTAGGTCGTATGACCTGTTTGTGTGGTGGGCTGTCCTGGGATGATGATGTCCAGTAATCTCTCCATCTCTTTATGTAATACAACATTCCCCATTCCGCCCTTCTTACGACCACCACGTCTGATATTCTCCATGCGGTCCACGTGGTCTCTCCAAAAGCGCCTGCTGATTCTTCCCCATCTCACTATGTCCTCAACACCACAGACAGACCTTATCGTTTCATTTCTGATCCGATCTCTTAGGGTTTTGCCCGCGATGGAGGGTAGGGTTTGCATTTCTGCTACTTTAAGAAGGTTCTTAGTTCTATTGGTATCGGCTCTGACCTCTATTCCATACGTTTTCATTTGTATTCATTATTTAATATGAAGTTTTACACAATTGTTTCAGAAATATTAAATAATGTCAATGCGGGTAGTTCTGGGTGTCGAGTGCGGTCCTGGGCGAGTTTCTATCGGTCCACTGACGTAACGGGGCAGGGTCGTTACGAGGAAAACAAAGTGCCACATATCCGAGAGTGAGCTATGAATATATTTGTATAACGATGGCCATATTTTACGAAATAATCGTAATCCGATACCTGAACACCTGGCCGGGGCGGCTCTCTCGCGGCCGGCCGGGGCGGGAGGGGAGGGGAGGCGAGCCGCGGCGTATTAAGTCATTGCGAATGTCACGGGAAGATCAACATATTCATATCAATTAATACTACAACGACTGACGTTCCGCAGGAGCCTAGCAAGGACAAACATTTGCCATGAACACACACTTTAATTACCTTTGACAATAAACCGGAAAAATAGAGGGCCGCAGGGGGGCAGGGAGAAGGCAGATCTCTTGGCTGCGCAATGTGAGGGAATGGACGGGAATCTGAACTGTGGAGGCAGTGGCGGTACTCCCATAGAAGCCCAGAAACCCGGCTTGCGTAAGAAATTTTGAATCAAAACCTCTTCTGGCTTATAGAGGTTCAGCTCTCGTGGCTATTCCTCTAACGTCTGATATGAATATTGTTGGAGGGTGATTTGGTGGGTTGTTGGTTTATGCGGGGGCACAGTTTCTTAGATTTGGGTGTTTTGATTCAAAATTTCTTACGCAAGTCGGGCTTCTGGGCTTCTATGGGAGTGCCGCCACTGTGTGGAGAAGGTGTTCCAGACAGCGCAGGATAGGGAAGAGTTTACCAGAGTGATCGCCAACGTCGGGGGGACCTAAGAAGAATATAAATAAACCGTTATTAATTAAATAAAACGATGTTTCTTAACTTTTTCCACTTTTGTCTTTATTTCGACAGCGACCGGTTTCGCCAGGCTCACCGGCATCGACAGACTATTCACACTACTACAAACTGAGTTCTTTATATATATATACAGAGGGTGGTAAAAATGATTCATATAATCCATTGTTTTGGCCGAAACACTGTGATACTTTAACATTGTAAACTGTTAAAATAAAAAACTTTGTTTAATGTATCACAATTGTAACACCTGATGATGTCAACATAGGTTGATGAAACAGCTGTCGCGTAAAGTAAAAATACAATTGTGATACATAATACGAAGTTTTTTAATTTAAAATTTTCTAAAATAATTATATATAATTTACTGAATTTAAATAGCAGCTATAATAAGAAATAAATACTGAAGAAATACAGTCATCATTGCAAATAGAAATATTTCAACTATAGCAAATATGGCAGTATATAATGGAGTTCTAGTGCTAACCCTTGTGTATGGAAGTGAGGCTTGGAGCTGGCAAAAAAATATGAAAGTAGGATAAATGCCGTAGAAATGAGATCAATGAGAAGAATGTGCGGGAAAACGATATAAGGAAGAAATTTAAGGCAGATGATTGCGTCATAAGTAAAATTATAAGAGGATCCCTGAGACGGTTTGGACATATGGAACGAATGGACGAGAGAAGAATGGTTGGTTATAATGCTGTATACAAATAGTGTGAGTGGAAAGAGAAGCCGTGGAAGACCAATGAAATCAAGGCATTATCGAATTAATCAAATACTGAAAGGCGGCCACTTTCGAAGTCCGAATAATCGACAGGGTGCATGTTACGATGTATGAATGTGGAGGAATCTAGAGACAGAACAGTACAGAACGGTGTGGTGGTCCATCCTCTCTGACTACCCCTCCGGGAAACGGTGTGATAGTTAGTTAGTTTAGATCTCTAGATAATGAAGAATGTATTCCTTGTGTATCCATATCGAGATTTCATTTATTTTCATTTCATTATTCATTATTCGTTAATTGTATGTTTTATGTACAGACTATACTAATATTATCTTTCTTTTACAGATAATATCAAAGTACGAAATAATCTGATCACTCGTGATTGAGGTAAGAACGGTTTTTATATTTGTAATCTAAAGGTATGCATATCCATTGGTACATGCATATAAGAGATATCAACGCACGTACCGCATGAAATATACCTAACAATGAACATAAAATACGTTTATTTTAATACATAGGTATTTATTTTCATTTTAGTTCAGGAGTTGGTTGCTGTTTTTGACATAAGAAAACGGTCGGAACCAGAATTAGAGGAACAGTAACGAAATAAAACAGGACAGATGGTTTGGACATACGGAACGAGTGGACGAGAGAACAAAGCTCCCAGTCTCTCCACACAGGTCAGACTGTAGAGTATACTGAGATGGGTGGGTCACGTGCACAGGATGCCGTCATCGCGAACCCGAAAAAGATTGCTGGAATGGCACCCAGGTGGTAGAAGACCAATTGGACGACCAAGACTGCGATGGGAGGATGAAGTTGGGAGAGTGTCAGATTGGAGGGTCGAAGCGGAGGACAGGAGGAGTTGGAGGCGAAGAATACTGGAGGCTAAGGTTCGATATGGGCTGCAGGGCCATCGAAGAAAAAGGGATTATCAAATGATCCAAATTCGCTTTGCTAATTTGATAATGCCTTAGAAAGGCGAAACGTGTCATTCGCGTAAAATTTAATGAACATCTAAAAACAGACGTTTTCATTCGTATTAATAATTTGATGTGGAGTTTATATAATTGATCAAGAAACAATAAATAACAGCTATGCGCTTAATAATATAATAAATACACACTATGCGCTTTCTGGTGCATCTGATTACCGGTTAAAAATATCATTACGCTATTTGGTGAGATGCTCTGCGCGAGTGTGGCACGTGGCGAATTTAGGAAGAGGCCGATTGTTAAGTGATTACCGTAGAAGAGCGGCCTGTGACGTGTGCGGTGTGCGGTGTGCGGCCTAGATGGGGTGAGATAGCGGAGAGCGCGTGCTCCTGGGTGGCGGGGAGGGAGGCCGCGGGAGGGGGCGCGGCGGGGGGCTAACATCTTGATCCGATATCGGGGAGGAGCACCTGGACCCCGCTGACAGCGGTCGGCAACAGACAATTAAGATGCCCGAATCTCTCGCTCGTAAAGAAGAATTCAAATACAAGAATCATTTCGTCTATATCGTTTCTTCGCTGGTTGCATTCCAAGGGATTGGTTTGCAGTGGAACATTTTTACTAGTTCTTGGGATCCCACTTGGACCTTTAATGTGGTACTTTTCCGTTGTTTTCCTCATTTGAATACAGGTCATTTGAATACAGGTCATTTGGCAGGTCATTGGAACCCAATTACTATGTACAACTTTTTAGATATTGATTCTCACGTGTGTTTGGTAGCTAATCTATCGCCATTTTACTGTCACGTGAATTCTACACCAGACCAATGATAGTGTGACAATCATACTACCATCACCGAGAATTGAACCCGGGACCATTGAGCAGAGACCCGAGGCCATTGTTTTATCTACTTTATTGATTAAATATTTTTACAAAATAAAAAAATTATGCACAATAATATATGTTTCGGAGGTGCTGTCACGTAAATATAACTTAATAAAAACCTTCTTCTTATTATTATTATTCTTAGTGTAGGCCTGGTGGCCTGTTTCTTAAGAGGAATTGGCCTCCCGCGAAGTCGACTCCCAGCTGTCGATCCATATATTTGGTGGTCTGCCCGGGGGTTGTCTACCTTGGGGCTGGCCGTGCAACACAATGACGGGGAGTCTGGATGGATCCATTCTCCTCACGTGTGCATACCAGTATCTTCGGCTTTGGCTTCCCCACCTAGCGACATCCTCGACCTCGCATATCTCCCTTACCCGTGTATTCCTTATCCTCTCTTGCAGTCTCTTGCCAGATATATTTCTGAGCGTCTTTATTTCTGACACTCTGAGCGCGGTTTTTGTGATTGTGGTGTCCGCCCTGCACTCGATCCCATATGTCATGATAGGTTGCACACAAGTCTTATAAATTCTCACTTTGCTGCTGATCTTCATGCCAGGGTTTTTCCAAATTGAATTCTTCAAGCATCCTGAAATGTTTGTTTACTTGCCCCATCACTTCACATGGTAGATCTATTTTCCCACACAGGTCCACACCCAGATATCTAAATAATCTTCAACAGCCGCTGTCGTCCACTGCTGGACACAGGCCTCCCCCGTACTTCTCCATGTATGACATGTCATACGGGGGGTGGTTGGCATTACAACGCCACGCTTGCCAGACGGGTTGGCGAGGTGTCCTTCCACGTTAGCCTATGCATCAATATTATCCACCGAGGTTATTCACACTCGATCTCTAACATTTCGCATAGTTTCCAGGGGAGACCAAAGTCGAGGAGGTGTGGATAGGTACTTGGGATCAGATCAATCCTCCAGCGTAGCATGGCCATCACCACGGTAATGGACATGCACCGCTCGAAGAGTCAATAGGATCCCCCTTACTCCCATTCAGATGAAATCTAAATAATAAAAACCAAATAATATATATGCACAATGTTCTTATTCGGCGAGCTTTTTGTATTATTGGTAAAATCAGTTTTTTTCCTACAATTTTGAACCGTTTTCATGATAGTACCGTCGCTGTCGCGCGCCAATGTTTGGCAGTCCATGTCACGAAATAGTCATTTCTCCTGAACTCACCTAAAATGTTCTCTGTCATGGCATCCTCCTGCCCTCCATTGTGTGCGTGGAGTAGGTAGAAGCTGCAGCCGAGAGCGATGTTATTTATGTGTCATTCCTAATTTACTAACGACGTTTGTTTTTCGACCTTTTCATTTTTTTCATTTACATCCATATTCCTGTACGAGAGAGGTGAAATACCATAAATCCCAAAATAGTATTTTTAATAAGTGTTATGAATTATTAAGGAAACATTTTTTTATATCTACAGTTGAATGAATCATCTTCATGATTTGGTATTTAATTAAACAACACAGTAGGGCTAATAGACTTCAAATTATTGATGTTGTTGATTGAAATTTCTTGGTAGAAGTTCATTGTAAATAATGAAAATAAAAAAAAATTATTAAGAAGTTTTCTATGTTTATTTTTAGTGTAAAATCTACTTATTAATTTTCGTCTTCGACCGGTTTCGGCAGCTCGCTGCCATCTTCTGGCAGAAGCCGGAATTCGTTGTCGACAATTTTTTTTTAGCTCATTGGGAAAAATTTGCCGCCCGAAATGTTTGGCAACCTTTTTTTAGCTCATTTGGGAAAATCGAATTTCCGATCTTTGATAAATGAGCTAAATAAAAAGTAAAAAGGTCGCCGACGATTTCCCCAAATGACATTTAAAAGTATATAGTTTGTATACAAAATATGGTTTGACATTTAAAAATAAAAATATATTTTTTTCCTTTTTATTGACCACTTTATTTTGAGTCGGTTGGGCTAACCGGTTTCACATTATAGCGAGCTCATTTAGGGCTACACACAAACTTAGTTTTTGAAGAGCACAGATTGTGTATAGCCCTGAAGAAGCTCATTACAGAGTGAAACCGGTTGGCCCAACTTATTCACAATAATGTGGTTAACACAAAGAAAATTGTGTTTTTATATTTATTTTTAATATTTGAAGTTAGATTTTTTTTTATTACAAAATAAGCATTACCGCCCTTTACCTAAGATATAATTTTTTGTTTCTCGTTCCATTGTAGGACATTTAATCATGTTCGGACTATAAAATTGTGTTATTTTTTGTTGGGATATTTCCAGCATATTGTTGGAGATCGATATCAGCTGCAGCAGAAACATTGTCATTTGTGATTAACGAGATCGCGGAGGGCATCTGTTACGCTTTGGCCGCTCGGGGGATCAAGTTTGGTCCATCACATGTATGTAAATCTCCTTTGCTCATAAGGGGGGAGTAAGCGGGGGGCTGTGTTTAATTTGACATAGGTACAAGGAGATGGTTTTAAAACAAACATATTTTAAATACTTTTCATTTAACAAGTATATCTATTATTGCCACAAGATCCAGCTAGAGTATTTAATGTAATTTAGACACAACAATGTATGAATGAATGTTGACGAAGCTTGAGAATTAGGTATGTTAGAAAAGAACGATGTGGTGGTCCATTATTTCTGCCTACCCTTCTGACAGACGGCGTGATGGTTTGTTAGTTAGTTAATTACATCATTATTTCAATAAATATACATTATTTGTTATATAATTAATACGAATGAAAACGTCAGTTTTCTAGAAGTTTTATTATATTTTATGGGAATGGCATGTTTCGCCATTCTAAGGCATTTGATAATGCCTTTGAAGACCGATACTTGTCATTGCCATAAAAGATAATTAAACTTCTAGAAAACTAACATTTTCATTCGTATTAATTATTTAATATGGAGATTAACACCATTGTTAAAGAAACAATAAATTATTTGCTATGTTATTATATTTTTATTTTGTTATTTTATTTTATTTGATATCATTGTATTTTATATTATTTGTTTTAGATTTATTTTGTGGGCGCTGGACGATCGAAGTGTGCACGGGAGATGCCTATTGGTGGTGATAGGGGGGGCGAAAAGAAGAGGATGGAGTGCCGCATCGGTTAAAGTGTGGCAGTCCATTCTTTCTGCCTACCTCTTCGGCGAGATGGCGTGATGGTTAGTTAGTTTTTTTAGACACAACAAGGTTTAATATTTTCTTCTTTTTCTTCCTTGTTTTAGACCTGTGTGGTATGTTCTCCAGAGGGTGGATCCGTCTGAGAGTCTGGTGGTGTTCATTTGTTAGATATGACTATACCAGTTTCTCCTTCGCTCTCTACTCCATCTTATAATACCTCAGCCTCAAACATCTCTCTAATTCTGGTGTTCCTCACGCGAACTCTAAGATGTTTATGACATATGGAACGATTGGATGAGAGAAGAATGGTTAAAATGTTATATACAAGCAGTGTGAGTAGAAAGAGAAGCCATGGAAGACCAATAAATGTATTGCATGACCAAATTAATCAAATACTCACATTCGAAGTCAGATAAATATATACATTTATACAATACATTGTATGAATCCAGAGGAGCTCGAGGGTTATGTAAGGAGAGAGCATTAATCAGTTCGTCCTCTCTGCGTACCCCTTCTGGAAAATGGCATGCTGGTTAGTTAGTTAGTTATAATTTCAGATGGTTAAAACATAATGCACTCCAGTCCAGAAAAGAACCAATTCGAGTAAAAAGTTTGTTGAATGTTCTATCCGCTTTCCTTAAACAGTTCTCATAATTAAAAAGTCGTGAAGTCATCTCACAAGACGAGGCACCGCAGCATCCGGGATAGCACAAAACGTGCTACGTCACCTTTTAAAATAAAACAGCATTTATATGTAATATCATGTATTACAGAATATGGTCCATTGTTGCAATTGATGTAGTGATGACGCGGGTGTGCTTGTAAGTTAAGTTATATACTTAAGCTAAGATGGCGGTGCATAATGGTATTCTTGTGCCAACCCTTATGTATTGATGTGAAACATGGAACTGGCAAAAGAAGGTTAAAAGTAGAATAAATGCAGTACAAATGAGATATTTTACGAATATGTGATAAAATTGTGTATGATAAAGTGTCAAATGCAAATATAATAATTTAATGCAGTGCGAATGAAAGTGTTATCTTCTTCAAGTGCCTTGTCGGGTCCCCCAAACGTTGGCGATCATCTCGGCGAACCTGTCCCTGTCCTGCACCGCTCGGAACAGCTCCTCCACACTTCGGATGCCGGTCCACTCCCTCACGTTTCGCAGCCAGGATATTTGTCTTCTTCCGGGCCCTCGGCGTCCCTCAATTTTTCCCTCCAATATCAGTTGGAGAAGGTGGTACTTTCCATCACGCAGTATATGACCCAGATGTGAGATCTTTCGAACCTTGATAGTTGATAACAGTTCCCTGTCAACTCTAGCTCGCCTCAGGACTTCGGTATTGGTAACCATGTCTGTCCAGGGAACTCTGAGCATTCGGCGATGAAGCCACATTTCAAATGATTCCAGTCTGTTAAGTTAACTTGAGTTAACTGAAAGTGTTATAAACAAATAATTCAAAGAATCATTAAGATAGTTGGACACATGGAAAAATATAATGAATACAGTATAATGAATAAAGATCATGTAAACGACATGAACGGAACTGGAAATCGAGGAAGACCGAGGAAAACGTGACACGATCGAATCAATCAAATTAAATATCGATCACGTAGGAAGTGGGAGAAATCGTGCATGACACGATGTTTGCATGTGGAGGAATCGAGATAAGTATGTCTATCTGTAAGACATAAGTATGTCCTATGTGGCGGTCCATTGACGGCGTGATGGTTAGTTAGTTATTATGTATTTTATGTTGTGTAGTATTGAGCAAGTTTGAATTTGAGCAGGAACTGATTGTTGCATCACAAAGTTGTGCAGCTTGGACTTCTGATTGTTGCATTACAAAGTTGTGCAGTTGGACTTTTGATTGTTGCATTACAAAGTTGTGCAGCTTGGACTTCTGATTGTTATATTACAAAGTTGTGCAGCTTGGACTTCTGATTGTTGCATTACAAAGTTATGCAGCTTGGACTTCTGATTGTTGCATTACAAAGTTGTGCAGCTTGGACTTTTGATGTTGCATTACAAAGTTGTGCAGTTTGGACTTTTGATTGTTGCATTACAAAGTTGTGCAGCTTGGACTTCTGATTGTTATATTACAAAGTTGTGCAGCTTGGACTTCTGATTGTTGCATTACAAAGTTATGCAGCTTGGACTTCTGATTGTTGCATTACAAAGTTGTGCAGCTTGGACTTTTGATGTTGCATTACAAAGTTGTGCAGTTTGGACTTTTGATTGTTGCATTACAAAGTTGTGCAGCTTGGACTTCTGATTGTTATATTACAAAGTTGTGCAGCTTGGACTTCTGATTGTTGCATTACAAAGTTATGCAGCTTGGACTTCTGATTGTTGCATTACAAAGTTATGCAGCTTGGACATCTGATTGTTGCATTACAAAGTTGTGCAGCACTCCCGCCGGCAACAAGTACGAGTATGGAGATGGCTCGAGAGCCGCTTAACATCGGTGAATGCCGACACGATGTAATAATGCGGCGAAGGATGGACCAGGGCTGATCCCAAAGCCTTTTAAAAAAATCATATTTTTACCGTTAGCATAATGATTTACGATAAATTTTAAGAAGAAACTACATTATTGTACAATATGAAAAAAAAAGGATTTTAGAGTAACATTAAAATCTATTTATTGTGTTTTAAAATAAATTTAAATTTATTACCGTTTGAATTTCTGATAAGTCTTCTGTCTGGTTTAAGGATATTGAAACAGCTGATTTTGAAAATTTGGTTTGGTTCATGTGGTGCTCCTGTAAATTTGGAAATATTTCGTGTATAAGTGAATTGTTTTGGTCAATTTAATTGTTGCCGCGCTTTATAATAGTTAATTGTGACACGTAATACGTTTGTACTGTTTTGCTGTTAAAATTATATTAGTTTTTTCGTTTTTATAAAGAATTTTGACAGGTGTAAAAATAAATTATTCATTTGTTCCAATGACAATTTGAATAATTTCTTCCATATTATTTTAAAGTTCTTGCTGGTTAAGTGCCTAATTACAGCTAATTTACAAAATGGTGGATACGTGTAACATAAATAAATAAACACAAAAGTCCGGATCGTCCATGTCAACATGTGCAACATCGAAAAAAAATTATGTGTTATTACATTATGTGCTAAATTAAAAAACGGTGATACGTGGAACATAAATTAAATAGACAACATGTGCACCATCTAAAAAGAACATTTTGTGTTAAATTATTTTTATTTTGTTATTTTATTTTATATCATTGTATTTTATATTATTTGTTTTAGATTTATTTTGTGGGTGTTGGACGATCTAAGTGTGCGCGGGAGATGCCTATTGGTGGCGATGAGGCTCGCAACCCATCACACCGCGTCTCCCGCGGGGCGAAAAGAGAAGGATGGAGTGCCGCATCAGTAAAAGTGTGACAGTCCATTCTTTCTGCCTACCCTTTCGGGGAGACGGCGTGATGGTTAGTTAGTTAGTTATGTTTTATATTATTGTACATAATTATATTTAAATTAATCATAAAAGCATTAAATAATGCATGTCATCAACCTTTTTACTACATTTATAACGAAATATAGTACAAATGAGATATTTTAGACGAATGTGTGAAAAACTGTTTATGATAGAATGTCGGATGAAAATATAAGAAGTGAATGCGGTGCCAATGAAAGTGTTATGAACAAAATAATTAAAGGAAGAAAATAATTAAGATGGTTAAGACGCACATAGAAAGAATAAATGAAGAAAACATGGTAAAAAAAGTACACTTTAACTATGTAAATGGAACTAGAAATATAGGAAGACCAGGGAAAACGTGGCACGATCAAATAAATCAAATATTGACTGTCGGTCACGCGAGGAGTCGGAGAAATCGAAATGCTTGCTTGATACGATGTATGAATGTTGAGTAAGCGAGAGAAGTATGTTAAGAAATAAAAGAGAGACGGCGTGATGTTTAGTTAGTTAGTTACGATTAAAAACGTCTGTTTTCTAGAAAGCTTCTATAAAATCGGGTGGTGGTCTAGGGGATAGAACGCTTGGCTCCTGATCCAGGAGACATGGGTTCAAGCCTGGACACGACCAGATTCCTTCTTCATAATAATGAGCTATTTTCTGCTCACATTGAAGATTGTAAAATAAATTCTAATATCATTGATTAAAATCCTTGGTATTAGTCTTTTTTTAAAAACGAAACGAAACAAACGTTTTCATTCGTATTAATGATTTTTTGTTTTAATTTTTTTTTATTTGACACATTCACCATGGAGTGCTTTGTGCCATACAAGTAATAATACATTAAGGTTACATATTTATATTCAAACAATTAGTACATTTAAAAATAATATCATTGACTAACATAATTGAACAGTTTAATATGGTGTTTTAACGAAATGTTTAATTTAATTAAGACACCGCTGATTTGAATTTGGTGCTTCTTATTAAATTCGGTATTCATTTAAAATTAAAATTAAATTTGAATTTGGAACCCGTTGCATTTGTTTCTTTAGGTCAATTTTAAAATGCAAATGTTAGTATCAGTTTAGTATCGCAGCCCTGGCAGAGGCGAGCTGTGTGTTCAATGAAATTGGGCTTTGAAAATATTGATAATGAATTATAGGGAGTGCACGCTTGTTCCTGTGGGGTCCGGGCAGTCATTAGCCGCTAACGGATGGCGAGGGAAGGCCGGGGCAGGCAGAGAGGCAGGGAAGGGTGGCAGGGCAGGGCGGTCAGACAGCCGGGAACCCGACACCGACACGGGCGGCAGGTAGCTGAATCATTCAGAAACAGCGGGGCCCTTGTCTTATTTGGATATTCTTTCTTTTTTCAATAGAACAACATTTACGTGTAATGGTACACCGCGGACGTAGCCTTATGTTCCCTTTTATTGATAAAGGTAACATAACACAACAAAACTAAACAGACATAAACGTTTTATTGATCGTCGTAAAGTTAGTAAGCACATCGCATATTCAAATCAGTTTATTTACTCAAAAGACATTACAAACAGGAAAATGTTTAAGGCGTCTATTAAGTACAGGTAAAATATTATAAAAATACAACAAAGTACCAGGAACGCATGAGAGATGGTTCGACATTAGGAAGACAAGATACTTTCTAAAGTCAAGAGTATTTGTCCCCTGAACGTACCTTCACTAATATAAAAGACGTCGATCTCCGAGGAGACCGCGTTCAGCAGACTAATTGCTCTTCCCACCGGTGTCACCAGAGGCAGATTGGTTCTGGTGGCCGGTTGGTAAAACAATCTGTGCTGTCGCTGTCGGAGAAATCTATCAGGGACAAAAAGACCAACACCCTCTAGCACGGCCGAGTTCTCGAAATATCCCCTGATTAATTTAAATGCTAGATATTAACCAACTAACTAACCATCACGCTGTTTCCCCGGAGGGATAGGCAAAGAAGGTGGATCGCCACATTGTTCTATCCTGACATAACTCTTTCACTTCTTCGACATTCATGCAACAACGCTCGTCGATTGTTCCTACCTCGAACATGGCCACCTTTCAGCAATTGAATAATTTGGTCATGTTATATTGTATTATTATTATTATTATTATTATTATTATTTTGTGGAATCGCTCTTTGCATCATGACGGCATGAGCCAAATCAATGTAAAGGGTATTATAGATATCATAGTCATTATCGTTATTGTACAGACAGTGTGACAATCTTATTGCCATTATCGGGAATCGAACCCAATCAACTTCAAATTGGCAGTCATAGCACTTACCACTCTGCCACGAAGGTCGTCAATATAATATATTAAAGAATCATTAATATAAATGAAAACGTTTGCTTATAGGAGTTTTTTATTTTTACTTTTTATGAATACAACAGGTTGTTTGAACCCAATTACTGTATACAATTTATTTTTTTAGCTATTATATTGATTCTCGTGACATGTAATAGGTAGCCAATCTATCGCCATTTTATTGTCACGTGAATTCTACACCAGACAAAAGACAGTGTGACAATCACACTGCCATCGCCGGGAATCGAACCCGGAACCTTCGGTATGGAAGTCAGAGCTCTTACCTCTCTGCCACGAAGGTCGTCAATATATTTTCCATAGAATAACATGTTTCTTCCTTATAAGGTATAATCAAATACCTTAGAAGGGCGAAATATGTCATTCCATCTAAATTATCTTCTATCTATATAAATAAAAGGCGATCTTCCGGGTGTGTGTGGACTAATTCCGGGGTTATTCCTAAGCAGATCGTTTTCATATTGATACACTTCCTTAATAGATAGACATAGGTGGGCATAGGCATATTTTTGTTATTAATCGAGCTCTAATTAACTTTGTAAATTTATAAATTTTCGTAGTGCGAGCGAGTATAGACCTTCATGTTCGTATCACCTGAGTATCGATCTTTAGAGTCTATATTCGCTTGGCGTTATAAGATGCAAATTAGTTGCTTATTTGACTCTTAGCGTGGCGTTCTTTAATAATACACGCACGTTTTGCATCGCTATTTTGACTCTTTGTGTGGTCATCGTTTAGGGATGGGCAAAACAACTCATCTCAGGGATCTGATCTGAACGAATCGCTCAGCAAAGTGAGTTGACTCTTTTTCACGACTCACGACTCGCTGAGATGAGTCGTTTTGACAAGTGAGCCGACTCTTTTTAACGATCCACGGTTCACAATTTTGAGTTGAAATTATTTTGACCTTTTTTTTTTTTTTTGCTCCTCGACCAAAAAATTTGATTTCGATTGTCGGAAAAAAATATTGGTGACCTTTTCGATCAAAAATTTTGATTTCGATTGCCGGAAAAAATTATTGGTGACCTTTTCGATCAAAAATTTTGATTTCGATTGCCGGAAAAAATTATTGGTGACTTTTTTTTTTTTTTTGCTCCTCGACCAAAAATTTGGATTTCGATTGCCGGAAAAAATTATTGGTGACCTTTTTTTTTTTTGCTCCTCAACCAAAAAATTTGATTTCGATCACCGAAAAAAAATGAATCGGCTCACTTTGTTGAGCGAAACCGTTCAACTCAGATCCCTAAACAGCTCACTAAAAAGAGTCGACTCACTAAAAAGAGTCGAATATACGATTCACCCAGCGGATCATTGAGCTGCCGCTCTTTTTTTATGGATCATCGCTCACCCGCTCACCAAAGTGAGTCGATCGCACATCGCACATCCCTAATCGTTAGTCGCGTCATCTATGTAAACGATGTCTGTCATTTATGGAAGTGAACGGTTTTGTTGAGTATTCACGGTGAGTATTTAAATAGTTACTTTTGCCGTTGAAATGAATACAGTTTCTTCTGTATTTAAGTAATTATAACTGTCAAATTGTACGTCGTAGACTTCCAAATTTTGGCGAGTATAATTTTTACGCGTCATTAATTGAGGTTATGCACGAAATCTTATTTTTCCGTGTGGCTGAAACTTATTCGTTTCTCTTACGTTCGACGGTGATTACTTAATGATATTCGTTTTCTAAGCTTTCAGGTTATTTCAAAGGATGATAACGAAAATATAAAATATTGGACGTCGAAGCTCTACAAGAATATGAAGAAACTACACATGCAGAATTTTGAATGGTATTGCGCTATTTTATTAATGTTATTTTATTATTATGATTTCAATTAGTAGTATTTACGGTGAGTATTTAAATAGTTACTTTTGCCGTTGAAATGAATACAGTTTCTTCTGTATTTAAGTAATTATAACTGTCAAATTGTACGTCGTAGACTTCCAAATTTTGGCGAGTATAATTTTTACGCGTCATTAATTGAGGTTATGCACGAAATCTTATTTTTTCGTGTGGCTGAAACTTATTCGTTTCTCTTACGTTCGACGGTGATTACTTAATGATATTCGTTTTCTAAGCTTTCAGGTTATTTCAAAGGATGATAACGAAAATATAAAATATTGGACGTCGAAGCTCTACAAGAATATGAAGAAACTACACAAGCAGAATTTTGAATGGTATTGCGCTATTTTATTAATGTTATTTTATTATTATGATTTCAATTAGTTATTTAAAATACAATTAATATGACATTTGATGAATTCAAACATAAAGGTGTTCTTTATACGCGTACTTTGGTCAGGGAAATATTAAAATGACCACAGCAACGATAAGAAAGTTCTAATGATATACAATATCCATTTATTCGTTTTACTTACGTGTCATTTTAGGTTATGACGTTTCGTTGTGTAATAAATAGTTAATTGGTATAATCTATTTTAATAATGTTATTTTAATGTAAAATTGTTCTGGCAGGGCGAAAATCTATATCTTTGGGATTAGATATTAAGTTTTGATAAAATTATTGCCTGGTTGTGAGAGACCACTGGTCTAATGGGGATATTTTTGTATTGGGATTGAAATTATTTTGTTAATGAGCCATATTGGTGCATATGCATGTTGCAATTCTTCTTTATTTTCCATTCCACTGAGTAATTCCAGCAGCACACATACCCAAATACACTATGAGTTACTTCAGCTGTTTTAGTTTTTCTCTGAAAACAAATGCTGTGATAGGTAAACATATCCTTATATGCAGCATTAGCTGCCTCAGTTGAAGAGTCCAGTAATATTCCATTTTTGGCCATTAAATTCTACATTATGCTGAGATTTAAAATATTCAAAGATAATTAAATTGATTTCAGGTTATTTCATTTGCTTGAGGATGGGGAAGACAACGCAGAAGATAATGGATTGCGCATGTGCAGAGGATGGGGAAAACAACGCAGAAGATACTGGAGTTCGCATGTCCAGAGGATGGATCCCACACCTCGATATATGCGTAAGAATATAGACAATTTATGTTTACTACTCCATGATACATTCTCATCTGTCTTACCTTTCCTGTATTTGGGGCTTTATTACAAAGAAGAAAGCTACTGAGATTCAGGTGATCCAAAATCGGGCTGTTAGAAATATTTTCCGTCTACCGTGGTACACTCATGTAAGGGCCCTATATTCTCAGACGAAAATAATTCCATTTCAAATCCATCCAAAATTAGAGATCACTAAAACTATACTACAAATAATAAAGTCATCAACGCACTCTAATACTCGACCAATATTCAATACGGACGTACACCAACATGATACGCGCTCACAGAATAAGAAGCATTGCGTTCAACTAGATTCGGTGTAAAATCCTTACAATTTATAGCCTCTACAGAATTTAATAAACTCCCTAATGATTTAATAATGATGTCGAACCAAAAACTTCAATCTGATCAACTTAAAAGTAATTTTTACATTACACCTAAGCTACTTTTAGTAGTTTTCATTCATATATGAAAATTCCATTATTAATTTCAGGTAAGGTTTTTAAATTTACAGTTTATAGACAATAATTAAGCACATTCCCAAACGTGCCACCTACATATCTGAATTTTGTGTTGCTCGGGCTTTCATAGTAGCAGGTTCGTCCGCCTGAAATATGCTTCCTGCACGCCTCAGATGCATTGACAATCCGACAGACTTTAAATATCACCTAAAAACCCACCTTTTCAAATTATCGCATAAAATGTTAACAACGGTTGTCTGTATATCAATAAACAATATTATATCGCATTTGCACAAAACATTCATATGTTTAGAGAAACAAAATTCTTGATTTTGTTGTCCATGAAATTCACATCAGAGCCAATAAAGTAAGTTTCTACGATCGTGATTTCGCTGTTGTCACATGCACCTTTCATGACTAAAAACAATGTCAAAGCGCCCTTGAGGTGAGCTATTCACGAAAACGGCGATTATACAAATTAAACAAACAAACAAACCATCACGCCGTTTCCCCACAGGGGTAGGCAGAGAGAATGGACCATAACACTACTCTATCCTGGCAAACCTCTCTAGCTTCCTCCACATTCATACAACGAGTCATACACGCATGTCGATTCCTCCGACTTCTAACATGACCAACCTTTAAAATCTGATTAGTTTAATTAATTTGACAAATTAATCAAATTAATCAGATTAAAAGGTTTTATTTGTTTTATCGTTTTTGTAAAGAATTTTGACAGGTGTAGAAATAAATTTTTCATTTGTTCCAATAACAATTTGAATAATTTCTTCAATATTATTTTTAAGTTCTTGCTGGTTAAGTGCCTTATTACAGATAATTTAAAAAATGGTGGATACGTGTAACATAAATTAAATAAACACAAAAGTCCGGATTGTCCAAGTCAACATGTGCAACATCGAAAAAAACATTATGTGTTATTACATTATGTGCTAAATTAAAAAACAGTGGATACGTGGAACATATTATAAATTAAATAGACAATATGTGCACCGTCTAAAAAGAACATTTTGTGTAAAATTATTTTTATTTTGTTATTTTATTTTATATCATTGTATTTTATATTATTTGTTTTAGATTTATTTTGTGGGTGTTGGACGATCGAAGTGTGCGCGGGAGATGCCTATTGGTGGCGATGAGGTTCGCAACCCATCACACCGCGCCTCCCGCGGGGCGAAAAGAGAAGGATGGAGTGCCGCATCAGTAAAAGTGTGACAGTCCATTCTCTCTGCTTACACTTTCGGGGAGACGGCGTGATGGTTAGTTAGTTAGTTAGTTAATTTGACAAATTAGCCTAATTATTATTATGCATATAGCATGAACTGCCTTTTATATGAAGAATATCTTCAGCAAACAAGTGAAAAACAGTTGTAATTCATTCATTGTATGGAAATTTAAATTTTGCCTCTTCGGTGTCCGCCTTATGGCAATTCAAATTTTTTTTTTTTTAATTCCAGGGCCCAAAATTGATGAATCAAGGATCGGACCAAAGTTGCCGATGCAGCGTGTAAAATAACTAATGTTTAAATGGAATGGGATCGGTCATAAAGCAAGGACAACGGGTGATAAGATCTTCTGGCCTGGAGTGGCGAAAGAGAAACAGCTACACAAATTCTGGCAGATCACAAGCAAGATGGTCTGATGACATTAAACGAGTGGCAGGAGGTCAATGGCGCAGAGCGGCGAGGGATACAGTTGTGGAAGTCGGGAAGGGAGGCTTTTGTAGTATTATCATCTATATTACTATTCCACGCCAGCGGACTCGCAGTGCCGAAATCACGATCGTAGAAACTTACTTTATTGGCTCTGATGTGAATTTCATGGACAACAAAATCAAGAGTTTTGTTTCTTTAATATAATGAATGTTTTCTGCAAATGTGATATAATATTGTTTATTTGATTATTAAATTTCATATAAAATATTCAAAAAATAGTTTTTCAATTACATTAGTAATATGTATTCAAGTTTATAATTCACAGCGAGTTTGCTTGGATAGAAACTTTGTTTTAAAGATATAGACACACATTTTTGCATCCATACACATGGCATTTAATCCAATAAATAAACGAATTGTTATTGAACTTTAATTGTATTTGTTTAATATATATTGGGTTTATTTATGTACTCGAATTTAGCAATAGCGAAGCGTTGCCGGGTCAGCTAGTAATATAATATAATCAAATTCCAAGAGACACACATTTTCATTCATATAAATGATTTAATATGGAGTTTTACATTATTGTTCAAAAAATAATATATTTTGTATTTTAATCGTAGCGCAGAAATCCTAGATAGACATATTTACAATATAAACAAGAATGATTCATTAAGATGGTTTGGAAATATGGAAAGAATGAATGAAGAAAGAATGGTAAAAAAATTATATGTTGATGATGTAAATGGAACCAGAAATAGAGGAATACCGAGGAAAACGTGGCACGATAAAATAAATTAAATATTGAATGTCGGCCATGTGAGGAGTTAGAGAAATCGGCGCGCGTGCATGACACGATGTATGAATGTTGAGGAATCGAGAAAAATATGTTAGGAAAGAAAAGTGTGGCAGTCCATTCTTTCTGCCTACCCCTTCAGGAAGACGGCGTGATGGTTAGTTAGTTAGTTAGTTAACAAGAATAACATATGTTCATATTTAATCAGAAATTGATTGCAATAGTTTTGTGTTGAGTAGCCAGACAGAAGTTGTATCTCACTCTTGCCAAGTACAATACTCGTATAAGCTTGTGACCCTAAAGTACTAAGTGGGGGCCAGATGTAAAAGGTTTTGATGGAAGTAATAAAATAAAGGAATATTAGACCTCGATCAGACTAATGGATGGCGGGGAATCAAAGGGATTCATCTCAAGTGCATAATAAATATATAAACTTGCTCATATCTCAGATCCTCTCAGTAAACACATGCCTGATAATTCCATTATTTATATTTCGATAGTTTCTAATTTTTTTAGTCAAAAACATAAACTAACTAACTAACTAACCATCAATCCGTCTCTCCGAAGGTGTAGGTCGAAAGAATGGACTGCCGCACTTTTTTTTAGAAATATTTTATTTATTTGAGCGTCCATTTACATTTTCATTTACATCGTTAACATATACTTTTTTTTATTATTCTTTCTTCATTCGTTCTTTCCGTGTGATGATCCAAACCATGTTAAATGTAATAATGTTCCTCTATTCTAGTGTATTAAATTGAAAGAACCGTTTTTTTGCGTATTTTTAAAGTTTAGACCTTTAAGAATATGACCAAAAGAGGATTTTCTGAAAACCTGAATATTTTCGAAGTTCTATTACCGACTCTTTTACAATTTTTTTTACTATTAAAAAAATTCTAAAAAGTCGGCCAAAAGTGATTTTTTTATATCACCGCCATTTTGCGAATTATTTTTTTTAATTTCCCTATCTCATACGATAACTACATCCTTCTCCTTCAAGAATTTTAAAGATTAATTTTTCTGGAAGGACTGGAACTATGTCAACCAGGACGTACTTTTTTTTTTGTGAACCCCCACTTTGCCGGCCTGCACCTTTTTGGGTTATTGATTTTTTTTTAAATTATACTTTTTTATATTGCTGAAATATCAATAAATAATTTATGAAAAAATGTGTACTAAAAATATTTATTGTTTTTTTATTATAGCGCCCGAAAAAACACCAAAAATTCGGGCGTCTAGACTAGAATACCCCCTTAATTATTTTGTTCATAACACTTTCATCCGTACTGCATTCACTTCTTATATTTCCATTCGACCTTTATTCTAAGAGGTCTCATTTCTTCTGCATTTATTCTTCTTATATCATTCTTTTGTCAGTATTTTTTCCTGGCTTAATAATAAAAACTAAAATAAAATACAAATCCTATTAGAACGGATATCAGCGGGGACGATTGAAGTTTTTTCAATGTTTACTTGTTTTATTTTATGCGTTTTTCTCATTCCTTTATCAAATATAAAAATACCCACCGTGGGAAAACTAAGAGCCTTCTCGCATATATTTATAAGAAAAATTATGACTGCTTTTGTGTAGTTGTAACCTTTTTAAATTACCCAATTTAATTCAATTGCAAATATCTAACAACCAATTGCATTTAGATTTCATGTCATTTTTTTTCTTTTTGTGTAATAACTTATAATAAAACTCGTCACATTAATATTATTTACCACATATAGAGATAATTGAGGGTTGATCATAACAGAGTTGCCAATTATCAAAAAAACATAAACATCAGATTTTGATCCTAATTGGTGTTAATCGAAAAGGTCAATAATTGTGCAAAGGTGCAAAATGATTGAATAGTATAGTGTAGTTTCAACATTACCCTAAAGATGCGTGGTACATTACGCATGTTTGAACTACTAAGCACCTTTGTGATAACCAACCTTCATAAGCGTATAATTCTCCCCATAGTCAGTCACCCCCTAAATGTTCCGGTTGAGGTTTTCTATAGTTTCCTCAGCTGTAAGGCGAATGTCGGAACATTTGTATATTGTAAATAGCCCATGGACCACAGAGTTTGACCGAGCCAGCCCTGCATACTTAACAACTTGTTTTAATTATAGTGTATATTGTGTTACTTTATACTGTTTATATATTGTTTATAAATATGTAATGACGCGTAAAACTTACGATGGGATTCTAAATAGATTAAATGTGGCCTGGAATCCCTCTCGGAGACGGGTCTAGGGAGTGTAAGGGCATAGCTGACGAAAAAGCTCCGCTGCGTCCTATAATAGCTTCGGGTGTGTGGTGGTTTTTGTGGTCTATATCTTCTATGTATAGCTCTATAGACTTGAAATTAAATGTTCAATAAAGTTTTTTTTTGTTTAAATAATTAGTAATATCCTTTAGATTACCATCAGAGAAAATTATAATAAAAAGCCTAATAATAAAAATAATAAAAACAAAGAGGACATGTCACATCGTCATTTAGAATATAAGTAATAACTTTCATTTAATTGTTAATATTCATACACTGAAGTAGAGAAGTTTGTGTCCCGAAACATGTTTGTGAAAGGTGCAAATAAGTGTTGTGAAAATACAATGTTTCCAAAAAGTTATTCAAATGTAAAAAAAAGTAACTAACTAACCATCACGCAGATTTCTCTGACTCCTCACATGGCCGACATTCAATATTTGATTTGTTTGATCGTGGCACGCTTTTCCTCGGTCTTCCTCTATTTCTGGTTCCATTTAAATCGTTAACATATAATTTTTTTACCATTCTTTCTTCATTCATTCTTTCCATATGTCCAAACCATCTTAATGATCCTTTCATTATTTTTTTCATAACATCATCATTCGCACCGCATTAACTTTTTATATTTTCATTCGACACTCGATCATACACAGAGTATCCTCACATTCGTGTAAGAGATCTTATTTCTACTGCATTTATTCTATTTTCATCCTTCTTTTGCCAGTTCCATACTTCGCTTCCATACATAAGGATCGGTAGAAGAACACCATTGTGCCCTGCCATTCTAGCATTTATTCAAATGTAAATAGAAGAAAAATACAACTTTTTATGTGCGAGTTTTGGTATATTCGATATGCAATAATCTGTGAAATCGGAAATCTCCGAGAGCAGTGAGCTGTAAGCAACACGCGTGTAGTATGCATGTAGGGTCAAAGCACCAATGAATGACCGTTTAAGGTTCAGCTTGTACTGAAATCCACATTAAAGGCATTCATTTCATTATTTCAGTGTACAAAATAAAATAAAACAATAAAAAACACATTGACTTCTCTAAATTCTCTAACTTTTTTATTGAAATATGAGTATTACTATTAAAATTAATATTTCTCTAAAAAAATAGCACAATCACCAGTAAATGACCACTTCAGGTTATATTGATACAATACATAGATTTTGTTACATTGTCATATTATGAAACAACCTAACACGTAAAAATATGTAAATATTCAAAGAATTGCATAAGAAATAACATTTAAAGATCACTTACCACACTTTTCTTTATAAAAAACTACTAACAATCTCAGAACAACAACGGGAAGACGCACTTTTACCGTTTGACAAGGCACAGTTCAAAACGGATAGTTTTGTTTCTTACCTTTCTTAATGGAGTTCTGGTCCCAACCCTAATGTATGGAAGCGAAGCATGGAACTGGCAGAAGAAGGAATAGAGTAGAATAAATGCGGTAGAGATGAGGTCCCTAAGACGTATGTGTGGTAGAACGATATACGACAGAATCTCAAATGCTGATATAAGAAAGGAATATAGAGCGGAAGAAGGTATAATGAACAAAATTATGAAAGGATCGCTGCGTTGGTTCGGTCATATGGAACGCATGGATGGAGAAAGAATGGTTAAGAAAGTATACGTTAATGATGTAAATGGGGTATGAAGTCGAGGCAGACCGAGGAAAACATGGCATGACCAAATTAATCAAATTTTAAAGGTTGGTCATGTTAGAAGTCGGAGGAATCGACGTGCGTGTATGACTCGTTGTATGAATGTGGAGGAAGCTAGAGAGGTTTGCCAGGATAGAGCAGTGTGGCGGTCCATTCTCTCTGCCTACCCCTGCGGGGAAACGGCGTGATGGTTTGTTATTGTTGTTGTTGTTTCTTACCAGCTGTTGTCTCTGCCTACCTCTTTTGTCATAGTTTCTTGTGATTAAAGTTTTTTGACTGGACACATAGAGCAATTCTTATTATATTTTGTTTTATTAACCAATGGTCATTTACTGGGGGGCGGTCAAATACTGGTGCTTCGACCCTACTAGTACTAGCATCTAGCTCCCACCAGCGATGGGTATGGCCCCATACGAGCGGCCGGCGCGGGAGCAGACGTGGAGACGCCTAGAGCTGCAATTCCATATCGGGCTGCACGGCCACACTGGCGCATGGCGGTACACACACTCACTATATGCACCAAATAGAATCATTCAAAATAAATATTAAAAAAAAAAAACTTTTTAAAGACTTACGAAAACATTGTATTTTCACAAAAAATGCACCATTAACAAACATGTTTCGGGACAGAGGCTTCCCTTCTTCAGTGTATGAATTATTAAATTTTAATCTTATTTCATACACTGAAGAAGGGAAGTCTGTGTCCCGAAATATGTTTGTGAAAGGTGTATAAAAACTAACTAACTAACTAACAAACCATCACGCCATTTCCCCGGAGGGGTAGGGAGAGAGGATGGATCGCCACAATGCTCTGTCCTGGCATACCTCTCGGGCTTCCTCTACATTCATACATCGTACCATGCACGCACGTCGATTATTCCGGCTTCGAATGCCGCCTTTTAGTGATTGATTAATTTGGTCATGTTTTCCTCGGTCGTCCTCGGCTTCTTTTTCCACTCACGCTGCTTGTGTACAACTTTTTAACCATTCTTCTCTCATCCATTCGTTCCATATGTCCAAACCATCTCAAGGATCCTTTTTTAATTTTATCCATGATGCAGTCATCTGCCTTACATTTCTCTCTTATTATTCTCTTATTATAGGTATTCTATCATACAACGTTTTCACGCACATTCTTCTCAGTGATCTCATTGCTCAACATCTAACCTATTTTCATCCTTCCTTTGCCTGCTCCAAGCTTTGCTTGCTTTTTTTAAATTAGCTGTGATAAGGCACTTAAAACAATCTAACACCAGCAAGAACTTTTAAATAATATTGAAGAAATTATTCAAATTATCATTGGAACAAATAAAAAAAATATTTTAACACCTGTCAAAATTCGTTATACGAGTATAAACGAAAAATCATCATCAACATAACATCACTAAACGAAAATAATTTTAACATTAAAACAGTACAAACGTATTACGTGTCACAAACTATTATAAAGTCCGGCAACAAACAAATTGGCCAAAACAATTCACTTGTACACGAAACATCTCAAAATTTACGGGAGCACCACATGTACCAAACCAAATTTTCAAAATTCGTATGTTTTATAAATTATTTAATTAGTGTGATATGTGTTATTGCGTGCACCGCTACTGAAGGGTGGAAAAAGAAATAACACGCTCCGAGTAGAAGATAGCTGACCAGTGCAAACATCTGGTAGGTTCCACAAGAGCAGGGTACCTACTTGCCCACTGCCAGGTGCACTGTACACAGTTTTTATGTCTCACAGAAATGGTCCGAGGAAGTAGACTAGAGATTTAATGATGTAATCTTCGTCTTCGACTCCTGAATTGGAAATTTCCAATGTTCACGTGGGGATTGTGACATCTGTATCTTGTATCAGCGTGTCTGTAGGATACTCGACCAACGGCAGCTTTCTTCAATTCTGTTATACACATATTATATAAAGTACATTCTTCTTTTTCAGATACCAAAACTAACAGATTGTGATGTAAGTGCGTACGGTGAGAAATTAGAGCAAGTTACCGAATTTTTCTACCTGGGAAGCATCTTTACAAGATATGGAAAAATGGAGAAAGATATCGGAAGAAGGGTTGGAGCTGGAAACAAAATAAATGGTGCACTCAAAGTCATTACCGCAAATAGAAATATATCGACTGAAGCAAAGATGGCAGTGCACAATGGAGTTCTAGTCCCGACCCTCATGTATGGAAGTGAAGCTTGGAGTTGGCAGAAGAAGGATGAAAGTAGGATAAATGCCGTAGAAATTAGGTCTCTAAGAAGGATGTGCGAAAAACCATGTTTGAGAGAATATCTAATGATGAAGTAAAAAAGGAATGCAAAGCGGATGAATGCGTGATAAATAAAATCAAGAAAGGGTCACTAAGATGGTTTGGACATATGGAACGTATTGATGAGGAGAGAATGGTTTAAAAGATACGAGTATATACAAGTAGTGTGAATGGAAAAAGAAGTCGAGGAAGGCCAAGAAAGACATGGCATGACCAAATTAATCAATTACTGAAAGGCGGCCATGTTCGAAGTAGGAACAATCGACGAGCGTGCATGTCACGATGTGTGAATATGGAAGAACCGCGAGAGTAATGTCAGGATAGAACAATGTGGCGATCCATCCTCTCTGCCTACCCCTCCGGGGAAACGGCGTGATGGTTAGTTAGTTATCTATAGTAAACGTACGGCGGTGATGATAACTGTGGTCCAGGGAGTTATCCGCTCTTGTAGTATTCACCCGTTCGGATCGGGAGCTCTTAGTATGTCTCGATCTCTCGCATTAGACGTCGATAAAACATCTAATTAAAATATTAGTATCATTATTCTTCTTCTTTACTTTTGGTAGACTCAGGAGTCTGTTATTTCAGGCGGGTTCTCTTGAGACGCTGAACTCCAGCTTTCTCTCCACCGTTTCGGGGGTCTTCCTGGTCAGCGTTGTCCGTTTGGCGTTCCACGGAGAGCTATGTGTGGTATCCTATTTGAGCTCATCCTTTCTACGTGTTGCTGCCAGTATCGCCGTCTTTGACGTCCCCATCTGACCACATCTAATTGACCATAAATCATATTATACAATATTACAAAGAGTGTTTTTTTGATTGGGCTTGGTTGAAGCAAAATCGTTAATGCCTGGACGATATTACTATGTAAAAACCAGAAGAAATATTGGAATAAATAGAATAACACTTTATTTTTTGATTTGCAGACATCTTTCGGTTGTGACCTTACCTTCTTTGATGCACAAATTTTAACAATAAATTATTTGTATCTTCTGGCTGCTTGAAGTGGATTAATAATAAATTAACACAGAATCGTCACTTATATAATAATAAAAACGATCAAATAAATCAAATATTGAATGTCGGCCATGTGAGAAGTCAGAGAAATCGACGCGCGTGCATGACACTATGTATGAATGTTGAGGAAGCGAGAGAAATATGTCAGGAAAGAAAAGTCTGGCAGTCCATTCTTTCTGCTTACCCCTTCGGGGAGATGGTTAGTTAGTTAGTTAGTTTATAATTAAAAGCTTGGAGTTATGCCTAAAGATGGGAGTATATTTCAACAAATCTGGATTTGGGGTGGGGGGAGAAAACGGGATCATTTTCTACATAGGAATAAAAATATTTTAAATTAAAACTATTCAAAATTAAACAAATTAAAATGAAATATCTAACATGTTTCGGGCTACCCAGCTCTACTCCAGTGATATTCTAACATCTGTCAAAAGTGACCATATTTGTAAATAATTTTATAATATTTTAAATATCTATATAATATCACTGAGGAAGGGCTGGGTAGTAATTTTTACGACATTCGTTGTAGTTAATAATAATTAAATTAATGAGATATTTGTGGTTGAATTTGACTGCATTTTTGTGACGCGTAGTATTGCGTCTAATGTGAATCCGATAACCGAGAACAGTGTTTGTTTTTTAGGTAATTTAGAATAGAAAAAGTTATCGTATGATATCTTCCGTTACGTGTGGCGAAAATCTTGCGGGCCGCACCATGACGCCTCGCGGGCCGCAGGTTGCCGACCCATGCTTTAGAGGGATGGAAGCTATGGATGACGAAAGTAGACTTTAAATATCCAGCACTGGACCAGCTTTTCTCCTTCTCCTGGAGAAGAGCTGGTCCAGCTGCTAAATGGAGACCTTACATAATCCGGATAATACATTCTAAAATGCCTCAACCTTCAAGAATCAATTGTATCTCAATAGAGGCGAAGATGCAAATTGGAAACAAAATATGGTTAATCGAGGTGATTACAGGACTTATGACCTGCCATTGGTTGGGTTAAGCGCACGCTTTATGTAATACAACATTCCCCATTCCACCTTTTTTCTTATGACCACCATGTTTGACAAAAGTTGTATATATGTCAATCTGTAACACCACCCTTTGCATGGTAGTTTATTCATTCTACACACTAACGCCATCTATGAAGATTGTATTTTAAGCATTAAGCAGAATATCTATTTAACGCAATGTAAAAGGCTACCGCCATTTTAGCGCATTGCTAGAAACCGTCTGGATATGTCACTCCAATCTATATGCTATAATTTGGACCAGTTTTTGTTTTTTACAACATTTTGAATGTATACAAATACTTGTCGACGAACAACTGAATTTCACCCATTTGGGGCTATCAATTCAAGAATCAATTGTATCTCAATAGAGACGAAGATGCAAATTGGAAACAAAATATGCCTAAACCTTTACATTAATTCTGTTTTAGAATCTTAGGGATGGATTTCAAATCATTTTCTTGCATCATCGCTATGGCAGTAGTCGGCCGCACCTTACAAACATTAATTACAATATTGCTTATATGTCTTATGAATGGCTAATTAAAACTTTACATTTAAGGATAATTAATAATTGCGGCACTTTCGAATAATTGCTTCAGCCATTTTGCTAATAACCAGCGGAATATGGAGTCCTTTTAGGTTTGTATTACAATTATGGAATATAAATTAATGAACACACTCCATTCATATTGAATTATCATACGTAATCATACAGCTTAATTCAACTACTGACTTAATAACTTACAATGCAAAATATAATAATTATCTGTTTCATTTAAATTGTTCCAGTTATTAATAACACCCGATGATGCCAAAATAGGTTCGCGAAACAGTTGTTACCACAATTTTTAAATAATCAAATAAATTGTGATATCATAACAGTATTTCAAATTAAATAGTAAATAATGTTGAAGTATCATACACACCCTTAACACAGGACAAACACCGCCTGGCTCAAGTGGAGGTCATTCATCTTAATTTCATCACGTTTAGAGAGTATCCAAGTCTCCGAGGCATATTTTTTTTTTTTTTTTTTTAACTTGAGTTGTTCTATTTTTGATGCCCTGCATTTTATTTGTCAGGGCGGTGTGGACTTGTTTAATTTGCAATGTCCCGCAACCGATCCACCACCGTGGTTGCGAAGTCCACGAAACTGCTTAGTGTATCTTTGTTGCGGAGGATGGCCGGGAGATCTGTGATGTGGATGTCTCTTCTTTAACATTCCTTCTCCAGTTTCCATCTCTCACGCGTGAAGATTGGGCAGTGGGTGATGATGTGTTCCACTGTTTGCTCTGTTTGTGAATCACAGGGACAGTGCGGTGAGTCTTTGATCTTGAATCTGTGTAGATACGAGAGGGTGGCACCATGCCCAGTGAGAATTTGCGAGAGCTGGAACGAAGGTGCTATTCTCTTCCTCAGCTCTTTCGCGTCTCTTATGGAGTGGCGCTATTCTCGTATCTCTATTCCCACAGCTGATTCATGTGTTCTCTGATAGTGCGCTTTGCGTAGCTGCTGAGGCATATGTTAGAACTGGTCTAATCAGCGTTTTATACAGTGTGGTCTTTGTCTTTCTGGATAGTAAACGCGATTTTAGGTGCTTATTGAGGCCAAAATAGCATCTGTTTGCTGCGAATATCCTTTTTTTCAATCTCTTCACTGACATTATTTGGTTTGTTAACTAAGGAGCCTAGGTACGTGACTGTTCCACTGTCTCAAGTTTTCTTTTAACATAATACAAAAACATTTACAGTTTAAAGCATCTAATTGAGAACATGTAAAATACTAGGAACGTCAGAGAAATTGTTCAGTTTTAGGAAGATAACATATTCTTCTTCTCCGGGGTTACAACCCTTGGTGGGTCATAGCTTTCTCCAAGAAACCACTCCATCTCGTGCTGCCTCTGGCCGCCACCTCCAACTCTTGCTGCTCCAGGACCCGACCGTTATCACGGCACCATTCAACCATCACAGTCTCGGCTTGTCGACGCTTCTTCGCCCTACTGGATTGTCAGACAACATAATTTTGGGGAGCTCCAGATCCCCCCATGCGGTGCAAGTGCGCTAGCCAGCGCAGTTTGTTAATCTTTATAAACTTGACCACGCTGACGTCCTGGTATAGATCGTAGAGCTCTGTATTGTATCTCCTTCTCCATATCCGACTATTCTTAATGGATCCAAGGATATGAAAAGTAACTATCTTCAGATTGTACTTTCACTAAAATGAAAGACAATTATATCTCCGAGGATATCACTTACTCTCCTCACATACTCTCCCCACCAGCGTCACAGAGGCAGGTTGATTCTGGCAGATAAAACAATATATGCTGGCGGTGTCGGAGATATCTGTCAGGAACAAAAAGACCACCTTACAACATGCGGAATATGATTAATCTAAGGGAATGGGATATGATAAACCCATCTCTTTTACTTCTGAAGGATTCAATCTTTATATGTGTAATTATACCTAACCTTATAGATTAGAGTTGTATTTATTCAGGAAATGTCGTAATGTTTATAACACTTTGAATGCATAACGGTATTTAATTATCATTATTTAATACCGCTTACGAGTCCCGTTTAGGAATGACTCGGCAGGAGGCTGCGCTGTGATCTTCCAGATATGGAGATCAGTAATTGAGTTGCCAATGTCTCCCGTACGGGCGGTATATTTGGATGTCTCCGCCACATAAGGAACACAATGCGCGCCATTAACATCAACTTTACGGACAATACGCACTCAGCAAGCGCCATGCGCCATCGCCTTGCAGGTGACAAATGTAGCAATATCATTATATCGCCAAGGAGAGCACAAAAAGTTACAGTTTTTTTTTAAATATGAATCAATTGTATCTCAATAGAGACGAAGATGCAAATTGGAAACAGAATATTGTTGATCGAGGTGTTTACAGGACTTATGACCTGTCATTGGTTGGGTTAGGTTAGGTTAGTTACCGCCATTTAGCGCATTGCTAGAAACCGCCTGGAACTCTCCTCCACAAGTATTTGTATACATTCAAAATGTTGTTTTTAAATATGTTTTCACATTTTCTCTTATCTTCTTCCGATGTCATGTAAGGTCTTCCAGACTTTGACTATCACTTGAGAGTAGGCGTCTCTGTCACTGACAGCTCGAAACAGCTTCTCAAGCTTGTCCAGTGCCTTATGTTGAGGAGCCAGGAGCCATTTTCTCTTATATTAGACTAAATCCACACTTCGCTCGGCGAACTCCTCCCCAAAAGAAAGATTAGTTGAGCCAAAGCGTTGCCTAGTACAAATTTCGGGGATCGAGCGTTTGCGGTAGCCGGTTCATCAGCTTGGAACAATCTTTATTCACACCTCAGATGCATACATGATCCGACAGACTTCAGATCTAAGCTGAAAACCAATCTTTTTCATATTTCATACCCAATTTAAAACTTGCATATTTTGTTCTATTATACTCGTACTTTCTAATCGATCGCGAATATCAATCAGATGCAGCGTTCACATTTAGATTTAAAACACGTCTTAATGCGCCCTTGAGGTGATTGCATCACACAACAACGGCGCTTTAAAAGTTAGCATATTATTATTATTTATTATTGAATCCTTTTCCGATTTCTGTAAAAAAAACTAAAATTTGCAGCACAACTACATTAACATGTCGCTGGGAAATAATCACTCAATAATAAATAATATAAATAAAATGCTAACTTTTGAAGCGCCATTTTCGTGATGTAATCACCTCAAGGGCGCGCCCTGGGCGTAATGAGCCGTATATATTTTTTTAACGGGTAACATTTAACAGATTGTTTGAACCCAATTACTGTAAGAATTAAATAAGTTGCAGTTGTATTAATTTATCTGCTTATTTTCATTCAAATTTAACTAAACGAACGCACATTTTCTGATAATTATTCCGTAAACTTTTCAATAGCACCTCTTTGATTGCACCTCCGATTTTTCAATAGCACCTCCGATTGGCGCTTGATATTATATGGCATCAAATACAAATTACAATATAATGACAATTTAGCGAATACTTGCATAATTCTTTAAACGATTGCTGTTTTAAAATCGCAATGAACACATACATTTTAATATGCTAATATGGTATGTATGCGCTTATGTGTAGTGGATTCTGGTATCTGCTTATGCGCATGTGCCGACATTTGATGTCCAAACACTACAAGCCTTCATATCAACATCTCTCCTTGGAGTATAAGTTAATAACTCCACCTGAGTACACATCTCAGCAAGTTTACAACCTCTGTTTCTCCGATGGAGATGCCTATTGCGGGGTTCAGCTCTCATGTACATACTTCATTATAAAGAAGAGGTTCTGTTGTCTGAGAGGTTACTACGAATGATTTAAAATTAATATGAAGTTATATAATATTAAGGAAAATTTACACAACACGTTTCGATAGACATCTCTTTTATTTATCTTCATTAAGGAAAACATGATCGCACTTTATATCCTCGATTTTTTTTCCAGATTCGATATTCAATCAATGCGCACATTTTAAACCTAAATAGAATTCGAATGATTTAGTATATCGATGCTATTTTAGGACTTTATGATTCCTTCCCCATTTTGATTATAATTATTTTTGCATGTATTATGCAATGTCGAAACTATAGTAGATTTACCACAACAACAACAAACTATCACGCCGTTTTCCCGCAGGGGTAGGCAGAGAGAATGGACCGCCACACTAATCTATCCTGGCAAACCTCTTTTGCTTCCTCCACATTCATACAACGAGTCATACACGCACGTCTGACTCCTAACATGACCAACATTTAAAAGTTAATTAATTTGGTCATGCCATGTTTTCATCGGTCTGCCTCGACTCCGTACCCCATTTACATTATTAACGTATACTTTCTTAACCATTCTTTCTCCATCCATATGTCCGAACCAACGCAGCGATCCTTTCATAATTTTGTTCATAATACCTTCTTCCGCTCTACATTCCTTTCTTATATCAGCATTTGAGATTCTGTCGTATATCGTTCTGTCGTAGATTAACAGCTTACAAATAAATGTTATTTTTCGTATTTAATTAATTAATCATATTTCATCTTAAATAGCACTTTCTTATTTTATTTAATAGAGTGGCAAGAGCTATGACTACCACACTGAAGGTCCCGGATTCGATTCCAGGCGATGGCAGTGTGATTGTCACACTGTGTTTGGTCTGGTGTAGAATTCACTGACAATAAAATGGCGAAAGATTAGCTATATATCACATGTCATTAGAATCAATAAGCTAAAAAATGTTTACAGTATTTAGGTTCCAATAACATTATGTATACAAATGTGAAAAGCAACGTGAATCTAACATATTTATGGTCCAAGTGGCATCCCAAAAACCAGCAAAAATTATGATAAAAAGAATCTATACTGAACCATAATAATTATATTTTACAAAAATTTATCTAATTTAGTGGATATATTTAATTACTAAGACATAATTAAATGATAAATCAACTTGTTTTTACACCAATTTTTTTTAGAACCAACAGGTTCTTCGCCAGTGTAACAAACCAAATTTTTTTGTTGTTTATTTGTTTTGTTACCTTCATGAAGTTCCGGTGGTAGCGAAACTAGTTGGTGCTAAAATATAAAATAATGTAAAAACAATCTATACTAGTGTTTTAAATTATTTTTAATATACTGTTAAATTGAAAAACTTTGATTTGTGTATTTTATTTTACGCGACAGCTGTTTCGTTAACCTATGTTGACATCATCAGGTGTTACAATAATATATCAATATATTTTGATATATGATTGTAACATCCGATGATGTCAACAAAGGTTTACGAAACAGCTATCGCGTAAAATAAAATACAATTGTGATACATAAAACAAAGTTTTTTAAATAGTCCATTGTTTTGGCCGAAACACTATACGTCAACATTATTACTGTTAAAATTTAAATCACTGTTATAATATCACAATTTATTTTTATTCACCGAGAGTGTCGCGACTACTGTTTCGCCAACCGATGTTGGCATCATCAGGTATCACAATAAAAATTTTAAAAGTTTTTTAATTTAACAGTTTATAATGTTAAAGTATCATAGTGTTTCGGCCAAAACGCTAGGGTTTCTTGCTTGGGATGCTAGGTTACCAGTCGCTCGAGAGGAGCCGAGACATTCACTTGGGTGCCAATGGTTATGCCGGTAGGTAGAGCAATATCTTTGCTTAATCGAATCACCTCGGAGTTTGACATATTATGTGATAGTTTGGCTCATCTGAGGGAAGTACTATCTTTATAATAATTGTATGGTATATTTATTTTATTAATTTGGCACGCTCTTATGTTTCTCGCTCTTTTTATTAATCTATTATGTATTGTATCTATTATGTATATTATTTTGTATATATTACTTGTATCTTTAGTATATTGGAAAATAAATAAATTCTGTAATGCTTTAGATATGTTTAAAATAAATAAATAAATGAAAAACAATGGACTATTTATTTTTAATAATGTTACACAGCAAATAAAGCGCTTCATACGAAAGTGAATTATTTAAATATTATAGAACGAATGGAATTTCCTCGATATTGTGTGGTTGCCCGTTAGCATAATGTCAGGAACCAAGAGAAGAGAAGAGAAGAGAAGTGAAGAGGTCTCGTGCGTTGACGCATGTATGTAGCTATACAAGCGGCATATGATATAGGTACTGGTAATATAACACACTAGGATAGCAAGATGGCTGGACATGTACGAGCAAGGATAATTAAATGTTTATTATACCGCATTCTCAAGCCGTACCCGCTTGCTGGAGTTTCTCCTTGAGATGCTGAATTATCTTCATTCCTCTTGAAATATTCGCCATACATCATGCTACGTATAGTCCCCGTCTTTTATTTACACACGCCTTACGTCATATTTATTAACTCATTTGTCATAAGATAAAACACACATCACAAATGCCAATACTAAAACAATTATTCACAAGAATTCATATTTTGCAATACAATTTTTTTTTTCTAACTAACTATCACGTCGTCTCACCAAAAGCGTAGGCAGAAAGAATGGACCCCCACACTGTTCTTTTTCACGTGGCCGAAATTTAAATTTGATTCGTTTGATCGTGCCACGTTTTCCAATAATTCTAATTTCGTTTACGTCGTTTTCATATCGCCTCTTTGCAAGAATAACGTGACATTTCGAAAATCAAATCCGCCGTATTCAACATTATTTTCTACAAAAACATGGTATTTTTAAAGTGAAAAACAGATAATTTATGAGGGAAAGAGACAAAACAACAGTGGTATATTGTGTTGTCATGTTGTTACTTTCAGACGGGTATCTTGTTTCATTTAAAAAAAAATCGAGATAGCACGTTATTCTTGCAAAGAGGCGATATACTTTATATACCATTCTATCTTCATAGTCCATTGTTTTGGCCTAAACACTATGATACTTCAACATTATTAATGTTAAAATTTAAAACACTTTTATACTATCACAATTTCTTTTTATATTTTTTTATAGTTTATTGTAACACCTGATGATGCCACAATCGGTTGGCGAAACAGCTGTCGCGACAGTGAATAAAAAGAAATTGTGATATTACAACAGTGTTTTACATTTTAACAGTAACATTCTATCTTCGTTTATTCTTTACATGTGTCCAAACCATCTTAATGAACCTCTAATTATTTTTTTCCATAGCACTTTTGTGAAATGCTTCAATTGTGAAATGCATTTATTTCGTATATTTTCATTCGATACTCTATCACACACAGATTTTCCACACATTCTTAAATATTTCTTCAATCATACACTTTAAAGTTCTCAAATGTACCACCCTTAATATTACTTATAATTTTTTTTATAAATGAAACGTATGTCACGTAAACTAAGAAAAGTCATACTCGTGTGCATGCCCTGTAAATGCAGTTGTTTCACAATTGGAAATAACGGAACATTGATAGTAAGCACTTTGGGATGTATGTAATATAATGAATTAAAAACGGTTTCATTTATTTTTTTGTGACTTATATTATACTTTTATACGAATCCTGGATTTCACCCATGGTGGGTGATTAATTCATGAAATTTAATTGTATCTCAATAGAGACGAAGATGCAAACTTGAAACTGAATATGGTTGATCAAGGTGTTTACAGGACTTATGACCTGTCATTGGTTGGGTTAAGCGCACGCTTTATGTAATTACAACACTCCCCATTTCACCTATTTTCTTTATGACCATGTAAGACAATTTTTTGGAGGTTTTAATACGCCATCTATGTAGATTTGATTACATATGTTAATCTTTTTAAGATTAATCTATATAATCCACACACTAACGCCATCTATGGAGATTAATTTTTAGCATTTAGCAAACTACTTTAAATGACAGGTCATAACTAACTAACTAACCATCACGCCGTCTCCCCGAAGGGGTAGGCAGAAAGAATGGACTGCCACACCTCTATTTCCTGACATATTTCTCTAGCTTCCTCAACATTCATACGAGTACATCGTGTCATGCACGCGCGTCGATTTCTCAGACTCCTCACATGGCCGACATTCAATATTTGATTTATTTGATCGTGCCACGTTTTCCTCGGTCTTCCTCTATTTCTGGTACCATTTACATCATTAACATATAATTTTTTTACCATTCTTTCTTCATTCATTATTTCCATATGTCCAAACCATCTTAATGATCCTTTCATTATTTTGTTCATGACACCATCATTCGCACCGCATTCACTTCTTATATTTTCATTCGACACTCTATCATATACAGAATATCCACACATTCGTCTAAGAGATCTCATTTCTACTGCATTTATTCTACTTTCATCCTTCCTTTGCCAGTTCCATGCTTCGCTTCCATACATAAGGGTCGGTAGAAGAACACCATTGTGCACTGCCATTCTAACTTTTTTGGATAGGTTTTTGTTTGCGATGACAACTTTAAGTGCACCATTCACTTTGTTGCCTGCCCCAACCCTTCTTTCAATATCCCTCTCCACTCTCCCATCTCTTGTAAACATACTCCCTAAATACACAAACTCAACTACTTGCTCCAAATTTTCACCATTCACGCTAATGTTGCAGACTGTCGTGGTTTCTTCCTTTTCAAAAATCATTTACCTTGGACTTATTAACATTCATCATCAGATCATTTCGCATGCATACCTCATACAAACAATTCACCAGGACTTGTGCTCGTTGTCAGCAAGTAGGACAGCGTCATCCGCATACAAGAGACAGCTTACTGACACTCCGCTCATTTTGGCGCCTACATCCAACCCTTTCAGCTCTTTCATACAATTGTCCATATACAGATTAAATAACCACGGGGACATTACGCAACCTTGTTTGACACCTTTATTGATATCAAACCAGGCTGTAAGATCTCCATTTACTCTGACACTAGACAGATCATAAGTCCTGTAAACACCTTGATCAACCATATTCAGTTTCCAGTTTGCATCTTCGTCTCTATTGAGATACAATTAGGCTTCATTTATGTTTATTAAAGTTTCACACTTCGTTATCTTCATAAAAAAACTGTCTTAATTTCGACTTATTTCATATTAAACCTTTTACTGAAGGGAAACTAAATAAGCGTGTATTCATTTGATGCGTAGTTTAACCTCTGTTTCCAGATTACATGTTAGACATTTCTGAGAAACAACTATTGGATAAAGTTTAAAGTTCATAATTGAATAAACATTCCATTTCAAGACAAGACGCCTTTCCGTCTGAAGATGGAGACGCGTTGCCGTATTGTCTGCATCTTCGTCTCAACAATCACAAATACAATAATAAGTTATGCGGCTAACATAAAAAGGGCTCAGCATTAATATTATATTAAAATGTACTAAATAGTAAGTTTAAAAATGCTTTTTGTTAGTTGGTTTATTTTAGTTTCAGATTATGCAGTTTTCGTGATGTTGGAGCGTGTAATGGTTAGACAAACTGACTCTAAAATGATTGTTTGTTGTTTGCTGTGGGAATGCCTCTGTATTGCGCCAATTGATTCAGTCAACTGAACTTTATACTTTATGAAGGCAAACAGGAGAAGAACACCGTTTACTCACTTTACCAGTGTTTGTTTGCATTCCATTTGAAGATGAAATAATTAATGGATAAGGCGTGTACTGCTCAGCGTTGTTCAAACTTTCGCCTCCCTAAATATTCGAGACGTCATGTGCGTCTGTAGTGGGCTGAGTTGAGAATATTGATATTTAAAAACTGCAGAGCATTTATGAAAAGGTTTGTAAATGTAACTAGTTGCAACCCGTGAAATATTCAGGGAAGTAAATCAAATTCTAAATTAAGTTTAATGTTTTGTTTAATGCCATACAACAAATTAATGCAGGAACATTTCCAGACATCCTGTGCATCTCGAATTACTTTCACAGATAATCGAAATATTCCGAGCTCTCTTAGATTTAAAAAATCCCGTTCTCTTTCTTAGACGACATCTGAGTTTTTGCCTAATTAAATTATGATGTATGTATTATTGGTGGCGATGAGGTTCGCAACCCATCACACCGCGTCTCTCGCGATGGCGAAAAGAGAAGGATGGAGTGCCGCATCGATTAAAGTGTGGCAGTCCATTCTTTCTGCCTACCCTTTCGGGGAGACGGCGTGATGGTTAGTTAGTTAGTTAGTATTATTTTACGAACTTTGATGTAAAATTTTACATTAAATAACTAATATGAATGAAAACCTCTGTTTCTAGAAGATTTATTATAGTTTATGGGAGGAATGTTTTTCCTTTCTAGGTCATTATCAAATGTCATTATTGATGTAGAGGGTCGACGAGGTTCCAGGAGGCGAATCTCCTG
The DNA here is from genome assembly GCA_022606425.2 of Lepidostoma basale. Classification (NCBI taxonomy): domain Eukaryota; kingdom Metazoa; phylum Arthropoda; class Insecta; order Trichoptera; family Lepidostomatidae; genus Lepidostoma; species Lepidostoma basale. The sequence goes on from JAHDVF020001160.1 coordinate 1,350,497, forward strand.
GCTTGAGGAGCGTTGAGGAGCTATTTCGAGCTGTCGGTGATAAAGACGTCTACTCCTGGGCTATAATCAACGTCGGAGAGACCTGACATGATACTGGAAGGAGAAGAAAAATATTGATATGTCTCACCTTTTTTTTTACATTTGATAATGCCTTCTAGAAGAGGTAGGCTGGACTGCAACACTTTTCTTTCCTGGTATACTTCTCTCGCTTCCTCAACATTCATACATCGTGTCATGCACGACCGCCGATTTCTCCGACACCTCAACATTCAATATTTGATCGTACCACGTTTTCCCCGGTTTCTTCTATTTCTTGTTACATTATTGTATACTTTCATTACCATTCTTTCCAGTGTCCAAACCATCTTAATGTCTGATTAAAACTCTTCGAGGTTTAAATATCTGACTAACTAATTAACTAACCATCACGTCTAGCCGGAGGGGTTGGCAGAAAGAATGGACCGCCCACTGTTCTGTACTGATATACGACCTTCGTGACAGAGTGGTAAATGCATTGACTGCCACCCGAAGGTTCCGGGTTTGATTCCCGGCGAGGACAGTGTAATTGTCACACTGTATTTGGTCTGGTGTAGAATTCACGTGACCATAAAAATGGCGATAGATTAGCTACCTATCACATGCCACGAAATCACTATGATAGCTATAATACCCTTTACATCGATTTGGCTCATGCTGTCATGATGTAAAGAGCGATTCAACAAAATAATAGTAATAATATACTTCTCTTGTTTCCTCTATATTCATACATCGTGTCATGTACGCACGTCGATTTCTCCGATTGATCACGTGACCGACATTTAATATTTATTAAATCATCATATTAAAACTCTTCTTTTGGGGTTTAAATAACTCTCACAAGAATATAAGTAATAATACCTATAATCTAATGACAATTGTTTAATTAACTGGATAGGTCATTAGGAAATATGTAAAATCGGTGACGACAATTTAAATACCCGTTCCCCGCAGCTTATCCCCGCGGGGACTGGCGCGATGGTTTATTAGATAAAGATACACGTGTTTCTAAATAACGGTGCCATCTCTCTTGGCCGATAATGTGTGGTAATTAAAGATCTTTCTTGTTTTGAAGATGTTTATTATAAAACGGATGACCGTATAGTAGAGGAATGTAGGCATGATAGACTAACAGAGGACATCTCCTGATGCCGGGAGTATAATGGTCCGTGACGCGCGGTGATTGGTATTCCGTAAATAATAACAATCGCACAGGTCTGGCCACCATCTGCATAATCTGAATATTTTACCTATAATTCGCCATTTTGGAAACATTACACGGTGTTTCTTAAACGGAGTTTCACTCATCTAAAATCTACATTTTAAGTTTATTGCATAGTTCCAAAGCAGCTGCAATCTGGCGCTCTGAAATCCACAATATGAAAAAATAAAGACATGGCCAATAAGAGTAAGATGAGAATCTATAAAGCATGCGAAAGACCAATAATAACATATGGCGTCGAAGCAAAGCCAGTAACCAAACAAATTTTGAGGACTTCCGAAATGAAGACAATGAGGACAATAGCAGGCAAGATACTGAGAGATCGCGTGATGAACACCAGAATAAGAGAGATATGTGAAGTTGATATTATAAGATGGAGCAAACAGCGAAAAACGGACTGGCACGATCATGTTTCAAAGAATGGACATCACCAGACTCCTCTATATTGCTTTGCATAATCAGCCTAATACGACTCGTCCTCGTGGAAGACCCCCTTCAAGATGGAACTACAGCTGGGAATCTACCTCACGGGAGGGGCAACACTCTGAAGAACAGACCACATAGGTCTACAACAAGGAAGAAGAAGAAGAAGAAGAAGAAACATAGTTCACCCTTTCTCTATATACATCGATACTTATAATAAATATTATGTAGGTATACCTCATTTTGTCTTAGTTTAACTTCAATCTCGTTTCACACTATCATTTGTTAATTGGAAACTATTATTTTATATTTGTGGTAGCATGTAATTGGCCTTATTTTAATTATTCTAAATGTTTTATTGTATATATGTTATTGATATCGCTGTATGTCATCCTTAATAAATAAATAAATAGATACAGCTATATTTCTGTAAATATCAATAACTTGAAATTATTGCGTAAATTTTCATGGTTGGTAGCAATATAATCGTACTTTTTGGGATCTTGGGGAAATCCGTGTAACTAGTTCTTCTAGACAGACGTTTCGGAGATCGTTGCAGTCTCCATCTTCAAGGTGGTTATTATCATATCCACCCTGAAGATGGAGACTGCAGCGATACCCAAAACGTCGGTCCAGACAGAATTTTTAGATTTGACAAACATGTCTTAATGCGCCCTTGAGGTGATTAGATCACAAAAATGGCGCTTAAAAAGTTTGCATATTATTATTATTATTACTACTATTATTTTTATTATCATAAAATAAGATATGCTCCTTGGTCTATTGCAGCAGTACAAGAAGTATAGATTTATCTATTATTTTTTGTGGAAGTTTTAGTTACTAACTGTGCGCGGGAGATGCCTATTGGTGGCGATGAGGTTCACAACATATCAAACCGCGGGGGCGAAAAGAAAATGATGGAATGCCACATAAAGTGTAGCAGTCCATTCTTTCTGCCTACCCTTTCGGGAAAACGGCGTGATGGTTGGTTAGTTAGTTAGTCTTTTTTGTTTACAGTTACAGTTACAGCTTACTGAAATATTTTTATTTTATATGCACTCTCTTCAAAGTATTTTATACCAAATTTAAATTGGACAGTTTGCCTTTCTGAGGCATTATCAAATGTCATTGCGAATCTCCTGGCTCCACAGCATAGAGGACTGGACTGACTTGAGGAGCATTGAGAAGCTTCGAGCTGTCAGTGACAAAGACGTCTACTCCTGGGTGATAGTGATCTAGTGTTAGATTGAGGGAAAATCTTTAGACTTCAAATCAATGGTTTAAAGTTTATAGCAAACGTTATGTTATTTGCAATAATCGATGCAAATGTACATTATGAATAGATAAAGTGGGAGTGTATGGAAGCAATTATATTGGAATAAAACAGTACCTTAGGTGCATTATGATGAACGTCGAACGAAGTCCCGGTCTATTATTAGTGAAGGAGGTGCGTATTGTTACGATCAAGACATAAATAATGTTTTATTTTTCTCTTGTCTCGAGGATGGTAATGAATCTTACTGTTTTATGTTGGTTGTCTTGTCATAGGGGTGGGCAGCTGGACGGCTGGACGGCTGGACAGATGGACAGGGCCCCGCCAGTAGCTCGGCTGCATCAGAAATATAACTCGTGCGGTTACATAATTACTATTCAATGTTTAGGTATGATTCCGTATTGTGAATGTTAGCATACTGTCTACAGAACACATGGGTTGATAACCCTTTTCTCTTTCTGAGTTATGTTTTTTTCAGGAGTAAACATTGAAATATTAATAATTTATTTATTGTAAATGATATCAAATATAGCTACATTTGATTATGCATTAGTAGTCCTCCTATCTCTTAGGCGGTCTTCCAGGTGGGCAGTGTCCGGAGGGGATTTCATAAGCGGCTGTATATGCAAGTCTGTCACCATCTATTCGGGCTACATGGTCCCTCCAGTATCTTCTTCTGGATCTACTCCACTGAACGATATCCTCTATTTCGTAAGTTTGTCTTATGTCTACGTTGCGGACCCGATCTCGGAGAGTTTTTCCAATAATTGATCTTAGGACCTTCATCTCCGATGTTCTTAGTAGTCCCTTGGTTCACAAAGTGTCGCCCCGCGTCTCTACAGCATACGCACGCGTGTTTTATAATTTCTGATCTTGCTGTCAGATTCTTTAGACATCCTGACACGGTAGAGGCTTTACAGACTTTTTCTCGTACTTCGGTATAAAGATCATTATGGCTGCAGATCTCTACTCCCAAATATCTGAAACTCATTACTTGCTCCACAGGTATATCATCACAGTTATTAATTTTTATTATTTAGTTTAATAATCATGTTGAATTAACCTAAATATATATTACAAAGGATTTTTTTATTTTTTTTATTTTTATTTTCATTACGTTTTTTACTAGCGTATTATTTTTATTTTCATAACGTTACTTTTGTTAGCATTTTCCCCCGCATTGATCTTTCTTTGCACAGTTTAATAACTGCTTTTAAAATCATCTTCACTAGTCATTATTATTGAGTTAAACCAAATTTAAATTAATTTATTTGATTTCAAATCGATGTATCAGTTACCTAATAGTTATGTACGCAATACCATAAAAACCAATAGTCACATTTTCCTTAAATTTGCAGTATAACTAGGTAATTTTCTGTCCACCCTGGAGGCTGGCGCTGCAGACGCTTATAAAGGTGAGTCATTCCTACTTAGGGCTAATCAAAAATCAGTTGAATGATAATCACACGAAGATAGTCATTGCTAATGATCAGGTAATTGATCGGATGCTGAGCGGCTGGGAGTATAAAGGAATGGATAACCATAAAATCTAATGTTTACTGATGTGCTGATATCGCGATGGCTCGGGACACATTATACGGGCGGAGGAATGTTCACTTTGTAAATTAAGATTTTTGCATTAATATAACATGAAATTTAATTACTTCTAAATTTTCACGATATTTTGTAATCGAAAGAATAAAAAATAATATAATAATGTAAGATCTTCTTTTCCAGAACTCTCCTGCTCTATTGCTGGACTCGCTGCCGCGTCCAGTTTGACCGAATCAGTTTATTTACTCAAAAACATTACAAACAGCATAAATGTTTAAGGCATCTATTGAGTACAGGTAAGATATTATACACATACAACATAATACCAGGAACGCATTAGTGATGGTTCGACATTAGGAAGACAAGATACTTTCCAAAGTCAAGAGTATGTGTCCCCTGAATGTACTTTCACTAAGAGGAGACTGCGTTTAGCAGACTAATTGCTCTTCCCACCGGTGTCACCAGAGGCACGATGCAACTATATATTACACGTATTTTTAATTATTTCATTTTAGGGCTTATAAACCAAAAATCTTTTTGAACAAAACTTCCTAGAATCGTATTTCACACTTTTTATAAATAAAATCAATCAAAACAACAACACACTATCATGCTGTTTCTCCAAAAATGTTGGCAGAGAAAATCGTCCGCTACACTACTCTATCCGGATATATCTCTCCAGATTCCTCCACATTCATTCTGCAAGTCATGCGCGTACGTCGATTCTTCCGACTTCTAACATTAAAATTTGATTAAATTTTTCATGCCATATTTTTCTAGTTCTTTCTTGACTCCGCAATCGAATCCTTATTCACATGGTCAACATATACTTTCTTACCATTCTTTTTTCATTTTTGTCCTAACCGAGGCAGTGATTCTTTCATAAATTTGTTCATAATACTTTTTTCCGCTCTACATTTCTTCCTTATATCTACAACTACTACTTCTCAGCGCTACATCCCGGTGTGTGGCTTGGCCTCCTCTACAACAGTCCTCCACTCGCTCCTATCCAGTCTTCTTTCACTCATCATTTCCTTGCTCTGTCTCTTGGTCTCTTTTCTCATCTGAAAAGAAGTTTTGGTGCTCTACCCTTGGGCATTTTTTTCTACATGGCCAGCTCACCGCAGTTATTGAGACTTACAGAATCTTACCACTGTTTGTTTCCTGGTCTTCAAGCTCAAGATTTATTTTGATTCTGTAAGTCCTATCCTCCAGTGTGGATCCAATATTTTTTCTTAGAATCTTCCTCTCAAATCAGTGTATGATATCAGAATTCTTTCATACGAAAATGTATCTTGCGTATAGTAGATGAATTGATGGTTTTAGTCAAGTATTCCGTACCGCGCCGCGTACGTGAACTTACTCCATGAAATGGTAATTCCCGAGACAAGGCGAGTACGAGCTACACACGTATACAGGTAGGTAGAGAAGCATGTATATGATATTAGGTGTACCTATAAATAAACATGCGTGCCTATAGGTACCGACATTATGTACATACATACTTATCAATGTACGCCAGTACATGTTTGCAGCATCCGAGTAACCTCCAAAATTCAACGCTATAGACTGTTCATTGCAACTCAATTTCATTGATTACAGGCTCTTATCCAATCAATATATTCATTAAAAATAAACTAAATCCTTTTTATCATCTTCTTCTTCTTCTTCAGTCTTCTTCTCTCCACTCCTGAATATAGCCCTTTTCCATTTTCTTCCACTCGTCCCTGTCTTGACCCTTCCGCATCCAAGTCGTTCCAGTTATTCGGGCAATATCGTCAGTCCATCTTTTATGTGGCCTCCCGACACTCCTTCTCTTTGTCCAAGCCCTCCACTGAAGTATTTTGGAAATCCAACGGGTTTAATACAACGGGTCAATCCTTTAAGTACAAAAGACTAATTTAAAAGCTTAACATTTTATAATTAATTCGAATGAGTGTAAGTGCGGGTGGCAGAGACTCTGAGAACAAGAGCAGAAAATATTCTTCGAGATTGCGTTTTAGAAATATTGATACGAAGAAGAAGGAAAGTGCATAATTTTTTACACAGAGAAGTGGCGTCTACAACACGAAATATGTTTGTGAAAAGTGGTGTAAAAATACGATGATTTAAAACATATTTTCAAATGTGAATTCACAATAAGAACTACTTCTCTCAAATTCTGAACATTCATATATCGTATCACGCACGTCGATTTCTCCCACTCCTCACGTGGTCGGCATTTATTGTTTGATTTATTTGTACGTGTCACGTTTTCCTCGTTTTTCCTTTTTTGTCGAATATGAAGATATCTTCGTGATTTGGCAAAACTTCTATTTAATGCGTAATATTTTTAATACTATTCCGAATAAAAATACAAGTTTGTTTTAACTAGGCTACTAGAACTTCAGACCAAGAAAAAGATGGGCGGATAGGGAGAAAATGGAAAGATCAGGAGAATGGAGAGAAATGGCCAGGAACAGAAGCCAGTCGAGAACTGTTGTGGAGGAGGCTAAGTCCCACACCATGTAGCCCCGAGAAAAAGAAGAAGACCACTAGAATAATTAGTTCCTACCTCATTCTCTTTATATCTGAAGAGTTCTAATTATTGTAATAAAAAATTGTTTGAAACTAATGCATACCTTTACAAATTTCAAAATTATTTTTACATAACAAAATGAAAATTGTCTTGTCTTAACATTTCAAACAAGACTAAGAGCATGGTGACATCAAGGCAACCAGTACGATGCAAGCTTGCATTAGATACTAAAATAATAGAACAAGTGATGCATTTCAAGTACTTATCTATTGATGTATCAAGCAGCAGTGACCTCTACAGAGAAATAAGTGAACTTCAAACAGAAGAAAAATGGTGTTTGGAAAAACAAAAATATGCTTAAGGAGAGCAAAATACAAATCTACAAGACATGCGTATGTCCTATAATGACATATGGAATAGAAACGAGAGCTGACACCATCAGAACAAAAGGTCTCCTAAGAACCACAGAAATGAAGACTCTCCGATCCGTTGCGGGAACGACACTCCGAGACAGAGTAAGAAATTCTGAAATAAGAAAGATCTACAATGTGGAAGATGTCGTGCGATGGGGAAGACTGAGAAGACGCTACTGGAGAGATCATGTGGAAAGAGCATGTTCTGAAAGAGTGATCAATATAGCCGCAAATAAAGTACCAACAGGAAATCGACCGGCAGGAAGACCACCTAAAAGATGGCGAGACAGTTGGACATCTGTATCCCAGGAACAGGCTCCGAGAAATAACAGGACACAGTCCTAAATAAATCAGAAGAAGAAGAAGAATAAATTGAAAATTATAAAAAAAAAAAATATTATTTTAAAACACAATCTTTTGACACAGAATAAAAATATATTATTATGTTTGTATTCAGAAAGTATGTATAAAAGTTGTCCGTTGAACATTGGAAGTCAAAAATCTTGTTTAGTGACAAACAAAAAGTGGTCAGTATGATCTCACCAGGTCCAGAATCATTTCCAGCACGAGGTCCTTTAGCAAAAAATCATCTTAAACAAACTCATAAAAATGTGATATTTAGTGTTCAGTATTCACTTTTTATGAATGCGAATGATTTAATGACTTCATTGTAGTAATTTAGGTAGTTCGGACACAGCACCTGGTGTACAGTTTGCGCAGCATTCCTCATTAGCGATTACATCTGGATTGACTGTACTAGGATGAAAATAGAAGACTTAAGTCGGAGTTACTTAATAGAGATGCGGCTCTCCCACATCCGCAGATCATCCGCTATTCACAGATTCTCGCATCTTCTTGGCGGAAACCAGATCAGTGCGTAACACGCTCCGACAGATAAAGAAATTTAATGTCTGATCGATACCCTTTAACTTTGTGGCCGGTCAATTAAAAATAATATTATTTTCACTAACCGATGGTAGAAATCGGATAAAATCTATTTATTTAATATTTGTCTTAATTTCGGATTTACGATTAAACGTCCAAAATCATTTGTAAAACTGTGCATTAAAAATATAGAAGCGAGGAAATGGGAAAATTACGAGAGCTGCCACAAAAAAACGGGTTTATTGTGAGAGTGTCAAAATGTATTAGTATGTATGAAAAAACGATAGTTTCCAAGGAGTTTTATTATAGTATTTATGTATGACATGTTTCGCCCTTCTAAGGCATTATCAAATGTCATACATAAATACTATAATAAAACTCCCTTTTTTCATACATAATAATAATTTAATAAGGAGTTTTACACCATTGTTCAAGAAACAATAAATAAGTTAAAAATATACTCTCATATAACACAAAAAAATCATTGCTTTTATTCAAGTTCTAATATTTCAACAACCAACCATTTTCACTGAGAAAAATGTGCGGAAAAGTTATGTATAATAAAGTACTGAACGACGAAATAAGGAAGAAATGAAAGGCAGATGATTGCATATTAATCGACGACCTTTGTGGGCGAGTGGTAAGTACATTGCCTGCCACCCCGAAGGTTCCGAGTTCGATTCCCGGCGAGGGCAGTGTGATTGTCACACTGTTTTAGGTCTGGTGTAGAATTCACGTGATAATAAAATGGCGATAGATTAACTACCTATCATATGTCACGAGAATCGATTTGGCTCATGCCGTCATGATGTAAGGAGCGATTCAACAAAATAATAATAATAATTAAGTAAAATTAAAAATTTATCCCTGAGATGGTTTGAGTTTATGGAAATAATGGATGATATTAGAATGGTTTTTAAGTTGTATACAAGCAGTATGAGTGGGAAAAATTGAGGACGACCGAGGAAAACATGTCATGAATAAATTAATAAATACTAAAAGGCGGCCATATTCGCAGCCGGAAAAATTTACGAGAGTACATGTAATGGTGCATGAATATAAAGGAATCACGAGAGGTATATAAGGATAGAGAAGTATGTCGGCCCATCCTCTCTTTCTACCTTTCCGGGATAACGGCGGGTTATGTATATAATATTTGTATTATTATTATTTATATATTTTTTATATGTAATAATTTTAACAAAACTCATAAAATTACAATCGCACGGAATGTGCCCCTTTTGAAGGAGGACATTTTTACTAATCTGAAGACTTTCCCAGCGGGGACCACCGCATCGCTGATTGAAAAAACAATAATACTCCAAGGTATTTATCATTTAATGTAAATAGCACATCTATCATGTGAAGACTGGCCAGGGGAGTATACGCTCAGAGGCAAAACCACACAAGTGACATTTTGAAAAAGGCACTTTGGAAAAGTCTTGATGGAATTAATTAATCAATGAAAATATGAATTGTTATATCCAATATTGTTTGTTTTCTGTTTCGTGATTTTCATTTATTTTGTATAGCTGATATTCAAATCAAAGCAAATTGATTTTTCTTTAACCTAACAGACATTATAAATTTAAAAAAAAAAAGGTTGAAGATTTGGAAGAATGCATCGATATTGTACCTTATTCATGATGCATCGATATTGTACCTTATTCATGATCAAGTACGACGCTAATAAAGCTGAATACTTTCCAATATTTTGAGTATTTTCATTTTAAACATTGTTATACATAATTAAATTCGAATAAACACGTCAATTTTCTTATAAGTTTTGTAATAATTTATGTGAATGGCATATTTCGCCTGTCTAAGGGAGGTATTTTTCACAAATTGTAATAAAACTTTTATAAAACAGACGTTTTTATTCGTAATATCATTGTTGAAGAAACAATAAATATGAAAAATGTCTCCGAAGAGAATATGTTTTTTAATTTGATTGCTTTCCCACCATTTTCCCACTTTTGAGGCAGGTTGGTTCTGCATGTTGGGAGATAAAACAGTCTGTGGTGACGCTGTCGAAGGTAACCATCCGAAACATAAAGATGTATACCATCCCAGATGACGGAGTTCTCAAAGAATCTCCTAATAATTCTGAAGAAATGGGTAGGGTGTGAACCCATTCCTTCTTATCTGAAGACTATACCACGCATGCCTAAGAGAAATGCGGTGGTATAAGGCCACGAATAACTACCAAAATCCCTAATATAGGGATATATTTAAATTTGTAAATATATATTACATGGTTCATCTCCACTCTTTGTTCGGTGATGAAATATTGGAAGATGTTTACTTGGAGCAATTACTTCACAAACTTAGTATTCGCGTGTCAACTTGGGACACTATATCAACATGTCAATATAACCAATAACAAAAATTGTTCACAAAATATAATAATTTTATGAAATGACGAATTTTTATGAATTAAAACACTTTAAAATATTTGAGTTACCATAATAACGTTCTCTCGATTGTGAAGGTACAAAGCTAGCGAAACACGCCGAGAAAAATAAACTCATAAGTAAAAAAAAAGAGTTATTCATAAAAATTATGGAATTCCACAGTGTTAAAGCCTTATTTATCTAAAATTATCTGAAATAAAAAAAATTCTTCGATATAAACTAGAATCTACATATATATAGAGTTAATAATAATACAAACAAACAAACATATCATCACCCCGTTTTCCCGAAAGGGTAGACAGAGAGAATGGACCGCCACACTACTCTACCCCGACACACCTCTCAAGCTTCCTCCATATTCATACACTGAAGTACGTTAATTCCTCCAACTTCTAACATGGCCAACCTTTAAAATTGGGTTTATTTGGTGGCATACAATGTTTTTATCGACTCCGCAATCCATTAATGTCGTATACTTTCAACCATTCTTTCTTCATCCATGCGTGTCCAAACCAACACAGTGATTATTTCATAATGTTGTTAACTAACCAACTAACTACCCAATACGCCATTTCTCCGAAATGTTAGACAGAAATATTAGACCCCCACTTGTTTTCCTGAAATACTTCTCTCGATTCCTCAGCATTCATACATAGTGTAATGCACGCACGTCGATTTCTACGACTTCTCACGTGGCCGACATTCAATATCATATTCATCAAGCATGGAACTGGCAGAAGAAAGATGAGAGCAGAATAAATGCGGTAGAGATTAGGTCCCTAAGATGCTGATATTAGAAAGGAATGTAGAGCGAAAAGAATGTATTATGAACAAAATTATGAAAGGATCGTTGCGTTGGTTCGGACATATGAAGCGCACTGATGAGGAAAGAATGGTTAAAAATGTATACATGTTTACGTATACGGAGTCGAGGTAGACTGAGGAAAACATGACATGACCAAATTTATCAAAATTTATAGGTTGGTCATGTTAGAAGCCGGAAGAATCGACGTGCGTGTATGACTCGCTGTATAAATGTGGAGGAAGCTAGAGGGGTGTGTCAGGATAGAGTAGTGTGGCGGTCCATTCTCTCTGCCTCTGAGAAACGGCGTGATGGTTTGTTGTTGTTGTTGTTGTATTCTCCCATAATTTTTGTAAAAATTGTCTAACTTGAAAATTATCAAAATGTCATAAGGCGATATAGCTATTGCAAAATATATTTACATATGACTGGCTGATTACGTTTTCTAATGTTTACTTATCCTGGGATACTTGTTCCCAGCACAGTTTCGGAACCAGGGATCTTTCACGGCCCTACTAATAGTCGCCTTCATTATATTATATGAACGCGCGGTAAGAGCCGCAACCTTTATAGTTTTCAATAATAACCATTAGTTATGCGATCATTAAAAATACAGTTTATTATGCATACATAAGATAATGAATAATATAAAGCTTGCTTATTTTTGACATTCGATAGTTTATATATTGTGTGGTTTTTTTTTTTACTTATTTGAAATACTACACGATTTTTTGGTATTAATAGCGGACAAGATAATACACGAGAGAACAAGATAAAACAAGACAAAGGAAGATTTCATATGAAAAGTGGGTATTTTAGAATTTTCTTCGACTAAAAAACATTTACGAGCGTCAATGACAAGTATTTTCAGTTCGGATGTTTAACACGTTTTCCTTTTTTTAAGTTTATTTATATTTTATCATATCTAAACGACGTATACGAATCTAAGTGAAGAGAAAGACCTAAGTTAAATATCTTCTTATTCTTCTTTAACAGCCGTTGTCGTCTACTGCTGGACATAGGCCTCCCCCATACTACTCCATGTATGACATGTACGGGGGGTGGTTGGCATTACAACGCCACGCTTGCCAGACGGGTTGACGAGGTGTCCTTCCACGTTAGCCTATGCATCAATATTATCCACCGAGGTTATTCACACTTGATCTCTAACATTTTTCATAGTTTCCAGGGGAGACCAAAGTCGAGGAGGTGTGGATAGGTACATGTGATCGGATCAATCCTCCAGCGTAGCATGACCAACACCGCGGTGATGGCCATACACCGCTCGAAGAGTCAATAGGATCCCCCTTACTCCCCCCTGTAGGAAAATGTAGGAAAATGTAGCCCAATCAAAATCTATGGAAATATTAAATTTCGTCCAGTCGTAGAAATCGACGTGCGTGTAGAACACAATGTAAGATAGTTGAAATAGGTGTGACAGATGGAGTATCGTTTGATTAGCGGTATAAGGGTTAAATCCACGTGTTTTACGAGTACTTCTGAAATAGAACTGCTATATGTTCACTATGAAAAATTTGCTTTTCTAATAAAATTATATAATTATAAAATGATCTGAAAATCCATTGTTTTGGCTAAACATTTTGTTATTTCAACATTATTTACTCTTTAAATATAAATCTGTTAAAAATATTAAAATTAAGTATATTTTGTCGCGACAGACGTTTCGCTAACCGATGTTAACATCGTCAGTATTACAATCAACTAAAAAATACAACAGAAAGACTTAGTTTATATACAAAATTATAAAGAACAGGAAAGAGCTGTCGACAAAATATAATCAATCGTGATATTTATAACAGATTTAAAAAACTAGAAATATAAAATTATCTTTAAAAATAAATTTATATTACCAAATTGAAAAGTTTCATTGTGAATTTACCTTAAGATTGATTCCTGTTTATGAATACAAATTTTATTTACATTATAATTAAATCCAAATTATTTATAACGTCGATGAGTCAAAATTTGACGCAAATGGCAACAAAATTCGCAGAAAAAGCGAGACTATTTTAAACAACATGTTTGTTTGTTGCTTATTAATAGTTCCTCGGAAATAACATGATGAAAGTTATAAAAATATTTTCGTAAATAGTTACTAAAAATACGATTTTGTTATTTTCCTTAATTAAGAATGTTTCGTGTTCACGTTGGTAGTGATGTGATTACTTTTTTATTACTCCTATTTATAACATCCAATCGATAATTGTTTTTAAAAACATCGGAAATGTATTGTATAGTATACCTACTCTCCGACACACACTGCTGATGTTCATTGTTTTTAATATATTCGCCTTCACTTTGTGTAGTAACTACACATTTTAATAAATTCTTCTTCTTTCGGTGCCGTGTCAGGTCCCCCCAACGTTGGCGATTGTATACGTTGATATTTTTTATACAACACTTATATAAAAAAAAATTACATAGACATGTTTCGGACAACCAATCCTTCTTCATTGATACATATTTAAAATATTATAAAATTGTTTACATGATCTGACAGATTTAAACGTTCCAAAATAAATCTTTATAACATCTGTCAGATCATGCAAACAATTTTATACTATTTTAAATATGGAATGGGGAATGCTGTATTACATAAAGCGATCGCTTAACCCAACCAATGATAGGTTATAAGTCTTGTAAACGCCTCGACCACCATATTCTGTTTCCAAAACAATTTACATCTTATTCTCTATTGAGATACAATTGATCCTTAAAAATAATTAACCCACAATGGGTAAAATCCACTATTTGTTTACAAGTATTTCTATACATTCAAAAACAAAAAAATATGTTTAATATGTATCTTTATAATATGTATCACTGAAATCACTCTTCTGCAATGATAACGTAAACTTGAAACTCCGCCAGAGAATGATCAAATGCTATGTGTGGTCTGTTTTATTGCACGGGTGTGAAACTTGGACCCTGAAAGTTAATTCAATGAACAGACTGGAAGCATTTGAAATGTGGCTCCATCGCCGAACGCTCAGAGTTCCCTGGACATACATGGTTACCAATGCCGAAGTCGAAGAGTTGACAGGGAATTGTTATCAACTATCAAGGTTCGAAAGATCTCATATCTGGGTCATATATTGCGTGGGGAAAGGTACCACTTTCTCCAACTGATATTGGAGGGGAAAATTGAGGGACGCCGAGGGCCCGGAAGGAGACAAATGTCCTGGCTACGAAACTTGAGGGAGTGGACCGGCATCCGAAGTGTAGAGGAGCTGTTCCGAGCGCCGCAGGACAGGGACAGATACGAGGTGATCGCCAACGTCAGGGGGACCCGACAGGGCACTTGAAAAAGAAGAAGATGAAGAAGGACTGGTTGGCCGAAACCTTTTATTTTTTAATATAAGTGTTGTATATACAAAGTGTATAAAAAAGAAAAAGAAATATAAATTAATCGTATTATTTATTAGTCCGGATCGTCCATGTCAACATGTGCAACATCGGAAAAACATTATGTGTTATTACATTATGGGCTAAATTAAAAAAACGGTGGATTCGTGGAACATAAATTAAATAGACAAATGTGCACCATCTAAAAATAACATTTTGTATTAAATTATTTTTATTTTGTTATTTTATTTTATATCATTGTATTTTATATTATTTGTTTTAGATTTATTTTGTGGATGTTGGAAGATCGAAGTGTGGTCGGGAGATGCCTATTGGTGGCGATGAGGTTCGCAACCCATCACACCGCGTCTCCCGCGGGGCGAAAAGAGAAGGATGGAGTGCCGCATCAGTAAAAGTGTGACAGTCCATTCTCTCTGCCTACCCTTTCGGGGAGACGGCGTGATGGTTAGTTAGTTAGTTTTTTATTATAAAATAATTATCATAATAAAATGATTTCCATCAAGAGATTATTAGATTATATAGTTCAATGCATGGTGGGTCAGTTGAGGATGGTCGAAGATAACGCGGCCTTAGCTCGGTGTAGGGAGCAATGCAGCTGGTTGTATAATGACGGAGGCTGCAGGGAGTATGCGGGTAGAGTACGTACTCGCACAGTGAATGTACTCGTACAGTGTGATGCGGTGCGGTGGCCAGACCGGTCCTCCGGTGTCTCTACACGCCAGTCGCCACTGCGTCTGCCCTCTCTACTCTCTACTGCGAGGCTGCGCCGCGAGAGGAACTGCCTCAGCGGACACTAAAACACCGCCACTTCGTGATTGAGGAAAAACTTCAACTCACTCTTACCTACCAACATTGATAAGATACAACGCTTAACCGTAATCTTATGATTCGATTTTTTTAAATAATAAAGATTCTATATGATGCTTCAACATTATTAAATGTTAAAATTTTGAAACACTTATCAAAATTTACTTTTATGACATTGTCGCGACAGCTGTTTCATCAACCTATGTAATCATCATCAGGTGTTACAATAATTAATTTCTAACACATGATGATGTAAACTTGGCTAGGTGAAACAGCTGTCACCACAATCTCATTAAAAAAATCGTAATACGTATAACAACAGTGTTTCCAAATTATAACTAACTAACTAATTAACTAACCATTACGCCGTTTCCCCGGAGGAGAAGGCAGAGAGGATGGATTGCCACATTGTTCTATCCTGACATGCACGCTCGTCGATTGTTCCTACTTCGAACATGGCCGCCTTTCAGTAATTGATTAATTTGGTCATGCCATGTCTTCCTTGGCTTTCCTCGACTTCTTTTTCTATTTACACTACTTGTATATATATTTTTAACTATTCTTCCAAATTATAACATTTAATAAAAAATAACATCTGTTTTCCAGAAGAATTAATATATTTTATGGGAATAACACCCTTTGCCTTGCTAAGACATTGCAAATGAGACATTTGATAATGCCTTAGCAAGGTGAATTCTGACATTTCCCATAAAATATAATAACACTTTAAGAAGACGTACGTTTTCAATCGTATTACTTAAAAAAACAAATAATTGAGAGATAAATTAAAACGATATTTTTTATTTCCTTTATATTCGCCATCACTTTGTGTTGTGAATTAACATTTGATTAACTTTTTGAAAACATTGTATTATCACAACACTTTTTTGCGCTTTTCACGGACGTGTTCGGGACACAAACTTCCCATCTTCAGTGTATAAATTTTAACCTTATTATTAAAATTCAGATGAAGCGCAAAAAAGTGTTTAGATAATACAATGTTGCCAAAAAGTTATTTGTTGTTTTTTACGATAATATAAATTTATAAAAAAATCATATTTTTAAGCACGCATATAATTTAAAAACAGCGTCTACTAATACAAATTACAAATTAACGTTACATAATAAATACATAACCAAACTGAATCAACTTTTTTCTACACAAATGAGACATTACAAAATTTAGGTGACTTACTAGGACATAAAATAATTTAATAAAAACAACAATTATTCAATAAAAATTTACAACGTATAAGAAGAATATATTAAGGAGCAATAAAATAAGAAACAACAAGTTTCTGAAGATTCCAAGTATTTTGACATCAGTAGGGCAGTTCTCTTTCTAGAAGTGGTAATATATCATATTCGTGTGAATCACTTAATTTGTGATGTGGCATTATTAAAAATAGTTTTAAAAAAATCTATATTTTGTTTTTACACCAATTTATTCATTTCAAGGAATTACCGGTTTTGTCCAGCAACAATTTCTAAACAAATTTCTAAAATAAGCTATTTTTTACTTATAAATAATCATACCTCCCATCGTCAACATACTCCAACGGTGGGAGAAAACAATTACAGTTCTGTGTCCAAAATATGAAGCCAAGTGTTATTTAATTTAATTTTTTTGAGGGGAACAAACAGCGATTTCAATATACATATATAAACACATAGAGACAACAAAACAAGGCCAATCACATGCTACCACAAATATTATATAACCAGGTGCATAAAAAGAATAAAGTAAGTAAAGTAAGAATAAAGTAACATAATATTTAGTGAGTCAAAAAGAATAATAGTAATACTAGTAATGATGAATAATTAAAAATAAATTAAAAAATTAAAAAAAATAGAGTAGCATAGTTTCATTCGCCCCAAAGAGTTGCTTCAACCATTTAAAAAAATACTTTCATTAAGATGGAACACATTGATGTTATTAAAACACTTATTGTAAATGTCGCATATCCGGTACATTGCAGCGCTCTAAGCGTAGTTGGTCCGATAAGCAAGAAGGTGGAATATTTGGTTCGCAGTGTGTGAAGCACAGGGGTATTCAGTAATTAGTTTGCTTAGAAGTTCGGAGTTGTCAATTTTGAAGTGTATAATTTTGTGAAGCAACATGATATTGTTAACTGTTCGCCCATTTTCGAAAGAGTCCAAGGAATAAAAAATAAGGACAGAAATTGATGTGTTTAATGAAAGTTTTTTGGGCTCTTTAAATGCTTTGAATATGCGCTGCATAGTAAGGAGACAAACGGGAGATGCGTAACACCTGATGATGACAACATAGATTGACGAAACACCTGTCGCGTAAAATAAAAATACAATTATGATACATAAAACAAAGTTTTTTAATTTAACAAGTTTATAAAATTATTGCAGTAAATTCCACTTTGGTTTACAACTTCGACCGGTTTCGGCAGCTCAGTAGAATTGAACTAAATATATATTTTATTATTTTTATTATTTACAATGAACTTCTACCATCAAATTCCAATAATATTAATTAATCAAAAGTTAATTTAGTTAACTTTACACTTCGAGAAATAAACCGAGGAATATTGTGGTGGCGGCATAAGACTAGTAGCTAGTATCCTAAAATAGAGAATGTCATCAGCCTAAAGCTTGCAGAGGAATTACTTACTTCGCATGCACTGATAGTGTGTTAAGTATTTTATATTCAGGATATGACCCTTCACATTCTCTCCATCTATGCACCTTATATACTACAATATTACTACTTCTATAAGAGTAGATTGCTCAAACTATTTGTCACATAAGGATAAAAGCTTAGTACAAGCGGTAAGTATAAGGTGGTCGTCTCTAAAAGAAAATGCATCAAATAAAAAATATTGTGTATTAACTGCCTTGTTTTGATTGCATGTCAAAGATGCATTTCAATAGAATGGACTAAAAGAAACACCAATTTGATGTTAAATAATTTACGTGGCACAATGTAAAAATTCACTTTCCGTAAATCAAAATTATGTCACACATCGATTATTTGTATACTCACTTTTTACAACCTACAGAGTTACTGTGTAAAAAACTTGACGCGGAGATGGGTCTTCAATCAAATCGCTGGAACTTTAGTTATTACGCGTGGAGTAATTAAAATTTCAACGCATACAAAAAGAGATGATTTTAAAATACTCGCATCTTTAGATTGCTGAAGGGCTAATATTTTTTTGCTACTTGGTGGTATTAAACTGTACTTAAATTTAGAATTAAACGTATCGCCTTGATCGCAGAGGTCGCGCGAGACTCCGCGCCGCCCGGCCAGGTGTGTGCCCCGAGGCAATATCCTCTCAAAATACCAACATCCACAAAGATTTTCAACCAAAAATCAACTTTAATCAGTATACATTTAAGGGTTATTCTCTCGTCCGCATCTTAATAGATTTGGTGGCATTTGAGTATGAAAAACTTCCCGCGTAAAAGACAAAAATAAGCCCGAGCGAAATTAGAATGCACTTGTATGAAAATCACACGCCGTACGGGCGAAGGTCGTTTGGACGCCGTTAAAAAATGCCGAATCGAATAAAAAGGTAGTAATTAGGAATGTGATACAGGCCGGAATGATATATTTAAAACAAAACGAAACCAAACTGTGGGAAGCGGCGGCCTGCCCAGTACCTACCTGCCCACTACCTGCCCACTGCCTAGCCTCACGGAACCTAACCTAACCTCACTCACGACTTGACAATAATCCGACTATAACTTCTTATACATATAACAAAAATACAATATTTAAAACACTAATTTGGCACAACATATCAGACCAAATCAGTTACTTATTTTGTTTTTTCTCAAAACATATTACAAACAACAATTATAGTTTGGCATCTACCATATTAAGAACAGATAAAATATAATATATAATACCAGGAACACATGAGAGATGGTTTGAGACCAGGAGCCTTCGAGCAATATTTTGTTGTTTAAATAGCGAAATACTTCTCGGGAAACTTCAATACTTTTATGAGAGTCCTGCTAATTATAGCTGTTTTAAACATTCGATAATGCCCTAGGAAAGTTGAAACATATTAATCCCAAAAAAAAATGTATTCAATATTTTGAATGTATGCAAATACTTGTAGACAAATACTGGATTTAAGACGTGGTGTTCGTATGAAGGGCGTAACGGGGAATGTTGTATTACATAAAGCGATCGCTTAACCCAACCAATGACAGGTCATAAGTCCTGTAAATGCCTCGACCACCATATTCTGTTTCCAAAAAACAATTTACATCTTCGTCTCTACTGAGATAAAATTAATCCTTAAAAACTTGTATTATTATAAATGCTTTTTGGGGGCTTTTTTATTGTTCAAAAAACATTTTGAAATAATTTTTTTTTTTTTGCTTCTTGAACAATGATATAAAATTCCATATTAAATAATTAATACGATTAAAAACGTCAGTTTTCTAGAAAATTTATTACAATTTATGGGAATGACATGTTTCGCCCGTCTCAAGTATTATCAAATGTTTACATTTAGTAACGCCTTGGATAGGCAAAACATGTCATTCCCATAAATTATAATAAAATTTCTAGAAAAGAGACGTTTTCATTCGTATTGACTTAAAATAAATATTTGTAAAATTACAGATCCCAGAGTGCGAGATTATATTTGAAATGTAATTTTTATATTTTATTCTAATAAAGGTATTTGAATATACGAGTATCTATTGAAAAACATGGTACTCCGAAAAGAACCTTATTGCATACTCCACATGCTTCTTCAGGGTAAAATTGTTTACACTAAAGAAGGCCGAGTGCCATCTGAAACATATTTGTGAAGAGTGTAATAGAATGTTTTTAAAAAATTATTCAAATATAAATCCTCAACTCATTTGTTAAATAATATATTAGAGATGTAGTCGTCGTTGGCATACAAATTAATATAAATGAAAACGTCTGCTTTCTAGAAGTTTTATTGTAGTTTATGAGAATGATATATTATGGCTTTTATAAGGCATTATTTACTGTGACATAAGAATTTTCGTGTTGATTATTTAATGTGGAGTTTAACATCATTGTTAGAAACTACAAAAAAAACGTGTGTGTATACTCGTATACGTACGCACGTAAGAAGTTTGGTTTAACAAAATAAGATAATTTTTTTACTACACAATGTGCAATAAATGTATTTAACTAACTAACCATCACGCCGTCTCCCCGAAAGGGTAGGCAGAAAAAATAGACTGTCACACTTTAACCGATGCGGCACTCCATCCTTCTCTTTTCGCCCCGCATGATTATCATTTTTCATAATTTATTTATTATGTATTATTGATGTCTGTCTTCGTCGGGTACCTTCAAAAATGTACTTCTTCTGTATTACTAATATTGTAATTATTATTATACTAATATTTTAGGCATAGGTTCGTTCTTCTCATTAGTGTTTTCAAAGAATTCGAAATAATTGAACAAAAATAGTTCGTTTGTACTTTTTAACACTTTTTACGACTAACTTCAATCATGTCACATTTCATGACATGTTTTCGCGATTTGAAAGTTAGCACGCATGAATAGTCAGGCCGTTTTTATCATTGATGGCCAATCTCATAATATAGCACTTCCGAAACAGGGTACGCGAACAGTTCTCGATTTTATCCTCTACTAAACGCCCCAAAAAAAGTAACTTAATAACTAAACTTAACACCGTCTCCTCGAAGGGGTTGGCAGAAAGAATGGAGTGCCATACTTTTATTTCCTGACATCTTTCTCTCGATTCCTTATAATTTTTAATATTTGATAAGTTTAACGTGAGACCTGCGATACCGAAGATATTGTCAGATGGGGCAGGAAAAGAAGACGCTTCTGGCGCTACGTAGAACGAATGTGCGACGATAGACTCCCCCAAGCAGCCGCAAACAACGTGCCAATGGGAACTCGCCAACCCGGAAGACCTGCGAAGAGATGGCGAGACAGTTGGAGTTCTGTGTCCCAGGAGACCTCGACGCCATAAAAACAGATCCAGAGATCTATTAAAAGAGGAATAAGAATAAAAAGATAAGTTTAACTTTAAAAACTTTTTATTTTCAGACATGTGATAAGGATACCTCTAGGAGCATTTCTTATGATGAAATTTAAGGCTTATGACAGTAGAAATGATAATCAGCGCAGTGTAGAGAGTATCGCGATCACATAATAGCGATTAGAGGTACGAGCCTGACACCCAGCGCGCCGCGCCGTGCGCACTGCACGTCGCGCGGTGCGGCCTATCGCCGGGACATCTCCGGGGGATACATCAAATTAATTGATATTCCAGTCCTTAATGCAGTGTAATGAAGTCATTCCCTGGCCGCCTGTGGGAATGAACACATTAAAAAAAGGATCAAACTCCAGAACTGGAGATTGAATTATAGCTCGCGAACATTAACTCACCCCGGGGTGGCTTCCAACATGTGGGTCGAACAAAAATACACAAAAAAACTTTTTAAAAACATATGTAATTGAGACTCTTGCGTAGTAGAAAGGAAACTTCTTAACTAGAGCTTAGCTGTTGATTTCATACATTACTTTTTACTCATTTGTTGAAGATATTTATTTTTGGAATAAGGACATTTTTAATTTGAGAAAATCTACTATTTTTCCTAGAACAATGATGTTAAACGCAATATTACATATTTAATAATTAATACTTAAAACTCCAAATTAAATAATTAATACGAATGAAAACGTCAGTTTTCTAGAAGTTTTATTATATTTTATGGGAATGACATGTTTCGCCCTTCTAAGGCATTATCAAATATGCATACATTTGATAATGCCTTAGAAGGGCGAAACATATCATTCTCATAAAATATAATCAAACTTCTAGAAATGCCGCCAATATAATTATAAAAATTGTGATAAGGTGTTAAAACTGCAATAAGAGTGACCTTGAAAAAGAAGAATGTATGACAAATTGTGACATAAGTGCGAACGGTAAAAAAACTTGAGCAAGGTACCAAATTTATTTATCTAGGAAGCATGTTTACAAGAGATTAAAAAATGGGGAAAGACATCAAGTCGGTGCTGGGAACAAAATAAATCATCACTTCAAATAGAAAATTACCCACTATAGCAAATATGGCAGCACATAATGGAGTTCTAGTGCAAAACCTTATGTATAGAAGTGAAGCTTTGAGCTGGCAAAAAAATGATGAAAGTAGAATAACTCGTGCATGTTAAAATGTATGAATGTAGTGGAATCTAGAGAGGTGGGTCAGGACAGATCAGTATGGCAGCCCATCGTCTCTGCCTACCCCTCCAGAGAAACGGCGTGATGGTTAGTTAGTTAGTTAATACTGTGAAATTCGATAATGACGTTTTTACGACGCGTTTACGTCACCATAGTTTAAAGCGATCTTCTAAAAACCTTTGAAACACGTCAAGAAAAATAAACTCGTATTTGTTTGAAATAAATAAATATATACTCGTTATTGGAAAATTCATAAATAAAATCGTATAAATATTGTATTAGTTTCAGTTCAAAATTTTGTGTTAAAGTGAAAATATTTTTTCTCGTAAAGCTAATTAATTTGTCAGACGTGGTGGTCGTAAGAAGCGCGGAATGGGAAATGTTTTTAAACATAAAGCGATCGCTCAACCTAACCAATGACAGGTCATAAGTCCTGTAAGAGCCTCGGCCACCATATTCTGTTCCCAGAAAACAATTTACATATTCGTCTCTATTGAGATACAATTAATCCTTATACATAATTAATTAGATATTGGAAAAATCGAAACTTATTTACTGGTATGAGAGGTAATATCGTTTGGCTTATTGTGTTCGTAATTTTATATTTTAACAAATAGAAAATCAGTAAGATCATATAACAGTTAACATTAATGAAATAGTAGAGTTTTAATTATAAAATGATGTTTCTGACTAAAACAGTTGAAGGAGCTGTGGCGAGGGCGGGGGCAGTAGAGGAATGCGGCCCACACGCGAGCGATCCCCGGGAGATAGGGGAAGAACAAATGTTGATTAAACACATAAATCCCGCGCCGGCCCTGTGTGCGTTCTTCAGCCCTTAAGCCGCCTCTGCCCTTGTTAGCAGTCGGTAGGCACCGGGGGCTGCTTTACTTGCAAGTGCTACGCGTAGGGAAGGGGTGCGAATGTGACAACATCTTTGCTGTATCGATGTTTTATTTTACTAATGTTTATGACTATTCGTTTTGTAATCAAAATTTTATGATTATAACCTTTAATAATGATATGATATTAAATAATGTATTGTTTCTTGAACAATGACATAAAATTCCTTCATAAATAATTAATACAAATGAAAACGTCTGTTTTCTAGGAGTTTCTTTCTAATACTCGTATATGGGAAAGACATGTTTTGTCTGTCTAAGGCATTATCAAATGTCTTTCATAAATATAATAACATTTTAAAATGCATTAGACATGCGAAACATGTCAGTCCCAAAAAATATCATAAAACTAATATAAAACAGAAGTTTTCATTCGTATTGTGATAATTATTATGATATAATGTTTCCGAAATCAGTAAACCTTTGTTAAATTATTATTCTTTTTGTTGAATAGCTCATGACTCTAAAATCTATGTAAAGGGTAAAGCTCTCATATTGATTATCAAGGCATAGAAATCAGTTGGTGGTCTAGGGGATAGAACGCTTGGCTCCTGATCCAGGGGACTTGAGTTCGAGCCTAGACCCGACCAGATTCCTTCTTCAAAATATTGACATATTTTCTGCTCATATTGAAGTTTGTAAAATGAATTCTAATATCATTGTTTTAAATCTTCAGTGTCAGTCTTTAAAAAAATGTGATAATGGTGGCTAATCTACCGCCATTTTATTGTCACGCTAATTCTGCAGCAGCCTAAAGACAGTGTGACAATCATACCCTGATCACCGGGAATAGAACCCGGGACCTTCGGTACGGCAGCCATAGCTTTTGCCACTCTATTGTCAGTGTATATGTTACGCAGAAAAGGTCACGATATGACACATACATTCATGTTATTTTAATATTTTTTGACAGTCTATTTGTTAATAGAACTTTATTGATTATATTTTTTGTATATTAAAAAAAACTAACCATTACGCCGTCTCCCCAAAGGGGTCGGCTGAAACAATGGACCACCACACTGTTCTTTCCTTATATATTATTTCGCTTCATTAACATTCATACATCGTGCCATACATACGTCGATTTCTCCGACTCCTCACGGGAACGACATTTAATATGTAATTGATTTGATCATGCCACGTTTTCCTCGGTTTTCATCTATTTTTGTTTCACTTACGTCATTTATAATAAAATATAAATAATATAATAAAAAAAGGAAAACGCGTTGAACATCTGAACAGAAATTACTTCAATAAATACGAGTATTACCATAAATTCAAGAATATGTAGAAATGTTAGATGTATCGATTGATGTCGATTGCAGGACAATATAGCCCGGCCTACCTATCTAGTGCTTGTATCGATACATCACCCCGCCCTTGTCCCCGCAGTGTCCCGGACACAAGATTCCAATCCAAATTGTTATGTTTTTATAAATAATTTGTAAGGCCGTGTTTAGAGTCCATTTCACCTCCAATTAGATGCTATTTTGTCGTAATTTAAGGGTCATTCGAGGGGAAGGAATGGCGTTAATGGGGTTATTAATAGGAAGAATCCCTCTCCTTGTTAGCTTTACAGGTAAATGTGATACATCTGAATTAAATCTGGTTTTATTAACGTGACTTTATTTGAAAATAAATGTACTCATAAATACTCATTTTTTATTACAATTATTCAAATTTTAAGAATTTTTATTTATTGTTTATTGAATAATGGTCTTGAACAAACTCCATATTAAATGATAAATACTTACGAGTATCTTTCTTCCCTGCGGGAGACGCGGTGTGATGGGTTGCAAAATAAAACACATAATGTTCTTTTAAATGGTGGACATGTTTTCAGCTGGACTATCCGGACTTTTGTGTTTATTAAGTTTATTATTATTAAAATTCTTTAATGTATATTTGGAAAAAATGGTTTTAAGAATAATAGAACAATAGAACAGAAAAATAAAACATTTGATAATGCCTTAGAAGGGCGACATGATAGACGTTTTTATGTATATTAATAATTTAATATGGAGTTTTACATCATTGTTCAAAAAACAATAAATTAGAATAATAATGTTATTTAACCTGGTGCTGCAGCAGGACCATGGAGGCATAGGAGCCTGGATGCCCAAGCAGCCCTTCATAACAAGTACTATGAGAGTCGATCCCCTAGCATGGATTCCTAAGTATATCGAGCCGGAGAGACCAGACCAATCAAAACCCTGTACGCATCTAGACCAACCGGAGAAAGACCTCTAGGAAGGCCTAGACAGCGCCTAATGAATACTGTTCTGGCTAGGTTGGGCGAATCGGATTGCTGGGAGGAGCAAAAGGCACAGGATCGAAGATCTTCGAATTAAATCATCATGGAGGCTTAAACTCTGCAAGGGTTGTGTGGCCATAGGAAGTAAGTAAGCGTTATTTGAAATGGGGGAAAATTCCGAGAATTCCTTCCGCGATAAGACGGGATGTTAGGGCCCCGCGCGGAGTACGGGACATCTCTTAAGACATTGTTTTTGTCGCTCGGATACTCCCTGTTTGTGCCTTTGTTTGTGGAATGTTCCCACATTCGACTGATTCACAGTATAATGCGCAGGAATCCAGCCAGTGAGGTCCACGCTCTAATATTCTACGCGTGAGATTAATAGTTACGTCTGCCATCGACAATCATTTAATACTTTTAGAAACATGGTATTATAATAAGATTCGCCCGTCAATACAGATATGGTGTTAGAGGCAGGACAAACTGAAAAACGAGAGCATTCTTGCTGAGGTTAATATGACGAGAGTTGAGGCTGCCATCAATCAGGGACTGCACAGGGCTGTTAACGTCATAAGAATGCCTGAGACTAGAACTAGACTAGAAAATGAAAATAATGTTTAATCCACTTTTGAATTAATTTTTCTCGACATTTTTCGATAGTTTTGCACATTTATCATCGAGTGAACTATATAAACGATAATCCCTTTTCATATTCTTCCTTGTTGTAGACCTATGTAGTCTATTCTCCAGAGTGTAGACTCCCAGCTGTCATTCCATCTTTAATGAGGTCTTCCACAAGGACGAGTCCCGTGAGGCTGATTATGTAGTATAATATAAGGGAGTCTAGTGGTGTGCATTCTTTGAACATGACCGTACCAGTCCCTATTCTTGATGTCTGCTCCATCTTATAATGCCCTCAACCTCACATATCTCTCTTATTCTGGTGTTTCTCACGTGATCTCTCAGTGTTTTGCCTGATATCGTCCTCAGTGTCTTCATCTCGGAAGTCCTCAAAACTTGTTTGGTGTTTTCTGTGTCTGCCCTTGCTTCGACACCATATGTTATTATTGGTCTTACGCATGCTTTATAGATTCTCATATTACTCTTAATGGCCATGTCTTTGTTTTTCCATATTGTGGATTTTAGAGCACCAGAGATTGCAGCTGCCTTGTTTACTTGGGCTTGTATTTCTTCCCGCAGATCAGTTTCTCCCACCAAGTCTTTGCCTAGATACTTGAATTTCTTTAACCAGGTTACATGTTTTGGGTGTTTTAGAAAAGGTCATACATTTTGTATTTTCAATAGAGATCGTCATGTTGTATTTCTTACAGGCGTGATGTAGTCGGTCTAGCATTTTTTGTAAACGATGAAGAAGGTGGAAATTTTTTCGAAACATGTTTCATTAACAGGGGGAGTAAGGGGGATCCTATTGACTCTTCGAGCGGTGCATGGCCATCACCGTGGTGATGGCCATGCTACGCTGGAGGATTAATCTGATCCCAAGTACCTATCCACACCTCCTCGACATTGTTCTCCCCTGGAAACGATGCGAAATGTTAAAGATCGAGTGTGAATAACCTCGATGGATAATATTGATGCATAGGCTAACGTGGAAGGACACCTCGCCAACCCGTCTGGCAAGCGTGGCGTTGTAATGCCAACCACCCTCCGTATAGACATGTCATACATGGAGAAGTATGGGGGAAGCCTATGTCCAGCAGTGGACGACAACGGCTGTTAAAGAAGATGTCGAGAAAATTAAACTCTAGTTTATTCAATAATAAAGAAATTTGTGAGTTTAATTTGTTGAAAATAAATTTGTGCGTATTTCTCAAGTAAAAGTTGAAAGTAATTCTTAAACGGACACCACTGGTAATTGTTCTGAAGATAAAACACATTTTTCGTTCGATAAGTATTTGTGAGTAATCTCTGCCCCGGGGGACGACAAGTATTTTCTCCGATTCTCGGGAAGGAGCGATGTGCGGCCAGGACAATCATCGCTGCACTGCACCACACTCGAGATACGATCTCCGCTCCTTCCATAATCTACTCGAAGAATTCCATTCACAGCGCCAGCTATGCGTGCAATATTAGCCGTCGGTCCGCGTTACGATTATCGATCTGTTTGTCTTCTAGAACAATACTGCGGCGGGTGGCGGAAACCTAATCTACCGAAGATGCACGACCACTCACTTCATTATCTCTTTTCGGACGAAGCTGTGAATGATGAAATATTCCAATCCTTGTGAGAAAGATTTTTTTTTCCTTATTATTTTTTTTTTAAAGAAGGATTTACATCAATGATATTAGAATTTATTTTACAATCTTCAATGTGAGCAGAAAATAGCTCATTATTATTATATGAAGAAGAAATCTAGTCGCGTCCAGGCTTAAACCCATGTCCCCTGGATCAGGAGCCAAGCGTTCTATCTCCTAGACCACCACCCGGTTTTAAACATTTTAATATTTGTTATACCACTTTATTTCTGCGCAAACCAAACAGTTTCGCTCCCGCCGGAGCTTCGTCAGAGCAAAACCGATTGATCTTGACAAAAATAAAATGGTGTAAAAACTAGTAAGTAACTAACTAACTAACCATCATGCAATTTCCCCGGAGGGGTAGGCAGAGAGGATGGATCGCCACAATACTCTCTCTTACTCGGGCTTCCTCTACATTCATACATCATACCATGCCCGCACGTCGATTATTCCGACTTTTTAAAATATTATATATAAATTTTTTTTATGTATACAACAGGTCGTTTGAACCCAATTACTGTATACAATTTATTTTTTAGTTATAATGTATTGATTCTCATGACATGTGATAGGTAGCCAATCTATCGCCATTTTAATGTCACGTGAATTCTACACCAGACCAAAGACAGTGTGACAATCACACTTCCATCGGCGGGAATCGAACCCGGGACCTTCGGTATGGAAGTTAGAGCTCTTACCACTCTGCCACGAAGGTCGTCTTCGAATGTGGCTGCCTTTTAGTATTATTGATTAATTTGGTCATGCCATGTTATCCTGGTGTAAAAACTAATAAGTGTTTTAAAAACATTTTTTATAATGTTAAACCACAAATTAAGTACTAAATAAGAAAGTTTATACTCGTTGTAATTTGGAAGGTTAAGAAATTATTAAAATAACTGACTAATTAACACACCGTCTCTCCGAAAGGGTAGGTAGAAATAATTTACCACCACACTGTTCTTTCCTGACATACTTCTCTCATTTCCTCAATAATACATCATGTGATGCACACACGTCAATTTTTCCGACTCCTCACGTGGGCGACATTTAATATTTGACTAATTTGATCTTGCAACGTTTTCCTCGGTTACTCTTTTTGGAATAAAATCAACAACAACAAACCATCACTCCGTTTCCCCGCAGGGGTAGGCAGAGAGAATGTACCGCCACACTACTCTATCCTTATATACCTCTCTAGCTTCTTCCACATTCATATAGCGAGTTATACACGCACGTATTTCCTCCGACTTCTAACATGACCAACCTTTAAAATTTGATTAATTTGGTCATGCCATGTTTTCCTCTGTCTGCCTCGACTCCATACTCCATTTACATCGTTAATGTACATTTTTTTAACCATTCTTTCTTCACCCATGCGCTCCATATGTCCGAACCAACGCAGCGATCCTTGCATAATTTTGTTCATGATACCTTCCTTCGCACTACATTTCTTTCTAATATCAGCATTTGAGATTCTGTCTTACATCGTTCTACCACACATACGTCTTAGGGACCTTATCTCGACGACCTTCGTGGCAGAGTGGTTAGAGCTCTGATTCCCATTCCGAAGGTTCTGGGTTCGATTCCCGGCGATGGCAGTGTGATTGTCACACTGTCTTTGGTCTGGCGTAGTATTCTCGTGACAATAAAATGGCGATAGATTGGCTACCTGTCACATGTCACGAGAATCAATATATCAGCTTAAACAAATTGTATACTATAATTGGGTTCAAGCGACCTGTTGCATATGTAAAAAAAAAAATCTCTACCGCATTTATTCTGCTCTCATATTTTTTCTGCCAATTCCATGATTCGCTTCCATACATACTGAAATCAATTAGATTGATAAACATTGCGTCTATTGATTTGCACAACAGCTGTTGATATGCATAACGATTTGTTCCATGATTCATCTCGGGTCAAAAATCAGTATCCACGTAACATTATCATTAGGGAGGTATGTACACGCACGGGCTGGAGATAATTGGCAGCTTCCGACAGCATTTATCGATCATTTCGCAGCAATGTAAATAATGGCGGTCCTGATCAGATATGATTTTTTTTAAATCTGAAAACTGCAAATTAGATATCCAGTGAAGACATAAATCTTCGCATTCTTTGTGAATGAGTGATTTGGTAATATTCGATTTTAATTTAGGGTTCCAAGAAATAAAAACATTCACGGTAGTATGGTTTACAGGGGCAGCTTGGGAAACATTGAATCGCATTTGTTTCAAAAGCTTTTTACGTAAACCAACACATTGTAATGACTAACATATCGTACAGATCTGAGAAATAGTGTAAACCAGAAGAACGTGCTATTATATAAATCACAAAAGAAAGATGGTTTTGACATACCTTAAAAAATAAATAGATTCACGAAAGTTTTACAAAATGAATGGTTTTAGCCTCGTATTGCTTAGTGAGCATATACCATATACAAACTAGATATCTCAAAATATAAATATCATGTCATAGTTTTTTTATTAGATAGAAAATCTTCACGAAATATCTCATAATAATTCATGTAATTCACCAGACAAACAATCAAAAAAAGTGTTACAGATAATCCACTATGAAACTTCAATATTTAATGCAAAATGTTAAAGGCATCTATTGAGTAAAGGTAAAATATAAAAATTCTACATACTCGTATCTGTACCTTTAATTTAGAACACTGTTAATTATATCACAAATTGTTTTTTTATTTCTATAAAATTGTCACGACAGCTGTTTCGCCAACCAATATTGGTATTATCAGGTGTAACAGTCGATTTTAACACCCGTGATGCCGACATTGTTAGGCGAAACAGCTGTCGCGACAATTGTACAAATTGCAAAATTTAACAGTTAATAAGATTCATTTATCTTTTATTCTATTTTATTATTTGTGTATATACAACACTTATAAGACTAAGTTTATAATTAAAAATAATTTTAAAAAAACACCACTGCTAGTTTTTTCTCCCCTTTATTTTTGTTTTATCGAACCTGCCGGTTTTGCTTCTGCCAGAGCTTCATCATAGTCACAAAATAAACAGTTTGTTTTGTAACCCCGACGAAGCTCCGACGGGAGCAAAACCGGTTGATTTGATAAAACAAAAATTGAGTAATAATTAAATAAAACGATGTTTTTTTTAACTACTTCCACTTTTGTCTTTATTTAGACAGCGACCGATTTCGCCAGGCTCGTTGGCATCAACAGACTGGTCTGTCGATGCCAGCGAGCCTGGCAAAATCGGTCGCTGTCGAAATAAAGACAAAAGTGGAAGTAGTATAAAAAAACATCTTCTTCTTTCCGTGTCCTGCCGGGTCTCCCCAACGTTGACTATCACCCTTGAGTCCTGGGCAGCTCGGAACAGCTCCCCCACAGTCCTCAGCCCCGTCCCCTCTCGGATGTTTCTCAGCCAGGAAACCCGCCTTCTCCCAACACCTCGTCGACTCTCAATCTTACCCTCCAAGAAACATCGTTTTATTTAATTATTATTTAAAATGAACTTCCATCAAGAGATTTCAGTAAAATCATTTGATTATCTCAAAAATTAAGTGTTGAAAAAACAAGTAAAAGTGTTTTTACATTATTTTTTAGATTAAGTTTAGTTTCTGCATATTTTTTTTTTGTTATTATGTGTTTAGTTAAATAATATCTATTTTAGAGATATTTTAAATAAACAGAAATGACAGTCATGACAGCCGGATCATATTTTAGCAGAGCATCACGAATCACCAATGATTCAGGACCTGCATTCCGCTGTTGGAACAAAACAAAACCCTGGAATGTCCGTGTCTAGTGTAGACACTTAATATATTGTGTACAATACATAATCGTAAAACCTTATCTTAGGTATGCGGCACCTACGTATTTCTTTAAAATTCTGGACACAGCAATACTACGAAGGGTTTTTTATACACAACGACTCATTCTTGGATCGTTCTAGAAAAGTATTTTATCTCCAGAGCGCCTAAATGTTAGTGCACCCGCAATCGGCATAGCATTGCATGTGCTCTACTGCCAACTTATATGTACGAGTACTTCGATATTCTTCATTGCGGATTGACACGCTTTGTTTTACTAGTAGATTCGTGGGATTAACTAAAAAGCTATTGAAAAACGCCAAAATATTAATAATTCATTTTAACTGCCAAAATAAAGATGAAACTAGAATAAAGGCAGTAGAATGAGATATTTTAGACGAATGTGTAATACTTTGATGAGGTTCGCAACCCATCACACCGCGTCTCCCGCGGGGCGAAAAGAGAAGGATGGAGTGCCGCATCGGTTAAAGTGTGACAGTCCATTCTTTCTGCCTACCCTTTCGGGGAGACGGCGTGATGGTTAGTTAGTTAGTTAGTTGTAATACTCTGTGTATGATAGAATAAGAAGTGAATGCGGTGCGAATGATGGTGTTATGAACAAAATAATGAAAGGATCATTAAGATGTCCTAATAGATAACAGACTTAATTTTTCACAAAACACAAAATTTGTTACCAAGAAAATTGCTAAAAAAATATCACTTCTGGGCAGGATTAGACGATATACGAGTATCAGCGCAGAAACATGCAAGACTGTTTATAACGTAATCATTCTCCTTCATATAAATTACTGTAGCAGGAAGTCAAAAGTGTGCAGATTATATATATTTTTTAGAATAGAATTAAATAAATATGTAAACAAAATGTAACCTTACATTGTGTAACCTTATTATTATAATTGAATGTTTAATTGTTTTTTATTAGAACATGTGTTGTGAACATGATGGCCGAATGGGCAGTGACGTGAAAAAAAGTTTTAATGCAGGTCACAAAGTGAATGGAGCTTTAAAAGGAGTTATTAGAAACAGTAATTTGTTAACGATAGCAAAAATGGCCGTTCACAATGGAGTTCTGATTCCAACCGTTATGTATGGAAGCGAAGCATGGAACTGACAGGAAAAGGATTAGAGCCGAATATAATGCTTTAGAGATGAGATCCATAAGACGTACGAGTATGTGAAATAGAACGATGTATTATAGAATTTTAAATGCTAATATAAGGATGGAATGTAGAGCAAAACAAAGAATTATGAACCAAATTATGAAAGTGTTCGTAATGTTTTGTTGTTGTTGTGAATATGGATTGATAGTTGACTTTTGAAAAATGAAGTAGTTTAAAATCAATTATTGACACAAACAAAAATGTTTATAACAAAATTTAAACAGTATGATATTGCATTGGTTTGTTTAAATATAAACCATAATACAGATACCAACATGAAGCTATTCTCAGATACGATAAATGTAACAATTTATATTTATTCTTTCTTTTGCAATACTTTAAAACTCCATATTACATAATCTATACAAAAGAAAACGTCTGTAATATACGACTGTATTGACTGCTTCAAGCAGAAATGCTCATATAATATGTCACTTTTAATAAAAGAATTGCGATACATTCCTCAGATAAACAATAAAAAGCTTTATTATTGACGCACTTTTATATAGAAACACTGTTATTACATTGAGACACAATTTCGATGAGTTCTTCGCGACAGCAGTTTCCTCAAATCTATGTTGGCATCATCAGGTCTTACAAATAAAATTGTATAATAATAATATTATAATATGCTAACTTTTAAAGCGCCGTTTTTGTGATGTAATCACCTCAAGGGCGCATTAAGACGTGTTTTAAATCTAAATGTGAACGCTGCATCTGATCGATGTTCGCGATCGATTAGAAAGTATAATAGAACAAAATATGCAAGTTTTAAATTGGGTATGAAATATGAAAAATATGGGTTTTCAGCTTAGATCTAAAGTCTGTCGGATCATTTATGCATCTGAGGTGTGTAACATCTGATGATGCCAACATATGTTGATGAAATAGCTGTCGAAAAGTCGTAACTCGTAATGATAAAATTTGATAGGTACGTAATAACAGTGTTTCAAATGTAAACATTTAACACTGTTGTTTATCTGTAATAAATATGTTTTTAGAACGGTATTGTTCAAATTACAATAATTTATTTGGGTCTCCAATTCGAAACGCTAAATGAATCCAATCTAATTGTTTCCAGTGGATAAGTATCCCTTCGTAATCGTAATTTGTTTCGATCTGATTTGAACGGATCGAGAATTTTTTGTGCCCTAGTGGACATGAGGGAATATATAATAATATAGTATAATCAGGGCAGGAGTGTGTGAATGTGCTGACAGCGCACTAACCTAGCGCGTATCATCAGCATCAGCGCGCTGCCTTTGTCCCGCCGCGCTAACTAGCGCCCTGTCCATTACACTCGCATCCTCATATCCTACTGGCTTGTCATTTGCTCCCTCAGTGGAGTAGCAAAATATTATAGAAAAAAAAAATATTTGAAATTTCGTTGTAGAAGTTCATCGTAAATAATGAAAATAAAAATAAAAATTGTAAAAAATCTTATTAAAATATATTCTTCTTCTTCTTCTTCGTCACTTTTGGTAGACTCAGGATTTTGTTATTTCAGGCGTGCGGAGATTTTGCATCTTAGTTGATTTCTAGAGAATGTCATATACTTCGTTTTTGAGATGGATATTATCATGTTGTATTTAGAGCATAGCTTGTAAGTCGTTTTCATTTTCGGCCACGATTGTGGCGTCGTCTGCATAGCAAAGCATTCCAATTACTTCATTACCCAGAGTGTACCCTAAATTGAGAGATGCAACGTCTGCAATGATGTTGTCCATGATGCAGTTAAAGAGGGCTTAAGCTATCGCCTTGTCGCCTAAGGATGTTTTTATGGCTTAAGTGAATTTCCCATTTGCTCTGGTCTTTGTGTTGCCGTCTATAATAAATATAATAAATATAATTAGTTAAAATCCGATAATGTTTGTACCTTGGCCATGGAAAGAGCCATGCTTGGAATAACCTTGAGGTACAGATTTAGAAACGATGATGACTGAGGTGGCTCTGCGGATAGGCAAACTGAAGTGGCGGTGGGCTGGCCATATCTGTCGGAGAACCGACAGCCGATGGGGAAGACGGGTTCTGGAGTGGAGACCGCGTACAGGATTCCGTAGATTTGGATGTCACCCTGCCCGCTGGACTGATCTGAAGAGGATTGCTGGACATGGATGAATGGGAGCGGCAATGGATAGGGACGGTGGTGTGCTTTGGGAGAGGCCTACGTTCAGCAGTGGATGACAGACGGCTGATGATAAATGATGATGATGAATTGTGCCTTCGATCGGTTTCGGTAAGTACGTAATAACATAATAATAGCCAACCAGAAGATGGCAGCGAGCTACCAAAATCGGGCGAAGATACAAACATAAGTAGATTGTAAGCATAAAGAAGAATGCATTTTAAAAAGATTAATTACAATTTAGAATTTTTATTTTTAATATTATATTTACGATGAACTTCTACAATGAAATTTCAAATAACAGATTGTTTAATTTTCATTGTTCAAAAAAATATAACAATTCTTATTCGGAAACACTCTCAAAATTGATTTATTTACATTTTGGGGTCAAAATGAACAGAGCTAGAAATAGAGGAAATCCGAAAAACGTGGCACGATCAAATTAATGAAATTTTGAATGTCGGTCACGTGAGGAGTCGGAGAAATCGATGCGCGCGTAAGAATGTAGAGGAATCGAGAGAAGTATGCCAGGATAGAACAGTATGGCGGTCCATTCTTTCTGCCTACCCCTCCGGGGAGACGGCGTGATGGTTATTTAGTTAGTTAGTTACATAGACAGATGCGGAGATGTTCTCGAGGCCTTATGCTTATGATATTTGTATTATTATAGAGTAAAAATACAAAAAGGTCGGTCATACGCTTCAAAGGTAATATGTTTAGGAAGAAAGGAAAACCTATTATATTAACAAGTGCGGCATATCTGGGCGTTACGCCTCTGCTGCCGGTGGCCGACCGTTGGCAGTTCCCAGGCGTGACTCAAGTCGCCATTATTAGTGAATTCCTTTCGGTTCACACGATCCTCCACGGCCGCACATCGCCTCCTCCGCTCGTCACCACTTCAGGACAGGCACTAATAGCGCGGGACGGCCGCATTAAAAATGACTCACTAAAAGCTAATAAAATATCTAATTTACAGACTAAACGATTGCCGCCACGAATGACCGAGAAATTTTAAATCCCACGGAAAACACACTGAAGATAAATACTTCGCCGATCCAGCGAGATGTTACTTAGCTCATAAATCATAGGGGGTATCGGAACGAATTGTGTTGAAGTTCAATATTTAAAAGGGATTGAGGAGAACAATTGAAATTGAGACCAATTTCAGAAATTGGGCAGTTCTAAAATTGTTGTTAAACTGGCGTTAACACTGGAATTTTATAATGACATTTTTTTAATGAATTAACACACTTATTTCTCTTTTTCTTTTTTATATGCTTTTTATATACAAGTACAACACTTATATTAAAATAATAAAATTACATAGACATGTTTATAATATGTTTAAA
The DNA here is from genome assembly GCA_022606425.2 of Lepidostoma basale. Classification (NCBI taxonomy): domain Eukaryota; kingdom Metazoa; phylum Arthropoda; class Insecta; order Trichoptera; family Lepidostomatidae; genus Lepidostoma; species Lepidostoma basale. Next base: position 1,387,286 of record JAHDVF020001160.1, read on the forward strand.
AATGTATCTTTACTGAAGAAGGACTGTTTGTCCGAAACAAGTCTATGTATTTTTTTTATTATAATAAGTGTTGTACGAGTATATATATACAAAGTATACAAAAAAGAAAAAGAGAAATAAACCATCATAACAACACAAAGTATGGCGTATATAGAAGAAAATAAAACATTGTTTATTCCCACTTTTGAAAATATTTTTCTCGACATGTTATGAAGGTTTATATCGTTCTTCCGATGATGAAGATGTAAAATCAACGAAACATGTTTTAATCCATAATGATGACATTTCATCATATAATATAACGTGGCACAAACTAAAACAATTTCGATAGGACAGATTTATAGAATTTGGTTAGTATGATGTTATTCCTTTTATTTTTATAATAAATACTAATAAAAATGTCTGGTTTCTAGATATTTTATTATATTTAATGTGAATAACGTATTATTAAATGTATGTATATAAACGAAATATATTATTAATATAAAATATAATAAAACTTCTTGTAAACAGACGTTTTCATTCCATTTAACCCCTTCAGACCCCTTGTGCAGAATTATGCATAAAACATTTGTCACCATATAAAATTGTTATTTAAAATAAATATTTGGCCTACGAACCCTTGAAATGTTACGGATAGTAAAACATTTTATAAGATTTAGTTGTTATATTGCCCTGATGAAGCTTGGGTCCAAGCGAAACTAGTTGCCATCAATCATAATAGCCATACCGTGGATAAATAAAAAGTATTTATTTATTTTATATTTTTAAAATGTCTAACCACAAAGTGAGTGCTTCATATAATTTTTTTAAATATTAAGGATAAGAAGAATACGTTAACGATGTGAATAGTTTACGGAATCGAGAAAGACCGAGTAAACAAGACATGAGGTTGGTTTGGATGAAAAAAAAAATGGTTATGAAAGTACACGTAAACGGTGTGAATAGATTGCAGAGTAGAGGATGTCCGAGTAAAACATGGCACGACCAAATTTATCAAATATTAAAGATCGGTCATGTTAGGAATCGCAAGAATCGATGGCTTGTATGAACGTGGACGAAGACAGAGAGGTGTGTCAAGATAGAGGAGTGCGGCGGTCTATCACTCTGCCTGCCCTTCCGGAAAAAGGCGTGATGGTTTGATCGCTTGTTTAAAATATTTCGAATTCAAATGTGACGTCATAATACACCAGACTAACTAACTAACTAACCATCACGCCGTCTCTCGGGAGTAGGCAGAAAGAATGGAACGCCACACTGTTCTGTCCTAACATACTTCTCTCGATTCCTCTACTTATTTTTCCGACTCCTCACGTGACCGACATTTAATAATTGATTGATTTGATCGTGCCACGTTTTCCTCGGCCTTCTTCTATTTCTAGCTCCGTTCACGCCGTTTACATATACTTTCTTCACCATTCTGTCTTCACTCATTCTTTCCATGTATCCAAACCATCTTTTGTTTCCATAACACTTTCATTCGCACCGCATTCACTTCTTATACTTGCATTTGACACTCTATCATATACAGATTTGCCCACATACGTCTTACAGATTTCATTTCTACTATATTTATTCAACTTTCATCCTTCTTTTGCCAGTTCCATGCTTCACTTCCATAAGGGTCGGCACAAGAACACCACGTTTGATATTTAATTTGCAACTTTGGTATTTTTCAGCTTAAAAAGTTTATTTGTGTGTTTTTTTCTCTTTGTGAGTCGAGTGACACTTAGCAAGGTTGCGTATCTTCAAAATTCAGCAAAAAATAATTTGAACACGGTTTGAGCAATGTTTAGTGGGTTAGTTGATAGCGGACTATAATACATCTGGGAGGAATTTGTTTCGGAGCTCGAGATAAGGCTAGGTATGGGAGCGGACAGGCGAGATATTGGTAAGAGTCAAGGCGTGTATCTGTCCGCCAGATTAATGATCTGCTCCTCGGGGGAGGGGAGGACGTGACCACCCCCGGGCAGAAGGCAGAAGGCTCTTACTCTTCTCATTTAATATAGCTGTCTTTGTTCAAATATAAAATTAAATCATTTTAATAAAGCTTGTAATTAATTAGATATACTCGTAGATGTAATGTCTTATTGAAGATTAAGGCGTTATCACTGTGGAATTTCATTGTAATGTGTATCCACTTTTATTTATTAAATATTTTAACAGGATAAAAATATTATACACAACATGTTTCGGAAGTGACCTTCTCCATTCTCAGGTGCAAATACATCATTTTTATATTTTCGAATGAGGTACCTACTTAATTTGTGGTGTGACATTATTAAATATAATAATAATACACTTGTAAATTTTGTATATAAAAAACTTTTAAAAAAACTAACCATCACGCCATTTCCCCGGAGGAGGAGGCAGAGAGGATGGATCGCCACAATGCTCTGTCCTGGCATCCTGGCAACCATCTCAGGGATCCTTTTTTATTTTTTTCCATGATGCAGTCATCTGCCTTACATGTCTTTCTTATTTCATCGTTCAGTATTCTATCATACAACGTTTTCCCGCACATTCTTCTTAGTCATCTCATTTCTACGGCGTTTATCCTGCTCTCATCCTTCTTTTGCAGCTCCAAGCTTCACTTCCATACAAAAAATACGGTAACAGTATATTCTGTTTCTCTGACGAAGCTCCGGCGGGAGCGAAACTGGTTAGTATTTATAACGAAAAAGTGGTTTAAATATAAGTTTTACAAGGGTATTTTTATTATATATATCTTTTATTATTTTTCTTCTTCCTCTTATTGTAGATCTTCTGATCTGTTTATACAGGATATCAAATTTCTTCCTGTGATGAGAGCGTCCAGCTTTCTCTCCATCTCATTGGTGGTCATCCTGGTGGTCGATGGCCCTTTGGAATCTCGTCTATCACGATCTTGGAAATCCAAGCTAAAAAATCATAGTTCGTAAATATATAATGAGAAATAATAATTAAATAAAACGACGTTTTTTTAAACTGCTTCCACTTTTGTATATATTTCGGCAGCGACCGGTTTCGCCAAGCTCGCTGGCATCGACAGACTGGTCGACAGCGAGCCTGGCGAAACCGATCGCTGTCGAAATAAAAACAAAGTGGAAGTAGTTTAAAAAAAACGTCTTTTATTTAATCTTATTTAAAATGAACTTCCATCTAGAGTTTCTCTAAAATAATTGAATTATATAATATAATATAATGAGAGAGATGACATATTTGGCACACATTCTCTGCAAAAAAAAATACTGTCTTCTGCACCTTATCGTGAAAGAAAAGATTGAAAGTAGGCACGGTGTCAAAAGTCCCCAATCAAAGAGTGGACCAAAATTCAGAGGGTGGGGGAGTTGTTCCGGCTAGTATTGGACAGAAAGGCCTACGCCAGGGTGATAGTCGACGTTGGGGAGACCTGACATGACACTTTGAGAAGAAGAAATATATAATTCGTTATATATTAACACCTGAGGTTGGAGGTCACCTCCGAAATCGGTTGTGTATGAATTCAAAAATTTGTAAAAAATATAACTTATTAACTAACTAACTAACCATCACGCTGTATCCTGAAGGGGTAAGCAGAAAGAATGGACCGCCGCACTTTTCTTTCCTGACATATTTCTCTCGCTTCCTCAACATTCATACATTGTGTCATGCACGCACATCGATTTCTCCGATTCCTTACGTGACCGACATTAAATATTTGATTTATTTGATCGTGCCACGTTTACCTCGGTCTTATTCTTTTTCTAGTTCCATTTCCAGACACTCTATCATACACAGAGTATCACACATTCGTCTAAGAGATCTCATTTTTTATTGCATTTATTCTACTTTCATCATTCTTTTGCCGGTTTAATGATTCGCTTACATACACAAGGGTCTGTACAAGAACACCATTGTGCAATGCCATTTTAGCTTTTTGATAGGTTTTTGTTCGCTATGACAACTTTTAGTGCACCATTTACTTTGTTGCCTGCCTTATTCCAATATCCCTCTCCACTCGCCCATCTCTTGTAAACATACTACCTAAATACACGAACACAACTACTTGCTCCAAATTTTCACCATTCACGCTGATGTTGCAGACTGTCGTGGTTTCTTCCTTTTCAAAAATCATTACCTTGGACTTATTAACATTCATCATCAGATCATTTCGCATGAATACCGCATACATACAATTCACCAGGACTTGTAGTTCATGCTCGTTGTCTGCAAGTAGGACAGCGTCATCCGCATACAAGAGACAGCTTACTGACACTCCGCTCATTTTGGCACCTACATCCAACCCTTTCAGCTCTTTCATACATTTGTCCATATACAGATTAAATAACCACGGGGACATTACGCAACCCTGTTTGACACCTTTATTGATATCAAACCAGGCTGTAAGATCTCCATTTACTCTGACACTAACAGTGCTTTCCGTGTATCGCGACTTAATTGCCGTGATCAGTTTTATACTTATTCCATATTCAGACAATATTTTCCACAACTTTACTCTATTAATGTCAAAATATTAAATAAATAAATGTGGATTAAACAGTGTTCATAATTCTATTCAATCTTTGATGTATGTATCTCAAAGCAATGCAAGCTTGTAGCTTCTATCATGAAGACATTCGTCCCCAAGTTCCTCTGGGCCCACTAGGAGGAGATCTATGAAACATAGTCCGCCCGCCTAGCGTCTCCCGGGCGGCCGCCCGCGTCACTGCCGCTTAGCACGGGGCCTGGTGCCCCGCACGGCGGAGCAGGAGCGCGCGGGAGGCCGCTTCTCGGAATATCATTTTATACACAAATAAATTAGATGAATGAACACATTTTTTATAAAGCATTCCCTAGTTTGAACGGTGCTGGCGGCGGAGATTATTGCGCCTGAAGCATGCCTTATTTAACCTATGTTGTGCGCGTATTATTTAACCTATGTTGTGCGCCTAGCTTCATTTGCAGTAAAATAAATCATTTCGAACTGCAAAAAGCCATATTTACAGCTTATACAGATAGTTTTTATTCTTATTTATTATACGACAGGTCTTTAGAACCAAATTACTGTATACATTTTACATAAACAATTGTGGTATGTACAAAATATCAGCAATTGTGGTATGTACCTATATGATCCTTAAAGCACGCATAGGTCATTTGGAGAATGTCCACATCGACTGACACCTCATTCAAGAGCACCATTCCCCGGGTCAGTGTATGCTGCGCCATGACATGTGTTCTGCCATGCGGTATGCACAACAGATCGTGTCTTCTAGCGCGAGCATACCATTCCGGTACATTGAGGCCATAACAATCTAAGAGGTATGGGCTATCAATGAGTTCCAATTCATTATAATATTTACGTGCAATTTAGTAGTAAGAAACTAAAGTAAAATGGTTTATTAGATATATTAAAATGTGAACTGCAAATATAGTCTGCCGTAGTTTGAAACCATTTTTTAGGACTGCAAATATAGTCAGCTGATCTATACGGGTTAAGGATGATGGTCACCTGATATTTAGTGTCATAACATGGAGTGTTTCAATAATTTTAAACATAAAATTTTAATTATAATTGTATATTTATTTATGTTGCTGCCTTTATTACAAAAAAATATATTTTGATTATAGTGATACATAGTTATAATAATAATAATAAAGAACAAGCTAGCTTACATGGAATATTTTGTCAAATTGATATTTTATTGCTATTTGAACTACGATGTAAAACTCCATATTAAATAATTAATCAGAATCAATACTTCTGTTTAATAATATTATATAATTGCCATGTGTTGACATGTTTCGCCATTCTAAAGCAAAATCAAATGTTTGTTAATCAATACATTTGATAATGTCTTAGAAAAGCGAAATATGTCAATCCCATAAATTTTAATAAAACTTCTAGAAAAAATACGATTTCATCCATATTTGTTATAGATTTTTTTTAATTATGTACAGAAATTAGTTAGTTAGTTATGGCTTCGCCTGGTTTCGGCAGTTCGCTGCCATCTACTGGTAGAATTTCTTTAATCGGCTCGCTGTCAGCAGAAATTAGCAGGGAGCTGCCGAAACCAGTCGAAACCACAAACATATGTGAAATTTAAGTTAATATACATATAAATCTTTATTTCAATTTTCATTTTTTATTTATCATTATTTACAAAGAACTTCTACCGTGAAATTTCAAATAACAATGATAATTTTTGTAACCTTAAATATGTATTCCCTTGTGAACCGTATTTTATATATGTCGTTTTAAAACTTATTTTTCTAGTTTTATTTATTGTAATGCATATTTATATATAATATTCTACATCATATATAAGATTTGTAACAGTTTTTGATGGTTATGGTTTTTATTTTGTAAAACTCCATTATGAATCATAATATAAATGCGATTGTTTTGTTGATTTCACGACGATTTTAATTTTTATAAAAATATATAATGATAAAATTAGTTTCGCCTTGCGAGGCATGCTCAAAGCTGTGGTGGGCCCCAGTGTTGTCCCGATGCGGCCCCGCGCCAGGCCCGGCTGCGCCTAAAGTGAATATGTCAAATTCCCCACCGAGAGTTAGGACTACATTTGCGTCAGCGGCTGTGTGTTCATAATAATGATTAATATTACCTACAATGTTCCCGATATCCATTGGCGGCACGTCATCAATATCACTATTTATACTCCCTTAACAAAAAGTTATTAATTACGTGCTCACAAAGTGTTTACGAATATAGAATAATTTTATAGTGAGTGTAGCATCAATCTACTAGCCATAATATATAAAAACTTGACCGATAAATACAGAATCGTATCTCTAAATTTATTATACGTTTCCCTTTTTTTAATTAAGTGTAATATATATTTCACTAATTTATTTCATTATATTGTTTAAATTTCTACCCTGAGGAAGAGCGTCTGTGTCTCGAAACATGTTTGTGAAAAGTGCAAAAAAGTGTTGTGAAAATGCAATGATTTCAAAGTGATGGCGAATATATAAGAAATTATCTAGCTATAGACACATACAAGTAATGAATGAATAAATAATGATATTATATGTTAAAGAAGAACAGCTGGGAATCTACCTCACAGGAGGAGCAACACTCTGGAGAACAGACCATATAGGTCTACAACAAGGAAGAAGAAGAAGATTTGTTAAAGACAAACAGAACAAGAAGTAAAAGAAGACCGAGGAAAAATAAATCAAATATTAAATGTCACGTGATGAATTAGAGTTATCGACGTGCGTGTATTATATAATACACGCACGTCAATATAACGCACGTGCGTGTACAAGTATGCATGTTTAGGTATCAAGAAAAGTATGCCAGGAAAAACATGTTTATTTTGGAGGCGGCTTAACACATATGACCAAATTTTTTTTATTATTAATTTTTAGTGTCAATAAATAATCATGTAATATTAAAAATATTTAACTAAACTATAAAAATTGCTGGTGGTGAAAAGAAGGAATCAAGAGTCAAGCCTGCTGTCTATCATCAGGATGGTAGATGCATCACATCGCAGTTTTTTTAAATGAAATATTTAAATATAATATTATCGTTAAAGATGCTGAGGCGCCGCCTCTGGCGATATGTGTCTGTGGAATTTATGATATATTTTAGGAGTCAATAGGAGCCCAACTGTCGTGAAGCGGACATTAATTATTATGTGTTGATGTTTACTTTATTATAATAACTTCAATAATATTTGTTCTTTTATTACACCGCCTTTTTATTATATCCATATATTCAGGGGACGCGGGCTATTTCAATCATTAATTTAAGTTCATACAACAGGATGAGACCACAAAGGTACAATCCAACCATTTTATTTGGTCATCATATCATTAGTAACTAAACAAAGTTATTATTTAAATAGTCCATTGTTTTGGCCGAAACACTATGATACTTCATTATAAACTGTTAAATTAAAAAACTTTGTTTTGTGTATCACAATTGTATTTTTAATTTACGTGACAGCTGTTTCGTCAACCTATGTTGAAATCATCAGGTGTAACAATAATATATCAAATGTAAATTTTTTGTGATTTTTCGAACCTTTATGTGTATTTGTTCCTATGTCAATTTGAATAATTTGTTTAATATAATTTTGAAGTTCTTGCTGAAGTTGAGTTGGGTACTTAATTATTTTAATTAAAAGAACAGTAAGTTACTATTTATAGGAGAAAATATTAAATGTGTAAAATAAAAATAACCATGAAAATAATAATAAAATCAGTATTTAGAAAGAACAATTACACATAATATAGAATCAAAAACGAAGAAACATAATAAATTAAAGACGATAAACAATAAAAGAAAGTAGATCACATTAATAAGAAAGGTGACCAAATTTTAAGGTAGTATTATTTTTTTTTTCTAGATTGTATAGAAGTTATTGAAACAGCTGTCGCGTAAAATAAAAACACAATTGTGATACATAAAACAAAGTTTTTTAATTTGACAGTTTATAAAGTTATTAATATTAATATCACAATTTCAATGATAATAACATGTCTAAATTCTATACAGAATATGTAGATAGCGGCACGGTATCGCATAATTTTAGTTAACTAAATCCAATTACATATATTCTGGGAATCTTGCAAAAACTGCTACCGCGAAGTATTGTATCCATATTCGTTGTGAAATAAATAAAAGTTAGATTTTTTATATTATTTCGTATATACTATTCAATGAAGGCCAACACCATTATTTAAGAACACCGAAATCTATCATTGCTCTCGCCCCTGAAATTAAGACCAGAGTCTATCTTGCCTAAACATATTATTAGCAAGTATGTATATGTTTTGACCTTTAATATATGATGATGACAATGATGATTTATATAGCATCATTTTTGTGAGAGATTCACTTCAAGGACGCCCTTCGTCCGGAAAGCTTCTCCGAAAAATGAAAGTTTTAAGAGAGCTTCAAAATAATCCTTCGTTGTCTTGAGTGCGGATATTGTAGGGCAGGCCGTTCCACCCGCCAGTCCCGCGATGCCGAAACCACGATCTGGGAAATTTGAAGCTTGAAGATCGTAGAGTTGACTGCCGAGGGTTCAGATAGCTTGCAAAGGTCTGTGAGGTAATAACCGTATGTGAGCTACGTTTGAATTAACGGCGGTAGCTTCAAAAATACCTACTTTGAAATAAGTCGCCAATTTGTTCAATTAAAAATAATAGTGTATTAGAAAAGTCAGAAGGATGAGAATTACGTAAGAAAATATGAAATTTATTGTTGCCTTATTAATACTAAATACGCATTCCTTCGTGAACTTGTTAAAAACTCCACAAAAGAAACATCAACGCAATGACATACAGAAAACCTTTTAATCCTTTTTGCTACAACTTGTATAACTTACTTACTAATTGATCGTTATCCAAATAATGGTTCCCGATACTGCTTTTTTCTGACATAGTTCTCTCGGTTCCTTCACATTCATACATCGTGCCATGCACGCACGTCGATTTCTCCAAGCCCCGTGATTTAACAATTGATTGATATGATAGTACTTAATATCGAACATCTTGGATTTCATTCGCACCGCATTCACTTATTATATTTGCATTTGACAAACAAACAAATAAACAAACCATCACTCCGTTTCGCCACAGGGGATGGCAGAGAGAATGGGCTGCCACGGTACTCTATCTTGGCACACCTCTTTAACTTCCTCCACATTCATACACGCGCGTCGATTCTTCCGACTTCTAACATGACCAACCTTTAAAATTTGATTCTGCCTCGACTCCATTTACATCATTAACTTATACTTTCTTAACCATTCTTTCTCCATCTATGCGCTCCATATCTCCGAACAAACGCAGTGATCCTTTCATAATTTTGTTCATAATACCTTATTCCGCTCTACATTCCTTTCTTATATCAGCATTTGAGATTCTGTCGTATATCGTTCTACCACACATACGTCTTAGGGACTTCATCTCTACTGCATTTATTCTGCTCTCTTCTTTCTTCTGCCAGTTCCATGCTTCGCTTCCATACATTAGGGTTGGGACCAGAACTCCATTGTGAACGGCCGTTTTCGCTTTTATTTGACACTCTGTCAGATTTACTACATGTTCGTCGTAGAGATCTCATTTCTTCAGTCCTTACATAAGGGTAGGCACAAGAACACTATTATGCACTGCCATAATAATAATAATAATAATAATAATATACTAACTTCTAAAGCGCCGTTTTTGTGATGTAATCGCCTCAAGGGCGCATTAAGACGTGTTTTAAATCTAAAAAATCTTAATATGCCCGCTTAAAAAGCGACCGGTTAAAAAATATAGTAGAACAAAGTATAAATGTTTAAATTGGGTATGAAATAATATGAAAAAGATGGGTTTTCAATTTAGATCTGAAATCTGTCGGATCATTTATGCATCTGAGGTGTGAAGGGAGATTGTTCCAAGCTGATGGACCGGCTACCGCGAACGCTCGATCCCCGAAATTTGTACTGGGGCAACGTTTCGGCTCAACTAATCTTCCTATTGCTGAGGAGTTCGCCGAGCGAAGTGTGGATTTCCTTGAATTTAGGCTGCCATCTTATTTTTATCTTCGTACTCGTTTTCATGATCCCGCAAACTGTAGCAAATCTAATAGCAAGGGCGCACACCTCGCTACCTCGTGCACGGCGGACCACCTGAGGAAGGTCCCCCGCCCTCCCCACCAGCGGCCACCATTAGCGTGTCCCATTGTCCCTTTGTGCCGTTGTGAGTCCGCCGCAAGGGCGCACTTGTTGATGCTCGGGGCCACTTGACTCCTAATTTATGGGCGGGGGCGCAAAAAACACGACCGCCTAGCGCCGCTCGCTCCGCTCTGTGGATCGATTGGAACAGATACGAGTACGTAGCCCATTATTGTACCTCAGTGAAGATATTGTGCCTTACTGTACGGGTACCTGCGCTTATTCGAGACTCTTAATTGGTGTCTACGGTTTTTTTTAATCAATAAATTAATTACTAAAAATTAAAATACTCACTAAGAGGAAAATGGAGAAACAAACTAACTAACTAACCATCACGCCGTTTCTCCGGAGCGGTGGGCAGAGAGGATAGACCGCCATACTGCTCAGTCCTGACATACCTCTCTAGCTTTCTATACATTCATACATCGTAACATGCACGCTCATCGATTTTTCTGGCTTCGAATGTGACCGCCATTCTGAATTTGATTCATTTGATCATGCCATATTTTCCTTGATCTCCCAAGGCTTCTTTTTCATAACTAAAAATTCAACGCAGATCTTTTCATAATTTTGTTCATAATACCTTATTTCGCTCTACATTCCTTTCTAATATCAGCATTTGAGATTCTGTCGCACATCGTTCTACCGCACATCGGTCTTCCTCTATTTCTAGTTCCATTTTCATCGTTGACATATACTTTTTTTACCAGTCATTCTTCATTCATTCTTTCAACGTGTCCAAACCATCTCAACGATCCTTTCATTATTTTGTTCATAACACCATCATTCGTACCGCATTCACTTCTTATATTTTCATTCGACACTGAGATCTCATTTCTACTGCATTTATTATGCTCTCATCTTTCTTCTGCGCTTCCATACATAAGTGTTGGGACCAGAACATCGTCCGTACTGTCAAAATCAAGGCAGATGTGGTTACAAGTGTTTGTGTGTTTTTTTGAATACTTTAATATTAATATGTGTGCATAAAAGGAAACAGGAAGTTCTCCAGCGAGAGACAAACAAGACCTAATGTCTCCTGAAGCCGTTACCCCGGAGATAATACTCGTAATATTATTTGCAACACAATATCCTTCTTGTTTGCTGCTGGTGTTGAGTGTCGTGTTTACTTCTGCCTACTCAGCATCCAGTCCGCGAGATGTGTGAAGTATTTCCATGGGAAGCTGTCAGGAATGCAAAGGCTAACAGCGGATAAACAAGTAACCAACTTGTAAGTGGGAAGCAGTGGTGGCATCTCAATCAAATCAATAAAAATAAGATGAATAACTTTGATTTATCCCATATTCGTCTTCACTCTGAGTTACATTTAACACTCACATTTATTAAAAAAATAAAATTAAAATCATAATAAATATCAAACATGTTTCGGACTAAGTAGCCCTTCATCAGTGATATTATATAAATATTAAAAATATTATAATATAAAAATGTTTACAGATGTTATAATGATTTATTTCGGAACGTTTATGCTTTTTTTATAACAAATATTATGAATAAATTAAATTTTAAAATAATAAATTAAAGTTTTAATTATAGTTTATGGGAATCATATTCGCTTTTCAATGTAGCAAAAATCAAGTGCGTTGTTGTTTATACACAAGATTTAAAGTAAAACTTTCCAGCATTTTGGGATTTAACGTTTAATTATTGTCAAAACTGTATGAAGTCACATTAAGTACATTTCTTTACGTATTCTGCTACTTTGAATGGTGTATATAAACAACAACGCGCTTGATTTTTGCTTCATTTGATTAATGCCTTAGAAAGGCAAAACATGTCATTACCATAAACTATAATAAAAACTTCTAGATAACAGGCGTTTTTATTCGTATTAATTATATTATGAGGAATTTTATCACAAAAGACGGTGGGTGTATGATATAATATTATATATCAATATCCAAAAATAAATTTATTAAAAATATATTTTTTTTTATTATCAAAACAATCGATGCCAAAAATTTAATTGCTCTTGTCACTGGATATTAGTCATTAACGTAATATAATGCTGGTAAACTACTTATTTGCTGCGAACAAAGCTTTGAAGCTTTTATCCGAATATTGGGTCCCTCCCCGTCTCTGAGAGAAAGCACTCGGCAGACCACTGGGTGAGTTGTTCAGAGAGCTAATATTTACCTTCGTTGAACGGAGAGTACCCGAGATCTCCTCTCATCTTCACTATCTAAAGATGTCCCCTGTGTTCTCTTCTCTCCATAACGGGCTATTCAACATATTATAAAGTCATTTAGTAAATGAGTTGAAATATTTCAATAAAATTACGTGTAACGAGAACCTTAATATATTTTTAATAGCATTAAATTTTTTTAATCCATTCTTGAAGTATTCCCCTTTATCCATGCTGATTTTATTTGTTTCACGGTTATCAAATTGTGTACAATTTTTTTTTTCTTATTTACTTGTAGATTTAATACAGTGGAGTTTAATTAAAATTATTCTTTTTAATTATTTTAGCAGAGTAGTTTTTTTTATTTCGGAGAATAGCAATTATATTATCCTAATGAGAAGAATGATGAGACTAATAAAATCATATCATATTAATTGTATAATTCATAAATAATACTTGGTCTTAGTCATAATAATATATTTATATGTTACGAGGTTAAAGAAAGCTATAATATTGTACATACATATTTATCTTCTTCGTCTTCTTTAGCCTTTTTCCCTCCAATGCTGGATATAGGCCTCTTCTAATTTTCTCCACTCGTCCCTGTCTTGTATCTTCTACATCCAGGTCGTTCCAGCTATTCGGGCAATGTCGTCAGTCCATCTTTTATTCCATTGCAGTATTCTGGATGTCCGTCTGGTACTGCCTTGTCTGGCTTTATGTTTAGCCCATTGCCATTTCAATTTAGCTGTACGATCCATGATGTCGACGTCGTTTTACAATAAAAGTGAAAATATATAATAGTCCATTGTTTTGGCCGAAACACTACGATACCTTAACATTTTAAACTGTTGAATTAAATAACTTTGTTTTTTGTATCACAATTGTATTTTATTTTACGCGACAGCTGTTTCACCATCCTATGTTTACACCTGATGACTCTACATAGGTTGATGAAACAGCTGTGGCGTAAAATAAAACACGAGTACAATTGTGATACAAAAAACAAAGTTTTTTATTTTAACAGTTGAAAATATATAATATTAAAATATGTAAAAAATATTGAGATGAACACCGGCAACTGGTGAACAATGATTCCTATAAGCATATTTGAGTTAACTGCTTTATTAGAAGAAATAAATTTATGATTATCATCTCAAAATAAAAACCACGCGGTTGAGATGAACATGTTCTATGAATATTGACAACCATAATAATAATAATAACCACGAATTTAATGTGGGGAATTAAAATAATGATATTCTATCACAGCATAATGCATGTAACATAACTATCTCAGAATAATGTTCAGGAAAATGCACTCACTCCGGCGAATAAGGAAAACCGATGAGTTTATCAGAAGTGATTATCACCTTATTGGAAGTGGAGCAGCATGCTGACTCAGGACGGCAGAGGGATTGCCATTGCGGGGCGTAATGTTTACTTATTTATTTCAAATATTATCAATCAAAACAGATTATTTAATTACAATATAGGTTTTTACCTTTATGATTGAGTTACGCGTTTTATTTGAAATTGATATTTTTCATTAAGTGTGGTCTACCGCCTTAATCTCGTCCTGCAGGATTCTTCTCCAGGCGGCTCTATATCTGTTTCGCTTCCTCTTTCCACCCACTGGAGACCAGTCTAGTTGTTCTAAGCGATCCAGGTTGGGCCTCGTCTCAGGGTGTTGTTGAGACTTGTTCTATGATTGAGTTTCCGCCTGCCACCAAGGCACAGAGAACATTATTTGACTGTTTGGGGCCATTGATGATATTTTTAGTTAAAAATTTGATACGAAGCCATTACTTGGTGATGTGACATCTTTATAAATAAAATTAAACACCTTTTTACTTAGTATAAACCACTTTATTTGAGTAAGTAGGACCAACAGGTTTCACTCTGTAGCGAGCTTCCTCAGGTGCTCAAACTGAGTTTATGTATAGCTCCGAGGAAGCATGCTACAGAGTGAAACGGGTTGGCAATACTGACTCAAATAAAGTGGTTTACACTAAGTGAAGAAGTTTTTTTTTTTTTTTTTAATATTTTTCAATATAGTTCTTGTTCATTTATATAAATATTGGTGGCATTGCCAATACTTAGTGATCGATACACAAAAAAAAAATTATAATTGTTAATGCAAAAACTTTGTTTTATATCACAATTGTTTTACTTTGCGACAGCTAAAAAAAAATTTTAAACAGCTTTTTTTAAATTTGACGTTACATGTAAAAAAATCAACTTTGTTAAAAATAGTCATACTCTTTAAGTATTTATATAAGATTGACTCTCTACCCACGTGTTAAATCATAAATCAAATGGAAGTTATAATAATAAATAAATAAAATAAAAATTGCTAAATGTAGTGCACGTCGCGTCACTGGTACAATCAATTATTTTTTTATTCTGACACACTTAGTGTGAAAATTACCTGATGGACGAACTTGATCAATATGTAATTTATGTCCCAATCAACCTTGGAAGGTCGTCGGCGATGGTTTCTATGTAAAATGGCTTCTTTGTAAAGTGATTTCTATGTAAGATGAGCGGCAAGAATGTTCGGGGCGGAACTGACCGGATGGAGATACTATCCTCCGGAGATTATTGATTCTTGACCCTCTGATGACGGATTCTGAGAGCCCGGTGGGTTTTCCGTAGGACGTTGATCTTTATAAATCACGAGATAAAGACACACAAATGACACGTCATTGTTTATGAATAGTGGTGGTTAAATTGGTGGTTAATTGGTTAACTCCAGGTGTTTATAAATAGGTGCCTTCGCTCATTCAAAATCTATTGGCCCCAAACAGTATCAAATGCCGCTCTTTGGACTATGGCAGGCAAAAAGCCAATTAGATAACAGGTCGCTAGACGCAAATGGCAGTGGATCGGTCACACTCTGAGACGGAACCCAGGCTGCATCGCTCAGGGCGCACTAGACTGGTCCCCTATGGGGGGAAAGAGAAAGCGAGGCAGACCTAGAGCCACCTGGAGAAGAGCCCTGCAGGACGACGTTAAGGCAGTAGGCCTCACTTGGGATCATGTTGGGCATCAGGCATGCGATAGAGTCGGGTGGAGAAGGTTCCTTGAGGCCCTATGCACCACGGAGGTGTGACAGGAGAAAACGAAGAAGAAAGAAGAAGGTGGTTAATTTATTTTAAGATTAAGTGGCTCCCAACTTTAAAGCGGAAACGCATGACAATACGACGATGCAACCGAGCAAACGATGTTTCTCAACGATAGATAGAAACTCGATAAAATCCAGAAGTGAAAAGAATGGTGAAAAAGTATATGTTAATATTATAAACGGAACAATAAATTGAGGAAAACTGAAGAAAACGTGACACGATCAAATAAAAAAACTTACTAACTAACCATCACTCTCCCCGAAAGGGTAGGCAGAAAGAATGGAATGTCACACTTTAAGCGATGCGGCACTCCATCCTTCTCATCTCTTTACGCGGTGTGATGGGTTGCGAACCTCATCGCCACCAATAGATCGATTCGACTTCGATCGTCCAACATCCACAAAATATCTAAAACAAATAATATAAAATACAATGATATAAAATAAAAAAACAAACTAAAAATAATTTAACACAAAATGTTCTGTTTAGATGGTGCATATATATTGTCTATTTAATATATGTTACACGAGATTTTTTTTTCACGATCAAATCAATAAAATATTTAATGTCCGAAATGTGAAGAGTCGAAGAAATCAACGTGTGTGCAGGACACGATGTATGAATGTTGAGAAATCGAGATAATTATGCGAGAAATGAACAGAATTGCGGTCAATTCTGGCTACCCCTTCGAGGAAACGGCGAGATAGTTAGTTAGTTAGTCAATCCCAGCGTGTCCACTAAGCGCCAACAATTCCACCTCACGCGAATAATGCGATAAGTATGCGTAAAATCATCCCTTTCAGGCTCGGTTGTGAACAATGGGAGCGTGACAGCTTCTCCCGGCGCTGGACCGAGTAAACACCCCCTCCCGCTGGGAGGACCCGAGGATCGGACCTTTGACGGTGGCCAGCCGTCATTTAGGACATCATAAAAATCTCTCAAATTATACATCTTCTGTCCGGCCACCATCACAATCGGAACACGTTCACTTTTAAGGAGATTTTTACAAATACAACAATCGTTATGTTAGATATATATTTTATTCTTTAATTTATAAACCTACGAAAGTTTATTGATGGTTGCGGTTTTAATTTGGCAAAACTCCATTTTTAATTATAAAGAATTAACGTATAATGAAAGCTTGAATGCTTTTTGATTTTAAATTGATTTGTTTATATATAAACATACATGAGCCTTAATTTTTATTCCTTGGACTCTCTCGAAAATAGGCGAACAATTAATGATATAATGTTGCTTCACAAAATCATTCACTTCAAAATAGACAACTCCGAACTTCTTAGTAAATTATTACTGAATACCCCTACGCTTCGCACAAGACACACTGCGAACCAAATATTCCACCTTCCTGCTTATCGGACTAACTACGCTCAGAGTGCGGCGGTGTACCGGACGTGCGACATGTACAATAAGTGCATTGACTGCCAACCCGAAGGTTGCGGGTTCGATTCCCGGCGAGGGCAGTGTGATTGTCACACTGTCTTTGGTCTGGTGTAGAATTCACGTGATAATAAAATGGAGATAGTTTAGCTACTTATCACATGTCACGAGAATCACTATGATAGCTATAATACCCTTTACATCGATTTGGCTCATGCTGTCATGATGTAAAGAGTGATTTAACAAAATAAGAATAAAAATAATAGCTGGAAGTCGACCTCCCAAGAGAGGCCAGCCTGATTACAGGAATAGACCAAAGGTCTAAAAGAAGAAGAGACAAATTAGTTAGAAAATGCCTTCGCAAGTCGAAACAGACTTGTAACTATTGTTTATATATTTGTGTATATAAATAAATCCTTTCCTTTCATTGACCTTTTATATAGGTAGATAGTTTTATAATATTTCCATGAGTACAGTACACTCATTATGGGACAAAAAAATATGTTGCATATGCAATAATTATAGAACATTAAAAAAATAGTCAACACATAGACATAAAAAACAAAACATCAAACGCAATTTACATCTCGTTATTTAATCACATTACTATCAATATGTAAAAAAAAAATTAAACCCACTACCATATTATTTTTCACGATTGCAGAAGGTAGGAAATACGAGTATGAAAACTCGAAATCGAATACATGTTGAAAAAATGATTATTGCAATAATTAGACTGCTCTTTCTAATAACATATCTATTTAATAACATTTAAATTAATATTATATGTGAAAGCGAAGCATGGAACTGGCAAAAGAAAGATGAAAGTAGAAAAAATACAGTAGAAATGAGTTCTCTTAGACGAATGTGTAAAAATATGCGCATGACAGAGTGTCGAATGCAAAAATTTAAGAAGTGAATGCGGTGCGAATGAAATTGTTATGAACAAAATAATGAAAGGGTCATTAAAATGGTTTGGACACATGGAATGGACACATGGAATGAATGAAGAAATAATGGTAAAAATAAATGGAACTAGAAAAACGTGGCACGATTAAATAAATCACCGGAGAAATCGACGTGCGTGCATAAAACGATGTATGAATATTGAGGAAACGAGAGAAGTATGTCAGGAAAGAAAACTATGGCAGTTCATTATTTCTGCCCACCCCTTTATGGTTTATTAATTAGTTAGTTTAAATTAATCTTAATAATGAAATTTTTATATTGACACAATTGCTGAAGGCATGAAATACGAAAACATGGTATTACTCGCAATAACCAGGTATTTTTCGTCTCTTTTGGAACTAAATTAATTAAATACTTGTTTGATTAACGTAAAATAAATAGTTTTCAGAAACAAATCATTTTCGAACGGGAACCAGGCTTCTTCGTTAGCGGAAATTTTAGGTGACAACAATTATATTTTTTCTAATTAATACAAATAAAAACATCTGTTTTATAGGTTATAGAATAATTTCTAATATCATTGCTATAAATCCAAACGTCTCTTATTTGATCTCAAGACTTCATTAAAGCAGACACCTCCCGCAAGTCCGACGATGGAGCGAGACCTCTCGCCCGAGCTAATTATTTGAGCCTGTAAATATTTTAAGAGTCCGCAATAAAACAGACAATAGACGCAGTTCGCTAACAAAGGCTCAGTGGACTCCCGGAGATGAAGATTTCTCCTGCAGTCTCACAACGCTGGACCAATTATGTCATATACAGGGCCGCCGCTATTTTTGCATTATTTCAATTTATTTCAATTCCAATTTAATTATTTTTTAAATCATAATCATTACAGTATATAACCAAAGCGCTTATGACTATACAGGTAGGACACAAAAACAAACACCAAAAACTATTTTAAACAGTAAATACAATTAGGAAATTTAAAAATTACAATATGAACAATAGACAAAAACACAAAAAAAACACGAGATAATTAAAAAATTAAGACCAAATAAATAATTAGAAACAATAAGAAGAACAACAGATTATTTAAGAGATAGATTTTTTTTAGAGGGTAGCTTCACTATCGTGGAAGATGTCCACATCCGAAGAGATGCGGTTTAGAAGGATTATTGCCCTGCCCACGGGCATAACCTTAGGTAAATTGGTTCTACACAGTGGCAGGTGAAATAATCTATGTTGTCTTTGTCGCAGATAATTGTCGGGGACAAACAAAGTCAAGTCATTCAAAATATCAGAGTTATGTATTCGACCACGAATCAGTTGAAAAAAATGAACACCCAAATGGATAGTTCGTCTAATTTCGAATGATTGGTAGTCCAGCATACCCAGCAAGAAATCAATTATATTAAATCAAGTATATCGAAAATCTTGATTTAATGTTTAAGATAACCTCCGTTTTCTAGAAGTTTATTATATTATTCATTTCAATACAATTTCTTTTAAAAAAATCATTGACATTACAGATATTTTCCAACCCATTTATGATTACAATTAAAAAATATATATACTAACATAAATAATGAAAAAAAAATGTGAAAAACCGCCATGTTCTAGTCAGACCAGAAAATGGCAGCGAGCTTCCGAAATCAAGAAAAACAAATATCATTTTTAATAAATAAGAGAAAGATGCTTTCTGAGGGCAGCCTCATTATCGTGAAATTTTTATTTCATCCATATATTGTTCAGTTGGTTATGTCCGCTTCAATGGATCTCTTTTCTGATATGAGATTCAAAATTTATATAAATTTCAGTGTATTAAAAATCATATTATTAAAGCTTTATTAACATAGATGGATTAGTTTAACTTTAATTCTACATTTATTTATTGTTTCTTGAACAACGGTGTAAAACTATATATTAAATATAGTATGTGCTTGCGCAAAATCTACAATTGACCACCTAATTAAGTCCCATAAAAATATATCACCAGAAAACACATTAGGCATCCTTCGTCCATGTTGTTCAAAGAATATCAAATTCTTAGTATTCGACAACTTTACATCAAAATATAAGCCATATTCTCCAAATTTAAAATTTCGAATTCGAGATCACAACAGAACCGTCCCACAAGATATTCCTCTCACCAAAATTTCAAAGTTCCTCGCTGTCGCTCAGCTCTAGCCCAAAAGCAATTTCCATTCCGCGCGCCCTACATTTTCAATCGTCTTCCTGGGAATCTTAAATCAATTAACGACACTAAGAATTTGAAACGTGCTCTGACCAAATATATAAAGGGGTCAACCTTAGACGTAGAAAACACTTTTTTCTTTTAGATTAAGTAATTTTAATTATATCTTCATATTGTGATTACCAATGTTAGCATAAGATTACTAACAACCGCCATTTTACTAACAAACCGCCATTTTACTAACAATGCTACTAACATCCTATTTTATGTAGTTGTCACGATACAGGCCATGCCTAGTGTGACAACTACAGTCCATAAACTTTTTTTGGCAAATTATTGTTATAACATGTAAAATAAATAAATAAATATAAATTAAAACGTCTGTCTTTGAAACATTTCATTCCATATTAAATCAAATCAAATCAAATCAAATCAGTTTATTTCATCAACAGACATTACAAAATTTATTTTTAAGGCATCTATTGAGAACAGGTAAAATAATATACCTATTATATATAGTATACTACCAGAAACGCATAAGAGATGGTTCAACATTAGGAAGACAGGATACTCTCCAGAATTAAGAGTATTTGCCTTCTGAACGTACCTTCACTAACATGAAAGACGTCGATCTCCGAGGAGACCGCGTTCAGCAGACTAATTGCTCTTCCCACCGGTGTCACCAGAGGCAGATTGGTTCTGGCAGCCGGTAGGTAAAACAATCTGTGCTGTCGCTGTCGGAGATATCTATCGGGGACAAAAAGCCGAACACCCTCCAGTACGGCCGAGTTCTCGAAGTATCCCCTAATTAATCTAAAGAAATGGGTAATTAGATGTCCATCTCTTCGAAGCTGTAGAGAATTGGTTCCGAGCATTCCCAAAAGAAATGCCGTGGGATAGAGCCAAGGATAGCTACCATACTCCCTCATGTAGAGATACCTCAGAAATTTTTTCTGAACCCTCTCCAGCATAATGGAATATCTCGCCTCGTGAGGACTCCATATCACAGAACCACTTTCGAGTCTGCTCCGAACCAATGCGTTGTATAGGACTCTGAGCACATTGGGATCCCTGAAAACTCTGCCGGTCCGGACGATGAAGCCCAACATCTTCAGTGCAGTGCCACAAATCCTCTCAACATTTTTTCTCACAAATTTAATAAAACTCCTAGAAGACAGATGTTTTCATTTATTATATATTAACAAGTATTTAATTCTACACAATTCTCTCATTATTGGAACATGTGAATATATCGTATACCTAACTGTAGTTAGTATAACTGAGTATATTTTACGTAATGAAGTGTAAACTAGAACTAGAACCTGATCCTTGTGGTCCCCGTGCCGGCCCTGGCCAGACCGCATCCGGCCACAGAGCGGGAGACACGCGGATGGTAATTAATCAATCGCAAACGGGCCTTTTGGCGGACCGCCGCTAGCCGCCATTTTGGCCACCTCCGGGGGCGGAGCGCTGGGAGGGGGTGGGTCGGAGGGGGAAGCGAAACCCAGCAGACGCAGGGGCGAAGGGTGGCGCTTTCTACAGGTGACGAAAATGCCACTCTTCACACCAGAAAAAAATAAGTAACTTTTGTGTTCGGCCAAAAACCACACAGCCCGGTTATGGTCTAGGCTACCGATCGCTTGACTCCTGATCTAGGGGACTTTTCAAATCAAATAAGTTTATTTTCTCTAAAGATATTACAAATAACAATTACAGTTTAAGGCATCTATTAAGAACAGGACCAAAACTTTTTTAAGAATCTCTACTGGTATCAAACTGCGGAGATTAGACATAGAAATAAGAGTACAGACGAAATACTCGTAGCTACACGCAGAGGAGTTCGACAAGGCTGCATTGCATCACCTCTATTGTTTAACTTGTACGATTATTCCAATCAAGTCTTCCAATGTACTGGAAGTTATATATTATACTCTTGACTTTAGAAAGTATCTTGTATTTTTAAAGTCAAACCATCTCGCATACCTTCCCGGTATTATATATTACATTTTACCTGTTCTCGATCTTTTTCTTCTTTCGGTGCCGTGTCAGGTCCTCCAACGTTGGCGATCACTGCAGCAAAGGTGCTGCAGAACTAACCTGCCAATGGTTATGCCTGTGGGTAGGGCAATCTTATTGCTTAATCGGATCGGCTCGGAGGTCGACATATTTCGTGATAGTGTGAGTTGCCTCAGGGATGCATTAACAATGTTGTGATTGTTATTTATGATACCGAAGTATTTATGTATATTGTTATTTTTAGTTTTTATTTTGAAAATATGTATAATTATGTAATTTTGAGGTTGCAGATGACTTGGACGCATCTGTAATGTTTGTTATCTTCATAAATAAATAAATGAAATGAAATAAAATTTCTATCCTGTGCCACTTGGAACAGGTTCTTAACTCTTGTTATTCCTGTCCACTCGTTGATGTTCCGCAGCCAGAACAGCTACCTTCTATCAACACCCCGACGTCCCTTCACTTTACCCATTAATATCAGTCGAAGGAGGTGGTATTTTTCTCCCCTTAGCACATCCCACCCAAATATGAGACCTTTCTAATTTTCACACTCGACAACAGTTTGGTATTGCCTCTGGCTCTCTGCAGTACGTCTGTATTACTGACCCTATCGGTCCACGGTATACGGAGCATTCTGCGGTATATCCACATCTCGAACGCTTCCAACCGGTTCATTACATTCACTTTCAGAGTCCAGGTTTCGCAGCCATATAGTAGAACAGACCATATTTAACAATTCTTTGTCGGAGTTTCAAGTAAAGATTATCGTTGCAAAAGAATGTTCTCATTTTATTAAATGAGCTTCAATTCTGCATTTTATTTCAATGTCCGGGTCGAGCGCTTTAGTCGTGTTTACTATTATAAATTAATAATGGAGTTTTACAAGGCAGTTCCTTAACCATCAATATACGAGTAGGTTACAATTTGATTACATATTTACTTAATTATAATCTAAATCTGTAGATTGCTTTGTAAAGCATATTTGAAAGTATTGAAAATATAATACAATATGTAAAAGTGATGAGGTCCCTAAGACGTATGTGTGGTAGAACGATGTACGATGTTGAATCTCAAAGGCTGATATTAAGAAGGAATGTAGAGCGGAAGAAGGTATTATGAACAAAATTATGAAAGGTTCGCTGCATTGGTTCGGACATATGGAGCGCATGGGTGAAGAAAGAATGGTTAAAAAAGTATACGTTAACGATGTAAATGGAGTAAGCAGTCGAGGTAGAACCGAGGAACACATGGCATGACCAAATTAATCAAATATTAAAGGTTGGTCATGTCAGAAGCCGGATGAATCGACGTGCGTGTATGACTCGATGTATGAATGCGGAGGAAGCTAGAGAGGTGTGCCAGGATACAGTGGTGTGGCGGTCCATTCTCTCTGCCTACCCCTGTGGGGACACGGGCGTGGTGGTTTGTTGTTGTTGTTGTTGTAAAAGTTATAAATAAAAATAAAAAATGTGTTGACATTGATATATTGTAAAATAAAAATCTGTTGTAACGCCATTGGTCCACTAGGTACCCACTCGTAGGAAACTGCCGTCAAATCCAAAGGAAACGCCGAACGGGAGATGGGAGTTTTATCACATTTCCTCTTAATCTTGCGGTTCCCCGTGGACTCGACCGCCGGGGGAGCCTCGCAGGTTGCGCCCGACACAATTAGGTGCCGGGCCGGGCAGAGCAAAAAGTCAGCACACCTCATTATAATTAAATGACACCCATTCGCGTATTACCTTATTCCGTCAAGACTTGCCAAATTTTATTAATAATAACTAACTAACTAACTAACTAACCATCACGCCGTCTCCCCGGAGGGGTAGACAGAAAGAATGGAACGCCACACTGTTCTGTCCTGACATACTTCTCTCGATTCCTCTACATTCATACATCTTGTCATGCACGCACGTCGATTTCTCCGACTCCTCACGTGACCGACATTCAATATTTGATTGATTTGATCGTGCCACGTTTTCCTCGGCCTTCCTCTATTTCTAGCTCCGTTCACGCCGTTTACATATACCTTCTTTACCATTCTGTCTTCACTCATTCTTTCCATGTGTCCAAACCATCTTAATGACCCTTTCCTTATTTTGTTCATAACACTTTCATTCGCACCACATTCACTTCTTATACTTGCATTTGTCACTCTATCATATACGATTTGCCACACATTCGTCTTAGAGGTCTTTATAATAACAACACGTGAAATATTCATGGATGTTAACCAAATTCTACATTTTAGAAATATCGAATGGAGCAAGATCACCTTGAAGGTTTTTAGGTTCTTTAATGCTTAAAGACTTAATTAATCTGTCTTTTCATTTTTGTATACTTTGTATATACAACACTAACTTTAAAAAACAATTTAATTACATATCAAACATGTTTCGGACAACCGGTCCTTCCTCAATGATATTATAAAGATATATATTAAAAATATTATATTTTAATTTTTTTTTAACAACTAACTAACCTAACCTAACCTAAACTAACCTAACCTAACCACCACGCCGTGTCACCGAAGGGGTAGGCAGAAAGAATGGACTGAAACACTTTTCTTTCCTGACATATTTCTCTCGCTTCTTCAACATTCATACACTGTGTCATGCACGTGCGTCGATTTCTCTGACTCCTCACGTGGCCGACATTCAATATTTGATTTATTTGATCGTGCCACGTTTTCCTCGGTCTTCCTCTATTTCTGGATCCTTTCATTATTTTGTTCATAACACATTCACTTCTTATATTTTCATTCGACACTCTATCATACACAGAGTATCCACACATTCGTCTTAAGAGATTTTTTTAAAGTTATATTTAATTTTAATTTTTTTTTTAAGTTAGTGTTATATATATACAAAGTATATAAAAAAGAAAAATACATATAAAACATGGCACAACACAAAGTATAGCGAACATAGAAGAAAAACTTAATTAATCTTCTAGAATCTCTTTACACACGATGTTGTTTGTATAAACATGATTGTTGTTCAATTTAAATCCACGATAAACTTATCCTGGAAGACTTATTTCAGATATATTGACTTAAATGTTTACGCATTTCCGACATCGTGGAAAAGACACCCTTCTGGTTTTCAACATCCAATAATTAATTTAACGTAAGAATAGGGGAGTAAGGGGGATCCTATTGACTCTTCGAGCGATGCATGGTCATCGCCGTGGTGATGGCCATGCTACGCTGGAGCATTGATCTGATCCCAAGTACATATCCACACCTCCTCGACTTTGGTCTCTCCTGGAAACTATGCGAAATGTTAGAGATCGAGTGTGAATAACCTCGGTGGATAATATTGATGCATAGGCTAACGTGGAAGGACACCTCGCCAATCCGTCTGGCAAGCGTGGCGTTGTAATGCCAATCACCCCCCGTATGACATGTCATACATGGAGAAGTATGGGGGAGGCCTATGTCCAGCAGTGGATGACAACGGCTGTTAAAGAAGAAGAAGAATGCTTTGCGATATATAAAGTATGAATGCTTTTTATATCGCAGGGGTTGCGCTTTTTTTTATAGATATAGGCCTTTTGGCATAACTAACTAACTAACTAACCATCACGCCATTTCCCCGGAGGGGTAGGCAGAGAGGATGGATCGCCACACTGGCCTGTCCTGGCATACCTCTCGAGCTACCTCTACATCCATACATCTTACCATGCACGCACGTCGATTGTTCCGACTTCGAATGTGGCCGCCTTTTAGTAATTGATTAATTTGGTCATGGCCATGGCTTCTTTTCCTACTCACGCTGCTTGTGTACAATTTTTTTAACCATTCTACTCTCATCCATTCTTTCCATATGTCCGAACCACCTCAGGGATTCTTTTTTAATTTTATTCATGATGCAGTCCTCTGCCTTACATTTCTTTCTTATTTCATCGTTCGGTATTCTATAATACAACGTTTTCCCGCACATTCTTCTCAGTGATCTCATTTCTACGGCGTTTATCCTGCTTTCATCCTTCTTTTGGCATATATCTGGCATATATCTGGCATATATTTGGCATATATCTCCTTATTTATTGTTTCTTAAACATTATAAAATATAACTTGGTTTAATGTCTTGTTTTACTGATTTGTTTATTTTTTCTTTGTCTCTAGCTATTGTATTGTTTTGCCTACTTTGTGAATTGTTTTTTCTTCATATAATGCAATAGGTAGTCTCGTTTTACCTAATTTGTATAGTTATCTCTTTATTATCGTGTGCCGTAGATTTGCTTTACTTGATTTGTGCGTTTTTTCTTTGCTATTGTCTTACGTTACCTGATTTATATAGTTCTTCTTTATCTTTTGCTATTGCCTTGTTTTAATTAATTTGTATGTTTCTTTATCTAACATTATTGTGGAGGGGTGGTACAAGACAGTTGAACTGAATGTGTTATGAACTTGGTGTGCACATCTGACTGAATCTGTTTTAGTATTTATTTTTTGATATTAAAATAAACAAAAGTTGTTTAAAAATAGAAGAACTAAAAATTCTATAAATGATATGAAATATTCACGGCTTTATTACTATTGTATTTCACATCATTTATAGAATTTTTGGTTCTTCTATTTTTAAACAACTTTTGTTTATTTTAATATCATCATTATGGAATTCTATACACTTAATCATACATCGATTAATATTTATTTTTTGTTATTTAACACTATAGATGCTTTTTTTGTACCGACAATAAATACATTAACAACAATAAAAAGAAGTAGAAAAGAGACGATTTTTTTAAATGAATTAAATTTTATTTTTCTAGACATATTTCGAATGTTTCATCATCGGGAGAACGATATATACGTTTATTAGTTTATATCGTTCTCCCGATGATAAAGGTGCGTTTGAAACATGTCGAGAAAAATAAACACAAAAGTGGAAAAAAAACTGTGTTTTATTCATAAAAAAATCGTTATTATGTAATTCCACAGTGTTAACGCCTTAAATTTATCTAAAATTATTTTTAAAGGTATTTAACATTACACGTGTATCTAGCCCCGCCCTCCGGGCAGAGGTCGGAGATGGTTTTCGTGTTTCCGAGAACAATAATTCGGCAAGTGCTAATTAAATGGAACAAGTATCGCTGTCAGAGCGGGAGGCACAAAGGGGGACCACACAGCGGGCCGGTAATGGGCCAATCATGATCCCGTGCTCCGCCGTTCTTATTTGTTCGCGGGGATTAGGTTGTGCGCTAAACTATTCAGTGTGGCTAATGGGACTCTTCCTATCTCCGATGCTCGCCTGGTGTTTGACGGAGGTTAATCATTGCTAGCTGACGAGGGCACCATCTCTAGTCCTTACCGATTATTAAACACACTTTGGAAATTAATAATAAATTTAACCAACGAACGCGTCAAAATTTATTACATAATTACGCTGTCTCCTCAGAGGGTACGCAGAAAGAATAGACTGCCACACTTTTCTTTCCTGACACACTTCTTTCGTTTCCTCAACATTCATACATCGCGTCATGCGCGCCCGTCGATTTCTCGTACAATTTTCCGGTCTACTGGTTGACAGAGACTAAATATGTAATAGAAATATTTTTAGAAAAATCATGAATGGGGTCAGTTTTGACAAATATTATGATTTATTTCAATATCTGTCAAAACTGACCACATTCATAAAAAAATATTTATCTCTCTGTCTTGTGCCAGACGGAACAACTCCCCCACTTCCCGAATTTACTATACGTAAAAATACCTAAAGTAATTTCAAAGCCTGCCTTTATTTACGAAATATTTAGTTTATGTTGATAAAGAACGACTACAATATTATAGGTGTAGATAAATTAGTGTGTTTGGAATGCATGCAATATCGCGAATTGTTCGAAGAACTTGTTAGAACATGAAGTAAAGTGGAGCGATTCCAGGTAACATCGAGATAAGGGGGATAACGCCGCTGGTCCGTATCGCAGAGGCATTCCTCGCCCCTTGCGGAGACGAGGAGAGCCAACAAAGCGGCACAACACCCCGTAGAACAAAACACAAAAAATTAAATTGTCTTAAAATATTTGGCAAGTCCTTTAGAAGTCGAGTGGGGTCCGGTGATAAGCGGCAATACCGGGAAAGTAAGACATTTCGGAATCTCTCAAAGACAATGCGTAAATAAATTCTCCATCTTGCGCCTTCCTTCCCCGGGGAGCGTAATCTTCAGGCGACAAAAAACTCTTCCCTTCTCTACCCTAAGGCTGGCTATCGGCCCGCCGTAAATACTCGAGATTACATCTCCCTGTCACTCCGCTGATACGAGTAGTGTTCTGAGCGATGTTACTTCCTCACCTGTAATGGCGACCTACCTCTGGTACAGAGTACGGAGCACATCCTAGCTATTTACAATCATTTTAAGTTATAATAGATTACACTGATACTTTTTGAAATAAATAGTCCATTGTTTGGCCAAAACACTATGATACCTCAACATTATAAACAAATACACATAAAGGTTCGAAAATTTACAGTTGATAGATTATTGTAACACCTGATGATGTCAACATAGATTGACGAAACATGAAACATGAAAACAGAGTTTTATAATTTAACCGTTTATATGATGAAAACAAAAAAAATTGATACAATTTTTATTTTATTATTATGTATTGAGTGTGCTTCCACTTGTGTTTATGTTCGACCGGTTTCATTCATAATCATTTCATTCTGGTACCTACATCAAAATTTATTTGGTTTATATAATAAATGATAGTGGTGAGGGTTAATTTTTTTCCCCGATTCTAAATAATGTATTACTGTTATTAAGTTGTAGTAGAAATATAAAATAATAATAAAAAATTGTATAATTTTTTTTTGTTTTCATTATTTAAAATGAACTTCTACCAAGAAATATCAATTAAAACATTAATTACGTAACAGTTTATATTTTATAAATAAATTAATTTACATTGGAAACTATTCGCAAACTGAAAATATAATAATTTAACATTGTGAAATTCCATAATGACGATATTTTTATGAATTAAAACACCGTTTTTCACAATTTTGATGTAATTTTTCTCGACATGTTTCGAAGGCTTTACACCTTCATCAGTCTATATCGTTCTCCCGACGATGAAGGTGTAAAGCTTTCGAAACATGATGAGAAATATAAACTCAAAAGTGTTTTAATTCATAAAAAAATCTAAAATGTAATAAATAACTGGTACAAAGAAGAATACATTGAATGTATTGAAGTCGAGATTTTACCTTTGTAGAACTAATGAGAATATAAATAATAATAAATACTTTATGATATACCATATATAATATTTAGTTTTTTTTTTCACGCTTTCAGCAGCTCGCTACAAACTTCTTATTCACTAGAAGATGCAGCGAGCTGCCGACACTGATCGAAGTTAAAAATCAAATGGAATAAAACTAAAATTAAATATTATAAAGGCATTATTATTAATACTAATAGAACTCTCACCGGACGTTAGATACATTGTGATGGTGCGCAAGCTTTCGGGTAGGTTACTACTAAATGTAATAGTCCTTGTCCAATACAATACACAACAAATATTATTCATTACAAAAAAAAAATACATTTTAAATCTAGAAATTTCTAGAAAACTTCATGAAGATGGAGACAACAATGAACCCTGATAAACCAGGATCGGTTGATGACAGCTTGACTCGTTTAAAAAAAAAACTTCATTACTTTTGAGTTGATTGCAAGAAATAATTTTTTTAATTTGTCTGATTATTGACAGCTTTACATTTATTGTTTCTTGAACAATGATGTTACACTTCATATTAAATTATGAATCTGAATGAAAACGTCTGTTTAATATAAGTTTTAATATATTTTATGGGAATGACACATTTCGCCTTGTTAATAATTATGTTTATTATTTTGTTGAATAGATCTTTACATAACTACAGCCAAATCCATGTAAACGGTATAGCTATCATGACGACCTTCATGACCGAGTGGTATGTGCATTAACTGCCACCCCGAAGGTTCCGGGCTCGATTCCCGGCGAGGGCAGTGTGATTGTCACACTGTCTTTGGTCTGGTGCAGAATTCACGTGACAATAAACTGGCGACAGATTAGCTACCTATGATAGCTATAATACGAGAATCACTATGATAGCTATAATACCCTTTACATCGATTTGGCTCTGGCTGTCATGATGTAAAGAGCGATTAAAAAAAAACAGTGTGCCAATCACATTCCTATCGCCGGGAATCGAACCCGAGAATTTCAGTGTTGCAGTAAAAGCACTTACCACTCGGTCACGAGGATCGTCTCAACCTTGACTTAGGAAGGAAGAAAACATGTCATTCCGACGTTTTCATCCGTAATAGCTTTACATTCTTCTTCTCAGTCGTATTCCTCGTGATTGATAGTCGTGTCCATCCTGTAAACCCTTGACCATGGCACACCATGCGCTCCTGTCACCCTTAAGTCTCCAGGCTGCAGCTAATGAGAGACCAGTTAGATCCCTGATTTGATCGGACCAGCGGCTCGGTGGTCGCCTTCCCTCCACTTTGCCCGTGATGATGAGCTTTTCAAGATTGTCTTGATTTCTCCGGGCTGTGTGTCCAAAATATTTTAATTATATAAATTTCGTGTCTCCCAATCAATTTCACAGTCAAATTCACTTCAACAAACCAAGGTGACTGAGGTGGCTCTGAGGATGGGCTGGGAGGCGATGGGCTGGCCATATCTGTCGGAGAACCGACGGCCGACGGGCGAGACAGGTTCTGACGGGGACAGGATTCCCCAGAGTTGGACGTCCCCCTGCCCGAAGGACCGACGATCTGAAGAGGATTGCTGGACATGGATGGATGGGAGCGGCAATGGATAGGGGGCGGTGGCGTGCTTTGGGAGAGGCCTACACTCAGCAGTGGATGACAGACGACTGATGATGATGCTATACACTCAAATTATTATTATGAATGTTTCTCTTCTATCTCATGTACGTAATTTATATTTTCTATTATGTTATCGTTATTCTCGTTTTTGTGTTATATGTTAGATGTCTGTTTATGTGTGCAACTATTAATTATTTTTATTACTAAATATGTCATTTTTTGTAAAAGCCCTTGCTGTGTTTATGTCAAAAATAAATAAATAAATACTTTCTGAGAGCACAACTATATTTTGTTATATTATATTTTATTACTAACTAACTAACCATCACGCCGTCTCCCCGAAGGGGTAGGTAGAAATAATGGACTGCCACACTTTTCTTTCCTGACATATTTCTCTCGCTTCCTCAACATTCATACATCGTGTCATGCACGCGTGTCGATTTCTCTGACTCCTCACATGGCCGACATTCAATATTTGATTTATTTGATCGTGCCACGTTTTCCTCGGTCTTCCTCTATTTCTGGTTCCATTTATATCGTTAACATATAATTTTTTTACCATTCTTTCTTCATTCATTCTTTCCATATGTCCAAACCATCTTAATGATCCTTTCATTATTTTGTTCATAACACCATCATTGGCACCGCATTCACTTCTTATATTTTCATTCGACACTCTATCATACACAGAGTATCCACACATTCGCCTAAAAGATCTCATTTCTACTACATTTATTCTACTTTCATCCTTATTTTGCCAGTTCCATGCTTCGCTTCGGGTCGGTAGAAGAAAACCATTGTGCACTGCCATTCTAGCTTTTTTTGATAGGTTTTTGTTTGCGATGACAACTTTATTAAGTGCACCATTCACTTTGTTGCTTGCCCCAACCCTTCTTTCAATATCCCTCTCCACTCTCCCATCTCTTGTAAACATACTACCTAAATACACGAACTCAACTACTTGCTCCAAATTTTCACCATTCACGCTAATGTTGCAGATCGCCATGATTTCTTCTTTTTCAAAAATCCATTACCTTGGACTTATTAACATTCATCATCAGATCATTTCGCATACATACCTCACACATACAATTCACCAGGACTTGTAGTTCATGCTCGATGTCTGCAAGTAGGACAGCGTCATCCGTGTACAAGAGACAGCTTACTGACTCTCCGCTCATTTCGGCACCTACATCCTACCCTTTCATCTCTTTCATACACTTTTCCATATATAAATAATAAAATATATATATATATATATATATATATATATATATATATATATATATATATATATATATATATATATATATATATATATATATATATATATATATATATATATATATATATATATATATATATATATATATATATATATATATATATATATATATATATATATATATATATATATATATATATATATATATATATATATATATATATATATATATATATATATATATATATATATATATATATATATATATATATATATATATATAAATATATATATATACAACCCTTATGTATGGAAGCGAAGCATGAAACTGGCAGAAGAAAGATGAGAGCAGAATAAATGCGGTAGAGATGAGGTCCCTAAGACGTATGTGTGGTAGAACGATGTACGATGTAGAATCTCAAATGCTGATATTGAGAAGAAATGTAGAGCGAAAGAAGGTATTATAAACAAAATTATGAAAGGTTCGCTGCATTGGTTCGGACATATGGAGCGCATGGGTGAAGAAAGAATGGTTAAAAAAGTATACGTTAACGATGTAAATGGAGTAAGCAGTCGAGGTAGACCGAGGAACACACGGCATGACCAAATTAATCAAATTTTAAAGGTTGGTCATATGGTCATGTTAGAAGTCGGAGGAATCGACGTGCGTGTATGACTCGTTGTATGAATGTGGAGGAAGCTAGAGAGGTGTGCCAGGATAGAGTAGTGTGGCGGTCCATTCTCTCTGCCTACCCCTGCGGAGAAACGGCGTGATGGTTTGTGTGTGTATGTGTGTATAACTGATAATAAAACTATTATTTTTCTGTTGTGTAAGTGGTAATTTCCTTTCATTTTCATCCGCAATAATGCTTCATAATTACAAATATTTAGTGCCTACCAGAAGAACAGCATTGCGTCTCGTGGTACTCACCGATCCAAAAAAATAATACACAAGCAAGCGTCACGATTATGAAAACTGCGTAGTACCGAAGTACTTGCAGAATATTTGCAAACAAAAAGCAGACACTTGGACAAAAGTAATGTAATTTTAAAACGTGCTGCTCTGTACAGCGTGCCAGGTATTGTCTCTTTTGACTCCGATCAATCTTTTTGTTGGCATTGAGTGAGCTTTGTTCTTGGAGACCTCTACCTGAGGGAAATATAAAGTCCTGAGTGGTGCTGCATTCCACGGGAGTAATTGTTTATACAAATAATGGATTCTTCAAAGGGGGTCCAGAGTCTAAACAAACCATGACTGGCGCTTTACGGGGCCCGCCGCGCCTGCGCGGTGAGGGCTCGGGCCCGCTAAATTAACTTCGTATTCTTTATCTTATAAAAGTATAAAACAATTAAAACCTAAACTAATTCATACCATTATTTCTTTATGAATTAAATCACCATTTTTTGATCACTTTTGTGTTTATTTTTCTCGACACGTCTCGAAGGTTTTACACTTTCATCATCGGGAGAACGATATAAACGATTAAATATAACTGCACTTTGAAAAAAATTGACATTATCAGTTTATTTATTCACTCAAAAGATATTACAAACATAATAACAGTTTAAGGCATCTATTTGAGAAAGTGTAAAGAATTAGAAGAATAGGTAAAGAAAAATGTGCGGGAAACGTTGTATGATAGAATACCGAACGATGAAATAAGAGAGAAATGTAAGGCAGATGACTGCATCATGGATAAAATTAAAAAAGGATCCTTGAGATGGTTTGGACATATGGAACGAATGGATGAGAGAAGAATGGTTAAAAAGTTGTACACAAGCAGCGTGAGTGGAAAAAGATTGGACACATGGAAAGAATGAGTGAAGACAGAATGGTGAAGAAGGTAATGGTAAACGACGTGAACGGAGCTATAAATAGAAGAAGACAATATTATATGTATTAAAATTCAAGAAAAGTTGCGTATAATTTTTTTTTTAGAATATTAGTAAATAAATATTAGCTTATTTCTTTAACAATGGAATTCCAGAGTGTTAAGCTTGAAAAAAACAATTCAATTCACAATTATTCGGCTTTAATTAAATCTAATCATGTGTTAAGTTTTTTTTTTTGTCTTTTTATTTTATATGATTTATTTTAGATTTATTTTGTGGATGTTGTACAATTGAAATGTATTCGGAAGATGCCGATTGGTGGCGATGAGGTTCGCAACCCATCAAACCCGTAAAATTTTTATTTTAATTCCATTATTTAATAAATTATAATGAAAACACGATTGGTTCATCGGTTTTAGAATGATATTTTTATATATCAGAGTGTAGCAATGAACACGCTCATAAACATATCTGGCATGACTCTACGAGATAGAATAAGGAACTCAATGATAAGGGAGATATACGAAGTCTCAGATGTCGTTAGGTGGGGAAGGCAGAGAAGGAGATACTGGTATGCATACGTGAGGAGAATGGACCCATCCAGACTCCACCTCACTGACTTGTACGATCAACCCCTAGGCAGACGACCCCCAGGCAGATTACCCAAGAGATAGATCTACAGCTAGGACTCGACCACGCAAGAGGCCAATTCCTCTTAAGTACAGTCTAAGCATACTAAGAAGAAGAAGATAATGAATATGAAAATACATAAATACTTGATACAATTTGATACAAAAGATTGCTGGAGTGGCACCCAGGTGGTAGAATACCAATTTGGGAGAGACCAAGGCTGCGATGGGAGGATGAAGTTGGGAGAGATGGGGCGAAATTTTTACAAGTGTCAGATTGGAAGGTCGAAGCGGAAGACAGAAGGAGTTGGAGGCGAAGAATACTGGAGGCTAAGGCTCATAGGTTCATCACGCTAATATAGGTTGTAGGGCCATCGAAGAAAAAGAAGACTTGACACAAATTTGTTTACCCTTGCGAGGGATTTTGGAGTTTGAGAATGCCGTCGAAACAAATTTATAACAATTTTTTGTATATTTTTATATAATACATAATATAAATTAATATAAATTAATCGACTTTGCATTATAATTTATACTCTTTAAATATATTGACTCCTCAGGTGAGTTTATTTTTAAATAACATATTTATTCCACACGGGAGATTAGTATAGGTAGGTACCTAATCATTAGGTATTTCTCAACATTATTTGTAGTATTAATAAACAAGGTATTTCTAATGTAAAAATGTATGCCCCTAAACTTTATTCGGTAGGTTCTGCCGAGTAGGTGCGCTGATAAATTGTTCATAATTTGTGTGTGTGGTCCATAGACATATTCGGTTATCCTGTCTCCGAGGTATGTTATTTATTTTGGTTACTCAATTATACGACCCTATGTAATATTGTCTCATTGAAAAATGGCTATAAATACAGGGCGATTTATCAAAAACTATTTTACGACCGAACATCATTGATAGAATGTATTATCAATGGCTATAATTTCGGCCTTCGTATAATTGACGCAATTTACTTAAGAATTCAAACAAAATGCCGTCACAGGATCGGTAAGCAAGATGGCGGCAACCGCAATTCCAATCAAACAAGAATGGGTACTTGAGTGTCCTTTGCAGTTTGAAGATCTAGGAATGCACTCGGGGCGTGTAATTAGGTGTGTGGCAAATTACATTTCCCCTGGCCTAATAGACGGCAATGTCAAGCGCTGGTGATTGATGGGCGCACATTAATTGGGGCAAATGAGAACATTTCGGACCAAATTGACACACGGGACGGCGAGGGATCGCCTGAAGTCGCCAACCTTTCTCCCATATTATCTATCCATTTCCTTAAAAAGTCGTTTCGTAATATACTAAGATATTGAAGTCCAATATAACCCACCTAATAAGGTTAAAGAAAAAATAATTAATTAGTCCATCGTTTTGGCCGAAACACTGTGATACTTTAACATTATAAACTGTTAAATTAAAAAACTTTGTTTTATGTATCTCAATTTTGTTTTTTACGCGACAGTTGTTTCGGGTGTTACAATAATATATTATTGTTACACCTGATGATGTCAACATAGGTTGATGAAACAGCTGTAAAAACCAAGTTTTTTTTTATTTAACAGTTTATAGAAAAAAATAATACATTTGTTAATTAAATTAAACAAAAAAATAACGTTAATAAATTCATTTATAATAATATAAATAGGGAAAAACGCGGATGTTATAATATTTAGAAAGAGTACGAGAATATTTTGAAAACAACTGTAATGGAATTGATGCAAATATTCTAAAACAACAAGTAAACAAACTTCAATCTGTGTTCAATGCAGCAGCAAGACCCATCAGCTTGGATCAATCTTCCTTCATACCTTAGATGTATAAATGATCCGACAGATTTTAGATCTAAGCTGAAAACCCATCTTTTTATATTTCATACCCAATTAAAATTTGGTTATTTTGTTCTATTATACTTTATAATCGATTGCGAATATCAGATGCAGCGTTCATATTTAGATTTAAAAAAACGACTTAATGCGCCCTTGAGGTGATTACATAAAAAAACGGCGCTTTAAAAGTTAGCATATTATTATTATTAATATTACAATTTGCAAAATTGTATAAAAAAAAAACTAGATAATTAAAATTTAGTAAAAGGTTGGCAACTTGTTCTTCTTCGAGTTTCATTCATTCATAGATGCAAAGGTGCTCGGTCCGCCCTTTTAATTCCTTAAATATTGCGATTCCGGACTCCAGAGGACGGCAAACTGTAATTTGTAAAGGGTCCGGGGCTCATTACACACTTACCTAGAAATGCTAACTGCCTATAAAATGATACAGCTTCTCCCGGGAGGAAACAGACGCAAAAACTAATCGAAATCGTCTGCAGCGTACGCGGGAATTTTATTAAATGTGTATTAAATATTCCCCAAATTGGGGTCCCGGTGGATAAGTACCGGCCACGGCGGCGTTAGTGCTGCTCCGCTGCAGATTATTACCATTACGCCCTTTGGGACGTTCCTCCGGTTGCTGGGGCGTTCGCGGCGAGCAGGCGGGAGAGGTGATCCAAATTATGTGAAAAATTCCTTCCCAGCGTCCGTTTGGATGCCAATAAATGTGTGTTATTGTGTTGATTGGCGTGTGTTATTACCGTAATGTGACTAAATCTACATTTTGATGAATTATATGACTAACACAGTATGGTTCATTTGTACATGCATCTGTATTGGGCAGTATATTTGCCTCCAACTCTCATAGGATGGCAAGTCAAAGGCTATGAAGAGTGTCAGAATATATCTACGTATTAAACAATAAAGTCATTGTAGTGAATTAGTGATTTAATATAATATTATTGATGAAGAGAATAGGCACATGTTGAACATCATAGCAGAGAGGCGCGCGAGATGGTTTGGTCCGGTGTTGCGACACAAATGTTTCCTGCATGCTGTATTGGAGAGAATGGTCGAGGGATCGATTGGCAGAGAACGACCTCGCCAGGAGTACCT
Source organism: Lepidostoma basale (assembly GCA_022606425.2). Lineage (NCBI taxonomy): Eukaryota > Metazoa > Arthropoda > Insecta > Trichoptera > Lepidostomatidae > Lepidostoma > Lepidostoma basale. Next base: position 1,425,211 of record JAHDVF020001160.1, read on the forward strand.
AGATCAGATTTACCGAGATATGGGCTGCACCTCTTAGGGGTTGAAGAGATTTGCCGAGGACCGAGCGGAGTGGAAGAGGAGATGCGTCGCCTTGCTGCAGACCAATCATTAGATTGAGACCGGAGAAGAAAAAAATATTATTAATTTAATTCGTAGTAGATACCAATAAGAAAGTCAGTTTTATTGTTTTAAACTAACTAACCATCACGGCGTCTCCCGGAGGGTAGGCAGAATTCCTCTACATTTATAATGCCAAGAACACCATTGTGCACTGCCATCTTAGCTTTTTTGGATAGGCTTTTGTTTGCGATGACAACTTTAAGTGCACTATTTACTCTGTTGCTTGTTGTTTTAAATATACCAAAACTATAATGCATTATTACATATTTATTATAATGAAAATAATATCGCAACTACCATTTAATTATAATTTCTTACTATAAAAAAAGTGTTTTTATTTATTGTTCTTCTTCTAACTGTTGAAGAGTTTAAGCCTACCTGATGATTTCCTTCCAAGTTCTTCAATCCTGCGTATCTTGCTCTCAGCAGCCTCCTTTCGCCCAGCCTAGCCAGATCAGCCAGAACATCATGCATTAGGCGCTGTCTAGGCCTTCCTAAGGGTGTTTTGGTCTTGGCGCTTGCAGGGTCTTGATCGTTTTAATTTATGGAGTTTATTAAAATAAGTTTTTTTTACCAAAAGACTTATTTTAATTTTAGTGAAAAATTATATGAATTTCCACGCTTCTAGGACTATGAGTATCGTCCTGATAATTTCGATAATCAATTCGGCGAATAGGAGATTTAAATAAGCGGCTGCACCATCTGGGCGGACCTCCCGCCCTGGGCGATGCAGGCTGCGCCCTTCGAGGAATAAACGATTCCAAGAGACTGTTAGATTACACTTTTTGCTTAAATTTAGATAATTTTGTTCCCAGGATCCAAAATCGTAACATCTGTAGCTTTTAACATATGCCTTCAGGCAGAAAAATAATATATTTTTATTGTCTCATTATAAATATAACCACCATTTATAAACGACCGTATGTGTCCACGTTGCCTTTGGTTTGTAGAATTCACGTGACAATCAAAATGGTTATTATTAAGAATCTCTACTGGTATCAAACTCCGGAGATTAGACATGGAAATGAGAGTACAGACGAAATAGCTATAGGTACGCAGAGGAGTTCGACAAGGCTGCATTTTGTCACCTCTATTGTTTAACTTGTATTCCATTCAAGTCTTCTAATGTATCTATTGAAAACTCCAGCCTGGGAGTGAAGGTTAATGGGATTATTGTTAATAACATCGGGTATGCTGATGACACAGTTAACTATTAGCTGATATTATACCCGATCTTCAAGAACTCCTAAATAAAATTGATATAGCAGGAGAGGATCTGGGCTTGAAAATCAACGTTAAGAAGACCAAATGGATGACAATTGGGCGACTTAATTATTGTTCATCCACTCTGCAACTGAATGGTGTGAATGTTGAAATGGTCGACCAATTTAAATATCTTGGCAGCATTATCACTAAAGCGCTTGACCCGGACATTGTAATAAATTGCAGAATTGAAGTTGCACGAGCACAACATTCTTTTGCAACGACAATCTTAACTTGAAACTCCGACAAAGAATGATTAAATGTTGTATATGGTCAGTTCTACTATATGGCTGCAAAACCTGGACTCGTTCTATATACCGCAGAATTCTCCGTATAATGTGGATCGATAGGGTCAATAATACAGACGTACTACAGAGAGCGAGAGCCAATAGTCGAGTGTGAAAATTAGAATGGTATCATATTTGGGTCATTTGCTAAGGGGAGAAAAATACCACCTCCTTCGACTGATATTAATGGGTAAAGTGGAGGGACGTCGGGGAGTTGGTAGAAGACAGCTGTCCTGGCTGCGGATCATCAAAGAGTGGACAGGAATAACGAGAGTTCAGAACCTGTTCCAAGTGGCGCGAGATAGAGATGCCTTTTATGGGGGGACCTGACGCGGCACCGAAAGAAGAAGAAGATAGATTAATAAATTATCACATGTCTTTCGAATCGACAGCTTCAAAATTGTATACAGTAATTGGATTAAAAAGAATTGTATTTAAAAATGTGCGAAGTAACGGGAAACTACCACATTAAAAATCCCTACACATATGGCATCCCAAGAACCGGAAAAGATTTCAATAGACTTTCCTGCAAACCAATCCCAAGGATAAAAAAAAATTGAAGGTATCAGAGCAATATTCCTGAATTAATTAAATTATTAGATTCTAATCACAATTCAAATTAGCTTTCTATAGAGATGCAAGTGTCATGGGATTATTGAAAATATCTGGCGGTGGGGGCGGATTTAACCCCCGTCCGCGGGGTGGGGGAGGCGTGTCCCATTGGCCCGCGGCCCGGAGCCCCGCCCCCGACGCCCCGCCTCGGCATCCATGCTTTTTCACCGCCTACGAGTGGAAAATTTAAAATTTCAAACTGCTCTTTGTTTTGTTTCATTTTGACAGCCCGCCCAGGAAGGAATTTTAAATTTACGAATTCATTTGTTATTTCTTTCTTCGGGTTTTTAGCGTTTCTATTGTTTAGTAATCCCACAATGAAACATTCCGCGCCTTTTTTCGTTCGAATTCCATGTTCGAGAGACCGTTTTCATTGAATTTAAAAATACGTTTTGGGAGATTAAACTAGAGCTAGCTTTGGAATTTCTATTTCAATATCTTTAGACTTCTCTTACGATTAAATTTTAAACACTGTACTCGCCCTTCCTGCGTGTAAACCATTATTAAATGTACAGATGACGGAATCTAATTCTAACTCCATTAATTTTATCACATAAAAAACAAATAGCAAGTATTTAATCATATTATAAAATTCGGTAATAAATATTATTATTATTATTAAATTATTTGTTGAATCGCTCTTTACATCATTAGGTACCTACACTACGAGCCAAATCAATGAAAAGGTTATATCTATCATATTGATTCTCATAACATGTGAAAGGTAGCTAATCTACCGTCATTTTATTGTAACGTAAATTCTACACCTGACCAAAAACAGTGTGACAATCACGCTGCCATCGCCGGGAATCGAACCCGGGACCTTCGGTGTGCTACGCTACAATTTAGGTAGGTACCTACTTTTAATTGTCACGATTAAACAATGTTACTCCCTATACAAGGTTTATTTAAATGGTGAACGCTCTTCGTTATATTTACCTACATGATTTTTTCAGAGTGGTCAATCTCAAGCCTTTTCTTTTATCAGAATTCTATTTTGACATTACTGGAATCTTAACAGATTTTTTTTTAATAATATTATTAATAACCTTAAATTAATATTGAACTGATTCACTGGTAACAGCATACGAACATATAACAAAAATTAAGGCTACGAGAGCATAATATTATACCTTCTTCTTCCGATGGCGTGTCAGGGCCCCCCAACGTTGGCGATCACTGCAGCAAAGGCATCTCTGTCCTGCGCCACTTGGAACAGGTTCTGGACTCTGGTCATTCCTGTCCAATATTTTATGTACCGCAGTCAGGACAACTGCCTTCTATTAACTCCCCGACAGACAGATTAATATCAATCGAAGGAGGTGGTATTTTTCTCCCATTTGCACATGACTCAAATATGAGACCTTTGTAACTTTCACACTCGACAACAGCTCTCTATTGGCTCGGGCTCTCTGGTGTACGTCTGCATTAGGTACTGACCCTATCTGTCCACGGTATACAGAACATTCTGTGGTATATCCACATCTCAAACGCCTTATTTATTCAATAAAGTACAGCGGAGTATAAAAGTAAGATGGGGTAGATTAAATGTGGTCTGGCACCCCCTTGATGTTGCCGTCTTTAAATACAAGTCCCGGATGGACCGGGGACAGGCCCAGGGAGTGTACGAGCGAGGCTGCCAAAGGGGCGCCGCTACGCCCTATAACAGCCTCGGGTATGTGGCGGGAACTTCTATGTCCTTTAAAAAAAAAATCTCATACGCCTCCAACCGGTTCATTACATTCCCCTACTCACTCACACATATTACAGCTTCAATGTAGATTCTTATGGCGTAAATATGCATATGATATAATGATCATATTTAAAAAAGGTGCGCTTGATTCAATTGGATCATTGCTGCCAACTCATTTTCTATAATATAATTATATAACATAATCATTGCCCTAACCACTTGCTTTAAGTAAAGAAGAACCATATATGTAGGTACCTACCTACAGCTAAAAGTCTGTCAACGAAAACGACTTTAATATTACAACAAGATTTCATATAAAATATTTAAGAGTTTGTATTTCATTTAGTTTATCCCAGATATTCACCAGGGATTAATATTATATCATTTTATAAAATGGGAGATGCCTATTGGTGGCGATGAGGTTCGCAACCCAATACGCGAAAAGGGGGAAAAGGGGGGCGAAAAGAGAAGGATGGAATGCCGCATCGGTTAAAGTATTGTAGTCCGTTCTCTCTGCCTACCCCTTCGGGGACACGGCGTGATGGTTAGTTAGTTAGTTAGTTAAAAAATCTAAACTCTTCTTCTAAAAAAAATGCCATTTTGAAAAACCTCTTGATATAATTTTAATAAACTTAAAGCGTTAACACCCAAATTCCATAGTGACTTTGTTCATGAATTAATATACTGTTTTTCAACATTGGAGTTTATTTTTCTTCACGTCAAATATACTGCGTTCGTTAGAAACAATCATTAAAAAATCTTAATTAGATAACAGTCATCCAAGTAATAAAGCCAAGGTAAAATGTCCTAGAAATATACATTAAAAAATACCATAAACAAGTAGGTACCTACCACAGCCGTCATAATTAATATTTATCAATAAATATCTTCGTGTTGACAGTATTGGCTGGGTGCATTTATGGAGGCTTAGGTACATTTTTTGCGATTCCTAATAAGGCAATCGGAGATTGTTACTCAAATACAATATAGAAACATGTTTAATGGTTCGCCTCCCAAAGCCCGCGGTCCCATTGTTATGAATGATATTCCGAGCGACTAATGCTCTTATAATTCAACCGTTTTTTACGATGCCTTTTGTATCGCCCTCAGATTATATCTGAAATAAAAAACCTTATTTGATTCTGTAATGATGTTTGTTTACGGTGTTCAAACTTGCCCCACACAATGGCGAGGTAGGCCCTCACCGCAACAAAGCCGTGAAATATCGAATTTTAACGCCTGCCAACCCCAAAAGGAATATTCAAACAGCAGCTCGTCAAATGGAATTTATTCAGAATTCAAATTCAATATTTTGATACGCTAAGAGTAAAAAGGTTAACTTTGAAAATGTTTTTTTGTCTATATTGAAACTTAGTATTAATCAAACAGAGATAGACTTAACCGCGACTAGCATCAGCATTATTATTAATTGAAAACTAGTTTTGTGAATGTAGTTAAGGCCAGCAGGATTGCATTACTTCGCTGGGATACTTCATTAGAAATATTGAGTTTACGTGTTTACATTGATTTACGAGTGTCCTCAGCGTTTCAGATATTATCATAATATTATAAAGAGAATTGTAAAATAGAATAACGTATTGTAGAAAAATGTATATTTATCAAAAGATATTTTTTTAATGACTTACAACAAGCATTTTAATCAATGGTATTAGAATTAAATCACACAATCTTAAATATAAGCAAAAAATAGCTCATTATTATGAAGAAGGAATCTGGTCGTGTCCATGTTTGAACCCAAGTCCCCTGGAACTGGAGCCAAGCATTCTATCCTCTAGACCTGGTTGTGGAGCGATGACAATTTTATTGTATATTTTTTCTAAGTTTTGCGTCGCTAAATTTTAAACAGTTAATGTCGCTCTCCTGATGATGAAGGTTTTTACAAACATCTCAATATTAAATAATTGGGTAGATTTTCACGGTTAGCAGCAATATGTTTTTTGTGATTTTGGGTAACACCGTGTGATTTCCACGGCATTTCTTTTGGGAATGCTTGGAACCAATTCTCTAGAGCTTCGAAGAGATGGACATCTAGTTACCCATTTCTTTAGATTAATTAGGGGATACTTCGAGAACTCGGCTGTACTGGAGGGTGTTCAGCTTTTTGTCCCCGATAGATATCTCCAACAGCGACAGCACAGATTGTTTTACCTACCGGCCGCCAGAACCAATCTGCCTCTGGTGACACCGGTGGAAAGAGCAATTAGTCTGCTGAACACGGTCTCCTCGGAGATCGACGTCTTTCATGTTAGTAAAAGTACGTTCAGAAGGTAAATACTCTTAATTCTGGAGAGTATCCTGTCTTCCTAATGTTGAACCATCTCTCATGCATTTCTGGTAGTATACTATCCACAATATATTATTTTACCTGTTCACAATAGATGCCTTAAATTTTTTTAATGTCGGTCGATGAAATAAACTGATTTGATTTGATTTGATTTCTCCTTCTCGACCGACGTTCCGGAGATCGTTGCAGTCTCCGTCTTCAGGGTAATGTAGTGGTGGTGGTAATGACCACCACCACAATGGTTACCACCACCACATTACCCTGAAGATGGAGACTGCAACGATCTCCGAAACGTCGATGTAGAAGGAGAAATAAAAAAGCAAAAATTAGTGTTTTGGTTCATGAAAATAGGATTTGGATACTTCGGTAGGTACCTACCAACTCCGTTTTTTTAACCTTCCCCGGTATATTACACGCAAAAGCCCGCTCTCCGCCGCAGCATCGCGGGTGTTGTCAGCCGTAAAAAATAAGCGTCCATTGTTCTAAAAGGCCGATAATTGGCACTCCAAAAGACCCCGGGGCGCGGCACACCCCTGGCCGCCCGACTCCAGATTACCCCGTACAAATTGGCGTGAGAACGCGGTACTGCGCAGCCTCCAGTAATACCACCACAATAATACATATTACGTCTCTTCAGATCCACGCTGAGGGGATGATGAGGCAACTCTGGCCGGGCCGCAGCCTCTTGTGCCGGCGTAACTTAATGGAGCCGCACCAAGTTTTATCTCTCTCAAATTAATAATCTCCAAAGATATTTTTTCCAAGTGGACACCGGGAATTGACTCACCGTATTTCCCACGAAAATTCTTATCCAGCGCTCGCGGTTAATCTTGCTTTTGGTGTGGAAGAAAAAATCTTTATTATATTATAGATGACCCAATTACAAACTTTGCACATACCATTGTATGTTATATAAATAATCGATTTTGGATTATTTATTCATTTTGTTACTGAAACGCCGTAGAAATGAGATCACTAAGAAGAATGTGCGGGAAAACGTTGTATGATAGAATACCGAACGACGAAATAAGAGAGAAATGTAAGGCAGATGACTGCATCATGAATTAAATTAAAAAAGGATCCCTGAGATGGTTTGGGCATATGGAACGAATGGATGAGAGTAGAATGGTTAAAAATTGTACACAGGCAGCGTGAGTGCCGAAGACGACCGAGGAAAACATGGCATGACCAAATTAATCAATTACTAAAAGGCGGCCACATTCGAAGTCGGAATAATCGACGTGCGTGCATGGTACGATTTATGAATGTAGAGAAAGCCCGAGAGGTTTGCCAGGACAGATCATTGTGGCGATCCATCCTCTCTGACTACCCCTCCGGGGAAATGGCGTGATGATTAGTTAATTAGTTAGTTTTTTACTGACGGAATTAATTCGAAGTATGTCTCGTGCAAATTTGCAGTATACAAACTATTTTATTGTTATACTCGTATACTCGTATATTAGGTACCTACCAGCATATAATCAGATATTTATTATTAAATGTTTTAATTTTGAAACACTGCTATTATACGTACCACAACACGGCTGTTTCGCCAACCTATATTGGCATCATCGAGTGCTACAATTAACTGTTAACAAAACATAACCCAATGATGGTTAATAATTAATAGATAATATAATCTTATGAAAATACGTACGTATAATATAATAGATAGGTACGTATTATAACAGTATTTCACAATAATATGACTCGTTGTATGAATGTGGAGGAAGTTAGAGAGGTATGCCAGGATAGAGTAGTGTGGCTGTCCATTATCTCTGCCTACCCCTGCGGGGAAACGGCGTGATGGTTTGTTTGTTTGTTGGTTTGTTTGTTTGTTTGTTTAATGTTGAAGTATCATAGTATTTCGGCCAAAACAATAGATATTTTTTTTTAAATAATGATTGGAAATGGTTTCATTTATTAAACTTTTATTTAGGAGTTGTTCGAGTTACGTTTCCTTCTGTATTTAAAAAAGCTTTTTAAAATTAGAGTGGTGTATTCTCCGGCTGTTGTCGTTGACAACACGTGACAAGGCTTGCGAACTATCTCACTCCGATTGAATTAGAGTCCCTCGTCGCCTCTCCCCCTCCCCCGGCTGCAGATAATTCTGTGTGCATGACCCGCAGATTCCGGAGACAATGGAGGTTGGCCCCCCCTGACGCTCGCGGGTGGCGGCCTGGCGGGGGCGGATGCGGAGTGGGGTCCCAAAGCTGCCGCCCTGTCTGCCGAAACGGAGTGATTACGTGAGCTACATGAATATAACTATCATCCGTTTCAAACATTTATTTAAAACAATTATATTACTGAATAAATTAAAACACTTTGTATTTAGCCTACTACTACTTTGGGGGTCAGGAGAGGTCAACACTTTGGGGTGATGTGTTGAGAGTTGAAAGACGGTGGAGGTTTCGACGTTTATTTTCGATCACAAGTAATTATACATTTATAGTATTATGTACTCAGAATGGAGCATGGATGGACGGGGTGTAACTTCACAGGGTGTCGATAGCAGCTGGGCGGAGTCCGAGCGGCGAGCAACTGAGGATGATGATACCCTCGGTGGTAGTGTCGGTCAGCTGAAGCGAAGACACGCCAGAAGCTATGTGACGTAGTCGAGTGGCTTCGTAGGTCGGCGGGAGTGAAGTAGACTTGATAACGTAGACTCGTTTCGGTTAGAAGTCGGAATAATTAATGACTGATGTATAGGGTGGTTGTGTGTACGGCTTTTAAATGTTTTGCTTCCTTTGCACACGATACTCTGCCGGACAACTTCTAGTAATCTTTGTGTAACCCTGGCCCTGATTCATCATTCGCTCCCATCACATGCTCCCTTGCGGTCATCGGCTTCGTTGGGCTGAGAATCTACAGTGTCAGGTGTTTTGATTGTCCGTGCAATGTATTTCGCCATTTTAATAAGCTGGTACAGCAGTCTGAGTCCATTGCTTCCACTCGTGTGGTCTCTTGTTTTTTTGGACTTTGTCCTGCATGGTTGTTAACCCCACACTACTACTCCGATGGCTGTACAGCTCGTATCGAGCCTTGGTCTCCTTAGTCTTCCTGCTGCGGTCTTCCAGTATCTCATTAGCAATAGATCTGCAGCGTCCTTCCTCGCCTCATCCTCCCATTGGAGTCTAGGCCTGCCGACCCTTCTCCTTCAACCCGGATGTCCCTCAAAGGTTCTCTTTGGTGCCCGAAAAACGGCATTCTCTCCACATGTCCAGCCTATATTAGCCTACCCAGTCTAACATGTACGTTCAGAAGACAAATACTCCTGACTTTGGAGAGTATCTTGTATTCCTAATGTCGAACCATCTCTCATGCGTTCCTGGAATTTTATATTTATTAGTTCCTGGTATTCCTGGTATATTTATTATGTTTTACCTGTTCTCAATAGATGCCTTAAACTATAAAAAATGTTTGTCATGTCTTTTGAGAAAATAAACTGATTTGATTTGATTTGATTTGAGAGCTTGGGTGCTTTATAAACGTTACACAGTTCCTCATTATACCTCTCCAACATCTCTACAGATTTTGCCGTCATCGTCCACGCTTCGTACCCGTATGTCACTACTGTATTTAACCACGGTATAGTAATTCTTCTTCTGGTGCCGTGTAAGGTTCTCTGCAGCATTCTGGAGCATATCCACATCTCAAACGCCTCCTATTGGTTCATTAAATTCACTTATAGAGTCCAATTTTCGCATCCATATAGAGGAACATACTATGTATAGCATTTAAGCATTCTTTGTCAGAGTTTCAGGTTTAGATAATTATTTAAAAATAAGGTTGCAGCAACGATGGTAATTATATAATAATTTAACCCAACTAGTTTCACTTGTACACAAGTTTCATCAGGACAATAAAATAGCTATAGAAAAAAATATATAAGTTCTTGTTTTTACTAATTAATTCTTGGGATAAAATAATTATAATTATGAATTATTCGAATTAAGCCTTTAATTTTTTTGTAAATCATCAAAATAACGACCAAATTACAATAAAAACATCTACAATCTTCAGTGTGATTTCATTGTTTCAACAAGCTTCGCCATGCGATGACATATCGAATGTGTTTTATTAGGTACGTAAGTACATGTTGTAAATATTGCATCATTTAACGTTATTATGGCAACACGCTTGCAGTTGTTACGTGCCGAGTTTGATATAATCTTTTAGATATGTGGTATATTTACTTCATTTGCTAATTTGTTTCATTTGCCAAAAAACTGTTCTGTTAAACTTTTACGTATCCTGCATTCTTTTGTTATTATATCAATTATTGCTTTTAATTATTATATCTTATATTATAATATATTATAATTAATGGAGAGGTGATAAATGAAAGACTTTTTTGAGCATTCGAATTGAATAAATTGTGAAAGATCTGTTTCTAGAACTTTAGTTAAAAGTAACTAAAATAATTCAAAATTAAAATAAACTTTTACTCCTTTCTCCTTAAATACTTTGTCTACATTTAATCTCTCAAGCTCCCATTCCCAACCAAATGCAAATGAATCATTTATTTATTAATTTCTATATAAATTATATCTTTTCAACTGTATGTTTTTTCTAAATTATATTATCATCATGTATTATTATTATTTAATGTTATTTATTATTTTACTGTTAAAAAATAATTGTTAGTACCTACTTATAACAAAGAGCCCAACTTAATTTTTAATTTTGAATTTTTGTATCGAATTTTAAATGCGTTTTTTATTAGTCTTTCTTTGTTTAGTTTTTGTTATATTTTTTACACCTGAAGATGGAGGTATCCTCTGAAACATGTCGTGTATTTTAATATGTTTTTATTATTAAAAAAGTGGTCTAAACAACGTTTAATTAATTCCCAAAGTAGATTAAAATTAAAATAATATTTAAATTGATTTCCGAAAGATATAGCCAACGGAATGGTCGCAAACTAGCACCAACGCATCCCGGACTGTTGCATGTGTGCGTGACGTTTTATTGTTAAATGTAGAGATGGGCTCCCAGACCAGTGCCATCTTGACGTAATAACAAGCCGCAGGGTTCGATTCAATGTGGCCGACGGAGGAGGCCATCGCCTCAGCTGTCACTTTAGCTGTCATTCGGTCGTACCTTTCATACAGATTTGTTACGATGAATCGATGTTTTTTTAAATTATTTTTTAAATTGTATTCGATATATTTTAAGAATGCAAATGATTCTTCATGACATTCCTAGTAAACATAAAATTTCAATATTTATTAATAAAGCTTTACGAGCGAAATAATCGAGCCTGCAATCAAATCATGTGCATTACTTATTTTAATAAATCTGATTCGATGGAAAAAAATATGGAAAATAAAATAATGTTCATTGTAATATCTCAAAGAAATATTTTTATATAATTTTAACCCAAGTTTCGCAAAATAATATTATATCATTTAATTTTTATGCAGAAATTGCATGACAACACGAATTATTTCAAAGTATCAAAACACCTAGGAATCCAATGTGAAAAAGTACATTTAATAAAATAAAAATAGTATATAAGAAAATAGTTCATCCAAAAGAGAAGAAAATATTTTTACATATTAAAGCATGTGCAATTGTTGTGTGTGAAATGGAAGTTAACAAGACTAATAAGTTGTCCGTCGTCCACTGCAGAACGTAAACCTTTCCCAACGCATGTCACCAGTCAGTCCTCCGACAAATATGGCCTGCTCACTGCCATTTCAGTCTGCTTACCTTCTAAGCCATCTCAGATACCTCGGTTCTTTGTCGAGTAAATTCATTTCTAGCTCTCAAACATGAATAATTCTAACAAAATCGAAGCAAGAGCAGACACTGTCAGAACCAAACATCTCTTAAGAGTAGCAGAATTGAGAACATTGCGACTTATTGTGGGGAGAACTCTTAGAGATACAATAACCAATGAAGAAATTCGCAAATCCTGCAAAATTGAAGACATAGTGAGTTGGAATAGGTAGAGAAGATGATTCTGGAGGGACCACATTGAGAGAATGAATTCAGGAAGAATTCCTAATATCGTGATACATGAGACTCCAGAGGGCCGTCGACCACCAGAACGACCACCAAAGAGATGGAGAGAAGGCTGGTCGTCTCCATCACAGGAAGAAAGTTGATATCCTGCATAAACAGATCACAAGATCTACAATCAGAAGAATAAGAAGATGAAGAAGAACATGAATATCGCTGGTTATGATATCATATGGAAGCTTTATTAAATTAAGAGTGTAATGAAGGAATAGGGTGGTGATTGAAAACATGTTTTTGTATTCAATATATATTTTATTGAGTTTTTACGATCTACCGATTCTATTAGTACTGTCAGAAAGAATCGGCAAAGAAAACTGACAGACTGAACAAACAAACACAAACAAACCATTACGCCGTTTCTCCGCAGGGGTAGGCAGAGAATGGACCACCACACTACTCTATCCTGGCAAACCTCTCTAGCTTCCTCCACATTCATACAACGAGTCATACACGTACGTTGATTCCTCCAACTTCTAACATGACCAACCTTTAAAATTTGATTAATTTGGTCATGCCATGTTTTCCTCGGTCTGCCTCAACTTCGTACCCCATTTACATCATTTACGTATACTTTCTTAACCATTCTTTCTCCATCCTTACGTTCCATATGTCTGAACCAACGCAGCGATCCTTTCATAATTTTGTTCATAATACCTTCTTCCGCTCTACATTCCTTTCTTATATCAGCATTTGAGATTCTGTCGTTTATCGTTCTACCACACATACGTCTTAGGGACCTCATCTCTACCGCATTTATTCTGCTCTCATCCTTCTTCTGCCAGTTCCATGCTTCGCTTCCATACATTAGGGTTGGGACCAGAACTCCATTGTGAACGGCCGTTCACAATGGAGTATTAAAAATAAAATAAAGCTGTGTTCCAGTGTCTGCAACTCGCTGCTTCTTCTTTCAAGAAGTAGATCTGAAACAATGTACAAAAAGGCCATGAATACATGCAAAGGTTAATTAAAAATATATAGGAATTAGTTGGACCTTTGTATTTGGGTTAGTGTTAATAATTTTCTATATTTATTGCTCTGACTCGATGCTCGATTAATTTCTAAATTTAAATTATTTTTGGTTTTACAATAATTATTTAATAAAATATTTATCCATACAGTTGTAGACATTTCGAGAAGTGAAAATATGGAAGATTTACAAATGTTGCATGCATCAGATTTAAAATTATCAATTTCTAATTTTTCCAGTATTAAAGTCTTCAAAACATATTTTTGATTTCTTAAGTTTTGGAAAAAGACTTCAAACTTTTCCGTTATCAATGTTTGGAAAATTTGATAAGCTACCAGACCAACAGTCAAAGATTGACTAGATGGATATTTAAGCCCCCCGCGGTTTAAGGTTTCCAAATAAGATACGTTCGATGAATAATCTACAATCAAATCACGAGAAGAGGTCAGAATCTCCAGGCACCCTTCGCATTGACACTTTTCAGTAATTTTTTTTGCAACATACCCGCAAATATATACGAGTACTTCATGTGATAGGTCATCTATCTCTACCTCATGGCTCAATAACAATATGTCATCAATCACTTCATCTGAAATTAAGTCTCCCGAGTTTTCATCAATGGAAGTCATAGATGAAAAAATTTCTCTAATGGTAATAACACCCGAAAGATGAGAATTAAATTTAAGTAGACCCATAAGTTTAATTTTTTTCTCAGATTCTAGAATTTGTTGAACGGAGATATGATAATTTGTTCCGCTCATACGGCGATATACACCAAAACGTTTTTCTAATGGATCGGTCTGAAACTTTCCTAGAAGAACATACTGGGCATTGCACTTATTCAATAAATATTCCACCAGCTCTATCATTGCCTGTGTGGTGTGGAAGAGAGCCGAATATGTCTCCTTGGTCAGTCTGCCTCTATTTTGAGAATTCCATATTTGTAACCATTGGCAAAATTTTAAAAAGAATTGAATACTACTCTGCTCCAAACTGTGAATAGGTTCGGCAAGAGGCAAAAGTAAGTTTGAACCTTTTTCAGGATGCTTTACATTAACGCATGTCCACCAATCGCAAATAATTTTTAAAAAATCCCGTGTACCTGAAGATTCTTCCCCAAGATATGACTCTAAGGCCGCTATATTTTTATCATTGAATAAATTGATAACTAATTGAACATTTTGCCGTTCTAATTTTGTCGGATATAATGTTTTCTGAGATAATGCATAGGCTTGTTTTATTGGTAACATTTTCTCTAATTCATAAACTTTAGCTAAATGTTCCATTTTGCATACTTTATATTCATGAAAATTGTTAAATGATGGAATATAAAATGTGGAATTCCTAGTGTTCAACCAGTTATTTCGTATATTTTTAAAAATGTGAACAGTGTCAAACAAAAAAAAATTTTTTTATTTGAATCAAACGGTGAGGGAATACTTGATTTCATCACACCGCCACACATCCTTTTAAACAAATTTCTATTCACCTGATTATTATCACTAATAACACTTAAAATTTCATAACCCACATTACTGAGTACCCCCAAAACCTTTGTGACGATTTCCAATAAATAATGACTATCTAAATTTTTTACAGGAAAAATACCAACAACATCAGTTTTACCAGAAAATACTGATGTAACCATAAAGGTTTGCACCGTGGTGGCTAATTCTAAATTTTTATTCATAGAAAACCCTTGGAGTTTCCCACCTTTATAATTAACTTCTGGTTTCACATATATTTCATCTAATAAGAGATTCACTAACCTTTCATTAGCTGGTAATCTTTTAATTGTTTCTTCGAGATATTTCTTATGTATTATCCCAGTGCAATTAGAACCTACGTTAAATGTTTTGATGTAATTTGGGTGAGGTAGCACTAACAAACCAGAATCCCGTAAAAAACGATATGCGGCAGGATACATAAAAAACATTGAGCTACTAAATATCAATAATTCTGTTGAATATTTATTCTTTGAGCTAACCCATAAACTTAATTGTTGTTCAATGAACTGTAAAATTTTTTTGTCTTCAGTACCAGAATATAATTGTTGTAATTTTGTTGTTACATCATTAACTATTTCAGTGGCTGTTAGTGAATCTATGATTGTATTGTCTAGTGAACTTAACAAATTCTCAAGTTTTGAAAACCGATCACATTTTAAGTCTTTCCCCAAAACCCACAGAAATTTCTTTATATCTAACTCATTATTATTATAAAATATTTTAATATCAAATTGATCAGTTATTGTAATGGAATGTGAAATTGAAGCTTTACGATTGAAATTTAATTTGTATAAAATAATATGATCATCAAATATTTTTGATCCCCAATTCCTGATATTGAACTTCAGCGGTTGGTTCAATATATCCTCCATCCTCGAAATTTGGTCCGATACGAGCCAATTGGTGTTTGCTTCGTCAGACCGCCTCAAAATATCAGCTCGTCTTTGGGAAGGATCTTGTCGTGAAGTAGTCTCTGGCTTGGAAAGATACGAAGGCAAGTTTGGGAAAATCGATGGAACTGCTCCATTTCGAAGGCGCGTTCTTTTCTTTGGCAAGATGTGTACTTGGTCTGAAAACCGAATAAATAAAAACATTACATATTGTGCCTACTAAATTAACTATAGCAAATCTGAAGCACATTCGAATTCATATAGTTATGACGGTATTTTTTCAAATGTATGTTCAAATTAATATACGAGTACAGCTATAATTTCACTTTATTTCATCACAATTTCATCACTGTATATTTAAACTACTTTTAATTACAGAAGGAAGAAGAAAATATATACCTCCAAAAGAAAACTTGTCCTCTGTAAGGATGTCACTGGTATGAAAATGTTTCGAACATACAATCATATGTCGTTTGACCACTAAATTTTTTCGAGGAATGCAGGACACCCACTTTTTGGACATTTCGGCATCGAGGGGGAATTTGAATCCGGAGACATATTCCCCTTGATTTGCATAGTTGGATTTGCAGCCGGGAACACAGCATTTTCTAGGCATCTAAAATGATAACATTCGAAACGATAACATGTAACTTATTTAAATAAAAATATATTATTTATACTTTTAATATCCAACATCACTAATCTATATTGAAAGAACAACTGCAAATGGCAAACTTGAGGTTATTCAATTGAAATTGAAATATTTTGCTTGAATTACATCTCAATACACAATATTTTGTTTTTGATAACACACATTGATTTAACTTATTGAACGCTAAGGCATTAACTTTGTGGAATTCCATAGTTATATACTTAGGAAATTGAAAATAACTTTGTTTAATCCACTAAGTACACGTTGATTTAATTAAATAATGGTTTTATCACAAAAACATATCTGTTTAAATTTAATAACACAAAAAGCACTCGCTTCTAAATGTCAAATCACACGCGATACTGAAAACAGGAAATATATCAACTGAAACTTAAATTTATAACACAGACATATCAAATACATATATATTCACACCTTTTATGAATTCTCATAAAGATTTTACCAGAAATAATGTAAGAAAACCCATAAATTTATCGAAATACACTTGATAAACGAGAGCTCATGTTATGGAGGTTAGAGTGAAGATGGAGGTATGCTCCGAAACATGTCGTGTTTTTTAATAATTAGTGGATTAAACAAAGCTATTTTCAATTTCCTAAGTACACGTTGATTTAATTAAATAATGGTTTTATCACAAAAACACATCTGTTTAAATTTAATAACACAAAAAGCACTCACTTCGAAATTTCAAATCACACGTGATACGTGATACTGAAAACAGGAAATATATCAACTGTAACTTAAATTTATAACACAGACTTATCAAATACATATATATTCACACCTTTTATGAATTCTCGTAAAGATTTTACCGGAAATAATGTAAGAAAACCCAAAAATTTATCGAAATACACTTGATAAACGAGAGCTCATGTTATGGAGGTTAGAGTGAAGATGGAGGTATGCTCCGAAACATGTCGTGTTTTTTAATAATTAGTGGATTAAACAAAGCTATTTTCAATTTCCTAAGTACACGTTGATTTAATTAAATAACGGTTTTATCACAAAAACACATCTGTTTAAATTTAATAACACAAAAAGCACTCACTTCGAAATTTCAAATCACACGTGATACGTGATACTGAAAACAGGAAATATATCAACTGTAACTTAAATTTATAACACAGACTTATCAAATACATATATATTCACACCTTTTATGAATTCTCGTAAAGATTTTACCGGAAATAATGTAAGAAAACCCAAAAATTTATCGAAATACACTTGATAAACGAGAGCGGCCGGTACGAATTCCTAGGAGACTCAAAGAAGTGCATGGCCTCAACCCAAGTCAAACCATAGACAATATAGAGGATCATTGCGGCTTGATATAATGTCAAGATGGCACTGCCCAGACCTATGCGCGGCGTGTGTGTAGGTAAGTACGGCTGCAGGACCCACTCGGAGGTAGGTGCCTCAGAATTCGGATGATCACCATTAATATTAACCGGCCTCGCGAGACCTTTCGGCATTTCCAAGACGAAACAAAACAAATAAACGAAATAATAAAACAACTCGGCCCGGAATCCCAGCCTTTGTTTTTCGTTACTAAGTAGTTCCTTTGACGGGCGTGGAACCGATTGCCTTCACGTCTCTATCAGATCAGCTCGATGGGAACATCATCCGAGATGCTCGTATTACTAGTAATTAGTGGCATCGCATCGCCTTCCTGCGCTCTCTTTAGCGCTCTTTCCTACATTTTACCACGAGCCTCTTCGTGTTTTTAATATTTCACAGACAGAAAATTAATTGGAATTAACGTTTGTCTCTATTGAGATAAAATTAATCCTCGAATTGATAACCCGCAATGGGTAAATAAAATCCAGTATTCGTCTACAAGTATTTGTATACATTCAAAACGTTGTATAAAACAAAAACTGGTCCAAGTAAGAATATAAAATGGAGTGACATTTCCAGGCGTTATCTAGCAGTGCGTTAATGGCGGTAGCCTTTCACATTGCGTTATAAAGATCTTCTGCTTAATGCTTAAATCTAATCTTCATAGAAACTGACATGTGAATTGTGGTGTTGGATATTAACATATATACAACTTCCAAAAATTTGTCAGACATGGTGGTCATAAGAAATGTGGAATGGGGAATGTTGTATTACATAAAGCGTGCGCTTAACCCAACCAATGACAGGTCATAAGTCCTGTAAACACCTCGATCACCATATTCAGTTTCCAGTTTGCATCTTCGTCTCTATTGAGATAAAATTAATCCTTAAAATAACATGTTTGATCAATTACTTATTTCAAGTTAATATTATTATACAATCCCAACCGGCTTCGGCAGCTCGTTGTATCGTCGACAAATATGCAAAAAAAAAATACCCACACATTAAATAGAAAGTCAAATTAAGATGATAACAGATAAGAAGATCATTCAATGAGAATAAAATCAAGCAGAAAAATTGATAAATAATCACTTGGATGGTTTGGACATATAAAAAAATGATCCGCATAGGATGTAAACATAAAATAAAATTATAGAAGGCCGAAGAAAAAGTAACACGACTAAATTGATCAATTTCCGATATCTGAACATTGTGCGCGCGCACATGATAGTTTTTTTGAATGTAAAGGTTCTATGAAGTGACTTTCGTAGTATCTACCTACTATGAAGCAGGAACCAGATAGAAAATATTTAAAAAGGGGCTACACACTCTTCATCAAAATAATTATCAATCTATAACTATTGTTTAAAACTATAGTCACAGATTTATACATCGCAAATAATAGTCTCTTATGTATGGAAGTGAAACATGGAACTGGCAAAAGAAGGATAAAAATAGAATAAATGCAGTAGACATGAGATCTCTTAGACGAATGTGTGGAAACTCTGTGTACGATAGAGTGTCGAATGAAAATATAAGAAGTGAATGCGGTGCGAATTATTGTGTTATGAACAAATAATGAAAGGATCATTAAGATGGTTTGGACACATGGAAAGAATGAATGAAGATAGAATGGTAAAAAAAAAATTTAACGATGTAAATGGAACTAGAAATAGAGGAAGACCGATGAAAACGTGGCACGATCAAATAAATCAAATATTGAATGTGGGCCATGTGAGAAATCAGAGAAATCGACGCGCGTGCATGACACGATGTATGAATGTTGAGGAAGCGAGAGAAATATGTCAAGAAAGAAAAGTGTGGCTATCCATTCTTTTTGCCTACCCCTTCGGGGAGACGGCGTGATGGTCAGTTAGTTAATTAGTTAGTCACAGATTTATATATCATAGACTATAAGCAAAAAAGTCACAAATTTATGACAATCGATGTTAATCATTGTTTCACATTTTGTTTCGATTTTTTTAAAGTTAGTTTTATAAAGAACGAATAATTGTTTTTAAATTTAATTTTGAAACTTCATCATTGTCACATGTATATTTTAAGGGTTGAAACTGATCCGGCATCAAACAAGTAACCCTCGAGTTAGTTTATTATAATATATGGCAGCACGTGTCTACTTTCGCCCTCACCTGCTCCGTTTCATTGCAGCTCATTTATCTTTATTTCTACCTGTGTTGAGAAATTCCTTTGGAAAATAGCAACATTATATTATACATACAATTAAATATTGATATTCTCAAGAATTTGTGGGAATAAACAAGGTCTAAATGTCATTTTGAATGTATACAAATACTTGTAGAATGTATACAAATACCTACACATAATCTTAATAGATAGCGCTGTGTAGATTGAACAAAAATATGTGGTAAGTGTAAGTGTAAGTGTTCCTCAACATATTAGCATATATACATCTTTCAAAAATTTGTCAGATGTGGTGGTCGTAAGAAGGGCAGAATGGGGAATGGTGTTAACATAAAGCGATCGCTTAACCCAACCAATGACAGGTCATAAGTCCTGTAAACGCCTCGACCACCATATTCTGTTTCCAAAAAACAATTTACATCTTCGTCTCTATTGAGATAAAAAATTTCCTTAAAAAGGTCTATTTAAGTTTTTTTTTTTGTTCAACTGTGTCTTTGTAACCGAAGTTAGAAGTTCTTTGTAGCTTCCGTTTCCACTTATACCGGACCCGGGCTGGACCATGTCGCCAGCAAAATGAATGTGGGATTCGAGATGGAACCTATGTATCTGGGATCAGCTGATTTTTTTTTTACATATTGGATATCATTCACAGTTTAACATCTTTACATTCCTACACAAATTAGTTCTTCTTCTTCCTCAGCCTATTTCCGTCCACTCCTGGACAAAGGCCTCCTCCATTCGCTTTTATGTCACTCTGTCTTGTGTAGACTGTATCCAGGTTATTCCGACGTGTCTATTCAGATCATCCTTCCACCGTGGTAGCGGTCGCCCTGCACTTCTCTTTGCCGTTCACGGTCTCCAAGTCAGCAGTCTTCTTGTCCACTTTTCATCTGAGCTTCTGGCTACGTGACCTGCCCATTGCTATTTTAGATTCGCCACCCGGTGGATGATGTCAGTGACTTTTGTTTTTTCTCTCACCGTATCGTTTCTGACTCTGTCTCTTAGGCTTATTCCTAACATGGCTCTTTGGGTCACTCCTAGTTTCTCGGCACTTTGTTTGGACAATGTAACAGTTTCAAGACCATAAGTACCAACTGGCAAAACATAGATTTCATAGACTTTTCGTTTCAGGTTGATCGGTATTTTCCGGTTTTTAAGGATGTAACTCATGTTTCCGAAAGCTGCCCAGCTTAGTCCAATTATTATTTTTAGCTCTGCGGTTTGGTCGTCATTATAAAATAGTTAGGTTAGATTAATTATGGAATTAAAAATCAGGATTACTCCAAAAAACTAAAATTGGATCCTGCATATCGCGATCGTGTAGATGTACCTATATAAAATGAATTATGTTGTTAACAAATAAACAATTGACTCGGTATATGAAGAAGGACTTCTCGGTCAATTAGTTGAAATGTGTTATCTGTAGAGCCGGTCCGCTCATAGCTATCCATCACCGGGCCGTTAGACCGGCCGGGCCTGCCCGCTGCAGGTATATTGATTCTTCAATAATGTTTAAATTATCCACAAAGACGTTCCTTTTATCCTTTATTTTTTGTTTCAACGTTATTATTATTCCTTATGCCGTGTCGTGTCGTGAGCGGGAGTGCGCTCGTCAGCCCCGCACCGGTGTGGGTAACTACCATCTCTTAAGTGGTCTTCTCGTCTGATGGTCTCGGGAGATCTTACGATTTTATAGTCCTCATCTCGAGAATTTAATTCGTACGATACAATGCCCGTCATACGGAAAATTCTTAAGGACGGAATAAGAGTTACGTTGGGTTGATCGGTAGACTTGCAGTCACCAAGCTCAGCGTGCGGAGATCGCTCATTCAGATAGGTATTCTTATAAAGAACGTTCTTTTGTGTTTTCTAAATCTTTTAAATTATACGTAGATACTAAGTCGCGCCAAAACATATTATGTTCATCTCTTTTTTCATTGGTTATACTTCAAAACTATCCTTCAGTGATTCTTAAATTATTTCGTTCATAACGTTTTCGTCTGTTTTGTATCTCTCTCTATTCTCATCTAATATCGAAATATTAATTTATATCTATATGAAAGTGAATGGTACACTTAAAGTTGTCATCGCAAACAAAAACCTATCCATAAAGCTAAAATGGCAGTGCACAATGGTATTCTTGAAATGAGATCTTAGACGAATGTGTGGATACTCTGTGTATGATAGAGTGTCGAATGAAAATATAATAAGTGAATGCGGTGCGAATAATGGTGTTATTAACAAAATAATGAAAAGATCATTAAGATGGTTTGGATATATGGAAATAATGAATGAAGAAAGAATGGTAAAAAAATTATATGTGAACGATGTTAATGGAACTAGAAATAGAGGAAGACCGAGGAAAACGTGGCAGGATCAAATAAATCAAGTCGGCCACGCGAGGAGTCAGAGAAATCAACGCGCGTGCATAACACGATGATTGAGGAAGCGGGAGAAATAAGGTATGCTCAATTGGTGCGTGCACTGCACACATCATCACTGTAAATCATCATGATTCAATCAATGTGATTATGATGCTTTTTGGGTTCGTTTTCGCCATCAATACCCTCTTCTGTGGAAAGAAGTTAAATTACCCATCCATAGCATTTCCTTCGTCGTATTTCGTGGAAAAAAGTTTTAGTGCAGTAATGCATATATAATATTTAAAAAATCACGAAATCGATTGCAAATAAGCCAAAGAGGAGATTTAAGATTGTATTTGAGTAAATTTGAACCTAATATTACGAAATTGGCGCAATCACATGAGGCTCAAGGATCTCATTTAATTTATTTTTTATTAAAAATTTCATATTTCGTATTGAATCATGTACTTTTTTTATTGAAATAATATTATAATGTTGTGTGTAATTTTAATATGACAAAAAGGCAATAAATACATAATGTTTATAAAAATAATCACTATTTTTATTTCTCCTATTTTTTTTATTTATAGCAGGAAATCGATCGCATAAAATACATACGTGGAGAAAAGTGTAAATTTTGAATTTCGCATTTTGTGTGTGTGGGGGGGGGGGGGGGCGCTGGATAATTTTAACGTGGTAAAGGGGGCGATTCTTTCAATGCGGTTAAGAAACACTGCTATAGAAGGTGGGTACGGGCCCGGGGTGAGAAGGTCAGAGGGACGCGCCTCCCGCGGGCTGTGCTGTAATCAGGTAACGTAATGTGATCAGGCCGGAATGCGCCTCAATTAGAAGTGCCGAAAACAAATAATGGTCTCAGGGCGGGGGCGGTAATAGGCATGGGCGGGGCGGCCACCCGCCGGGAGCCCTGGGTGGCACAACACTAGCCCACAACCGGCTCAGTGGTAGCTCGTCATCATTTCGTACGAATAATTCATTGTTCCGTCATTAACCACCCTACGTATTTGAACGTACGTGATACTTTCACTTTGACTGTACCATTCTGCGCTATCCCGTATCACGTACGCGCTTGAGAAAAAGTAATGTACATAAAATGTACAATCCTTTAGGTATACGCGCGTGTGCCAACACCACTTCTGTACAAGTCTACATCAATATGATAGTTTTACAAGGGGCAGGCGAAGTGTGCGGCCGAGTATTTGACGTTTCGTAATTTAAAACAATAAAATTAATATATAATTAAATTTCATTAATTCATTAACTGCTCAAAGGGCCAACTAATAACATTTTTTTGCGCGTTTCTCGGAAAATAACCTGAAGATAGGGCGGTTAAAGTCTTACTTACTAATCATCATGTCGTTTCTCGCTGGAAGGGTACGCAAAGAGGATAGATGGCCACATTATAATATCCCGACATGTATAGTATCTTTTTCCTGATTCGCTTGAATTCTGACATAAACGTTTAATATTAGATTTATTAGATTTGCTTCTGGAAAAATTATATTGAATATCATGTAGTCTTCAAAATACTTGATTTTAAAACCATACCATGTCGAGGAACTGTTTCGCACAGTCGTGGATAGAGAAATCTCTTCCCAATTGATTGTCAACCTAAAGGGAAGGGGGGGGGGGGGTAGACACGAAATGAAGAAGAAATAACCACTGGGAAATAATGTCCTAAGTAGAAACAATGTCAAAGGTGGTTTGTTTAAAAAAAAAAACGTTAATCTCTTATACCTATAAATAATTTAAATTATACAAGACAACCTTTGTGTATATCGCATAACTCCTGTGCGCTTTTCAACGGTTACGATAATGAATTATTCACTTGACCACCGCACGGCACTGCTCAAAGGGCTAACTAATAACAAACGTGATTGTTCAAAATTGCTCTATCGTAGTTAATTTATTAGGAAATAATGGGCACCTTCCACAGCCCTCCGCCGCGCCGCGACATACTCCAGTCTTATTATAAGCACGTACCCACATCTCGATATATTATAAATTATTTGGTCCATTCACAAAACAATCAGATGCAAAATATCGACGAAAAACGATATCCCTACTGGATATCCTTTGCCTATTGGGTAGGTTGGTACCTACCTAAGCACTAATAATAAATCCACACAAGAGCCGATACGATCGCTACATGCAGTGCCGATGTCCATCAGATTGCGCGGCAGTCCAAATCGAATTGGAATAAATCATCGTTCTATTTTAGAACAATAAAAACAGCCCTTCCCGCCGAGATTACTTGTAAAGTCCATCTCATACTGTCAAACTCGCAACCATAGACAATTGTTTCGATATTTATTATATTATTTTAAAATTAACCGGTGTTGGGAATATTATCGGTAGGTTATAATACAGTTAAATTAACTATAAAATGTAAATTAACAGTAAGACATGTTTTTACAACATTTTGGATGTATGCACTTGTAGGCGAATGGTCCAAATTATAGCATATAAATTGGAGTGACATCTCCAGGCGTTATCCAGCAATACGATAATGGCGGTAGCCTTTCACATTGCGTTAAAAAGATCTTCTGCTTTTCCAATCTTCATAGATAGAGCTAGTGTGTAGATTGAAACTACAATGTAAAGGGTGGTGTTACAGATTAACATATATACAACTTCCAAAAATTTGTCAGACACAAAGTGTGCGCTTAACCCAACCAATGACAGGTCATAAGTCCTGTAAACACCTCGATCACCATATTCTGTTTCCAATTTGCATCTTCGTCTCTATTGAGATACAATTGGACAAAGAATTAAAGACGAAAGATTGATAGAAACTAAAAATTCTTTGCAGAGAAGCTAAAAGTTATGCTTGCTGGACTGAATGTACCAGATTATTTTTTTTCCTCACATCAATGGCTATCCATTCTCGTATATCCTTGGCTCGTAAGCCTCCCAGCCGAATTGCGCTGCTGGATGCACAAGCCAGATCTTGTTTATATGATCAGGAATCTTGGGCGCCGCATCATATTATTATGGATTCCAAGTGTCGCAGGATAGAAATGCCTTCGCTGCAGTGATTGCTAACGTTGGAGGGACCTGACACGACACTGAAAGAAGAAGAAGATAAGCTAGAAGTAATCACACGTTACAATAGAAATTCGATTAATATAAGACAAAATACAACTATTCGTAGAAATGTTTATATTACTTTATATACAGTAGAACCTGGATAATTTGCATTCCAAGGGACCAGGCATACGGTGGTCAATAAACCAGGTTTTCCAATTACCTATCCAGTTTTTCATGGTCATATCCAGGTCCAGATTGTGCTTTGGTTTTTTAACTAGGTTTTGGAACTACATAAACAGAAAAGCAATAAAAACAATTCATGGATTGATGGATAAAACAATCAATAAAAATTTAATACAAGACTAATGAGTAAATTGTATTATATTTTTACATATACACATACAAACAATAAATTTAATTATTGTGGTATGAAAAAATTTGTTATATGGGCCTGTTTCACACGCTAAAAATGTTGCACAACTCTTCGCGAGATTTACCGGCGTCAAATTCTTGGATTAGTTTTAGTTTCAAGCTCAAATCATGGGCGTTATATTTATGTTTGTGAAACATTGCGATATAAAATGTACCACCTTCGATGAGTACAAAACAAGTAAGTACTGTGAAGTTGTCAGTTTACAGAGATCGAGAAGGCATTGCTCTCTAATTACAGCGGTTTAGGGCCCGAATGTCGAGTTCAATTAAACAGGTTTATTTGTTCTAATTAAAGAGGTTTTAGTGCTCTAAGGGGGTGGGACCAGAAATATTCTGCCAATTATAGAGTTCTGCCAACTAACCAGGTTCCAATTATCCAAGTTCTACTGTAATAAAAAAAATCTGTTTATTTAAAATGTGAGGAAAGATGTGTACCTACTAAAAAAATTTGCGCCATTTATGATAGTTGAGAAAATTTTATAGAAAAAAAATACATAAAAGAAAAAAGTTTTTATTTATTTATAAAAATACGATGGTGTAATAAGCGTCTTTGGTGATGATGCGGGCCTCTCGACTGCCTTGTTTTTGGCTGCATTCCTCAACTTTTATTGAAATGTTGATGTAAATAATGGCCGCTATTAGTATGCGCGTTCCCATGGCTCACAGGTGGCTCCCCTCTCCCCGCTCCCCGATAAGGGCGAGGTACCTACCTCACGACGGACGGGAGTAGGTACTTTATACTCGGGTTGTTCCCTTTTGTTGCAGTCTGCAATTTCGCGAGAGGCCGTAAATTTTTTATTCGACGCGCGTAATTAAGAATGCTGTAAGAAATTTTAATTAAAAGGATGCATATACATATGTCGACATGCTTATATTATATAAGTAGGTATATCGTGTAGGGAGGTTCTAGATTCCTTA
Source organism: Lepidostoma basale (assembly GCA_022606425.2). Lineage (NCBI taxonomy): Eukaryota > Metazoa > Arthropoda > Insecta > Trichoptera > Lepidostomatidae > Lepidostoma > Lepidostoma basale. Next base: position 1,451,818 of record JAHDVF020001160.1, read on the forward strand.
ATTTTATAATACTACATATTATATTATAAAGCACAGTAGATTGTGGTGGTGAGTGCCGACTTTGAACTCCCCATAAGTGTCACACTTTACCTCTGGTGGGTATTTGACAATCATTTAAACATGTTTTAAACGAGTTGATTCTAGTGTTTCTCTTCTTAATCGACTTTGTATACTGAATATAGTTGAAGACTTTATAATCTCACGATGTTTTCTACTCCACCATTATAATGGAGTGGAAATGATTTGATATTATTATTATTATTTCAAATTAATATGTGAAAAATTGCGTAGATTTTCACGGTTGGTAGCAGAATATTTTTGGGATCTTGGGGAAATCCATGTAACTCGTCTTTCTGGACCGACGTTTCGAAGATCGTCCCAGTCTCCATCTTCAGGGTGGTTAGTTATACGGATTTTCCCAATACCCCAAAAAACATAATATGTAATCATTTTTAATAAACCCACATGTTACTAAAAAAATGTCTACGCTGAAAATCGAAAACAAAACTGTATTTTATCGAAGTTAAGAGTCCTGCTTCCATACTAAACCTGAATTCAACACCACAACAATGTTACCCCTTAATTGCCTATGTTTTAACAAAACTGCATTATTATAAAAATCTTCAAAAATATTTTCCCAGGACTCGTTCACGATTCCAAAGTGCCTCCAACCTTTCTTATCTCTCGCGTCAACCGTCAACCATTCCATTTAAATAAATTTTCCATTAACAGGTAACGTGTCAAAATTCTCAAAAGCTTTATTATTTATTTTACGATGGCAACACCGAGATATGGGGGGTGCAGGATATAAATTATTGTTTATCGCCCGAATACATAAACAAAGGTCTTTTCACAAATGTAACTAAGTCTCTCAAATAATAAATTGAACGGCCCTAATGATTGATAATATTCTTCAAATAAATATGGTAAAATCGGGAAGTATTCTTAGGTTTTCGTAGCAAGCAAAGTGGAAGGCGAAGTATTGTCAGACCTTTGTTCCTGTAACGATACATTGACAAATTATACAAATTGATTTTAAACTCAGAAATTAGGGAAAACTAAGAATAATCAAAAGAAAATAGTTGGAACCTGTCTAGTTAATAAGTGTGTTTGTGACATGACGCGCAAAGCATTACAAATAATTATGTTTCATATAAAATCTTTATAATATAAAATCTATGGCCTTTGAGATGTGGATACACCGAAGGATGTTACGCATCTCCTGGACTGACATGGTCAGCAACACAAACGTTCTCCATAGAGCCAGAGTTGACAGAGAGTTGCTGACCAACATCAAAGTCCGTAAGGTGTCCTACTTGGGCCCTGTTCTGAGAGGCGAAAGGTACGCACTGTTGCATCTGATCTTGGAGGGTAAGATTGAGGGTCGACGAGGTGTTGGGAGAAGGCAGGTTTCCTGGCTGAGGAACGTCCGAGAGTGGACAGGGCTAAGGACCGAGGAGGAGCTGTTCCGGGCGGCCCAAGACAGGGAGGCCTACTCAAGGGTGATAGTCAACGTTGGGGAGACCTGACAGGACACGGAAAGAAAAAGAGAAGAAAATAAAATCTTCTTTGTTCGGATGACTTCATAACATTACACGGAAAGATAAAAAAACGTTGGATATAAAACTAACATGTTTAAATCAACGACCGCCTTATCTCCGCAGAATCTGCCCACAAGAATTCCCCAAAGACTTTATTACTTCTCGACATAAATACAATGACATAAATATACTCCAGGACACGATTATGACCTATTTTACGATCCGCCGATGCGGTCCTGTCTCCTGTCCTCCCGAGGCGTATAGTTATAGAATTAGGGTGCCGCATACCATAAAGTAGAGTGCAAAAGCATGCACGGACCATAAATAAATCGCTTCTTTTGTTTCAAGCCGCCGTTAGACAAAAAATAGCGTTCTCGGTGGGTAAATATTTCTGTATATTTCAGTGACATTTCGTGTCATTGATAATCTCTTTGTACTTTGTAGTTGGATGGTTTACAGCTTGGTTACTCATCGGGACCGTTATTAGGTGCAAGACTTATCGTCCATCCCATCTCAGTGCGGTATTACATGGTCAAACTATTGCTGAAAGAGTGAAGTTTAAATAAAACAAATTTGGGTGTTATACTTGGGCCCGTGAGCTTGGATCTCAAACACATATTGATTTATTTTGTAAACAATAACATTTAAAAGAAAGGTCGAGATACTCAGTGGAGTCGGTATAAGATATCTTGGCTCAAAACTTTAGAGAATGGCTTGCTTTAAATTTATGAATGAGGAAATATAGGTACGCTTTCTACCAATTGATAATCATTTTCGGTAGGACCCGACAAGACCCAGAAAGAAGAAAAAAGAACGGATGACTGACACAAGTTTATAAAATAAAACTGAGCTGATTCAGAAAACGGATATAATGAATAATAATTCAAATTGTGCAAATTATCGTGAAATTTGGTATTTTTTTGCAATACAAGTATGCATAGGCAAGCGTGCATTGAATGCTGGCATTAGGTACACGAATGTAATGTAGAAAATTTATTAAGTTAACGTCACGATCATCATGGTAGCCATCTACTCTGTTTATCCTTTCGGAGAAGTGACACACCTGATATACACCTTACCCTTTTTTTAATCAGTATTAAAACATTTCACGTAAGGGCGACAGTGTAATAGGAGAATGCCAATACGCCGTTTTCCCTCGAACAAATCTTTTGTGTGAAATTTTTCTCTGAACGCATTCCGCCCATCTATCTTACATTGCCTCACCGAGGCAGATAGGCGCAGATCTCCGTAGGTGGGAAGGGTCCGTCGGGCGGGAACTGGGAACTGAGTCAGTAGGTGGTGGGTACCTACTAGGAGATTGGACCGGTACCCGCCATCTGCTGATTAGGAGGGTCGCTTTATTTGTCACTTGCGTCAGGAATGTGTATAACTTCTCAGCATTCCATTTCCGAATAAAATGGGCGGTAGTTTCGTTATCTCGGAGCCTCGGAGGAATTTACGACTATTAGCGCTCGACATTGTTTAAATGAGTATTGTTATACCCATGCCCATCCTATAAAATTTGTCATAAGATAAAATTTGTCAAAGAATTTTTATTTCGGATTTACAGGTATTTTTACCAAAGCCGGGCGTTAAATTTATAACTTGGATCGTTATGGCTAAAAAGGTTTTCGTAAAAAAGTGACAGATCTAACCGGCAAAGCATATGTCAAAACTGGAAAACAAAATATTTAGACACTGAATTCAGAAAGTTTCGAGGTTTGAATTGGTTAATATGCCACATGATAGAAAATAAAAAAAACTTTGGTATTTAAATGTGAAGAGCTTTTAAGGAGAAAAATAAATCGAAAATAATTCATTATCTATCTTAAGGGTAAAGCAATAGTTTAATGATGTTTTTTTTTTGTTGAATTCACTAAGATAACAGTTGCTGATGATCTTAGATCTGTATTCATATATTCGACCACACCGACTGTCCCTTCGTTTTTTATTACTGAACAATATTTAAAACATTTATGAAACGCGTGCTATTTCCCTACAAACGAAGAATAAAAGTACTTGCCGATAGATTATGAGTGGCTCTCTGTGTGTTCTCTCACTCGATAGCCGCCATCAGCTGCTGAGTTAACCTTCAAAATTTAACTCACCTGTCACTTTTTGAAAATGAAGTGCCAACTTTTGTTTTAATAGATGTTGTGTTCAATATATCTAGTTATAATTGCATAATTATGTACACCAATCTCAAAAGATGGTAAGTGTTATTCATGACGCCTCCTGATATTATACATTGGAAATGTTATTGTTTTTAATATGCGATTAACTAAATAAAAATCTCAATATTTCTCCGTAGGAGTAGGCAGAGAGGATAGACCATTTAAATTATCTATCCTAACATACTTGTGTAGCTTTCTCACCATTCATAAAGTGTGTCATGCAACCACATTGATTTTGCAAACATTTTTCATAAATAACTGAATTTATTTTAAAATTCATTGTTTCCGCCTAAATTGGTCACTTGTCACTTTGACACTTTAGCTGAAACTTACATTCGGTCCTGGCACTCGGCTAAGCGGAAGCACAGCTTCCTTATGGTGCAGCACACATATCCCCACGGCACTTCTCCAAATTAATAATTCCGGTCTCGGATTGAACTATTTATTCCTACTGAATGTCCACTTCATCTTTTACACTAATTTCATAAATTGTCTTGCTGTATTCCTATTCGGAACTTTAGCATAGGACTTTTCATATTTATAGGGTTATTTTGGATTTATACTAAATACATATTTGGTATTAGATTGCCTGGTCCTGCTTTATGCAAGCAGCACAGCTCATTCAAAAGACATCTTGCTGACAGCACACTCATCTCGACATCATCATTCTTCCCTTTTTAGCACATTCATATACATTTTCTACTTATAAATGAAACATTTACGAGTATATTATGTTAATTTCACATGTTTATTTTGATTTCAGCGTCGGATGGATAATGGGCAGGTGCCTCAGCACTGCTGAAGTATCCACGGCTCTCAGACCTTTCTATTTTTGCGTCCATCCAGATTTATTCGGAAAGTATCCTGAACAGAGGGTAATTTTATCAGAATTTATTTATGTCACTTGAAGTTGACTAATATAATAACTTATTTTGTCTCCAAGAATGAAATGCACGATTCCCTGTGTCTCAATTGCACCTTCTGCGTTGATCCATTTTACTTGCTATTTTATTCTGGAATGTTAATTAAGTTTTTATTCGCTTATCTAGTATCACATAATAAAATTAACAACTTAATGTTTTTGAATGAGCAGTGTTCTTGCGCGGCACATGTATCATATCGCGCCAACCCGAGCACCGCTCGGGCGTTTTGACTTGTTTGCGTTAAATAAGGTAAACTAACGAACTGAGTTCGCCTCGTTTTTAAACTAGACACCTTTAAATTATGTAAATTCTTTAAATAAAAGATAAAATCACCTGATATTTTTGGTTTTATTATTGTAAAAAAAAAATCGAGCATTAAGTGGTTAATATCATATACACAGTCTATAAAGATTTCTTTGTTTATATTAATAAGCGCACTTAAATAATTAGATTTCTTGTTTTATTAGGCTGTCAACGAAAACTCTTTAAAGCAGCTAAGTTCTGTTCTGGAAGCTCAGCAAGCTAAAACAAGATTACCCACCACATCCCTTTCATTTTATCTCCGGGGGAAAGATCCTGATAAAGGTGAGTTTAGCTTTCTCATGCATTGTAAAGTGGTTATCTGAAATAGTATACTAATTAAGTGGCTAACCATTATGCCGTTTTCCGAAGGATTGGGCAGAGAAGATGGACTGCCACACTATTCTATTGACAGTTCCCCCCCTTGAGTAATATGGAATTCAACAGAGTGGCAAAAGTTATGACCCCACATGTATGTGCCACACCAAAGGTCCCGGGTTCCATTCCCGGTGATGAGAGTGTTCACGCTGTCTTTGGTATTTTTAACCTTTCTTTCCTCGTCCATTCGTTCCATATGTCCAAGCAATCTTAGTGACCCTTTCATAATTTTATCTAGGACACATTCATCCGCCTTACATTTCTTTCTTACTTCTTTAGTAGGTATTCTATCAAACATTCTTCTGTCAACTCCAAGCTTTACTTCCATACATAAGGGTCGGCTTTAGAACACCATTGTTCACTGGCATTTTTGCTTCAGTCGATATATTTCTATTTGCACCATTTGTTTTCTTACCGGCACCAACCCTTCTTTCGATGTTCTGAAATAATATGTTATTGTAAATGATAATTGCAATATTTGGTGAATAAAAGTCTTTTATATTATTGACATTGTGTTGATGGTGAGGATTGATATTTGTTTTCATTGTTTCTAGAGATTCTACGAATGGTCAACATAACTTTATCGGGTAACAATGTTAGAAATTCTGTTTTAAACATTTTAAATGCTTGTCAAATATCTACCGAATATGTAGACAAAATATCAAAAAAGGGTTCACGGAATGAGCGTAGTTACAGGTGAGTGATTGATCCCTTCTACTAGGTAATGTTTACAATTACAAGTATTATATCAAATTTGTATTTTGTTCAATTTACGTTTTTACAATTTTTCAAAAACAGCCGAACTTGGTTATTTATTACTATCATGGAAATAGCGAGATCTCGGATGTAATGAGGAAACATTTGTTGACATTTTAGTTTTTGATTTTCTGTATACATTTATTTACTTTTATAAAGAGCTACTTCTCAGGCATACTGGGCAAAAATATACATATATTTTTTTTCTTCTTAAAACTGTTAATGTATCAATTGTTTAACCTATTCGCATCGGTAGCCATCATATCACGTGTAAGATTTCCTAACTGTTAATATCGGTAGCCGTGATATATCGTTTTGCGACTTTGCAGTACTTGTAGTGACTCTATTGTAGGAATTTAGAACCACAAATGACTCAAATACTTACCTACATCTATCCTTTACGGAAATCTGTGAAGATAATAAATTAAATGTGTTTTACTTCGTCATAATTACGGTTTACATACGCGCTGTCGGTAAATCACATCTGTGAAGTATCCCATCAGCCGCGTGCGCATTTGATTTTTGATGTTTATTATCTGTTATTTATTATAAATTATGATAAATTCTACTCTGAATATTTTTTTATCAATTTCTATTATTTTTGTGTGGTACAGAAAACAAACGGTGATTTATGAGTGTGTGTTAATATATAAAGTACTTTTTTATTCATCATCTGATAGCAAAAGGATAACCGAACAAATATAATATGCGAAAATAGCCCCGGTAAGTACATTTATCATTCAAATATAAGTTTTTAGCAAAATTTGGTTAGAAATATTCGCGCCGTATTTGTCAGTACGATTCGTATTTGACTGAGCCGTAAGGAAAGGGTTAAAATTAACATTTTCGACCCTAAGCAATAAAATCTAATTGGGTAGTTCCAACTAGAATGATGCTGTCAGAATCGGATTATGGTAAAGATGGCATTTTTTTTTAATTTCAACTTTTTGTGTTATCCGACCGCTCCAGATACTTCATGTGATAGGTATATTTGTAAGCATTTTAAAATACCTATTTTCTTATATAAAAAGTAATGCTTCTAACGAGTAAATTCAGCCACTCACGTTTTCCCCGTAATAACCAAGTTCAACTGTTTTAGTAATTCATTTGGCCCTTCTTGATTTTCTCAAATTGTTTAATCCTGATTTTTTTCTAGAACATTCAGTTATAATACTCCATTCGATGAGAATGATCCACTGTACACCAGTTTTGTAATGAGAGAACAAGTTTACACCGCCAAAAATTTTGATTCCTTAAAGTGAGTAGGTATGGTTTCATTTTTAAAATTAGAGTTTTTCACATAATTAATATTTAAGATGTGCAGTTTTCTTTAGCTAGCCTTCTATATATGTTTAATCTTCATCAAATATATAGCGTATTCTGTAACTATTCCAGCACTTGGGTTAGAAATAACCATTCCTCTGCAAAAGAGAAGCACGAAGCCACTAAAGCAACCCGGAAGCATATTGGGGAGCTTATCGGGGAACTGTGCGGGGAATATGATTTAAAAGAGGTTGTGCCTTCTTCACTCAGTCCAATTGACTTTTCCTTCATTGTTGTATGCTAATTTAAATTAATTTTTCAGATAAAATGGGAATCCGGGTGGAATGTTAGTCATGTTCGTGGAGGATTGCAGAGTTTCAAGGCATTGGCTTCACAACATTCCGATAAAATGAGTACCCTCAAAGGTTATCTTCTCTAACACTCACAAAAACAATGTGTTATTTGTTTGATATTGTGTTATTAATAAGTCGTTTATAAATGTGATATTGTTATACTTTTGTATGAAGCACTTCATGTGTGGTGTGACATTATTAGTTATAATATTAATAAACTTGTAAATTTGTCTTTAAACCACTTAATTCTTTACAACAACCAACCGGTAGCTTCCGCTAGAGTTTCGTCAGGGTTACAAAAAACACTGATTAATTCATAATTTAGTGTCTTTTGTAACCCTGACGAAGTTCCGGCGGGACCGAAACCTGTTGGTTGTCGTAAAGAATAAAGTGGTTTAAATACAAATTTACATCTTTATTAATATTATATGTGATATTTTTAGGTCGCACAATTGTTTTGGGTCAGTTCACCGGAGTCAGTCTGGATGGAGATGTGTTTTTTGGAAATACAGAAGTGAGACACAATTGGTTAGATGTAAGTATATCCTTGACTTACTCGTCACCCCTCAGGTATTAGTGGCAGAAGTGAATTGATTGCTATTAATAGTGAATGGTGCCACACTATTTGTTTTTCTCACACATAACCGCAATGACTTACCGATTTCAAGGGTTAAACTTACCTGGCAAGATAAAGCACAGGCTGCAGCTACTCGCTCACAAAGCCCTACATGGATGTGCACTCCGCTCCACTCTTGACAGTTAGTGTTACCATCTGCTTGACAAGAGTCTTTCTATAAACTTTGTCCCACGATGTCTGTGAGCTTCAAATTAAGCAGATCATACCTTTGGCATTGCAGGACTGATTACACGGAAACAAAGAGAAACTCAGCACAGTGTCTTATAAATATCATTTATTTGAATAAAAATCACAAACTTTACATACATATAATTCCAGATCGTTTGCAATTACATAATAAGAATTTGATAACTTATTTATAAAAGAAACATTAAAAAAAACGTAAAGAGTAAGAATTTAGAATTATCATCATTATTAACATTTATAATTATTATTTTGTTGAATCACTATTGGCATCATTACAGCGTGAGCCAAATTGGTGTAAAGAGTACAGCTATCATATTGAATAAAAGTTATCACATTTTCTGTACTGTTTTCATTCAGTTTTTTTATACATGAAATTCTTTATCAGTACAACCTGTTAAAACTGTAACTATGATAATTGAAGTTAATGATAGTCACTAAGTTTGAATTACATAGAAATCCAGTATATTCTGTCTAATTTTATCTTGAGCCAATGAACATGGGCAAATACTTGGTGAATATAATATTTTTAGAGATGTTTGAAGAAATCAGTTCATAATTCACTTGAAGCTCCTGGCTCACGTGTGAACTGCTACTTGTAGGTATATTAAATGTTATTGAAATTATTTTCAGCTTATAAAACATGTAAATGATCATGATGATGCCTTATCAAAAATACCAAACTATGAAAAAACTCTGTCTACTGTGCTGCGGAATATCAATATTAAAAGAAGGTAAACTCTTTTTTTTCATCTAAAAAAGCTAATGTATACAAAAAGTCTATCGAAAAAAGTGCACAATTGTGTTCTTGTACCGACCTTTATATATGGAAGTGGCAAAATAATGATGAAGATAGAATAAATGCAGAAGAAATGAAATCTCTTAGAAGAATGTATAGTGAATCTATAAATGATCGAGTGCCAAATACAAATATAAAAAGTTAATGCAGTTTGAATGAAAATGTTATAAACCAAATAATGAAAGGGTCTAAGATGGTTTGGACACATGGAAAGAATTAATGAAGAAAATCTATATTAATGATGTAAACAGAACAAGAAATAGGGGAAGATCGACAAAAACGTGGCACAATCAAATCAATAAAATATTAAATGTTAGCCACCCGAGGGTCAGAGAAATCGACGTGCGTGCATGACACGATGTATGAAGTTGAAAGCGAGATTGCGTGATGGTTAGTTCTATAAATGTAATTCTGTTTCTTAGCATGGTTCCAATGTTATCTTAATTTCTTACCTGCAGCTTTTTTTCAGGTTTTACAATGTGGTGTCAAAAAATTATTTTATTATTAAACTACAAAATACATTTAGTTTATAATTTGATTTAAAACTTTTCTATTATAAAAAAATAAATCTAAATGGAAAAAAATTCAAATATGGCAACACAATAATCATATTAACCGCTTAAGGCACAGACTTGAATCAACTCGAATACTGGCAAAAAGCACACAGGAGTTAATTCAGGCAACCTCATATTTTTTATATCCTTTTAGAGTTAAGATTTATTAATACGAGTATGAATGTAGAGGAAGCCCGAGAAATATGTCAGTAAAGAGCACTGTGGCGGTCGATCATCTCCGGGAAAAAGGCCGTGATGGTTAGTTAGTTAGTGTATGATAAATGGAAAGAATTTGTGAAAAAGGGTCATTTTAAAAATGATGACTTTCAGAATTTTTTTGTTTTATTGTAGAAAGTTTATGCCAAAAGTGCAAGCTGCAGAATATTGCAACCAACTCCGACGCTTGACCACTTCTCTGGGGGACATCTACGCTACCGGTGGAAGTTTTCCTGCATCCATTCCAGATTCCCTCGAGGCGTACGAAATAGTCGTCGAACCGTAAGTTGATGCAAATAAATAGAATGTTTCTGTTTCTGTTGTAAATGCATGTTCATTTTTTTATAATTTCGGATTTCCTTTATAACAGTTTTATTTGAACAACTTGATTAACATCTCAATGTGAAATATTGTATTTTTTTTTTCATTTTTGTACTACAGGTGCTGCATAACATAATATTCAGTGTTTGGTTTTTATGTAACACTGTGTTGCAGTTGCATCAGTAATTAATAATTAAATGCCAAATTTTAATTACAGAGGAATACTAGAATCTCGTTCTTTAAATGAATGTTTAATATGTAAAGGAGCCACCTATAAATATATTTATGATTGATATGAATAAAAACATTTTTTTTTTATAATTATATTCTATGGTAATGAAATGCTTCGCCTTACTAAGGCATTATCAAAAAAAAAAAAATCATTTTCATTATATATAATAACTCGTTGACTGCCGACATATTCCGCAACCATTCAACGTGAACGCCGTTGAAATACTACTGGATAGGCAATTTACTACATCGACAAACCCCGATCAGGGTTCGTGGCGCTTCAGTTGAGTAGCCAAAGAACCCCGATCGGGCTTAGAGGTAGCCAACAAGTTAATGTGGAGTTTTACGTCATTGTTCAAGAAATAATAAATATTTATGATATAATTTTTTTTTGTGTAGTTAAATGTAAAAAACTCTAGCATTTTTGCAGCGAGGCCGGGCCGCTGATGATCTCCCCAACAGGGCAGATCATAACCCCGTCATCGTGCCCCGGAGAGCAGCTGATAAGTTTTATAGCAAAAAATCTGGACGAGGCGATGGAAGGACTGACACGATACAAGATGTAAGTGTCGCTGTGCTGTTGATTGAAATATTTACGTTTATTTTGTAACAGTATTTAAATAAACAATCATTGATAAATTGTATGTATACCTCTCTGATGCAATGAAAATAATCCAACACCAATATTAGAATTAATAAAATTTTTATATTTGGTGTAGTAATAAGCACACGGAGCGTTCACTGCACACGGAATGTGTGTCTCGACTGAAGCTACTCGAGCTGACCAAAGATGACTGCGTGACCCCGGACCGCATGATACAATGTTGTCAGCAAATGTTGCAGCACGCAGAGGAATTGCAGCATGTAAGCACTCTCCCCTACTAATAAATGTGTTAGGTTATTCTATAAGTAATCTCGTTTTTCTGACAGGACTTGTTAAACATTATTAAAATGATTTTCACAGAAGTATAAATACCAATGAGCTAAGATGGCTTTGTTTATATAACTAAACTCATGGGCCACAGTAGAGCACATTAGAGGTCATTCTTTACAATTATGAAAAATACAACAGTGCAGCAAATGTTGTTAAAATGTGGAAAAAGAATATGTTGAAGGTGTTTTGAATTTTTTGTCTTGAAACAGGTGCCAGCAATGATTCCATAAATTTTAAAAAATATGACCTTAGCTTATAGCATCAGTAAGCGCTCTATCAGGATCACATAATGCACTCTAAATGTTAAGAATCACAAATGGCTAGGTTAGTAAAAACTTCCTTATCATCAATATTCTTGTCCTTGCTCGTTTGGATTACCATTTATTCCGAAGTTTGTAATTTTTCTCTGATGTAACATGATTCTACAATCCTGACTTTGAATAATAAAAATAAAAATATATTTGAAACATTCGACAAATCATTTTGTGTCTTTTTAACCCAATGGGAATATACACACATGTTATCTTCTTACCATAACTTTTGGCAGATTAATAAATTGTGATCCTCAGAATCAGGATCTTGAGTGTGTATTTATTGATTCCTTAATATTCGAAGAAGATACTATTATAATACAATCAATTATTACTATGATGATAAATGTGCTGGGTAAGGATAACAGATGATAGATTAATGTTTAGTTAGCGGTCTAAGGGTCAAAATAAAAAGCTTTGTTTTATGGTTAATGAAAAATAATATGAAGATTTGTTGACATCAAGAAAACAAAATAAACCTTCGTGGCAGAGTGGTAAGAGCTCTGACTTCAGTCTTCTTCTGACTTTGGTCTGGTGTAGAATTCTCGTGACAATAAAATGGCGATAGATTGGCTACATATCACATGTCATGAGAATCAATATAATAGCTAAAATAAATTGTATACAGTAATTGGATCCAAACGACCTGTTGTATACAAGGAAATGAATCTGATAATTGCGTAGTAACTCATCTTTCTGGAACGACGTTTCGGAGATCATTGCAGTCTTCAGGGTGGTTATAAATGTGTGGTGGGTAATGTGGGCTTAACTCCATCTACGCTGTGCCGTATCGCCGGCAATGTGAGAGCGAATGAGACATTTCCGAGTTTTTGCGCACAATCTCCGAGCTATCTTGGTGTACGAGTAGATGTATTAAAATATACGGCCGGGCATCTGCTCGCAAATATATCATCCTTCTACCTTTTCCACAGGATATGACGGGGATTACTTTATGGGTGACAAGTTACTACTCGGTGCTGTCTGATGGCGTCATGTGCATTCCCTGGGATTGGAAATGGTGATCTCTGGACCCCGTAATCTCAGGAATCCAAGTCATGAAAATATGACAGCGCCCATTTCAAAACACTCAATTCAGTAATGCATTGTAATGTAAAAGTAAAGTTAATTAAAACTTCTCATTGTCAAAGTCTTGTAAATTTTATAATCCATTGTTTTGGCTATGATATTTCAACATTATTAACTTTACTTAAGAAATGTTAAATACAATGAATAGCTTGTAGCCCGATAAGACTTATTTTAGTATTTGAGATACCCACCTGATCTGGTCATTGAGTTTGTTACTTGTTATCAACATAACATTATTTTTATATACACTTTTAAAGTTATACCGAAATATTTTTATAAGCATATCTAGTCCAATTTATATAATAATGTGTAAAAATGTATATTTTTGTAAAATCATTTTTATTTATTAACATCTATAGATATAATTTAAAAAGATAGAGAATAGATAATAAAATCACAGAATAATACAAGTTATTATAAATACACAAACAGGCAAACATGTATTTCATTACACAATATTTGTCTTTAAAAAAAATAAATGATGCAATTACAATGTGATGCCTTGACAATTTAAAATTGTAAAAATGTGATGCAGAAAATGAAAACTTTTATGAAAAGTTAGACTATCGATGGAGGCGCCACGGTGATATGGCAGTCTAAAACAAACTCATTGTGACGAGGGTTATTCAAACTCAATTATAAAAAAATAAAAATGTATGAGTTAAAATTTGGCATAGTCCCGCATTTGTATGAAATGTCTAGTTTTATTTATTCACGTATGTTGACTACTTTGTGAGAATGACAATATATTACAATTAAAAAAAACTACTTATACATACAAAATAATTTGGAAATAATTCAATAGTCCAGTCAATACTTATGTAAGTCAATAAAGAGATCACACAAAATGTAGCCTTATTATTAATGACTAATAACAAAATCAAGTATTCCTGGCCCGGGGAATGCGGGAGGGAGATTTAGGTGCACTTTAAACACACTGTTGTCGGGCCACAGAGTTAGGTTTAAATTCAACAAGAAAGAATAGAGAACTATTAAATATTTTTATATTTTACATACAAATTAAAGTATGTACCAACACAATCGCCTTGGAACTCTGAATCCCCAATGAATAACAATCTAGGACCAACAATTGCAGGAAACTGGAAGGAGCTGGAGAATGGAGAGGGATAGCCAGGGACAAGATGTTGTTGAGGAGGTCGAATCCTAAGCCGAGAAGAAGAAAATTATGTGTGTCACAACACATCCTTCTCACACCACCAAATACAGTAAAAGTCCGTTAATTCGAACAACGATAATTCGTAATTTGAAATTTTCATAACTTGCTTGGTCCGAAAATTGGCTTTTCATAGAAAATTCTACCGTTAATTCGAAATATCACGTATTTCGTAAAGTTTATGGTCAAAATGTACCTACAAATCTAATAATTCAAATGAGACATCACATGAGGAAGAATCCGTTTCGAGCGCTTAAATACATTAGTGCAAGCGAGATATCTATATATTATATTACGTATTTCTCTTGAAAATATCACGCGGTAAAAAAGTGCAAAGCGATAAAATGAGAACACTTTGTAAAAAGGATATCTTTATTCTCAGCATCTTTCGTGTATCCATCGTTTCTTTTCTATAAAATAGCAATATTTCTTTCACATAGTTTTCGGAGAAATTCCAAAGCTTGACAAAGCTTTTTTTTGTTGAGACATTACTTCAGAATGAGTATACAAAAAGGAAGAAAATTGATAAACTAAAAGAATAAAACAAAACGTAAAAACTATGTAAACACGATCGCGAATGTCAAAAGGACAAAAACGGCTAAAATTGAAAGTTGATCACCAATCGCAAAGTCGCTCACGACCGAAATAATGTGTCAAGCGCGCGTATTTTGAATATTTTCGACGTACATTGCGGAAAAAAAATGTACTAAAATATATCGGGACTGAAATAATTACACGCAAATGGCGGGAAAACGTAAAATCCGGGTTTCACTGTATTCATTTTTATATAGTTTTTTTTTATTCGTATGAGATGCCTGTCTTAATAGGATTTTTTTAACTAATAAAAAATGTTGATTTTGATTTCAAACCGCCATTTGAGCCACAAAAACGTCGTTATGCTATCCAAACACTTTTGTTATTATTATTATGAACACTTTACATTATAATTATTATTTTGACAGAACGAAAAAATGGCCGCGATGTTCCAAGCCAAAAGTTGGCGCAAAAATATTTTTTTTGGTGATCGCGTAATTCGTAATTCGAATTTTTTTGGGAATTCCGGTCCCTTGAATTTCGAATTATCGGACTTTTACTGTATACTTTTGTAGATATGCCGATTAAAAAACTTTTTTTTTTCACAATACATAAAAAATGTGCATGCTAATTCTACCTACAACAATGTGTTAAGAGGAAATATTTCATTATACTCAATACATAGAAATGGAAGACAATAAACATTACAACTGTGGCTGTCCACTGCACCGTCATAAAATTGATCTGTGTTTTAAAAAAAAAAATCTGAATATACAGATTTCTTTTACTTACAATCATACCGATCACCAGAATCTGGGGTGATATAAAATCTTTTACATACAATATAAAGAGATATTGAATAAGAACATCAAGATTTAAAACATCATTTTTCATCCATGGGACGAATAAATTTAATTCATTAATTGATTGACGTATTTTTACTAATTATCAATAATCAAACGTTAAAATTTGTACTGTGTGTCCAAACAACTATATAAAATTCGAAAATGTTTACAAAGTAATTTATTAATAAAAATTTTAATAACTACACACAAAGTCTAAATGTCTCTTCTTGAGATTCAATATTATTAAGTAGATTTACTCACGGTAAATAAAATGTGATGGATATTTCACACAAAAAAGGCAAGCACCATACAACCGTCACTGTTTGAAGACAGAAGTGACATCCTCAGTATTGCTTTTTGTAAGAATCAAAAAAGTGTCGTGTTCAGAGGACTAGGACAATAATACCACAGTCCTCAAATGTCTACATTAAGGCTACTTAATATATGTGCAGAAAACTGACAGAACATATCTAACATAAATATAACCTACGTCATACGGACTTATTGCATCACTTTTCACGGTGAATTGGTGAAGATTCGAGGCTAAGAAAGACAATTTTAACATTATTAACTGTTAAAATGTATAACACTGTTATCAAATCAAATCAAATCAGTTCATTAACTCAAAAGACATTACAAACAGGAAAATGTTTAAGGCATCTATTAAGTACAGGTAAAATATTATAAAAATACAACAAAGTACCAGGAATGCATTAGAGATGGTTCGACATTAGGAAGACAAGATACTTTCTAAAGTCAAGAGTATTTGTCCCCTGAACGTACCTTCACTAATATAAAAGACGTCGATCTCCGAGGAGACCGCATTCAGCAGACTAATTGCTCTTCCCACCGGTGTCACCAGAGGCAGATTGGTTCTGGTGACCGGTTGGTAAAACAATCTGTGCTGTCGCTGTCGGAGAAATCGACAAAAAGACCAACACCCTCTAGCACGGCCGAGTTCTCGAAATATCCCCTAAAGAAATGGGTTAAGAGATGCCCATCTCTTCGAAGCTGTAAAGAATTGGTTCCGAGCATTCCTAAAAGATATGCCGTGGGATAGAGCCACGGATAACTACCATACTCCCTCATGTAGAGATACCTCAGAAATTTTTTCTGAACTCTCTCCAGCATAACGGAATATCTCGCCTTGTGAGGACTCCATATCACAGAACCACTTTCGAGTCTGCTCCGAACCAACGCGTTGTATATCACAATCTTTATTGTTTGTCATGACATTTATAACACTGTTATATTACATATCATATAACAGTGATAAAAAAATTAACAGTTAATAATGTTGAATTATTGCAGCGTTTCCTGTTTTCTCCCCCCGACTCTATTGCATGCCTGATGTTAGGCAATAGGCATGCGATAGAGTCGGATGGAGAATATTCCTCGAGGCCCTATGCACCACGGAGGTGTGACAGGACAAGAAGAAGATTGCAGTATGTCAGCCAAAACAATGGAGAATTTTAACAGTTTATCACCACATTAGATACATCCAGTTGTATTCTGCTTTTACGTATTTATAATACTACACATATATAAAATATTCTAAATACATGTGATGATTGCAATTGATTCATTGCAAGGCTGAAACAATCTTCTGTGGGAGTTGTCAACCAGAAATTGAGGATATAGAGGAATCCAAGAAAGATCTCATTTGTTTAGCTCCTCCTGCACAATGACGAGTTTGTTTTTCTGCCTCGTGACTCGTGTGGCCAGGGGCGCGCCTGCCGGCTGCAGCTGCTTCAGATTCTGACTAGGAATGGCATTCTGAAAACATAATTCCTTTGCATGATCATCACACGTACGTTGAGGACAGTTTTTGGCTTATCAAACTCTAAATAATACTCGAGTGTACGTTGAAACATACTAATTTCTACTATCAAATTTCAAATAATACGCTTACAAAAAGATAAAGCAATACAAATATTTCATTTGTTCAATGCTATTGTGATTATAAGCCAATTATGCAGTATTTCTTCTATATTCGTCATAACTTTGTGTTGTAGATGTTTAATGTTTCTTTTTTTATGTACTTAGTATACAACACTCACTTTATTTAAAAATATATAAATTAAATACCAAACATGTTTCGGACACACAAGCCTTTCTTTAATATTTATATAATATCACAGTGATATTATATAAATATTAAAAATATTATAATTTTTTTCCAATTCTGAATTCGCAAACCATCTCATTGAAAAAGATCATTCATTTAATAGAGATAATGGAGTTGAAATTTTGCATGTTAATAAAAAAAATATAACTTTGAACAATCTCGAAATTTTAGAAATTAAAAAAGAAAATATTATAAATAATCAAATAAATTTAACGTCAAGTCCAATCTTTGATTTATTTCCTTTGTTGTAAGTTAATACCTGGACCCCAATAAGAACTTTAAATAATTATTTTAAATTTATTCATAATATTTATTATAACAAAAGCATAAATGTTCCGAATCGTTCATAAATCATTTTAATATATGTCAAAAGTAACCACATTTGTGAAAAATATTTATAATATTTTTAATATCTATATTTATATACTATCATTGATGAAGTGCTTGTGTGTCTGAAACATGTTTGGTATTTAATTTTTTTTTTTTAATAAAGTGAGTATTGTACACTAAGTATATAAAAATAGAAACATCAATTATGCAGTGATAATAAGTTTTATTATACATATCGCACCTTCAGGACGAAAATGACTCAACTCGAAAAATCATATTGTTCGGAAATCGCAAAAGAAGAATGTAAATTGTGACAATTTCGTATTATTTCTTAAATTTTTTCGATTTCTTTAAAGTAAGTACACTGTGATTATTTTAAAGAAATTGAAAAAATCTAAGAAATAATACGAAAGTGTCACAATTTACATTCTTCTTTTGCGATTTCCGAACAATGTGATTTTTCGAGTTGAGTCGTTTTCGTCCTGAAGGTGCGATATATTCCATAGGAATGACATCTTTCCCCTTGTTAAGCCATTACCAAATGTTGAATAACAATTATAGCCATTATAGGCATTAGCCTTAGCAAGGCATATCATTAGCATGAAACGTAATAAAACTTCTAGAAAACAGGACTTTTATTCATATTAATAATTAAATATGGAGTTTTACACCATAGTTTAAGAAAAAATAGATTATTTTGGGATTTAAAAAATGCTGAAGTACCTGCTGGTGGTATCTGGCGAGGCGCTGTATTCCTCCCATGAATCGGATGTCCCTCTCCTCCGTGTGGTCTTGCTTGGTGAGCTTTATCTTTGCAGTGGTGGCCGCGATCCTCTGGTGCTGCGTGAGCATTCGGTCCGTCCCCGATTCCCCGGCAGACAGGAACTCCAGGGGCAGAGGCATACGCCCGCACATGCTGCTGTCGCTCTGGTTCTCTCCGCCCAGCTCGCGCATCATCTCATTCATGGTGTGGTAATGTCTGGGAAATACCAAAAATATATTCATATAATAATAAATTCGCAAACTTCATTTACATACAGTTTTTGTTTTGTTTTATTCGTTAAGTTAATTACAATATTTTATTCATTTTTTCATCGGTTTCATCTAGTTTCTTGGCATGCATTTAGCAAATTAATCTATGTTATTTAAAAAAAAAAATTCAATCCCCCAATTACAATTTAACTTCATTTATGTTTTTTTTTTCTCAGTCCCTTAAAAAGTATAAAATAGGGGTTTCATTACATAAGATATACATATAAAAAGCTTATTGATTTTGTTGCTTTTTTGTTTAATTTAAATCCTCTTCTTTTTCTTCAGCCTGTTATGGCCGTCCTCTCCTGGACGTAGGCCTCCTGTGGACACCCAACTCCATGCTTTGCCGTTCTCAGGCACCAGCACAGCAGTCGCCTTGTTCACTTTTCATCTGGGCCACGAGCAACTATTACTAGCATGACAATATGTCCCACCTGGCCGTGAGTGTGGTGGTGCGGCGGGCGTGCATGAGGCGGGCGTGGTGCAGCGCGGCCCAGGCGTCTGCGCAGCGCCGCCGCCAGCCGCCCGCCTCCCGCACCGCCGCCCCCGCCTGCGCCTCCAGGGACACGCACGTGCCCCGCAAGTCTATCACCTGGAACATCCACACAATGTACTGCACACCTACTACATGCACACCAAATCAAATAACTGCATAACAGAAAAATAATACTATTATAATTTATTTATGACATCCTGAAAGGTAAACATGGTGACTTCATTTTCACAATTCCTTTTTCCACAACATTTTGAATGTATACAAATACTGGATTTTACCCATTGCGGATAAATTATTTTTTATAAGGATTAATTTTATCTCCATAGAGACGAAGATGTAAATTGTTTTCTGGGAACAGAATATGGTGGTCGAGGCGCTTAAAGGACTTATGACCTGTCATTGGTTGGGTTAAGCGATTGCTTTATGTTTAACAACATTCCCCATTCCTCCCTTCTTACGACCACCACGTCTGACAAATTTTTGGATGATGTACAGTAGGAATAGTATCAGAGATAAAACTATCACAATCACTCTATATATTATGTAGGTGAGATTACCTTCTGGAAATATTTATAAAGAAGTGTCCTCATCTCGTTGTCGGAGAGTTTACTGAGTCGCGCCATGAGCATCTCCTCCCCACGTTCCCTGCGGGGCTCTGCACTCTTGTCCACCTGTCCCCGACTACAGATCAGCTCATTCTTGTACTCGATTGCTGTATCTATAGCCTCGATCGCTTCTTCACATTCTAATATTTTTCTTTCCTAAAAAAATGTGAATAATAAATAAGAAGTCCATATGAAGATTTGATTCTAAAAGTATAAGGTTGAATAGCAGATTCACCTCAGTGTCAGATAATGATTTGTGTGTTTTTCGCTTTTGTCCCAAGACACACCTTTGGTCGATCAAACATTCGCGAGTTTTGCGCAAGTTCCTGATCTCCCTCCTCAGCATGGCCTCTTTGTCTTCCGACAGTTCGCATTTGTGTAAGTCTGAGGACTTTTCCTTCAGGATATGGTCCAGGTGGGTGATCCTCGCGCTCACTTGCTTTAGCGTCGGTTGCTTCTTCCCCTTCATCTTATTGTCGGCCTCCTGATAAGGCAAATCTTTTTCGTACATCTCATCAAGTTTGCTTTTGTCTTTGATCAACTCGATTTCGAGTGTGCTTTTGCGCTTCTCATCTCTTTTGATCTGTTTTTTTACTTGCTCAATCTGTTTTCTGTATGCTTTCAATTTGTTTTCGTGTTTTTTAATTTCTCTGCTGCTATCACAATCCACCCGCTTGGTGACTTCCGACTCTTGCATACAGCGCTCGTATTGTTCTACAACAGATTTACACTTCCGGACTTGCTGGCTGAGTTTTCGATTACCATTTCCGAGAATATAGTTGGTTTGCAGAGCTTCCAAATCTTTTTTTGCTTTTTCATAATCATCTTTAATATTAGATTGCTTCTCATTGATCCGCTTGGCGTTGATCTGCCGTTTCACAAGCTTCGATAGGTCTTGAATCAATTGTTCCTTGGCCAGGCAGAGACTCAACAATTCCTTCAACTGTCCCTCGCCATCCGCAATTTCTTTGGATAACTTAGAAACTAAACTTTGTTTGAGAGAATACTTTTGCAATAAGGTTTTATATTTTTTACTGTTCTCGGTAGGCACCGGAGAATCGATCATTTTTAGCAGTTCTCTTTGAACTAGTTTGGGTTCAGGGTCTGCGTATGCTTTATGAGACTCCAGAATTATCTTTTGAGATTCTGGGGAGATGGCCTTCGCTGCGGCTCGCCTCAAAAGCTCCAGCTCACTTCCGGTTAGACTTTCTCCCGGCTGTATTGTTTTCCTCCTCCCTACTTGCGTGGAGGATTCTGACAAGCACGTATCGGAATTCACTAGATTTTCATCTGACTCACCACAATGAAGGTATTCTTCGCAGCGATCAGAAGCCAACTCATCAGTTTTTTCTCTGAAAAATTCCATGTATTTGCATAATTTATCCGTAAATAAAAAATCATCATGCTGCACACTCGTATCTGTGTCGGAGTCTCCTTCAAAATCACTTAGTTCACTGGGCTCTGTGTCTTCAGCAATGCGGGGTAAAGGTTGTTTATTTGTTCCGACGTCTTCGTGTTCTCCGTCGCCGTCTGAACCTCCGATGCCCATAGTAGGCATAAGACACTCGTCGCATTCAGCTTTTAAAAATAGCCACTCATTAATTTGAGCAGCCTCCGCTTCTCCCACCAGGTTAGATTGCAAAAGTTTCTGAAATAATCCTTCGGCATTGGAAACCAGTTTGATCCACTGCTGCGCCGCAAACTGCAACCCAAACAGCTGCTCCGGGGCACGGTTCAATTCTTTTTCTGGTTCCACGGGTGTGTTGTTATCTGCAAACCCATTCACGGTCACCATGTTCCGCACTCCCCGGCAACACCAGCAGAGCTCCAAGTTCTTCAGGGACTCCTCGGAGTGGCGCAGGTCGGGGCTTAAGCAACAGATGAGCCAAGTGAAGGCGCGGCCTCCGAAGGAGTCCCTCAGCATGGCTGTCAGCAAGGACTGCTCGTAGTTAACCGCTTTCTCGTCACTTCGTTGTAAGAGACTCTTAATAACATCCTCTAGAGAGTGTAGACTCGGTTCAGGATAGGCGGAGAGCTCACAGAAGCTAGCGGTGGACAATCTAGAATAAATGGAACATTTACTTATGATACAGTTCTACTCCTTACTCCGGTACCTCATGCCAACATTGACCAATGTAAAGCATTCTTTAAAAAAATGTAATTTAAACAAACAGAAAACACTTAATAATCTAAAATAATGTTTTATTATCAACTACTTCCACCTATAGTCTTTATTTCGACAGCGACCGGTTTCGCCAGTCTATTAATAATTAGATTACTGGTATTTATTAGATCAGTGATTCTTAACCGGGGCGTCAGCACCTCTTTGTGGGCGTTTTGGAAGTCTGGCGGGGCGTTTTAATTTTTTTGGCATTTAGGGGGCGCTGCAGAAATTATGTGGGCATTGTGTCAATATAGAAAAATAAGCTCATTCACGAGCTATGCACACTGATACACTTGCTTTAGGAACATTAATTTTATAAGTTCTGTCTAATAAACTACACTTTCACGCGCAAATTTTTTAACTCGGGCATAATACTCAATATCATGTTCTTCATATAAAATAAAAGCTCATTCAAAAAGGTTCAAAATATCACCTGTGATTGTTTTGATATGTGACAAGTTCTGTACCATGCGAGTTTTTTTTAAATTGAAAGTAGGAAATCTTAAAGTAGGAAATGCATACTTACCTACTTAGAGAAGATTATATTAGAATAGGATACAGCCAAAGTAAGAAATTGCATTTCTCGAAGGAATTTCAAGGTGTAATTTAAAAGTTATAAAACCTATGATGCAGGATTCCTCCTGCCCCGATCCACTTCTGCTCGATGCTGACTGTGAAGACGGAGTGTCCTTCCTCGAGGCGAGCGGCGGCTCCGCGGGCTAGCAGGCGCAGTGCCTCGGGGGCGCTGCTGCAGCGCACCAGTCCCCCGCCCAGCAGGTCCCGCACGGTGTCCCGCCACAACCCCATCCAAGTCAGGTGCACTATGTGGCTGCGCTCTGGAGCTTGCTGTAGACGCTGGAACACGTCTTGGATGAAGCGTGGAATAATTCCGCACTCCTGTTCTCCATAGATTGAATCCTCGCCTGTGTGAATAAATATTAATTATCAGCTACAATAAATTATGGAAGGCTTGAAAGGCAATATTCAGACGGTCTTGAAATTTAAAATTTACCCGGGCCCAATAGAGTGTACGACTTTCCCGTTTTCGACTGCCCAAACATGACGATGGAGGTGTCGCAACCATCGAGGAAACAGTTGACCTGCGTAGATACGATAGAGGAATACACGTAGCCTTGTGTGCTCTCCAATGGAAGGGCATTGTCCACGTGGAACACCTGCCCGGCTCCAGTGAGCACGGCTTGCGAGATAGGGTCCGCCACCAGCCATGGTGATGAGTCAGGAATATCGGGAGGTCGCAGGCGAACAGCCACTTGTATCGGGACCTCCATTTATATAACCTATATTAATATTAACTACTTCAAACAATTAAATAAACTCATTATACTACACGACTCCATGCAGATCTTCAAATAAATTACAATTTAAAACCACTTTGAGTATGAGTTTATACATTGGTAATAGGGATATTTTATAGCAACAGAACAAAATAAAAATAGTTCTATGCAATGTTTCCACAATAAACATTAAACGCCTAGCACAATAATATATTTTTCAAAGTTACTTTAGACCCAAAAAATATCCTAAAACTCCCAATACAAAATGTCAAATCGAACATAGATTTGTTCAAACATAGAATGGCAAATGAGCAGTCATAGACTAGAGAAATTGTACTGTTTTTCCAAAGTTCTCCTCTTTATTTCAAGTCTGTGGTTATCAATTTTGACGTTTCTTAAAAATTGATTAAATTTTGATTTGCATATTGATTAGAAACTATGACTCAATAAATGGTATCCTACTTATAATAGTTAGTACTAATAATGACCATTATTATTCATTTTCTTTTCATCTATTTCACGTATTTCTTAACAAGTTAAACAACAATGATTTCTGTATTATAGTATTAATTTATTTAAATTACAAATTGATACATATTAAATAAAAACAATGGAATCCTTAAGTAGTAAGGATACCTCGAAATATGATCAGACGTCGTTTGCGATCGGTTTAACCCTCGCTGTACTATCTAGTGTTTTCATTGGGTCTAGTTTTATTATTAAAAAGAGTGGTCTCAAACGCCTGGGTAACCTGGGGTACTTGAGGGCTGGGGCTGGGGGCTTCAGGTACCTCAAGGACTGGGTATGGTGGCTCGGCCTGATAATGAGTAAGTATTTTCTTAATGAAACTATTTTTTTCAATTATAAAAATGTATTTTCATCACAAACATTTATAATATTGTTTTCTATGAAATTCTCGTATTGTTGAAATAATCGCTTGGTTCGGGAGCTCCCTACCAGCTTCTGGTTATAAAAAAATTGCTCAGATAGTTCTCAGAATGTAACTCACTATCATTATCATTCACACCCTTTAGCGCAGCAGTCAAATGCGGCATGTATTAGTCCGTGAATGTTATCTTATTCATTGTGTTCATTTCATGTTTTTTTTTTTTTTCTCGCTATATTTAATAATGTAGCGAGTTCCATAGATTCTCACTGTATTTGATAATCCCATAGCTTGCAAAACATTGTGTTTGTAATGTCTTTTGAGTAAATAAATAAGCTGATAAACCAAACAAAAAGGGTATTATAAGAGTGCAAGATATGAACTTTAAATAAAACATGTTTTTCTGTAGGAAAGTAATGAAATATTTATTGATATATCACAGTTTTATAAAAAAAATTACGCTGTGCACATGTACAAATAAAACTAGAATGAACAAATTTCAATGTTATTTGTTAGCTGTTAACTCGGTAATTCCTAAATTTATTAATAAGAGTTCACATTTTTCAGTGGGAGCTGGAGAAGCCCTAAACTTTGTAGCATATGCCTTCGCCCCCGCTTCTCTAGTCGCCCCCTTAGGAGCCCTCAGTGTTCTAGTGGCGGCAATTCTATCTTCAAAGTTCCTCAAGGAAAGACTAAATTTTCTTGGCAAGGTAAACACATGTAATATATTAGATATCAATTGTATTTTTAATTTTCTTTTATAGTATCTTTGATGATTGCCGCATTGTGTTTATCAAGAGCAATATTATTATTTTGTTGTTTTGAAAATCAAAATACATGATTGTTAATTAATTGGTATTCATAGTAATCTCCGAACAAACTTGTAATAAAATGTATTAATATTTTTAGCTGGGATGTTTCCTGTGTGTGATTGGATCAACAATAATCGTCATACATTCACCGAAAGCCGAGGAAGTGTATTCATTGGAAGAACTCGAAAGCAAACTTCAAGAGCCCCTCTTTTTGAGTTATCTATCTTTCATTTTGATTGTGTCTCTGTCTATACAGTTTTATTTTGGACCCAAGTACGGAAGACACAATATTTTTGTCTATTTGCTTCTGTGTTCAGCTGTCGGTAGCTTAACAGTGGTGTTTTGTAAGGGCATTGGTATTTCCATTAAGCAAAGTTTTACTGGCGATACAAACGCTCTCTATAACTGGCTTTTATGGGTTCTTATACTCACAACTGTATTATGTATTATGGTACAAATGAATTACTTAAATAAGTCATTGGATATATTCAATACCAGCCTTGTAACTCCAGTATACTACGTCATGTTTACTACTCTGGTTCTCATCGCTTCTTCCATTCTCTTTCAAGAATGGCTGAACATGGGAGCAATAGATGTTCTGGGAAGCATTTGTGGCTTTCTCACTGTTATTGTTGGCATTATCATGCTCAATACATTTAAAGATTTAGAAGTTAATTTCAAGGATGTGTATTCCACATCCAGGAGAGAAGTAAGTACGCCAGATAATGGAGGGGATACAGACACAGATTGTAGAATAGAAATATCATATGGAAGTACTACACGTCCGAGGACTGCTGCTTAATAGGTTGGGACACTATTCTGCGTAGCTCTTACGCTCATCTTAATGCATAATGATAGTTGTGTCGTACTAGATTTCAACTTTTTGTTTTCTATGTTTGAAAATGCCCCATATCTTGCAAAAACTAAGCAGTTTGCTAAACCGCCAAAACAATATACAGGGTTTATGAAATATTATTTTATAGTAGTAGTACTATGTAGTCGATTTTTCTTTCCATTGTCATTCTATATATTCAAGTTTAGCCCATTCTTACATATTAAAAAGTAATTTCCACAAAAATGACATTTGAAGGAGGATATTATAAGAAATAGCTGTGTTATTGTGATCTTAGAACTTAATTTTCAATTTTATACTCAAGTCAATTTTAAAATAATTAAATATTTTAAACATAAATGTTTCCAAGTGATACTGTAATCAATAATTTGATATATGTACTGAATATTGTTATAGTCATTACCATACCATACTTTAATTCTAAGGATAATACTAAACAGTCTAATTAGATTTAATTAATGTTGTACTTGTGTTAGATGGGTTCATTAGAATACGCGAAATAACTTTCTTTTGATGCACTTTTAAAGTATTGTATCTTCACTATTGAGAATTCTTTTGCATTGATGCAAAATATTATTTAAAAATCATAAAGAAATTTAATTCTTTATCGCACATTATAAAGTACAGACCTTAGATGTATTATACTTTTTTAAACACTTATTATTAATAATTAAAAGTCTAATATATTTATTTATATCCCTTGTTCTTCTAGTTTCCACCAGTTTCGGCATCTCGTTGCTATCTTCTGGTCATCATCGTCTAGTTAACTAGATAATGGCAGCAAGCCTGTCTAGGTAACCAGACGATCATGACCAAACTGATCGGAACTAGAAGAACAAGCGGAATAAAAATATATTATAAAGAAATTGCATCTAAGAAGAGTTGCTCCTCAGAACCATTACTGGAAAAACCCTCCGGGATCGTGTCCCTAACGCAGACATAAAAAAAACTTGTGAAATTGAGGATATCATTCAGTGGAGTAGATCCAGAATAAGATACTGGAGGGACCATGTAGCCAGAATGGATAGTGACAGACTCGGATATACAAAGGCTTACGAAATCCGCTCCGAGAGATGAAGGGACAGCTGGTCCTCATCATCCGAGGAGACATGATTTCTGCGTCACAAATTGTCAGATCTATTAAAAATAGAAAAATAAATTGCAAATGAAATTCTATCAAGAATTTCAATAAACAACATTAATATTATTTAACACTTTGATCTCCAGTCAACTCCGTGTAGCTAATTTTATTTTTGATATGTTATGTAGGGATTTAAAAAAAATCTTTTGTTTCATATTTTTATCAATTTTTTTTATGTGCTGATCCACCAGTGTCAGTTATGGCAAATATGATTTTCATATAAATAACAGTATTGGTCAATAGTGTCCGTCATAACAATCAAAGTGTTAAATGATTTTTTCTTTCTTATTATTTATATCCAATGTCACCAGATCTAGATTTTGAAATAAGTAATGACAAATTGTACTATCTAATAAGTAATTTATTATAGATTTAAGAAGCATTTCATAACTCTTATAAGAAGTAATAAAAAATAGGGGTTATTTAAGTTATTGTATTTATTATTACAATGCATTGGTTGGATATCGACGGTTTTCTCTTTGAATTATCATTACACGGTTTAAACTCTGCTTCCTTGAGGCTAAACATTCCAAACTTTAAATTAATAAGTTGTTAATTAAAATTGTGTTTTATGATAATAATAATAAATTGAATGATTTATAAAGCGTCCATTTTATGAATAAATCATATTGTGGTTGCTGTAAAGGTTTTGTGTTGGACAATCTGTCTCACCTGTTCAGAGTTTGCCATTTCCAAATGAAGGGAAGTTTAAGTTAGGAGGTAGATGTTGCTTTTTTCATACCAAATGGTAGTTTACAACATGCGTCTAACAATCGCCTATTTCACATTTTATTATTGTAAAATAAATGTACAAATTGTAATTATAATTGTAAATTATTTAATATTTATTTATTGTTTCTTGAACAATGGCCAATTAAGTATTTTATATTAGCACTTATATTATTTGGAAGTGACATGTTATAAACGAAGAAAACAAACAAACAAAAAAATTTAACTTGGAAGCTACGGATGACATGCATAGTCGTCGCCCGTACAATACTGGCGACTGCGGATCACATGTATTGTCGTTTTTCACTTTTATGTACTAATACTGACATCTTTGAATAATTTTTTATGCCAACATTTGGTTTGAGGCGAAAGTAAAATTAATTCTTCATATAAAGCACTCACTTTGTGGATAGACATTTAAAATAATTATATAAATAAAACAACTTTGTATTTAACCACGGTAGGGTTATTATATGGATGCCAACTAGTTTCGCTTGGACCCAAGCTTCATCAGGGCAGTATAATAACTAAACAAACATAAAATTCTTCGGAGTTAAGAATTTGGACAGGAACGGATCGCCAATTACAGATTTTTTTAACATTCATAAATTCCTTCCATAAACAAATAAAATTTACTGTAGAGACAGGTAATTCTTCGCTTAATTTCTTAGATCTTACTCTAACAATCACCAACAACCAAATAGATTTTAACATTTACCGCAAACCCTCGTATACTGACATAATAATCCACAATACGTCCAACCACCCTGTCTCCCACAAACATTCGGCTTTCCATTCTATGATCCATCGCTTACTCACAGTTCCATTATCGCCAACAAATTTCATCTCTGAACTAAACTTAATTAAACAAATTGCCTTAAACAATGGATATGAACCATCATTGGTTGATAAAATACTCAACAAAAAACAGAAACAAAGTAACACTAGAAAATGTATATTTAACTCGAAATATGTTGATACAGCGATTCCCAAAGAGTGGAGGAGAATCCTATATATAAACGATTTTTCTACTTGAAGTGTTCAAAACCTTCCAACTAATTTGCAACCGGCGTTCTACACGGACAACAATATGGGAAAATTTTTAATAAATTCAAAAGACAAGGAAGACCCCTTAAGCCACTCTGGCATTTATAAATTGCAGTGTGACGATTGCTCAGCATTTTATATTGGTAAAACGTCACGAAATGTAAATGTTCGTGTCAAAGAACATCTCAAATGTCTAAATCAAATGGCTTCTCCGAATTCGCAAACTACCTAATAGAGTCCGACCATTCTTTTAAATCAGGTGCAAAATTCTCCTTCTTCTTCCCTTTTTGTAGACTCAGGAGTCTGTTATTTCAGGCGGGTCCTCTTGAGATGCTGAACTCCAGCTTTCTCTCCACGGTTTCGGGGGTCTTCCTGGTCGGCGTTGTCCGTTTGGCGTTCCATGGAGAGCTATGTGTGGTATTCTATTTGAGCTCATCCTTTCTACGTGTTCATGCCAGTATCGCCGTCTTTGACGTCCCCATCTGACCACATCTTCGACCTCGCAGATTTCTCGGTGCAAAATTAATTCACAGAAATGATATAGGAATTAGATCTATAGATAAACAAAATATCATTAATAACCAAATTAACTTATCGTTCAACCCATTACTAAATTTATTCCCAGCGAAGTAGTTCTGTATAAGTTGGTATTTCCTTATTTTTGTTGTGTGCATTGTTATCCATGTATACCTCATAGACCTTATAATGTTAATGTATATAGTCGGAAATATTTGCTATTTTCGAACATTTTTATTTACTTATCCATTTATCTATTGTTCCCCTCCTAATTTGTATTTCTTAGAATATTGCTCATTCAAAGGTAAACATTTGTTCCAATTATCCCTTTCCTTCTCGCACCCCCTACTCTGATTTCACTGTTTGTTATTATATATACACCTAAGAAGTTTATGTTTGTTTAGTTATTATACTGCCCTGATGAAGCTTGGGTCCAAGCGAAACTAGTTGGCATCAATATAATAACCCTACCGTGGTTAAATACAAATTTGTTTTATTTATATAATTATTTGAAAGTAAAATTGTTTCTCTGTAATTTCGGGTGATAAAATATTCAAATTAGTTCTAATTAGTACCATCTTTGATGTTGAATGTTCGAGTCGATTTATTTTGGCGCGCGTAATCGTTATCATAAAGTCTGTTGCATCGATTTTAGCGATCCAAATTTTTCATAAACTATTACCAACATTATATTTCAAACAAATAGTTAATTATTGTGAGGTGTATTGTTCTTATACTAATTATATAATTTGATTATTGTGTTATGTTGCGAAGATTTGGATTTTTCCTTTTCAAACAATTGTTTATATTTATATCGACATAATGTCAAAACCTAAGGACAGTTTATACAGAAACGACGAAGGTATCCTGTTTCTTGTAATGAACAGGGATTCCGGAAACAAAATTGGTGAAAGTGACGAAAACTCCGATGAAGAATTTTTAAATGTAAATACAGATTTATTGCAAGCAAATGTTGCTCATAGGCTGACACCAGCATATAACGAAATGGATGATGACCCTTCATTATACAGTATTCCACCCACATGGAATGCGGGTAATTTCATTCCGAAGAAACGTGAACACGACTCATCAAGTTCTGGTGTGCCACTGTTTTCTTCCAAAGTTTCTGAATTAGAAGTGTTGGAGCATTTTTTATCAAGGGACTTGTAGAGGCGTGTCAAGGGAATAAAAAAATGGTTGCGGTGGATCAAAGTTTCGCTTCTTAGTTCTGTTGAGTGCGTGTGAAAGAGCAGTAAGTGGTATACGAAAATGGCTTTCCACATGATTGACATGATCCTGTTGAATTCTCATGGAGTTTTTTTTAACTGTAACAGGTAAACGACCAATACTTCCACAATTTCAAGATGCCGTGATTACAAAACTGATTGAAAGGTACCAGGTGCCTGCTCCACAAGCAGGACGACCAACAAGCAATAGTGATCACTCATTGAGATTGACTGGAAGAAACTTCATGAAGAATATGGCATAACAGCCGGGAGAGCAAAGCCGTATAGAAGTTGCCACGTCTGTGCCCATACGGTAAACCGCTTAAAGAGGAGAAAACTCACTCAATTTTGGTGTCCTACTCGTAAAATGCCTCTTTGTGCTGATCCCTGCTTTGAAGAGTATCATATAATATCCAAATATTAATCATCCATAACTCTTTTCCAATATTATTTTTATACAACCATTTCGAAATTAAATATATGTAAATAAAAACCGCACACAAAAACTGACTACACCGCCGCAGCACACGTCCATGTTTTGTTTAGTAGTTAAAAGATTGTCATGTGTGTTGGTGTTTTTGTTAGTTTATTGTGTAAAAACATTATAAAAAGTTAGCATGTGAAGTGAATTGTGTCTTATCAAACATCCGTAATGGACAATCTAACGAACTCCAGGAGTTTCGTCAGTAAAAAGTAGGTAAAATTTGTTTTTTTCGATAATAATACGGTTCTGAAGAAGAATCCAGCACGGCGACAACAGTATGCCGGATTTATTCAGCAGCTTACAGGTTAAACATGTTATATATAGACAATATATCAACTTTTTGATTAATTTGAAGAACATCCACAATAATTCTCTCTTTATCTATTCAATATCATATATTTCAAAGACAACTGCAAATATTTAAATTGTATTCTTTAATATACTGCTGATATTAATAATTGTATTCTTTAATATACTGGTGATGTGATGTATTCAATATTGGTTCCTTGGGTTGTAATTGTTCATGTTCCTGATGTTAGTGCCACAACAATTTTCTATAAACACTTCTCTCAGTAGTTAAGGTGTCGCCAAGGTCATAGTTTGAAATATCTTTTGCCGGTACATAATGTAAATTAAGCTGGATATTAGTTAAGTAAATAATAAAATGGGAGATCTTTATACTCATTTGTTTTATTTCAATTCAATGAGGGCATTACAGAT
The DNA here is from genome assembly GCA_022606425.2 of Lepidostoma basale. Classification (NCBI taxonomy): domain Eukaryota; kingdom Metazoa; phylum Arthropoda; class Insecta; order Trichoptera; family Lepidostomatidae; genus Lepidostoma; species Lepidostoma basale. The sequence continues at coordinate 1,483,795 of JAHDVF020001160.1, forward strand.
TATGAGCACATCTTATATATTAAATTGTTATTAATTGAGACAATGATACTTTAGATATTTGTCAATTTCATACGGCAGTTCAAAGGTTCACGGGTCACAAGCAGCCATCTTCACTGTTAAGAGCTGAAAATCAATAGAAAATAACCTGAATGATCCATAAAGAGAGATTATAGATATTTTATGAAAATTAATTGTTAACTTACTCCCGTGTTTTGATTTAGAACAGCACTGATATTATCTTGTTTTATAGAATACGGGACAAATATGTCTACTTTCTGATTCGTCTTAGGAACCTCTACCATAATTCTGTCTTCGCCTACACTCAGCATCACATCTTTTGAAGACAACTGCAAAGATTTACATTTTATAAAAATATTGCTCTATCTCAAGCAACGTAGTAAGCCTTACTGTTACAGATGCTAAATAAAACAAATATACCATAGCATGAATGGAGAAGTCTCCGATAAGATGTTCTATTTGGCCCTGAACTGGTTCTCGCCGCAGTGAATACTTCAGTTCGCTTTGAGTCTTGGCTTTCAATTTTAGTGCATGGGCGGCTGAAAACTCCTCAATGAGAGGCGGGCGTGTACTGTTGGTAACATGCTCCACGTCCTTGACCATTATCCGGTGGGTCTGCAGAGTGCCAATGGCCTTTGTGTTTTTTAATACGACATTCCTTTCCATATCGAGCTCCATGTGAAACTTGTTTTGAATCCCCTCCAACACTATGCTTAATAAGAACGAATGGAAAATGCGACTGTTTTGGACTTTATCAAAAAATTTGGAACTGATTGCGACGTCAAACACGTCCACCGGATTTCCCGACTTGTCCATCTCCGTGTGCCTATCCCCCAAGGACATGGGCACACGGTAGGAAAAGGCATTATCTGAATCCAGAATGTCTATTAGCTCATCCTCGGTTTTCTCTTGGGGGGGTGGAATCTTCTCAGACCAGCAAAGGTTAATAAATATCTTTTTATCTTCATTTCTTAACCTGGCTTTTATGCAGAATCCTATAAAAAAGAGGGGGAATAGTTCATGTATATGTACACTGTTAATACTGGAACCATACAATTTATCGTGAAAACTAAATGATTTCATGGAGCATCAACATTTCACATTCTAAATACTAATAAAGACAATCGAGATATTCATAAACATTATAAATGTAATAATTATTACTTTGACTGTGATTAACTATGCAAATAAATACAACAAAATTGTACAAGCGTATCGAGGGGTTAGTCCGATATCAGATTAAAACATTTTTTCCGTTAATAACATTTGATCACTTAATGCAGTGGTTCTCAAAGTGGTCCGTACGGACCCCCAGGGTGTCCGTGGAAAATTAAATTGATTTGGGGGTCCCTGGACAACGTCAGGGGGTCCGCGCAAGGTTAACGGTGAGCTTTATTTATTATTATTTTTTAGCTCATTCTCATTCAGGGGGTTTGCACAAAATAAAAGAAATCAGCAGGGGGTCCATGGGACAAACAAGTTTGGGAACCAATGATTTAATGTAAGAGATATTTCCATAATCAATAATAACAGCGATTACTTACCAGGCGAAGGTTTAGCGTAAAAAAAACCAGAGTCATCAGAGCTAAAATACTTCTTAATATCATCATCCAAATTACTCACCTGAGAAAGTTGCAAATTCAAAATAAATAAAAACAATTATGGGGTATATAGACACGGAGCATTCACGAAATAGTTATATGTGCTAGCCACTTACCGGAGTTATTCTTACATTATTTTCTATTATACTAGGATCAACGTCTAAAAAAATGGATTTGTTATTCCGAGACATTTTTTCGTTCCAAATCCAATTCAGAGCGAATTCAAACTTTAGAAAATGCTCGCAAATCTGACCACAGAATACTTCCCGTAGAAAGGAGTATATTGAATAAATCTGACAGATATGTAGCATAGACATAATGTACAGATTTTGACAATTGTCTATAAGTTAAATGAACTCGCTACTAAAGCGTATTTTAAAAGTTTACATTTAAAGACGAAAAACACTTACTAAACTGATTCTCACACTCTAAATCCTCACCAAGCTGCACTCTCTGCGATAGCCTCGGTGTGGCAGCGGGGTGTAGCGATGGAGCTTCCGCTCGCCTCACCCGCCAAATTTGTAATTTGTTTTTTGCCTGCACGTACAGACCCCATGATAAAAAGCGTGCTGGACGGCCGTCGGTTTCAGACGAAACAATTGCCAAAGTGGAAAAGACAATAATAGCAGATCGACGGATTGGGAGCTCTACGCCATGATCCCTGATGTCATTAAGATCACTATTGACAAGATTTTCACATAACATTTTGAATACCACAAGGTCTGCGCATGGTAGGTCCCAGAAATGCTCACCGAAGATCACAAACAACAACGAGGAGCGGCGGGAGAGTTCTATGACACAGGCATAAAAATATCATATACTGCATGCAAAAAGGCATTGATCGCAATGGTAATTAAAAAGTCTAAGTGCAGGAAAAAGCACGGTGAAAAATCATTGGAGGCCTTATTTTACGGACCCCCTCATATTATTATTATTAACTAACCATTAATTGATCAATTATTTCGAGAAGCTTTACTACGTTTAATGCACTTCATTGATGTTTGTACTTCATGTCATATCCATATAATTAAAATGTATACGCCCATATTTGTAAAATAATTTTAATTTATAATGACAAATCAATCTTTAAAATGGCAACTCATATCTCTCTTGTATGTATAAGCTTAGCAAAATATCAATAAAATAATTAGGAGAATTTCTAAATGTGTATCAAAAAGGGGAAGTTTATTCGTAATCAATATACCCATATTAATATAAGATGAAATGGAAACGCGCATGTTTATGAAAGTATTTACACCATAGATTCGAGACGGCATTGAATATAGTCTATGCTGACCGAAGTTTCCAGAATGTCACAGAAAACAAATACATACCTTTGGTTTACGCCCTTCTTAATGATTGGTTTCACTTTTGGATCAATTCAAGCAGATTGTAAAATGGCGACCATGTTATACCCGCGAATTTTAAAATTAGAAATGTTTATATTCAGAGAGAAATATGTTTTTATTGTCTAGTTAAAATGTGTAAATTATATACCAAAACAGAACATTAGAAAATAAAAATATGGACAGTTTTGTGGATCTGCAGAAAGCGTATGACCGAGTCGATAGGAAAAACCTATAGGAGGTGTTAACCGAGTATGGAGTGGGCACAAAGCTGATACAGGCGGTTGCATCCCTTTATGAAGGAAGCACCGCCTCTGTCAGAATAAAAGGAGAGTTCACGTCATGGATTGACATCATTAAAGGTGTCAAACGGGTCCCCGTGATTGTTGAATCTGTAATTGGAACAAGTGCATGAAAGAACTAGAGGACATAAACGTAATGCTAAGATAAACAGTTTGTCAGTCAGCTGTTTAATATATGCAGACGATGCTGTGTTAACCGCTGACAGCATGGAAAATCTGCAAGTCTTAGTATTAAAAATGTACGAAGGGTAGAATAAGAATGACCTTGTAATAAATGTGTCAAAGTATAAAATGACGGTATTTGAGAAATAAGAATGTATGACAAATTGTGACATTAGTATGAACGTTGAGAAATTGGAGCAAGTTACCGAATTTGTTTATCTGGGAATAATGTTCACAAGAGATAGAAAAATGGAAAAAGACACCTAAAGAAGGGTCGGTGCGGAGAACAAAATTATTGGCGCTCTCAAAGTCATCACTGCAAATAGAAATATATCCACTGAAGCAAAGATGGTAGTACACAATAGAGTTCTGGTTCCAACCCTCGTGTATGGAAGCGGAGGTTGGAGTTGGTAAAAGAAGGATGAAAGTAGGATAAATGTCGTAGAAATGAGATCACTGAGAAAAAATGCGAGAAAACGATATATATTGGAATACAAAATGACTAAATAAGGAAGAAATGGAAGGCAGATAATTGAGATCATAATTAAAATTATAAAAAAAGTATCCTAGAGATAGTTTGGACATATGGAACGAATGGACTAGAGGAGAATGATTAAAATGTTGTATACAAGTAGTGTGACAGCAAAGAGAAGCCGCGGAAGACCAAGGAAACCATGACATGACTAAATTAATCAAATACCAAATGGCGACCAGAGCAGCACCAGCAATACCAAAATCGACGAGCGTTCATGTTACGATGTATGAATGTAGAGGAATCTGGGGAGGTATATCAGGGCAGAGCAGTAAAAGGTCCATCCTATTTGCCTACACCTCCGGAGAAACAGCGTGATGGTTAGTTAGTTTCAAATAACTAACTAACTAACTAACTAACTAACGAGGGGTAGGCAGAGAGGATGGATCGCCACACTGGCCTGTCCTGGCATACCTCTCTGGATTCCTCTACATTCATACATCGTACCATGCACGCACGTCGATTATTCCGACTTCGAATGTGGCCGCCTTTTAGTAATTGATTAATTTGGTCATGCCATGTTTTCCTCGGTCGTCCTCGGCTTCTTTTCCCACTCACGCTGCTTGTGTACAACTTTTTAACCATTCTACTCTCATCCATTCGTTCCATATGTCCAAACCATCTCAGGGATCCTTTTTTAATTTTATTCATGATGCAGTCATCTGCCTTACATTTCTTTCTTATTTCATCGTTCGGTATTCTATCATACAACGTTTTCCCGCACATTCTTCTTAGTGATCTCATTTCTACGGCGTTTATCCTGCTTTCATCCTTCTTTTGCCAGCTCCAAGCTTCACTTCCATACATGAGGGTTGGCACTAGAACTCCATTGTGTACTGCCATCTTTGCTTCTGTGGATATATTTCTATTTGCAGTAATGACTTTGAGTGCGCCATTTATTTTATTCCCAGCACCAACCTTCCTTTCAATGTCTTTCTCCATTTTTCCGTCTCTTGTAAACATGCTTCCCAGATACGTAAATTCAGTAACTTGCTCCAATTTCTCGCCCATCGCACTTATATCGCAAATCGTCATACATTATTCTTTCTCAAAAACCATAACTTTAGATTTAGACACATTCATCACCAAGTCACTCTTTTTGCATACCTCATTCATCCTTGACACTAAGACTTGCAAATTTTCTTTACTGTCAGCGATTAACACAGCATCGTCTGCATATAACAAACAGCTGGCTGACAAACAATTCATCTTAGCACCAGCGTCTATGCCTTCAAGTTCTTTCATACACTTGTCCAAGTATAGATTGAACAACCACGGGAACATCACACAACCCTGTTTGACACATTTGGTGATGTCAAACCAAGATGTGACAGCCCCATTAACCCTGACACAAGCGGTGCTTCCCTCATAGAGGGATGCGACCGCGCGTATCAGTTTTGTGCCCACTCCATACTCGGCCAAGACCTTCCAAAGTTTTTTCCTATCAACTCGGTCATACGCTTTCTGCAGATCTACAAACGCACAGAAAAGTTTTCGGTCCTTGGCCAAAACCTTCTCTGTTAGACTGCGGAGTGCGAAAATCTGGTCCATGCATCCACGTCCACTCATGAAGGCTCCTTGTACATCCCAAATCTTTCCAGATGTCACTTTCCTCACTCTTTCTATCAGTATCCTGCCGTATAGTTTGCCAACGGAGCTCAGCAGACTGACGGCCCTGTGGCTCCCACAGTCTACACGGGCTCCCTTACCCTTGTAAAGAGGCATGATAACTGCTCTTCTCCAGTCCAGCGGAGTATACCCCTCCTCCAAACATTGGTTAAGGAGTCCGCAAAGCCATGCAAGAACCACCTGGCCACCACTCTTGACAAACTCTATTGCAACGCAATCATATTCAACTGCTTTTCCACCTTTCATCATTTTCAATGCATTCTTCATCTCATTCATGCTTATCTCTTCTGTACTACTTACTTCATTTGTGTTCACAGCACTTACATTTTCTCTGGCATCCATATCAGCTGCTACGTTACTGCCATACATTTCTTTAAAATAGTTCATCCATCTTTCTTGTACACTCTTATCATCTGTCAGCATTCTTCCGTCTTCTCCCAGAATTGCTTTCACACATCCGCTTTCCGAGGAGTTCCGAGATTTTTTAACCTCCTTCCAGAACATTTTATATTCTCCTGGAAGTGGTGGGTGATTTTTTCTCCCTCTTCTATTTTCATCTTTTCCTTGCACTCTTTTACTCTCACTTTCACATTATTCTTACAAACCTTATATATTTCTTTCGCTCTCATATATTTTTCACTATCGCCCCTATCCACTGCAAGCAAATTCTTCCACGCATCCTTTTTTTCTTTAACGCTGTTTTTTACGTCCTCGTTCCACCAAGCGTCACCATTCATTCTTCCTGTCTTACACGTCCCGCATACTTCTTTTGCTCCTTCATATAAACTTTCTTTCAGATGGTTCCACATTTCATCTACACTTAAATCATCCATCTCATATTTGCTCATCTCGTATTAACTGTATTAACATACTTCTCTTTATTTCGTTATTTTGCAGTTTTTCGGTTTTGACTCTAGACAGGGCAGACATTGTTTTGCGGGTCTTGGATCGCCATCTTCGAAACAAGATCACTCTAGCAACCACCAAGAAGTGGTCCGTCTCGAGTTCGGCTCCCCTGTACACTCTGGTATCCACCATGTCGCCTCTCAGTCTAGAGTCAATTGCAACATAATCAATCATCGTTCTCTCATTCCCTCTTTGCCATGTATACATATGGATCCTCTTGTGGTCGAAAATAGTATTCGCCGCAAAGAGGTTCCATTCCAGACATACACCAAGCAATCTCATCCCATTATCATTCGTCTTAGGATCACCGAATTTGCCCAGACATTCCTCAAATACACTCCTTTGGGTTCCCACCCAACCATTCATATCCCCTGCCAAAATTAATCTTTCGTTCACTTTCTTAACTTCCGCGATTTCCCTAACTTTATCCCAAAACTCATCCTTCACCGCCTCTCCATCGGAATTGACTGGAGCGTACCCTATGGATGAGGAAAATCCTTGTCAATCCGATTTTAAAGCGGATCCACATAAGCCTTGGGTTCACACATTTATATTCTTTCATACATTCTGCCATTCTAGGAGACAGTAGCGCCGCAACACCCTGAAAGCCTCTTTGTGATTGCGGCACTCCAGACCACAACACAAGCGTGTCGCCATGCTCCTTCATTCCTCTCTCTTTCATCATGCTCTCAGTCACGCACAGGACTTCTAAATAATGCCTTTTCATTTCAATACACATTTCATTCATCTTTCTTTCCATTCCTCCTCTTACATTCCACGTACCAATCCGGCACTCCACCCTCCTCTGTTCGCCATCTCGGGAGATGCGGCGTGATGGGTTGCGTGCCTCATCGCCACCTATAGGCATTACTCCCGCGCCCACTTAGATACTACATTATTATTACAAATTATTACAAAATTATTACAACTACACTATTACTACATTATTAATACTAAGCGGAAACTAACAATATACGAAAAATAGTTTCAAATAAAATAATATATTCTTTTAAATGGTCACAAACAAAGAAAACGTATTATTCAAATAATTTATTTGTACCAATTTTCCGAACTTTTATGTGTATTTTTTCCATAAACAATTAAATTTTATTGAACATTTTGTTAAAAATATTTATTAAATAAATGAGATGAACAAGTTCAGTTTATCGGGAAAGGCGAGCCCTGCTTACTTGAAGCACATTTGAAGAACCAATCAGATTCCTCGTTACAATTCCGTTCGAGCATGCGCACGTTGAACTTTAGTTCTGTCGAAAGCCCCTATAGCATGTTTCTAGAAAAATCTCGTGTAGAGTGGATTGTCATTTTTGTTATTCGAATTCGAGTGTTTCTTCGAAAGTGAGTCCTTGTGCCGTTTTTTGTATACGAGGTTAAAAGTGTGAAATATCTGATAATTCTCCTTAAAATCTAACAGAATTATCTCTAATGGAACAGGTAAATAATTAGAAATCTTTTTCCTCTTTTTAGCACAATTTTCGACCGGTGTTTTATTGTATGTTGTTTATCGCTTTTAGGTTACAGTTTTGAAGGACAAGGGAAATGCGGCTTTGTCGTCGGGAAACTTCGGTGAGGCGATCGAATTCTATACTCAAGCTATTGCGATAGATGGAACAAATCATGTTTTGTATAGCAATAGATCCGCCGCTCACGCGAAAGCTGGAAATTACGAGGAATCTTTAGAAGATGCTGATAAAACAATGTCTTTGAATCCCACATGGAGCAAAGGTTTCTCGAGAAAGGGATCTGCTCTAGCCTTTTTAGGGAGGTACGACGAGGCTGTAGACGTATACGAAGCTGGTCTCAAACTGGATCCTGCCAATGAACAGCTACAGTCAGGCTTAAAGGAAGTGAAGGCTCAGGCGGCGCAATTCAAGCCGTCCATGAACAATCCTTTCTCCGGACCAGACATGTTTGCCAAACTAAGGAATAATCCCAAAACACGGGAGTGGCTAGATGATCCAGAATATTTGAAACTGTTGGAGGTGAATATTTTTATCCTCTCTTTCATAAACTAACGTGTCCTCTTATAACATCATTGTTCAAGAGACAATAAATAAATCTTTTTTTATTGCAGAATCTGCAAAGGAACCCCCAAAGCACATTTGGGCAGGGTCTGCAAGACAAGCGGTTGATGACCACCATCAGTGTACTTCTGGGGCTGGACCCGGAGGAAGCCATGGAGACTGATTCACCCCCATCCTCCTACAGCAAGCCTTCCCCACCTCCTCCATCCGCTTCCAAACCCGCTCCCCCTAAATCAGAAGACAACCTCCCCGAGAACAAGAAACTAGCGCAGGCAGAGAAAGTGAAGGGCAATGACTTGTACAAGAAGAAAGACTTCCCCGCGGCCCTGGAGCACTACAACCGGGCCATCTCCCACGACCCCACAGACCTCACCTACTACAGCAACACGGCCGCTGTTTATTTTGAGCAAAAGGAATTTAAGAAATGTATCGAACAGTGTGAGAAGGCCATTGAAATAGGGAGAGAGAATCGGGCTGATTTCAAATTAATTGCTAAAGCTTTTATGCGCATTGGTGAGTATTCCATGTCTTCAGATCTTTACATGCTCCGTAGTCGCAGTTTGCACTGAAATAGTTCAAAGATGAGAATGACAAAGGTGAAGATAAAGAATATGTATTATTATGCAAATGACTAATGTTTTCAGGAAATGCCTATAAGAAAATGGAGGAATGGAAAATAGCCAAAACTTATTATGAAAAGTCTATGTCAGAACACAGAACGCCCGAAATTAAATGTTTGCTCAGCGACATAGAGAAGATAATCAAAGAAGAGGAGCGCAAATCTTACATCGATCCACAGAAGGCTGAAGAAGAAAAGGAGTTAGGGAATGAATTTTTTAAGACAGGTTTGTTTTAAAAATTGCACATACGACTCTTGCAACCCAACTAGGCGACTTTTACATTGCATTGGGACATTGCAGGTGACTACGGCTCGGCAGTGAAGCACTACACGGAGGCCATCAAGAGGAACCCCAAGGACCCCAAGCTGTACAGCAACCGGGCGGCCTGCTACACCAAGCTGGCGGCCTTCGACCTCGGCCTGCGTGACTGCGACATGTGCTGCAAGCTGGACAGCAAGTTCATCAAGGGCTTCATACGCAAAGGCAAGATTCTGCAGGTAACTGACTATCCACCACCCTTGAATGCTGTAATACTACTAATGCTGCTTCAAACACACGCTCACCTCACTCTTATATAAAAACTTTCCCAGGGAATGCAGCAGTACTCTAAGGCATCGACGGCGTACCAGCAAGCGTTGGAGCTTGACGCGGGGAATGCGGAGGCGCTGGAGGGGTACCGCTCTTGCGCTACGCAGCTCAACTCCAACCCCGAGGAGGTGCGCAAGAAGGCCATGAGTGACCCCGAGGTGCAGACCATCCTGCGTGACCCCGCTATGCGCCTTATCTTGGACCAGATGCAGCAGGATCCGCAGGCCTTGCATGATCACCTCAAGAACCCCGACATTGCTGCCAAAATTCAGAAGCTGCTGGAGTCTGGACTCATAGCCATACACTAACAACTCTTATCACTATCTCGTCTCAACTTCCGAGTCTACCGTAATTTCTTAGGATGTATGTCTCAGCAGTTTAAACCCCATTTCCTCATGTAGCCTAACATTCCGACTCCATTTCCTTTGCGACCTTTGTTAATTACACAGGCTTACATGTGTATGTAGGTGCGACGTGTCCTACACTTCCCTTTTTTGGAATGTTTTAAAGGAGTTTAGGAATCAAAGTGGTTTAGGCCAATTTTTGTAACGTAATTGGGTTTGATTGAAGAAAAAAAATCTTTATAATATGTCTTCACAATTTTTTCATGTATTTCAAAATAACGATTGTTTCTTCCGTAACCTTCATTTGGATGGATTTCGATGCTCATCAATGTCCTTGGTAAGAAATGTCTATTTATTGTTTTATTATCGAAACTCGCACTAGAGTGAAAAGTTTCACTTCCAAAACAATGAAACTACGTATAGATTTTGTAACTTATTGAATTGAATTTAGTGTATATTTTGAGTGGATGCGGCAACGGAAGTTATATTAAGTACATTTCTGAAATATTTGATTAAATCTTGTTTTGACATCAGCATAAAAGTGACAAAACGTATTTTTAATTAAGAACTTTTAAAAACTGGGTATTTATTTGTGTGGCATTTATTCAAAATTGTTTTTTTTTTTTTAGAGTTTGAGTGGTTACCTATTGAATGATGATAAATTTTTCATCTGTTAATAATTTCTTATTGTAAAACATTTTCATTGCCTTCATTCAAGATTGAATTGTATGTCTCGCATATTTTGATGGATGTTCTGCAAAATTAAATGGAGCCATCGCATTAAAAAAATTGAATGATTTATTTTTAAATAATGTTTAAATGAATTGTTGAAATTGAATGCAGGCACCTCGGGGGTCAGTTTATCAGGTGTAGTATTCATAAACGTTCTTTTATAAATTTGCATTTGGACATGAATTATATTTAGTAGATTAGGATTGTGTGTACACCGGGAACCAGGTGGTAAATATTGCAAAACAAGCTCTCATTCCAATGTCTTGAAATAAATAGCTATTATTATTATACATTTGTATTTTATATTTGTAAACGGTTTATGTTTCTGCATAAAACATAAAATCTGCTACAGAATCATTGTTGCTTCTTCCCGACATTTCCCTCAACCAGCAATGAAACTTGCTGTCGCTGGTTTTATAAGTCTTCAGCCCTCCGTGTAAAAATAATGATACAAAAGCCGCTATCATATTTTTATACTAGGAGCTACAATAATGAAAAGGAATAATATGAAATCTGTTTTTATTACATTTGATTTGCATACACTGCGCTTTGTTAATAACCCACTCTACTCGCCACTAGCCATGTGGTAAAAAATATTCATACCGGCTAGATGTTAATTTTAAATAATAAAATTATGTGGAACTAGCGGGATATAAAAATGTATAATTTCTATTTATCACCGTGAGCTTTATAAAATCATCTCATAGAGTCCTAACTGAACAGCTGCAGGGCGTGGCTCCACACAGTAGGCCGTTACATCTGCCACATCTGCCTTATAATGCCGCTGAGAGATTGTGTCTGTGAACACTAGTTAGTGAAGTGATGAAATGCCTTGTCGGATATGTTAGTGTACGGTCACTTTTATCATTAAGAATTATCCTTTTCCCGGAGAGTCGGAACCTCCACTCTCGTGTGCTTCTCCTCCGCGCCGCTGTGAACACTTTAGGTTTGTAATATTATGTATGTATGCACACACTACTTAATTGTGGGCAATTTTGTACTTTTGTCTATATTTGATTATTAGTAGTCTTTTCCAAATCCAAGTACGTGCTTGGGATATTTGTATTTTATTTACTAAATGTTTTCTTTACTGGATATGAAAACAATACGAAGGTTTATCTGTGTATTCTTACTATATTCTGCAAATAAAGTAAGTAATGAAATAACTCACGGGTGTTTTATTACCAGGGCTTTACTATTCGGAGAGTTGTTGTGAAATGGAGAAATTGGTCGAGAAAAGAATAAGTCTTAATTCAAATCCTCCATTTTTAGATTTTATATTTCCAAAGAGAGTGCTTTTAATGAGCGGTGGTGGCGGTCCTCTTCACCTCTGATGCTGTGTGGTTCCAGGGCGAGGACGGTGCATCATGTCGCTATCCTTCTTTCTCCTGCCAATCCTGCCCTCGTGGAATACTTTTTTTTATGATTCATTGTAGCCCTCTCCGCTGAATGTGCATTTGCGAGGAGCCAATCGACTTCTCAATTTTTTACTTTTGTTTCTTTGAATCTATTTATAATCTAGACACTATTGTATCTTCTTTGCCGGCATGCTAACTCAGTGATGTCCAGGGATAGCAAAATTTTGACAGCATGGGGTATAGAGTGAAATGCGAGGGAGAAGGGTCGCGGAGGTATATTTTTTTTATTGCAAGTAACAGGATGCAACAATTCCGGGTAGATTCTGGCTTAAATTTTATTTGAGCGAATTTATTATATTTCAATATTAAGTGTCTGGCTTTCGTCAAGTAAAAATCTTGTTTTTACTGCATTCCTTTATGAAGAAACCACCACATTGGCCTTTCACTTTGTTTGATATCACTCAAGGTGTCAAAAAGAACTAAGGGGTAAGCAGAATTCTCTGACTACCTAACACAACCCTGTTCTACATGGTTGGTGTAAAACAGGGTTGTGTTGTGTCCCCGTGGTTAAATCTATATTTGGATCAGTGTATAAAAGAACTAGAAGGTAATAAAGGTTGTGCCAAGATGGACAATATGACAGTCAGCGCTATGCAAGTGACTCTGTTTTAATCACTGGCAGCACAGAAGCCCGATAAGATTTATCAAGAATGTATGAAGTATACGATACGGGTGACGATGATTAAATCAATTCTTTTCAAGATTTTTACTTGAGGGAACTGTTTTCAAATATGTACTAAGATGAAATAAATACCACATTACAAAAAATATGTTAGACATGTTCAATTTAAAGTTAACAGATGATTAAAAAATAGTTATTAAAACAATAAAATACTGTAAACAATGTGGTGGAGTGCCAATTTACTGGATACATTTAAGTGGGAGTAATTGTCCCTGACAAACTGCTCATGGATTGTCCATTGTCCTGTGCCATATTTTTTTTTTAACAAAGCCTTTTAATTGGAAATGGGCTTTGTCGCTCATTATCTACATAATTGTGTATGAATTTGGGATATACCTTTCAAAATAAAATTTGTTATTTTTTCTTTAGTCGTGTATTTTTCTTCATGATTCATGCATACTGCCGGTGATGACTTATGGGATGGAAACTATGACCCTCACCAAGATAAATGTAGAGAGATTATGAGTCACGCAGCGTTCCATGGAAAGACATATGCTCGGCATCAGTCTCCGAGATAAAATCAGAAATGAGGAGATTAGACGCCGAACAAAAATAACGGACATCATGGAACGACTAGCGAGACTGAAGTGGCAATGGGCGGGTCATGTGGCAAGACAGAGTGAGGATAGATGGACCCAGAAAATAATAAGATGGAGACCATGGGAGAATAGGAGAAATGTCGGGAGGCCGCAAAAAAGGCTTCGGCTGGCAGGAGATGAGTAGAAGGGAAGGAAGAGGCCTATGTCCAGCAGTGGACCGATAAAGGCTGACAAAGAAGAAGTATTTTTCTATTTTAAATTCCCGTCTTGTTTGCAAACTTTAAAAAAAAAAAATTATATACTTTGATGCCACTCAGTATTTGAGAAGGAGTGTTGTCAGAAAACATAAAATCTAATCCTTATTTTGTGTTTTAATAAAAATAGATTGTTAAAATTTATATTCACTATTTATTGAATTTTAATTTATAAGACATGCTTGCGACCTATCATGATGTATGCTGTAGAGACGCATGATGCTGTATGAGCCAAAGGGCTTCTAAGAATATCTGAGATGAAGGTCTTAATATCTTTACTGGAAAAACTCCTAGTCATGTCCGTAAAGTAGAAATAAGAAAAACTTGCCAAATAGAGGACATTGTTCGGTAGATTAGATCCAAAAGAAGATACTGGAAGGATCATGTAGCCAGAATGGATAGGGACAGACTTACATATACAGCTGCTAACAAAATCCTCTCCGGACACTGTCCACCTGGAAGACCACCAAAGAGATGGAAGGGACAGTTTGACTTCAACATCTCAGGAGACATGACAGCTTGCTGCCATCTCCCGAAACCGATTGAAACTAAAGAACATGTGTAATATAACTAATTGTATATTATTAAAGCTTTTTTTTATATTATATACAATGAACTAATATTTAGGAGCAAGTTTCATTAATTTTCTATTTGGGAAAATGTTTGCAAGATATGGAAAAATAGAGAGAGACAGCAAAAGAAGGATTAGAAGGAAAAACTAAATATAACTAACATGAATGAAAACGTCCGTCTTCTAGGAGTTTTATTATATTTTAGATGGAATGACATGCTTCGCCCTTCTAAGACGTTATCAAGACATTTGATATTGTTTGTCGATGCCAGCGAGCCTGGCGAAACCGGTCGCTGTCAAATTAAGACAAAAGTGGAAGTAGTTAAAAAACATTGTTTTATTTAATTATTATTTAAAATTAACTTCCATCAAGAGAATGAAATAAATAAAGAAACCAAACAAAATATAATTAATCACGCACTCAAAGAACTCAACTGCTAATAGAAACATTTTTTCGAAAAAAGATTTTCGACACACGAACTGATAGAAAATGAAGAGAAGGAAAACACAAACTCAAGAGAGTGAATGGCGCTTAGGAGATCTTGGGGCACATAAATCTGCCCTGAAAATGGGGGCGATAGACCGGGGAGATTAGAGAAAAATGATATAGGAAGTCGAGGCTCATAGTGGGTTGTAGCCCCAATGATGATTATGTTAAGACAAATGTGACAGCACATAGTGGAGTTCTAGTGCCAAACCTGATACATGAATGTGTAATTTGGGGCTGGCACAAAAAGATTAATGCTTTAAAAATGGAATCACTAAGAAAAACCATTTGCGGAAAAATTATATGATAAAATACCAAGTGAAGGAAGAGGAAAGAACATAAGGCAGATGATAGCATCATGAATTAAATAATAATAAAAAACGTCGCTAAGATGGTTTTGGACATATGCAATGAATGGATGAGGGAACTATTGGTGAAAAGTTAAAACAGTATGAAAGAAAAAAAAAATAAGTTTACGAAGGTTGGAAAATACATTACGAGATTTAATTAATTCATAACTAAATAGGGGCCATCTGAAAAGTCGGATATACTCAAATAATAATAATATAATATATGAGGCTCTAATATACTCTAATGTGAAAGAGGGTGGGAACGCGAATTTTCTGCCTAACTTTTCGGTTAAAATATGTAATTGTTTGTTCGATAATACATCTAACAAATAGATTTATTATTTTTTAATCAAAAATTTATTTCTCCGTCCGTGTTTTAAATCGACGAAAAATAATAAATTCTTTAAGAATGGCCCAGTAACCGAAATATTATTATATATTATTCCCATTGTTTTCATCATTAAACAATTCAAAGTTTTTCATTCTAGTTGAAGAAATAATCAATATCAATTATATTTCATCAAACGGGGTCCCTATTTTAACCCTCCCTTCCCTGTGATGAGTATCTTCTACACGTTGCTTTTAATAACCATCAATATCTCTATAAATATAATAAATACATTGTTAAGATTTTAGGTATTCCTCAATAATATATTTACGCATTGATTTAAAAAATAATATTAATAATAATCAGAACTTATCGGGTACATTGCAGGTATTTTGTGAACATCGGAAACAAATTCGTGTATAAACAGCGCTGTGAGTGCGCGACACTATATTCGCATCTCACTCTTGCATACTTCACTATAGAAGCGCGAGTAGCTCAATGTTCTAACTGCCGCCGGCAGTAGCTCTCGGGCTTGCAATCAGAATCAAATCAAATCAGTTTATTAACTCAATAGACATTACAAACAGGAAAATGTTTAAGGCATCTATTAAGTACAGGTAAAATATCATAAAAATACAACAAAGTACCAGGAACGCATTAGAGATGGTTCGACATTAGGAAGACAAGATACTTTCTAAAGTCAATAGTATTTGCCCCCTGAACGTACTTTCACTAACATGAAAGACGTCGATCTCCAAGGAGACCGCGTTCAGCAAACTAATTGAACACAGAATGGACCCATGCCCGTTCCGTGAGCATTGCCAGTAATATTTTCAGCAAATAAATCTCAATTATTATAATTTTTGACTTCAATTATAATTAATTAACCTCCTCGGACCCAGGGAAAAAAAATCATCGAATTTAACTTTTTATTTATGTATTTGTGTTTTAAAAAAAATACGGAAATGAAATAAATTTAGAAAAAAAAAATTCTTCATACAGTTTTTCCAAAATCACATGTCCCCTATAGGGGACGCTGGGTCTCAAGCGCGTAACAAATAATAAAAACATATCATTTTAAAATAAGACATAAATATAATTAAATAATAATATTATGATGACTTTTTGCAGAACATTTTATTAAACTAATAAAAGAAAGAAAATACCATATAATTACAAATATATTTTATTACGGACCCGCGAAAGGCTAATAAAAAAACATAAAATAAAGTATATAATTAATTTTAATGAATAACTACCCTTCAAAAAAAAAACATACCCAAAATAAGCTGATACTCAATTGAAACGTTTCCAATAATATAAAATATAATTTAAAATTCATGGGAAAGTTGAAAGCAATTTCTATTATCTTGCAAGCACAAAAAAATTTTGCACGTTGAATATTGGATTCGGGCTTTGTTAGCACTACACCCAGGAAAGCGACAACGATTTTTAGTTGCTGGATGTGGGAAAATTGGCATGTGGAGTACATTGTTCTTCCTTAGAGAATCTGGTGGGTGGGGAACAGCAGCTTTGGAACGCTTTGGTGTTGGTTCAGGCTCACATTCAGAATCAGAGTTTGGATCAGGTACTTGCAAACTATTGTGGATTAGGTGTTCTTCGATTTGAACTCTGAATTGCAAGTAATCCAAAACATCCCTTTTCGGAGTTTTTAATGCCATCTGATCCCGTCTATATTCTATCCAAGACGCAGCTATGGAAAAATCGAATAAATGCATTAATAATCGGACTGTCCATTTTTTTGTCCGTGCCCTTATTCTGTAGGTGCTTATTATTCTATCTAACATATCAACACCACCCATGTTTGAATTGTAGGCTTTTACGAGTGCTGGTCTGTTAACCATTGTGAGGCAAATTTACAGCATTAGAAGGCAATTCTTCATACTCTGGTGCTGGAGGAAGTGGAAAAAAATCTTCCGTTTTCTTCCAAAATTCACGCCTGCTGGGAGTTACAGATTCCGTAATATTTATTTCTCCAATATTATCGTCCAACTCTTCATCACTTGATACCATCACATCGTCCGCGATGGTCTCATTGAAATCAGGATCGTTAATTTCGTCATCACTAAGGTCGCATTCAGACAGATTTCCATCCAACTCTACGTTAACAAAATTAATAAATGCATCAGAATCTGGAAAAAGAAAAAATATCATATGAATTAGTATACGAAAACATGTTTTAAAAGTGATATTTAAATATTTTTGTCAGTTTAGTTGTAAAAGTCATATTTGCAATTAAATATTTGCAAAAGAAAAACATGGACTAGCCGAACACTTATATGGTTAATATTTGAACATTTTCAACATTAAGACCCGATGTCCCCTCTGGGGGACATCCAACTTTGGCGATTTTTCACAGATTTGACTGACTATATATTGGCAATCTATCAACTTGATATTATGAAATGAACATATTAGTATACTAAAAAGTTAACAGATTAACAGTTGTGCCAAAAAAATAATAAATATAGTAAACTTACCAATTTCGGAACCAGCAAAACGTCATTTCCTCAGACCCGCCATTTTGACACTGCCATAAAACTGCTGTGTAAGCATTGATTTGAAAACTAAGTTATTCTAAAAATATTACGGACATCTATGAACAACAGTTCACAGTTGAAATTAGTTAACAACTTATAATATTCCTTGAATTACACCATTTGTTCAGACACTTTTTATGTCCCCCACAGGGGACGGGGGGTCCGAGGAGGTTAAGGGGATAAGCTATGAATGTTCTTATTTTTCCGATTTAAAATTGCTAATTTTTGATCGGGTACTGACTACGCAACACCGGAACGCGCGTTTTTATTTAAGCACCGTAAGGGAAAGGTTAAAACAATTATTTCCGCTCTGTTCTCTCAAAGTCCGCCGTTATCACAAAATATATGGTACCTATTTACTTATAATCAAACAAGTTGTTGTGTTGGTAAGCTGGCCGTCAATGTACATATTTTACAAATGGCAGCACTGTGACGTGACAGAGATGGACAGATTTAGTAAAAAAAGGCATCAACTGATAAACATTTTCTGATAAATATTTATATTTAAGACTGATATTGGTATGTACTCTTCAGTTTTGATTGAAAACTGATGATTTTTGTGATATTTAGTTCAATTTTAGACTATTTGATGTCATGTGCTGGTATAAATCAAGTGTTTAATTTTACAGACTTTCTGTCGCCAAATGTCTTCTCTTTCCGTTTAGACGCTAATGTAACTAACAGTTTTCAAACACATTCCCCCCCAACCGTTCTAGTATTTGTTCGTCTCTCACGGATAGTGAAATGTTGGAATTATACCCTTCGATCGATAATTCACTTCGCGGAAGTGGTTAACCCTCCGTGTATACTCCGGCAAATGAGTCACCGAACTAGCCCGCGCGCGGCGGTAAACCCGCAATGATACATATTTTCATGTTTTCAGTTAGCAATAGCAATTTGCAATGGAGACCGACGATGTGGAGTCATCCAGCAGCGGGCCCATGTCCAGCCTCAACAGTCTCTTCTCATTCACAAGTCCCGCTGTAAAAAAATTGCTCGGCTGGAAGCAGGTAAATTTTCTTTTTAACCAGTTTCTCTATTAAAATACACCCCACAGTTGATCATTCAACCTTCGCAAATAAGCACAGTTATATCATGAACACAATGTTTAATCATAACAATAAATTAACTGATTTATAAAGCGCTGTTTTCATAAATTAATCACCTTAAGGGCGCCAAAAACATGCATTTAATTTAAATCTCAGTTTTATCCACGACAAAACTAAGATTCTTATTCATGCGACAGTGGGAGCTGTTAAGTGATGGAATATCACCTAATAATTATACCCACTTTAAAATTGTAGCAGCACTTTATATTTCTAGGTTATTTGTAGTGAGGCCTTTATATTGTTAACATAATTGTTAGTTTCACATTTAAAATCAATTATGTGCTCACTTCAAGAGTATGATGAAAGCTCATGTAATGTTCTATTACTGTTGGAGTCACTAAATTAGTTAAATTGTGGTTAATAATTTTCTTGCGATATCCCATCATTGGACTTCATATGTTGCAGGGAGACGAAGAGGAGAAATGGGCAGAGAAAGCTGTGGATAGTTTAGTGAAGAAATTGAAAAAGAGAAAGGGAGCCATCGAGGAGCTAGAGCGCGCCCTGTCATGCCCCGGGACCCCCTCCAAGTGTGTCACTATCCCCCGCTCCCTGGACGGACGCCTACAGGTGACAATAACCATATTTAACATCATCTAATAGCAGATCTGAGAAGAAGTTCCACAGTACAAACTTCCCGCTCAGTACTATATTCATTTTGCTGCCCTCGGGCAATAGTTTATTTGATTTGCATATTTCTATGGGTAGATATTCAATTGCTAGTAATTAGATCATTTGGTTTAGGGTTGTAAATTCCCGAATGCTTATTGCCTCGAGGGTTATGTTATTAAACTTAGTGAATTAGAGAGTAGAGAATAACCGAAGATGAACGGAGTTACAGGTGTCCCATCGGAAAGGCCTCCCGCACGTGATCTATTGCCGCGTGTGGCGCTGGCCCGATCTGCAAAGCCACCACGAGTTGAAGCCTCTGGAGTTGTGTCAGTACCCCTTCAGTGCTAAACAGAAGGAGGTATGCATCAACCCATACCACTACAAGCGCGTGGAGAGCCCTGTGCTGCCTCCTGTGCTGGTGCCGCGCCACTCGGAGTATGCTCCCGGCCACTCCATGCTCCCCTTCCAGCAGGTCTCTGAACCGCCCATGCCGCACAATGTCAGTTACTCCGGCACCGGCTTCAGCATGCCCTCTCCCCCGTCAGGGTCCAGCAGCCCCTTCAGTGCCCTGGCTGAGACGCCCCCGCCCGCCTACAGCCCCGTCACCCCACCGGACGAAGAGGCTCCCGGCGAGGTGGCCCCGGTTAGTTACCAGGAGCCGCCTTACTGGGCATCCATTGCATACTACGAACTCAACTGTCGAGTGGGGGAAGTGTTTCACTGCACGTCGCACTCCGTCATCGTGGATGGGTTCACCAACCCGTCTAACAACAGCGACCGCTTCTGCCTCGGCCAGCTTAGCAATGTTAACCGGAACAGCACAATAGAAAATACGCGGCGCCACATTGGAAAAGGAGTACACCTGTACTACGTGGGGGGGGAGGTGTACGCCGAGTGCCTATCCGACTCGGCCATCTTCGTGCAGAGCCGCAACTGCAACCACCACCACGGCTTCCACCCCTCCACAGTCTGCAAGATCCCCCCGGCGTGTTCACTGAAGATCTTCAACAATCAAGAGTTTGCGCAGCTGTTGAGTCAGAGCGTAAACCACGGCTTCGAGGCGGTGTACGAGCTGACCAAGATGTGCACCATCCGCATGTCCTTCGTGAAGGGCTGGGGGGCGGAGTACCACCGGCAGGACGTCACGTCCACACCCTGCTGGATCGAAATTCACCTGCACGGGCCCCTGCAGTGGCTGGACAAGGTGCTCACGCAGATGGGCACGCCGCACAACGCCATCAGCTCGGTGTCGTGAGTGAGTGAGTGAGTGTGGGAGGACCCCGGTGCAGTGGACTTCTGGCCTTATAGGAAGAGTAAGTAGAGGATTCATAAATCAGTGTGTGTGAAGTGTGACTTGGGCGGAGCCATAATAAATCATGCCATGATATTTCATTTATTTTTATTTACTGATATTTCTTATTATTGTAAAGTTTTTTTATAAATGCTGAAATGTTTTAATATAAGAGAATATAAACATTATTTCTTGTTTCCTTTTTTAAGTGTTTGTTTTTTTTAATAATAATTCTAAAAATATGAAAATACAACTATGTTTTCAAAATACTGGCGAGAAATACTTCCATCAGTTTGAATAATACATACTTCATTGTTTACTTGTGAAAGAGATACCACCCGGACTGTCTGCTGGATGTGTGCTGTCTCTTTCTTTCTTGCTTTCTCATGCAAGTGTCTTTACAAGATGCACTATGTATCTCACAGAAATTATGTAATTTTGAGCATAAGTCATCTTTTAGACAACGATGATCATCATTAGAATTTCTCTATGGGGTTGCGAATAATGATATATTGTTGTTTAGCATTCTAACAGTTTATACAGTTTTATTTCTTCAGCTTTGTCATATCTCATATAGAAAGAATGATATTAAATCTTTCATCAAAGCTATTAAGAATTCACACTCGTTTGGTTCTGATTTTCTTCTCATTTATTTCTTAAAAGGTTTCTTTTAACTCCCTATATCTTTGTTAAACTTATTTGACCTATTGTTAAGTACAAATACTTTTCCTGATTCCAGCTTGAATCATCTCTCATGCTTTCCTGGTAGTATTATACAATATTACATTTTATCTGTACTCAGTAGATGCCTTAAACCTCAATTTTGTTTTGCAATGTCTGTTAGTAAATAAACTTAATTTAAATATTAATTATTCCTTAAGGACTGTATCCTGTCGCACTCTTCGTCTTTTGTGTGGTTTTCCTGGAGGTTGGCTGTTCGTTGATACTTTTTATTTGCTACTTTGCTTATCCACATGGTCTCCAGTAACTTCTTGGTCTTCCCCGTTGCACAGCATCTTAGACACTGAAAATCTTCCTTATTTGGTATTTCCCGCAATGGACTGGAAAGTCCTCATTTGTGTGGTTCTATGGAGACTTTGTTCTGATGGTGTCAGCCCTCGTCTCAATGCCATATGCCATGAAATCATGAACACGGCTTTTGCAGATTCGCATTTTGCCCTCCTTTAGTATGTTTGTATTTCCAAGTAGCATTTTTCTAGCATCCATTCTCTTCTTCGTAGAGGTCACTGCTACTTAAAATGCATCACCTATTCTATCATTGTATTGTCTAATGCAAGCTTGCATCGTACTGACTGCCTTGATGTAACCATGTTCTTTGTCTTATCAACAGTTTTATGGGTGAGAAAATATTATATTTTAAAATAACAATTTGTTTTTTTTTAATGTATACAAATACTTGTAGACAAATACTGGATTTTACCCATTGCGGGTTAATCATTTTTTATAACATACATATAATCTTAATAGATGGCGCTAGTGTAGATTGACCTAAAAAATGTGAAGTGTTCTTAACATAGTAGCATATATACATCTTTCAAAAATTTGTCAGACGTGGTGGTCGTAAGAAGGGCGGAATGGGGAATGTTGTTAACATAAAGCGATCACTTAACCCAACCAATGACAGGTCATAAGTCCTGTAAACGCCTCGACTACCATATTCTGTTTCCAAAAAAACAATTTACATCTTCGTCTCTATTGAGATACAATTAATCCTTAAAAATAACAATTGTTGAACAACTAGTAATGTTATTATTATTTTTATTGAATCGCTCTTTACATCATTACAATGCGAGCCAAATCAATGTAAAGGATATAGCTATCATTATGATTCTCATGACATGTGATAGGAAGCTAATCTATCGTCATATTATTGTCACGTGAATTCTACACCAGACCAAAGACAGTGTGGCAACTACACTGCCATCGCCGGGAATCGAACCAGGGACCTTCGATGTGGCACTCATAGCACTTGCCACTCGGCTACGAAGATCATCGTGTTATGTTAGGAAGTCTTTCGAATTAAAATAGATTGATTCATTCGGCTTTTATTTGCAATATTCTGAAATTAATTATCTATAGTAATGTCTATACGGATTCCGTAGGCTTGTCATTTTTTGTCTTTAAATCTATAAATAACTTAAGGCCAGTGGCGGTACTGCCATAAAAGCCCAGAAGCCCGGCTTGCTTAAGAAAATTTTAATCAAAACCTCTTCTGGCTTGCGGAGGTTCAGCTCTTGTGACTATTCCTCTTACGTTTGATCGGAACATTGTTGAAATGTGATTTGGTGGATTGTAGGTATATGCGGGGGCACGATTTTTTTAGATTTGGGGGTTTTGATTCAAAATTTCTTACGCATGCCGGGCTTCTGGGCTTCTATGGTAGTACCGCCACTGCTTAAGGCACTTATTTTTAAGATTGCTGGATTGTGTATATTTGTTTAAATCAAAACCTTTTCTGTATTAACTCAAACCTTACGTAACCTGACACAAGAAAAAACTTATCAGTAAAATAATAATTGTTCTGAAATCTAAATTGGAACAGTTGTTGACACATTCATTGTTGTCCCATCATCTGCCATTTTGCCATTAACGTATCCCCCTCCACATTTCTTTTTAAGGTCGAGTTAGATTAGGTTAACGAACGTTACATTACTGCACCGTAGTGCGGTGTATTCTGCCTGTAGCCGCGTGCAGTGTTTCAATGGGGTTTTATTATTATTATGACCTCAGAGATTGCACCGGAGCGTGAAACAATAGCTTGGAATTTGAATGAAAAATTTCCATAACTAGTTCATCGTTCAAATATTCTTTCTATCACTGTCGCAGATAGGAGTGGGGCTGCAAATGAAGTATTTGATTAATAGGTAACAAACGTATACTATTCAGGAAAACCGGATACTGGATTAAAACAAATTTGTAATTAAAAAGGGTCTTGACTAATTAACCATCATGCAATTTCAGTAGGCAGAGAGGATGGACTGCTCTGTCCTGACATACTTCTCGAGCTTCCTCTACATTCATAAATCGTAACATGCCCGCTGGTCAATTTTTCTGACTTCTAATGTGGCCGCCTTTTACTATTTGATTAATTTGGTCATGCCTTGCATTATTTGGTCTTCCAGGGCTTCTCTCTTCACTCATACTGCTTGTGTATAACATTTTAACCATCCTTTCCTCATCCAATCGTTCCATATGTTCAAACCATCTCAGGGATCTTTTTTTAATATTTCTTATTTCTAAGGATTAATTGTATCTCAATTGAGATATGTAGATCTAGATGTAAATTGTTTTTTTTTTTGGAAACAATATGGTGGTCGAGGCGCTTACAGGTCATTGTTTGGGTTAAGCGATCGCTTTATGTTAACAACATTCCCCATTCCGCCCTTCTTACGATCACCATATCTGACAAATTTTTGGAAGATGTCTATATGCCACCATGTTGAGAAACACTTCACATTTTTTAGTTCAACCTATACTAGCGCCATCCATTAAGATTAGGTGTAAGCATTAAGCAGAAAATGTTTATTATAAAAACTTATTTCATCATTCAGTATTCTATCATATATCATTTTCCTGCACATTCTTCTCAGTGATCTCATTTCTACGGCATTTATCCTACTTTCATTCTTCTTTTACCAACTCCAAGCTTCACTTCCATACATCAGGGTTGTTACTAGAACTCCATTATGTATAGCCATCTTCGCTTCAGTGGATATATTTCTATTTGGAGTGATGATTTTGAGAGAGCCTTTTATTTTGTTCCCAGCACCAACCCTTCTTTCAGTCCATTCTCCATCTCTTGTAAACATGCTTACCAGATAAATAAATTCGGTAACTTGCTCCAATTTCTCACTGTTCGCCATTCTCTTCTAAAGGGGTCTTTGTTTATAATATTATTCATTATTAAAACAAACAGATAAACGTTTTAGGTGAACTCTTCATATCTGCATTTGGTATTCCATCGATATACCACATTTTCATCTAAGGATCTCATCTGACGATCTTCGTGGCCGAGTGGTAAGTGCTGCGACTGCCACACTGAAAGTTCCGGATTCGATTCCCGGCGATGGCAGTATGATTGTTACAAGTGTCTGTGTAGAATTCACATGACAATAAACCACCCACCTATCACATGTCATGGAGAATCAATATGATAGCTGTACCTTTACATGGATTTGGCTCACGCCGTAATGATTTAAAGAGCGATTCAACAAAATAATAATAATTTCCTCCACATTTATTCTACTATCATCCTTATTTTGTTCTTTCACGCTTCATTCGGACAGATTTTTGTTTTGGTGACATTTTTACATGTACCATTCACTTGGTTGCTGCCCCATATAATTCATAATAATATTTAATGTTTACCACTCTCCCAAAAACATTTATACTTACAAGTAGTCTTTATATTGATTGATACCATATTTCAGATCCATTCCATGTTATTATCTCTGTTGGCATAGATATCATGTTTATTGTTTCTTGAACAATGATGTAACACTCCATATTAAATAATTAATACGAATGAAGAATCCGTTTTCTAGGAGTTTTTGATAATGCCTTAGACAGGCGAAACATGTCTTGGACTTGGACTTGGATCTTCTGGCTTACAGAGGTTCATCTCATGTGGCTATTCCTCTTACGTCTGATGGGAACATTGTTGGAAGGTGATTTGGTGGGTTGTTAGTTTATGCGGAGGCATGATTTGTGTGTCCCGGAGTGTTCCTCTGAAGGAGGATCGATTTTGGGCGCTTGTGGCAGCTGGAGGTGTTTGGGTCGTAAAACATAATAAAATTTCTAAAAAACAGACTTACGAGTATTATCACTTTTGTGTAACAAATATTTATCTCCAATTTACACATTCAGAGGTAAATGTTCCTATGCTACAATATGAATTTCTTTTTAATTTTAATTTTTCTCATCCAACTTCATGAATTGTTATACATATTATAACATCTGGGACCCCAGAGAAATAATACTTATCTAGGAACTAGAAAACAATTTAATTGGGTTATTTATACATGGGAAATATTATAACTTACTACTCTCTCACTGGGAAATTAGACTTTCAACACTTTTGAAACACACCGTATGATCTTTCTAGGTAAGCATTTATTAAATTAATATATTCAGGTATCATCACAATCCAGGAACACTCTTCTTCTTCTCAGTGGCGGTACTCCCATAGAGAAGTCCAGAAGCCCGGCTTGCGTCAAAACCTCTTCTGGCTTACAGAGGTTCAGCTCTTGTGGCTATTCCTCTTACGTCTGATGGGAACATTGTTGGAAGGTGATTTGGTAGGTTGTTGGTTAATGCGGGGGCATGTTTACTTGGATTTGGGGGTTTTGATTCAAAATTTCTTACGCATGCCGGGCTTCCGGGCTTCTATGGGAGTACCGTCACTGCTTCTTCTGCTTTCTTTAGAACTGTGTCTTGTCATTTATCGTAGCCTATTCCTGGTATGTAGATGTCCAGCTGTCCTGTTATATTTTGGGTGGTCTTCCCGGAGATGGGTTGCCCGTTGGTACTTTATTTGCCAGTTTGAATATAACTTTTTCAGAACACACTTTCCAGTAATTTCTTCCTCATCACACAACATCTTCTATATCGCAAATCTTGCTTCCTTTGATTTTCTCACTATCTCAGAATGTCATTCCTGCTCATGGATCAGAGATTTCTCATTTGTGTGGTGTTTAGGAGACTTATTTCTAGTAGTGTCAGCCATCGTCTCAATGCCGTATGCCATTATGGGTCGAACGCAGGTTTTGTAGATTCGCATTTTGCTCTCTTTCACACATGTTTGGAATACCAATTACACATTAATTTATACTATCTCTAATGCTACAGGGGAGTAAGGGGGTATTTTATGTAATGCCCCGAATTGCTGCACAAAAGCACTTCGAAGTTATCATGTATTGAAAGCGATTTGTCTTCACAACGAGGTGGATTTCAAAATAGACTTCTTTAGATGTGGATATAACAATACCTCAAAACTAAAGTCTTCAACCAGTGCGTCTTGCCAGTCATGACGTACGGAGTCGAGACCTGGACACTGACAAAAGGTCTAGTCTACAAATTCAAGAAAGAGCCATGCTTGGAATAACCTTGAGGGACAGATTTAGAAATGAATTTATTTGACAACAAACCAAGGTGGCTGAGGTGGCTCTGAGCATGGGCGGGCTGAAGTGGCGATGGGCTGGCCATATCAGTCGGAGAACCGATGGCCGATGGGGGAGACGGGTTCTGGAGTGGAGACAGCGTACAGGATTCCGCAGAGTTGGACGTCCCCCTGCCCGCTGGACCGACGATCTGAAGAGGATTGCTGGACATGGATGGATGGGAGCGTCAATGGATAGGGGGCGGTGGCGTGCTTTGGGAGAGGCCTACATTCAGCAGTGGATGACAGACGGTTGATGATGATGATGGTAACGAATTTGTGAACACCCTAATGATAATTGAGTTTCTATTCACATGGTTCTATGCGTATTTTCTTTGATAATATTTATTTAAAAATAATAATAATGAGTCATGCATTTTGTGAACTTTTTAAATAATAGCAATAGATTAAATGGGTAAGGACCAAATTCTTTGCATCGTTGCACAACGGAAATTACAACTGAAAGTATCACAACGGAAACTGTTGCAGCACACTGGAATCATAACACAATCATGCATAGGTACTGTCAATATTTGATACAATATCCTATATTTTTGTTATTTATTAATAAAATGTTTAGAATATATATTTTAAATATGTATTTTAAAGTTTTCCGTAAATTCCGTTGTGACACGTCGCCCAATTTTGTGTCACTTGTCGCACAATGGAATCAAAATACTGCACGATCTAACCTAACCTAAAACATTATAATCATGAGGTTAATAAGAACCTATGTTTGTCAGGTTTTACCCAAAAACTATTTAAAATAACAACAAATGCTTAATTTTTAGGTAGAAATAAGACGGACAAAAAATATAGCAGAGTTTGCAAAAAATTTGGTCCTTACCCAAGTGTGGTTAAATTATTTTCCTCTAATAATAATAATAATATTATAATAAAAATACGATAACTTTTAAAGCGCCGTTTTCGTGATGGTACCACCTCAATATGAACGCTGCATCTGATATTCGCGATCAGTTAGAAAATAATATAACTAAACAAATATACAATTAGGGTTTTCAGCTTAGATCTGAAATCTGTCGGACCATTTATGAAGGAAGATTGTTCCAAGCTGTTGGGCCGGCTACCGCAAAGGCTCGATTGCCGAAATTTGTACTAGGGCAACGCTTCGGCTCAACTAATCTACGTATTGAGGTGTGGATTTACGAGAATTTAGGCTGTTCGTTATACACAGTTCGGATATATAACTTGAACATCTAACCTCTAGTTTCGGATGCATAAAGATTAAAGCTTTATTAGTCTATATCCGTCTACTCCTGGATGTAGGCCTCCTGTCGATCTTGCCATACCGGCGGTCTCTTTAATATCGTCCCTCCAACAAAGTTGGAGACGTTCTGGGTTTCGGGTCACAGTTTTAGAACACCAGCAAAGAAGGCGTTTTGTCCATCGTATCGTCAGAGCTGTACGTGACATGGCCTGCCCAGCGCCATTGTAGCGCTGCCAGATCTTCCGATGATGTCCGACACTCCTGTTCTGGCTCTAATATGGGTGTTTCTCACCCTGTCCGCCATACTGATTCCCAACATTGAACAACCTCTTTCCATAGCTCTTTGGACTATTCTCAATTAATAATATTTGCGCTTAACTCATAAGATAGCACCGGTAGGACGCAACAGTCAAACACCTTCCGTGAAAGATGAATGGGTGTTCGTGGATTTTTAAATATATGTTAAGGTTAGTAGAGCAATAATTGATCTTTATCAAATCAAATCAGTTTATTAAATTAATAGACATTACAAACAGGAAAATGTTTAAGGCATCTATTAAGTACAGGTAAAATATCATAAAAATATTACAACAAAGTACCAGGAACGCATTAGAGATGGTTCGACATTAGGAAGACAAGATACTTTCTAAAGTCAATAGTATTTGCCCCCTGAACGTACTTCCACTAACATGAAAGACGTCGATCTCCGAGGAGACCGCGTTCAGCAGACTAATTGCTCTTCCCACCGGTGTCACCAGAGGCAGATTGGTTCTGGCGGCCGGTAGGTAAAACAATCTGTGCTGTCGCTGTCGGAGATATCTATCGGGGACAAAAAGACCAACATCCTCCAGTACGGCCGAGTTCTCGAAGTATCCCCTAATTAATCTGAAGAAATGGGTTATTAGATGTCCATCTCTTCGAAGCTGTAAAGAATTGGTTCCGAGCATTCCCAGAAGAAATGCCGTGGGATAGAGCCACGGATAACTACCATACTCCCTCATGTAGAGATACCTCAGAAATTTTTTCTGAACCCTCTCCAGCATAACGGAATATCTCGCCTCGTGAGGACTCCATATCACAGAACCACTTTCGAGCCTGCTCCGAACCAATGCGTTGTATAGGACTCTGAGCACATTGGGATCCCTGAAAACCCTTCCGGTCCGGACGATGAACCCCAACATCCTCAGTGCAATGCCACAAATCCTCTCGATATGTGCACGAAAAGTCAGCCTACTCTCATAGATGATTCCGAGATCCTTCATCGTAGATACATGTGCCAGTTGCTGGTTGTTCATTGTGTATCTATGATATACAGTTCTCAATGCTCTAGTAAATGATAGCATAACGCATTTGGAGACATTGAATTGCATTTGATTACTGTGACTCCAGTTAACAATATTATTGATGTCCGACTGGAGGCGAAGACAGTCTTCAGGATTTTTAATTTCCAGGAATAATTTCAGATCATCGGCAAATAAAAGAAATCGCGAGAAGATTATCACCTTCGCAATATCATTTATGAAGATGGTGAAGAGGAGTGGCCCTAAGTTTGAACCTTGTGGCACCCCTGAATATACAAGAAAATGTTCCGATTGAAAAATTCCGTATGAGACGAATTGTTTTCTCCCCTTGAGGTAACTAATGAAAAACATCATCAACTGAGAGGATAATCCAATTTGAGATAGCTTTTCTATCAGAATGTCATGGTTCACAGTATCAAAGGCCTTTGAGAAATCATTATAAGAACAGTCAACTTGGTGACCTTTATCCAAGACCTTTGATATGTATTCTGTGAATACCATGAGATTAGTTTCAGTAGAACGCCCCTTCCTGAACCCATGTTGTTCTGTTATAATGTGGGGTTCTACTTTGGGAAATATAAATTTGTGTAAAATAAATTCAAAAAGCTTGGTTGGAGCCGACAGTATCGCTACAGGTCTATAGTTTTCGACCGACTCTTTTGCGCCGCTCTTGAAAATAGGACTGATCCTGGAAAGTTTCCAGAGATAGAGATCATCGGAAGTGAGGGACCCCACCATTGTGCGCAGGGTCCTCACTTCCTCCAGGATTTCGGAAATTTTCGATTCCATCTCAACTTTGAACCAAAAAAACTTTAAAAATTGACGGAGCAAACACCAACACTGCTTCACGTCAAGAATGACAATCGGAACCTATAATATACTAATTACGAGGTGCGGGATAAGGTAATCACTCTTTCCACCCGCCTCCGACTCTCCCTGTGTTCGAGGAAGTAAAACTGAAAGAACGTCTAGCCCAGTATCATCTAACATGTTTAATGTACTCGTATTTCCACTACGACTGACATTCCGATAAGGTCGCACTTATCAATACAGTAAACAAGAATGTTTATTTTCCGCACCTCGAAACTAGGAATCAGCTGATAAAAACTCGCAAAAATTTATTATTTATTATTTCCAAGATTTTTTACATTCGTTTTGTTATCTTTACGATACAAAAATGCAACCAGCAATAATAAGTAGTGAAAGTACCTACAGTCCTTGATTTTACTTTGTTATTAATGATATTTTTAATGTTGGTCTATCCGATGATGGGAAAAGTTTTTTTTTTCCGAAACCGGTCAATTGGGGGACGGGATGTCCGTTAAAGCCGAATGTCCGTTATATAAAAATAGGTTTAAAATAAACCAAAAAACATTTTTTTCAAAATATGTACACTATATTTAGATATAAATAAACAATACAAAACACACAAAATTCTATTTATTGTCTTCGGACACTCGTCGTGAAGTGACGTTGCAGTTTGATATCGACGCGCTTGCTTTTGGTAACCCTGCTTTGAAAAAGGAATCAAGTTTTGTTTGCACTTTTGAAGTTTGCTGTCTTTTTATAATCAACTCTCTAAAATTACGAAAATGCGTATAATATAGTTGAACTTCGTTATCTGACGAATAGTCAATAAATGTTCTTAGATCGTCGAGACGCGATTTTACCACTGATAACTTCATTTTTGTCAGCGTTGTTTTTTCTTCTTTCCTATATTCACCACCTTCCTCGGCATTATGTCTCGAATTCTAGTGCTAGACGTATGACGTGATTATCATGGCCGCTAAATATTGTTTACATGCGGCGAAACTCGGATTTAAGCATGTATAATGTTAACATGACGTTTTTAATTTTTTTACATTTGACCGGATTTTTTGTCCGTTATATCGAGGTTTTACTGTTCTGTATTTATTAATATCTGAAAACTGTACCTACCCCTGTTACTATTCGATATTCCTGGTTTATATTAACTTAGGCCAAGATCACATCGAAGTGTTTCGCTTAGTCCTAAGCTAGGTGGTACATTTTCACTATAGAGTCACGTAGCGTGGTTCGAAGCCTGCAGTGTGGCAACTGAGATAGTATGCCGTACGTTGGTTCGCTAGGCTGCTTGCAGCGTAGCTTTAAGCACCAAGCACGGCTCCTTATTGTATTTTTATTTTTTATAATTTTTTTTGATTGTTCTAAACTGTATATCAATAGTTGCCTATCATTATTTTGTATTTTTTATCTATCGTATATGTGTGAGCAGCGTGCTGTTATGGTGAAAAGTTTTCTGTTATGTTTTTATTCGTTTGAATATTTGCGCCGAGGTTCTCCAATGAAACTTGTTTCCGACGTCTTTCTCGTATTGCTGGGTAATATAATCCTTAGTACTTTTGATGTGATCCGTTAATTTCAATACGTTTTTATGAAAGTTGATTAACATTTTTATACTACTAATCATATATTCAAAATTATTCTCTGACTGTCGTCTACATCACTTGATTGTTCGTATCAAAATGTGGTTTCTATTTCTAAAGGAAATAAGGGATCAGAACTATGGGCTAGATCAGAACAGTAAGATAAATACGGAATTTAATTAATAAAAATCAACTGCGGTGTGCACTGACTTATTATCGGTGGCTTTATCCCGCCGCATTCCTCTTGGGCATGCTAAGAACCGATGGTCTGCAGACAAGGAGGGATGGTTTCACCATACTTACCCATTTCTTCAGAATTATTAAGGGATTCTTTGAGAACTCCGTCATCTTGGAGGGTATCCATCTTAAGATCTTCGACAGCGTCAACACAGACTGTTTTATCTCCCAACACGCAGAACCAAAACTGCCTCTGGTGATACTGGTGAGGAGAGCAATCAAACTGCTGAGCATGATCGCTTCAGAGATCGTCATTTTCCATATTGACGAAACAATGTGCAAATGGAAAATATTCCAAATATTGGGAAGTATTCAGCCTCATTAGCGTCGTGCTTGTTCAGGTGTTACTATGTCGATTCATTCTTCCAAATTGGCGACTGAAATGTATTTATATTCCGAGACAGTATCATCTAACTTTATTGGATCGTCCTCTAAGTTCGAGGATCTGTACCGGCGTGGCTCCAGGCTAGGCGTGCCAGTCCAGCGGGTATCGAGTCCAGGACGAGTCAGGGCCACCAGCCCACCCGAACAATCGATCTGTGACGACGTTATCATTGTTCGGACTCGCGGTGTTCCGCCTGGACAGCGCGAGCAAGGAGTGTTCCAATTTAAATAATGACTCACCTCCTCCGGGAAACTGCGAAACAGGCGATTGAATTAAGTGTTGCCAGCATTGTGTCGTCACTTCGGGTACACGCTTACCTCATACTCTACTAACCCCCCTTCGCCCTTCGTTGCGCCGTTCAAACTATCGGATGGATTTTTGTTTTGTGTTTTATGCCATAGCCAACTGCGGCATATTCTTTTCTACGTTAGTTAAACCCACAGTTTTCTTGGGAACTGAATTTATTTCTAACAACCCCACTGCCTACTTATTAACAATAGGCGAGGGAGCCATAAGACGTATCTATAATAATAATAATAATATGCTAACTTTTACGCATTAAGACGTATTTCAATCTAAAAATCTAAATGTGAACGCTGCATAAGTTATAACAAAATAACAAAATATACACATAAGTTTTAAGTTGGGTATGAAATACTAAAAATGTGGCTTTTCAGCTATATGTAACGTCTGCTCGGTCTCTAACTAATGAAGTTTGCTCCTTATTTCTTTCTAGTTTAGGTCTCATTTAGAAATAGTTTTGTTCGTGATGTGACAATATTGGTCTTACTTGTAACATTTATTTGATTAGTATTACTAAATCGTGTTAAGGCAACCGTACTTGAACAGTGTTGCTGCGAGATAGAAAACAACAATGAACTCTTTATTAGTATTTAATTCTTCGATAGGTAGACTGTGTATGGTTTTAAGTATAGTGGGAAAAAGTACTTGAGAAAACTTGCGAAAGTCGTTGGAATATAAATATAGGACGCTGGGAGTCGGCGTCGCGACGCCAATATAATATTTCGTAATGATTGTGTAGGAAAAGCGCAACGGACGATGATATTACGGCGGCCGCCGCGCGCCG
Organism: Lepidostoma basale; assembly: GCA_022606425.2. NCBI lineage: Eukaryota > Metazoa > Arthropoda > Insecta > Trichoptera > Lepidostomatidae > Lepidostoma > Lepidostoma basale. The sequence goes on from JAHDVF020001160.1 coordinate 1,517,637, forward strand.
GAGTCGCGGCGCGGCGCGGCGCCGCCATGCGCACTGGGGCCGGGTACAGTGTTTGACCATATCCAGCAGTATTGATTTGGCGCGCGCGCCGCGTGTTGTGTGTCACGAGCCGGTCCCTGCTGCTTCCAACTCGCTTGGAGCGATGTCATGAACATCGTCTGCCCTGGGCCCTGGTGCGATCTGCGGATACTAACAGCTCGTGTCGTGTGTCGTGTGCCGTGTGCCGTGTGCTGTGCCGTGTAGTTAGACGGAGTTGCGCCGTGCGACCGAAATCCCCGTTGCAGGTTGTTTTTGAAGTCGGATTGCCCACAGACCCAGTTTTCTGTCACTAAAACGTAAATAAAAGTCGCGCGGGTTAGCCGAGGAGATAATAGGTATAAATAAACCCAGTTATTGAGAAATGTGCACCATTATCTATTTCCGACTGTCGTCTGCAGTTTGTAACATATTTCGTATTAAATTGTGCACCTTGCACCGCTCACCAATTATCTATTCTAACTAAACTAACGCAAGTTTTATAAAATGCGGAAGCAAACAAATTTCAACAAAACTCGGTAACTAGTTTCTTGAAAATATTTGTATTCGGAGTCTCCTCTTATCCGTTATCGTAAACTTACGCGAGTACTAGAAGATAGTATTATTGTATACCTGTATGTACGATTATCATAATAAATTCTAAACATTTATTGGCTTAGCCTCGACCTGTCTGCGCGACTGTCGTCTAATCACAATTAAAATATTTTATTCGCAACCTACCCACGCACATTTAGGCAGAATGCAATAATAACAATTGTATTACTGATATTCAGACATTTAACCGTCAAATTTGTTTGAAATTAGGTTCCTGGATTGTGCTCTCCCGCAAAATACGTGCAAATGGAAATAATAACGCGTTTCCTTCGCATTAAACTTTAGAACTCAATGACAACCGCCAGAGTGAAGAGTGAAGAGTGAATACATTATCGAGTTCCGTCGCGTAACGCAATACGGTGCCCGACACAAGTGAACGCGCCCCGCCGCCTCCAGGCTGCCAGGCTGAGGCGCGATGTGCTGATGTGCTGATGCTCTCGTGCCCTGCTGACGGCCGGACGAGTGATGGCTCCGTGATAAGGGACAGAATCACGATTTAATATGGCTAAGGTAAGAACACGAAACACCGCTACTTTGGTGTCACCTCTACTCTGCTGAGGATGCGACGATATCGCAGCCGATCAGCAGTAAAGATGGTCAACGCCTGAATCCAAAGAAACTACCAACCAAGGCGTAGTTTAATTTAACGTGCGTGAAATGAAGCGCAGCGTGTGACGCAACGGTAACGCCAATAATACGATACAAAATACAAGTGAAACCCTATCCTAACGCGAACTTCGGGATATCGAATCGAGTATTTTACAGCGTGACTTTGATACAGACTTTGATTATTTGTTATGAGAATACTGAACATATTTTAACATTTTACACAGTTAATTAATCATTACAATGATCATCAAGTTCGGGAGACCTTTCTCAGGAGTATGGCGTAATATTTGCTTGATCCACAACAAGGGTGGAGAAGTCACTACGCTCATACGAAAAATGCTGTACCCAACTAAATAACATATCTATAATAACAAAAGCTTAAACGTCGTTTTATTAATTGTTATTCCCGGGGATTATATATTTATAGAAACAATATGTTTAATATTTATATTTTAACTCCGACATATTTATACACAATTAGCAAACTTTAAATGAATGAACGCGGTTACCACATTTAAAATACGTCCAATTTATATTGCATAAAAGTAAAATAAACGAATATGCGGTGGTTTATTGCAACAAATACGATAACATAACACGGAATTCCTGAGCGCAAATGCTTTATGTGAGTATAACATAAACAATCCCAAGGGTTTTTACATCTAGGATCGAATGATTTCGAACTGAACCTACGTACGGCAGAAGATCCAAGCCCAAGTCCAGAAGACTCGCTGGTATCTGGATTGCTGGGTTTAACTATTAGATTTCGGCGCCGCGGGGCGTGCTCCGCCTAGAGCTCGGAATATTAGTATGTTACGAATATTGTATTACTATTATATTACGTAATATGATGACAAGTATAGGCAAGGCCTAGCATAGTCGCACCGATACACGGCCCCTCTACCGCGCGACACTACGCCATGCGCCAGGTGCTCGCCGCGGCCGGCCCCATCTAGGATGGACGATGTTTGCTCTCAGATGTTTATCATTCCTCGCGCAAGGTTGTCACCGTAAACTATTCGCGACACGACGTACTCTAGCACTCGCGACCGTTATCGCTCTATCATTTTACGATGGAATTACAGCGTACGCACAGTGCAGTTTGTGGTCCGGGAAGGCCGCAATACCCCGCACCGACTACGTCCATCAATTACCAACAATAAGGTCTCTTGATCCGGCCCGTGGGGGAGGGAGAGGAAGTCTACGAGATTGGAGAAGACATCGCGTGACTTGCAACTTATAGCTACCAACAACGACCTCAGAGTGCGCCTGTATACGCACACGTGCATGGTAGATGTTGATTAAATATTTTTTGAAGTTTTTAAAACACATTTTCTGATCTGGGATAGATAATAATGGGACAAAATTATGTTTTTATTGAAAACAATACTTTAGGGGTCTGTATTCGCGTTTCAGCCCGGGCCAGTCGGACTATTAGCTTATTTGCTCTATCGCCACTCAAATGATATTTTAAAATTATGTACAATCTTTGTTCATAATTTTAAAATATCATTTGAGTGCCGATAGAGCACACAAGTGCAGCCCATTTTTATTCAATCTGATAATGGACGAACTTATAGAAGATCTCTTCTATAAGTTCGTCCATTACCAGGGATCTCCAATCGTTTCTAGGCTATAGAATGGGAGAGAAAAATGCTAATGTGGTCTGTTATGCAGACAATGTTACAATATAATAATAGCTGAGAATAATAATGACATACAAAAATGCTCTACAGACTACACAATCCTTTTAAAAATATAGCATGACAATTTCTATCGAAAAGGCAAAATGTATGACCTTCTTTTAAATACCAAAAACATGTAACCCGACTGTAGATATCTAGGCAAAGAGCTGATCTGCGCGAAGAAATACAAACCGTAATCAACAAGGCAGCTGCCATCTCTGACGCTCTAAAATATGAAAAATATGACACAATATGAAAAAACAAAGATATGACCATTAAGTGCAAGGTGAGAATTTATAAAACATGCATAATATCGGTAATAACATAGCATTGATGCAAGGGCAGACACAGTCAGGACCAAAAAAGTTCTGAGGACTTCCGAGATGAAGAAATTGAGGATGATAGCAGGAAAGACACTAAGAGTTTGCGCGAGGAACACTAAAATATGAAAGATATGTGAGATTGAGGATATTATAACATGGAGTAGACAGAGAAGGAGGGGCTGGTACGGTCATGCCCGATTAATGGACACCATACTCAGCCTCACGGGACTCGTCCTCGTGGAAGACTTCCTAAATGATGGATGGACAGCTGGTAATCCACCTCTCAGGAGAACAGACCACATAGGTCTACAGCAAGGAAGAAGAAGAAGAAGAAGATGTGGAATCTTAAAAACTACAATCTTGGAGGATTTTTAAATAAAATTTCAGATGTGAGAGTCTACAGTCTACAGCAAAATAATAATTGGTAAAAAAAATCGTGCTTTGGTGGTGAGGCTTTGTGGTTATCAGAAGCTGTGTCCACCGCTGTGTTGTGGCAGCAGTTAGTTGTGGCAGGGTCTGCAGCCTGCTCTGTGCTATGGAACAAATACAGTAATATCCTATTCGTTTTCATTTGGCTTTTGTCTATTTTGTAATTTCCTAAATCTAATATTAATAGAAAAATTATAGGCATTTCATATTTACCAAAAAAGCCCTAAATGTGTACACGTTTGAAAAGAAAGCAAATTAGCTGTTTTTTTCATTAGTTCATTCGCCGTGGGGGCGCTGTTAGTTGCGAGGTCTAGTCAAATATAATTCTATTCGTCAAATTTAATTATACATAATACACACTGAATACACGCATACTGGGATTAATATTTTATACGTAGTCACTCACACAACAATTAATAAATCAAATGCTTCAGAATTTATCAACAATAAACATTATTCTAATGGATCATAAAAATCTGAATTACATTATACGTATTAATTTAAACAACAATTGGAGAAATTTGCCAGTGAGAATATTTTTTGACAGTTTCACGAATTCCAGAACTATAAAAATTCGGTTTATCGTAGACTGGTTTTATTCTCATTGTTCTCTTCTGGGTACGGCGTGAATGTGAAATTCAATGGAAATAGCTGGTGCTAGCACTCGAATGGTGCGATACATAATATGTAGGTAGGTAAACGGATTATCGCTAGAAAGTCCCCACACGACCTGCCAACCCTGATTTTGAGTGCCTTCTCGCTACTCTATAATTTGGAGCAAAACTAATTTAAAATTTAATTAAAGCGCCCGAGAGTTATACAATATATACTATAAATTAATACACGCTTTATCTGCTGTACATTGTACGTATAACAAACTGAAGTCAAGTTCATATTTGAGTCAAAACTAACCGTTATGAGTTGTACCACTAACACTGACATGTGATGGACGTTTTGAACGTGTGAGCGATATCTAACGGATATGAAAGAGTCTGTTTAAATATGTGAGTAAATTAAAATGTGTTTGCGTAATAGTATAAACAAAAGCAGTGTGGATTTCTTGGAGCGGCGATATATTTATTTGACATTTTTAATAACTATAGTTTCGCAAACATCGGCTTATAAGTTCGTAGGTAACCTACACACCCATTCCCGTTTTTCGACATGAGTGGTCGTATACCAAATGAATGTTTTTATACACTTAAAAGAGTTTACTATTTTCATAAAAAATAATCTTCGTCTTCTGATTTTAGACCATTGGTCTGTTCCTGTAGTCAGGCTGGTCTCTCTTGGGTTGTTAACTCCCAGCTATCCCTCCATCTCTTTGGCGGTCTTCCGGGGGGACGGTAGCCAAGAGGAATATGATACGCCACAAAGTGTGGAATTCTGGGATCCATCTTCTGTACGTGCGCATTCCAGTATCTTCTGCGTTGTCTGCTCCATCTTACTATATCTTCCACCCTGCATTTTCGCGGATAGCCGTGTTCCTCCCCTTATCTCGAAGAGTCTTTCCTGATATCGTCCTCAGCGTCCGCATTTCTGCCACCCGCATTTTAGCCTTCGTTCTTGTGGTATCCGCTCTGGTCTCAATGTTATATATCAGTATAGGCCCGATGCGGGTTTTGTATATTCTGACCGTAAATAATAATCGCTAATAAGAATAACAACACAATCATCATAGATTTTTATAAATATTTAACTCCTTTCGGAGTCCACCATTTATTTAAAATCTCAATAATTAATTTAACACAAATAAATACACACTATTTTCTCTTCCTACCTACTTGACAACTAAAAATAAAATAAAACAATTGTATAGAAATATAATATGATGGTGAAACGAACAGCGAACATCCGTGGTAATATAAGAGCAATTTACATTGGTATTTATGACGTCTGTATGTGTCACAACATGCATATTTGCAAATCATCACAGAGCTTACTAATTACAATTAGTTTTTTCAATGCATCTTGATCGCCTTCAACATCTATAGCAACTCTGACCTCGTACAAATAAATTATTTTTAAAACCAATCTAAATTAGTGTCTACCCGCTCGGTAATCCGAAACTATCACCAAATAATCCAAACTAAGCGAATGGGCAAATTGACAATATTATATTTTTACACTCATTCAATTTGTTAACGCCAATCGCATTAACTATTTCGAGATGGTTTTAATGAGTTAATAATAAGGTTTGAATAGTTAAGTAATTTAAAGGTATATCTAATTCTTCTATAATATATTTTACATAACTTTGTGTTGCGGATTCTTTGAACGCTTGATTAAACATTTAAATTAAATTAACACAAACATGTTTCGGACACATAAGCCCTTCATCAGTGTAGTTAATTATTCTATATACAAAACAAATATTTTTGACAGATATTTTAAAGTTTTTTTTTATATATTCGAAACACGTCCGTAATAATAATAATTTTTTTTTTCAAATAAAGTGTTATTTAAAAAGAAATAAACATTGTTCAATATTTAATTCTGTTAAAAATGTAAAAATGTTGTTTATTGAATCATGCGTATCATTTTAGTACTAAAAACTAAATCAATTACATTTTCACTGGCACCTGTTTTTCGGCAGGTTTTCTTAGTTGTAGTTTTTACATCACCATCGTGAGGAGTCGAAGAAATCGGCGTGCATGTATGTCACGATGTTTGAATGTTATGGAAGCGAGATAAATATGTCAGGAATGAACAGTGTGGCGGTACATTATTTTTGCCTACCCCAACTTCTGTAATGGTAATATGACGCGTTAGGATTCAAATTAAGATAATCTCACGATTTTACTGAATTTTCTTGTTGGAAGTTATAAAACGATATTTGTAATAACTACTTCCGCTTTTGTCTTTATTGTCGACTGACCGGTTTCGTCAGGCTCACTGGCATCGATAGACTTGTGACACTGTATCTTTGTCCGACCAGTCTGTAGATGCCAGCGAGCCTGGCGAAACCGGTCGCTGTCGAAATAAAGACAATTGTGGAATTAGTTCTTAAAAACGTCGTTTTATTTAATTATTATTCAAATGAGGAGATTTGTAATTTTTAATATAATACTGCATTATTAATATAATTATATTAGAAAATTTGGTAAAATAATTGTTACCATTTAGCAATGTTCGTATTCACTATAATACTCTCGTTTAAATATTTATTACTAAGTGAGTAGGTATTATACATTGCAAGGATGAACTAATTGGTAAAACGTCTCATCGTTTATTTCAAATACAGAGACTTCTGTTTAAAAGTCATTATTATTATACCCATGAATGCGTTGTCGAGTTTTACTTGTATACGAGGTTAGTCGAAGTTTTTATTTAAAACTGTATGCTTCCTACGAAAACTAATATAGGTACCTATTCAAATTTATTATTTTCTTGGACATGTTAATTATGCAATTCTGATGTGCCAAAACACTTGTACGAATTGAGATATTCGGGTTGATATTATATCTGACTGTAAAAGCACGTTTTTGTGTCGGTGAGATTGATTGTGTAATATTGCGCAAACATGTTAAAAAGCGAGTCTCCGCTGGTCCCGAGATATCGGACACCCGCAACTGTTTGCATGTCGGGCTGCGGCGATGTGGAGGGAGACAAGTGACTTTAGTAGTCACAAGTCAAATAGTAAAAAAAAACGTAAAAAGAATTGTTTTGCATAATAATTGATCAAATTGTTAGAAGGCAGCTGGGGTGATCGAGCAGAATACGGGGTTAAAGTGTTGAATCAGAACGTTAATACTTCCTGTAGACCATCAACAGCCATTAGTCATCCAGTGACGGACATAGGCCTCCCTTCCCGACTTCCACAACTCTCTATCTCTCGCCACTCTGTGCCATTGCACCATCTTGCTTGTGGTCTGCCCATGTTTCTATCCACCGATCATCCGTTGTCCTCGCTACATAGCTGGCCCAATTCCACTTCATCGAAGATGTTTTGCACGCTACATCGGCAAGTTTGGTCCTTTCGCTGATCCATTAATTTAGTTTTCTGTCTCACAGACTGTTGTTCAACATCCCCATCTCCATTACCCGCTGGGTCACGGTAATGTTCTTTTATGAGCGAATGTCTGTAATGTTATTTTTATGAACGTAATTGTGTCAAATTGGTACTCATGGTTGTCAGTGTGGTACTTATGGTCTTGAAACTGTTACACTGTCCAAACAAAGTGCCGAGAAACTACGAGTGACCCAAAGAGCCATGGAAGAGCCATGTTAGGAATAAGCCTGAGAGACAGAGTCAGAAACGATACGGTGAGAGAAAAAACAAAGGTTACTGACATCACCTACCGGGTGGCGACTCTAAAATGGCAATAGGCAGGTCACGTAGCCAGAAGCTTAGACGAAAAGTGGACAAGAAGACTGCTGACTTGGAGACCGTGGACGGCAAAGATAAGTGCAGGGCGACCACAACTACGGTGGAAGGATGATCAGAACAGACAAGTCGGAATAACCTGGATGCGGTCTGCACAGGACAGAGTGACATGGAAGCGAATGGAGGAGGCCTTTTTCCAGGAGTGGACGGGAATGGAAAAGAGGCTGAGGAAGAAGAAGAATTGTATCAAACCTGTATGTTAGTACTGGGAGGATGCACATGTCAAATATCTTTCTGAAGATGATTTATAATTATATAACTTAAACACGCAAATATATAAAAGTGCTCTCATTATTCTCTCTTTTTATTGCCACTGTGATGAAAGGTTTGGTAGACTTTTTGTCTTTTCGATACAAATCGCACTTTTTAATTAAATGCGATTTGTATCGAAAAGCATTCGATAGATGAATATGATATGATATATTTGGTGACTTGTGTCCGCTCACCTAAGCAGGCCGGCGTATTTCTCCTATACCTAATAGAAACGTTTCCCGATTTGCAACGCAAACATTATTCTCGCTCATTCTTTCACGGCGGGTCTGTAATGTGAACTTTCAACATTATTTTAAATCGCGATTTCTACGCCATTCAAGACAATAACTGTCATTTTTTCATTTGTACAAACCGTAGAAAGTGTCGGTAGTAAATGGATTTCTCCGCAAATAATGATTGTTGCTGAAACTGCACAACTTGTGCGTACCTCATCTCCGCGGATTATCCCCCGCCTTATACGTACAGCCCGCCCCCACTCTCCGTGGTCTTTGTTCGAGTCTCTATAGGAGGCATTTATCATTACACGAACCAAGCGCGAGATTAATACTAATTTATTAGAAAATACTAAAGTACCGCCTTTGAAATATGTGTTCATTAACCTCTCAATTCACGTCTGTCTCGATGTCCAATGCATTATTTGATCGAATCTCTTCTTGCATACTCTTCAGATACATTTAACTGAAAAAATAAACAGTTAAGATCTCATTATTATATCTTCTTGGTTGTGTCTCTCTGAGACTCGGTTCAGTGCAGTGTGTATCATGCTTCTAATTCTTCTGCTCACCGGTTTCGGTTCTCGCAGCGCTCCTCCGCCCTGCCAATTAGATATTGTATTATACATAATCGTATTTGTTTTATTAACAATTCCAACAGAACTGAACTTACTTAGTGTTTCAATAGTATGTTTTGTGTTGTCTTAATTGAAAGTATAATGTTGGCGCTGTAAGACAGGAGCAACTCAAGCAGAGACACGCAGATATCATCTAAAGCATATGTATCGAGTCGGAGATTGAGATCTTTCTAGCGACCAGCTTTCAGCATCGAGGGGCCGTGGGCGGAGATGTGCCCGAGATAACCGAATAGCAGTTGTGGAGAAGTTAGCGGCGCAGTTAGCACATGTGATGTGGATTTACGAAATGTGTTTACAGAAAAGAAAGTTGTTTGGATTAAGGAGATCTGTTTGGCCGCCGAGCACCGCGCTCCGCCGAGCGGGTTCTCTACTCTGTAATTATGCAATCATCAATCAAAGCGCGGATTGTTTGTCAATATCATAATTCAGCGGTCAACATTTCTACTACTTACTCGTACATTGCAGCGATTAAGAGAATTATCTGATTATTATTGATGTAAATATTATCGCCGCTTCACCATTGCGTCTGCTGGTTTCGTGAATGTGCGAGTAGATGTATAATTAGGGCTCAAGCTAATGAATTGGTGTCTATTCAAAAAAGTTGATATCCGCAAAGACGAAGATGCCCGCACCTGATGAAATTCTCCGATCGTGATCACGGTACTCAACTTGAAGGATGTTCTCGATGTTGCAATAATGATTTAAACTGATTTGTTTAAACGTTTAAACATTCTTTTCGAAATTTATCGTTGCGTACTCTATTCAGACATGTTTTCTTCTGTCGTTGTCTCAATCCAAGGAATTGGTTTGCTTTGAGTGTCATATTTTCATTCGACACTCTATCATACACAGAGTATAAACACATTAGTCTAAGAGATCTCATTTCTACTGCATTTATTCAACTTTCATCCTTATTTTGCCTGTTCCATGCTTTGCTTCCATACATAAGGGTCGGTACAAGAACACCATTGTGCATTGTGTAAAGAAAGTATATGTACAAATTAATCAATTACAGAAGTAGGAACAATCGACGAGCGTGCATGTCACGATGTGTGAATGTAGAAGAGGCGTGAGAGTTATGTCAGGATAGAACAGTGTAGAAGTCCATCCTATCTCTCTATTCCTCCGGGAAAAAGGCGTGATGGTTAGTTAGTTTTTTTTGTATATTATTCAGATAGAAATTGATTGAAAGGGATTTATTTATTTATTTAAGAACATAATATAAAGTGAACGTTGTATTGTTTTAGTGTGACGGATTACGGTGAGTCAGTCTCAGGTATTATTGATGCTAGATCTATGAAAGATTGAATAAGATAAGGTAATCTCTCTCTATATGTATATAAACACAAGTTTAAAGCGGGCAGTGCAACCCAAGTATGTATGTATATCAACAAGAACCTCGTTCTAATTAATCAACGAATTTTCCAAACAGTCGTTCAAATATTTAAAATCAATTCCGAAGGAGTGAAATTGTATTGATAAGATTATTTGATAAAAAGATAAACAATTTCCAGGCACACGTGAGTCAGCTCGTACAATCAGCAGGTAGAACGGCATACTGTTTTTTTAAAATAAATTATTAATAGCTGATTTTAGAGATAAGTGCATCTCTATCTGTCTGCATCTTTACACCTACATTTGCGTTAGGAAGTTGTGTGTAAAGATTCGATTCCCGGTGATGGCAGTGTGAAAATAATTATACTCTTTTTATTCTAGTTCAGTGGTTCCCAAACTTTTTTGTCTCGTAGACCCCCTGCTGATTTCTTTTATTTTGTGAAGACCCCCTACTTACGTGATATTGTTTTTTTTTTACAAATTCACCACAAAACGAGTTTTTGATGCGGACACAGAGCAAAATTAGACCAATTGAAAAAATAATCTTGAATTCGTTGTCGACCTTTTTTTGTGTTTTGCTCATTCGTGATCCGATTTTCACAAATGAGCAAAAAAGGGTTTTTCACGAATATTTTTCACTGTCGACCCTTTTTTTTTTTTGCTTATTTGGAAAAATCGAATGTCGCGGCTGGCCCGATTTTCACGAATGAGCAAAGAAAAGAAAAAGGTTGACAACGAAAAATATCCGTTGTTATATATCATAATTTCCACAGTAGTAAAAATGTCTCATATTTTTTAAATTTTATTTTATATTAAACCTTGCGCGGACCCCCTGGCGTTGTTTAGGGACCCCCAAATCAATTTTATTTTTACAAGAACCCCCTGGGGGTACTTTTGGAAGCACTGGTCTAGTGGAATTCACGTGACAATACAAATGGTGAAGACTTGCTGTTTATCACAGGTTATGAGAATCAATAGCTAAAAAAGTGTGAACAGTAATTGGTTCAAATAGCCTGCTGTATACAAAAGTGGAAAGCAATGGGAAACTAGCACATTAAAATGGTGGTTTGGACATATGGAAAGAATGAATGAATAAAGAATGGTAAAAAAAGTATATGTTAACGATGTAAATGGAACCAGAAATAGAGGAAGACCGAAGAAAACGTGGTAGATCAAATAAATCAAATATTGAATGTCGGCCATGTGGGGAGTCAGAGAAATTGACGCGCGGGCATGACACGATGTATGAATGTTGAGGAAGCGACAGAAATATGTCAGGAAAGAAAAGTGTGGCATTCCATTCTTTCTGCCTACCCCTTCGGGGAGACGGCGTGATGGTTAGTAAGTTATTATTTAAAATGAACTTCCATCTAAGGATTTTGGTAAAATCATTCGATTATCTTAAAGATGTAAAACTCCATATTACAAGTCACAAGCAGTGGTGGCACTCCTTTAGAAGCCCAGAAGCCCGGCTTGCGTAAGAAATTTAGAATCAAACCCCCCAAATCTAAGTAATCATGCCCCCGCATAAACCAACAACCTACCAAATCAGCTTCCAACAATGTTTCCATCAAACGTAAGAGGAATAGCCACAAGAGCTGAACCTCTGTAAGCCGGAAGAGGTTTTGAATAGAAATTTCTTACGCAAGCCGGGCTTCTATGGGAGTACCGACACTGGTCACAAGTGGGGTGCGACTCCTGGTCTCTGGTGTGCAATGCGAAGAAAGTAATGTGGTCATCTGTGTACTCCTCGGTGGTCAGCGGCGCAAGTGGGGCGCGCATTCAGGCCATTATTCGGTTGAAACAACCACCCGCAGATTCATTTTTACAATTTATTACCATAACAATTAACTGTCCGCACAAGAAAATTGTATGATTTCAAATTGTTTATAATTTTTGTTTGCATTGACAGTCTCGCTCATCAAAATAGTATATCTCCATTAATTAAAAACTCGACAAAATGGTAGTTTAATATTCATTTAACGTTTTATCTTAATTTTTATGTAAAAATATTTCAAATGTGTAAATAGCGTAGACAAGATGGCGCTCGGCTATTATTATATTAATTAGTACGTCAATTATATTCAAGAATGAATCTAATTTAAAACAACTTATTTGGATATAAGGTACGTAGTAGGCGCTATACCTCGAGGTACAAACGCAATCCTAAGTGCAGTATTATTCTTTCTATCAAACTATTTCAATATTGGTATTTGACAATTATCACAGCCGATAGTATTGTCGCCTCTGTGATGAACTATATTACATTACAATATTTTTTGAATGTATACAAGTATATGTATACATTTAAAAAATATTGTAATACATATCTGGTTTAAGTTTGGCATATACTCGTAGATAGAAGTGACATCTCCAGGCGGCTTCTTACAATACGCTAATGGCGGGGTAGCCTTTCACATTATGTTAAAAAGATGTTCTGCTTAGTGCTTAATAAACATAAATCTTCATAGATGGCGTTAGTATGTAGATTATATAGATTAATCTTAGAGATTAACATATATAATCAAAATCTTCATAGATGGCGCATTGAAACTGACATGTGAATTCTGGCGTTGGACTTTAACATATATACAACTTCCAAAAAATTTGCCAGACATGGTCATAAGAAAGGTGGTATGGGTAATGTTGTAATTACATAAAGTGTGCACTTAACCCAACCAATGACAGGTCATAAGTCCTGTAAACACTTTGATCAACCATATTCAGTTTCCAATTTGCATCTTCGTCTCTATTGAGATACAATTAAATTATATTACATTAGTTTATTTATTTAAATACTAGGTATATATTTAAACTTTAATACGAAGCCATTTCTTGGAGGTTTGACATATTTAAAAAATACAACACTTTTTCATTTACAAGGGGAGGGGACGACATAGGAAATTGATTTCGGGATGGGATTTTGCAGGATTTTAGTACCCCTTAAGAGTCATTCACAGTCAAAGTAAGAAAACGTTATAGCCAGCCAATTTCTTTAAAAATAATTCACCGTTACTTGTACAATATATTAGAAAAAAAAAACGCATGACGCCGGTCAACAGAATAGAGAAGGCAAGCTATCTGCATAGCCACTTAGCTTTTGAAACTAGTGGCGAAAAAATATATAAGCAAAGGTGAAAAGTTTCTCGGCTTTTTATATAGATTTTGGTTGTCTATTTCGCTTTCTTACTTTGACTATGGATGACTCCTAAGGGGTACTACAATCACGCCAATACACGCCAACCGGTTTCACTATGTAGCGAGCTTCCTCAGGGCTATACACAATCTCAGTTTGCGTATAGCCCTGAGGAAGCTCGTTATAGAGTGAAACCGGTTGGCGCTACTAACTTAAATAAAGCTGATTATACTAAGTGAAACGTGTTTAATTTTATTTTTCCTATCTATTTTATTCGCTGTGTTCGATAAACAATTAATTATACAATATTTGGTTTTCATCTTCATGGAATTTTGGAATCCATTTACTATATATTATAATGTTTTTAAAGAATTAAAACGCTTTTTAGTTTGTTTAAAGTAACCCTGACGAAGCTTCGGCGGGAGCGAAACCGGTTGGTTCGAACGAAATACAGTGGTGAAAAAAGAAAGTATACAATATAAGTGTTTTAAAGTATTTGTAAAAATGACATATAAAGTAAGTGCTTCATACGATAGTATTTTTCGAAGGTTTAACACCTTTATCATCGAGAGGACAGTGTAAACTGATATTTTATCATAAGTCTGAGAGTATCTATCGTTCTCCCGGTGATGAAGGTGTAAAACCTTCAAAAATGTCGAAAAAATAACCTCTTAAGGGGAAAAAAAAGTTTTTTATTTGATATAAAACATTGTCATTATGTAATTCCACAGTGTTAACGCTCTAACTTTATAAAATAATATGCATTTTGTTATAGTTACATTATATATTTTGGGAGTGGTTTACGCTTAGTTGGGTCTTTGTCAATTTTCATTTCATAATGTTCTAGGGAGATAAAATTCTCGTAAATAAACCGCTTCTAAAAATATGATCTAATTTAATGTAAAATTCAAATTTGTAGTATTTAATATTGATGAAAACGTCCGTTTTCTGGAAGTTTCATTGTATGTTATTGGTGTAACGTATTTTAAACTCCAAACTTTGTGATAAATTGTAGTATATTGTGGGTATCTCGTATGGCGAATAGAAAAACTTTTCAATTTAACGGAGACCTCGCCCGGCTAGCTCTGTTAGTCATGCTCAGTTTTCCTCCATTTTTCTTCTTTGTCCTGTACATAATGTCTGTATATACCCTCTCCCCTCTGGCGCAATCCGTGACGTCAGCGGCGGTGAGTCATCCCTTCTGTCTAGATTTCCTCTCTCAAGGAGACTGGGGTGACTCAGGGCCGAGTACCACCCTCCCTCCCTCCCACCCCCTAACAACGCGATGTCTGAAAGCTAAAGCGTGAAAATTCCGACAATAAACTAGACTAGACTGGACTAGACTACTGCGCACGTATTATTCTCATTCTTTATGAACTAATATATAAGTCACCATTTTTATTGTCACGTGAATTCTACCAGACCAAAGACAGCGTGATTTTTTTTACACTGCCATCGCGGAATCGACCACCGGACCTTCAGCGTGGCAGTCATAGCTCATGCCACTCTACCACGAAGGCCATCATAACCGTGTACTAGCTACCTATCACATGTCATCAGAATCAATAGCAAAAAAATGTACACAATAATTGAGTTCAAATAACCCATTGTATACAATAATGAGGAATGCGACGGGAAACTAACTAACTAACCATCACGCCGTCTTCCCGAAGGGGTATGCAGAAAGAATGGACTGCCATACTCTTCTTTCCTGACATATTTCTCTCGCTTCCTCAACATTTATACATCGTGTCATGCACGCGCGTCGATTTCTCTGACTCCTCACATGGCCGACATTCAATATTTGATTTATTTGATCGTGCCACGGTTTCCTCGGTCTTCCTCTATTTCTGGTTCCATTTACATCGTTAACATATATTTATTTTTTACCATTCTTTCTTCATACATTCTTTCCATATGTCCAAACCATCTTGATGTTCCTTTTATTATTTACCACATTAATTAAACTACCACAATTATAACCCAAGAATTTGCAAAAATGACACACTTTGCATCAAACCAATCCCTAAGACTGAAGCTTAAAAAATGAAGTCAGCTTTCTGATAGCTATAAGACAGCTTGTGAACGTTCATGAATTTGGTTTTGATAATGTCGATTTTTTGTTCTAGCAACACTATACAATTTTTAACGAATTGTTCAATGTGTATTTATATAATATAATACATCGTGTTTTAGGATTGTCTATTATACTTCTAAGAACTGAACGAGTGGGTGTCGTTTCTATGAGCATAATTTAGATTCAATAAATTATAACCGATTGTAGGATCTTCAAATATTTTAGTTGAATTTCTAATTTTTAATGGAAATCGCGGGAGAACAAAGATAGTCCGCTCTGCTTGACGCCAACATGCCGGGAGGGATCACAAAACTGTAATCGGTTTCCTTTTTAATCGCTTGTAGGAAGGACTTGATGGCTTTTTGTGGCGTAATCGGCATATAAAATTCAGACTTTTTAAGCCTGTCAATGCTTCAACCATTTTTTTAATTATTTTCAATAAAAATATTCCATAATTTACTTAAAGCAGGATATTACAGAATTTAAAATAGAAAAATAATTTTACCATCACCAAATCAAAATACTCGTATAAATATATGTCACATAAGGATGAAAACAAAAAAAATGGATACCAAATTTCTTTATTATTATGTATTTAGTGTGCTTCCACTTGTGTTTATGTTCGACCGGTTTCGGCAGCTTGCTGCCATCGTCTGGTGGCGTCGTTCAGACTAGACGATGAAAGCAAGCTGCCGAAACCGGTCGAACGTAAACACAAGTGGAAGCACACTAAATACATAATAATAAAGACATTTTGTTATATATTTTTTTGTTTTCATTATTTAAAATGAACTTCTACCAAGAAATTTCAATTAAAAACATTAATTATCACATAAGGATGTTGTACGAATGTAGACACCAAGATATTAATATTAAATAATTGATATCAAATGTCATTTGATAGTGCCTTAGAAGGCTGAAACATGTCATCCCATCTAAAATAAAATAAAACTCCTAGAAGACACGTTTTCATTCATATTAATTGTTTAATATGGAGTTTTATCATTGTTCCAGAAACAATAAAGAGTATTTTGATAATATTAATGTATCTATGGAATGATATTAACAAGATTGTTTTCATAACAGTTAAATTAAATACGGAATTTTAATATAATCTTTTTTAAAACCTACGATCATTTGAGAAAACAAAAATGGCGGTAAATGTAAAATTGACGATTTGAGTAGTTATATAATGCATCTGTTTATTTAGTATTGAGCCTAGAAAACAAATAAAACATTGTGTAATATCGGGTAATTATTTACACTAATATCAATTTGATTTATTCTTCTTCTCCGGTCTCAATCTAATGATTGGTCTGCAGCAGGCGACGCATCTCCTCTTTTATTATACGAACCGAATTAAAAGATAAGGTAAACCTCCAATGTTTATTTACCCTCTTCTTGTATCTTGCGAGGTCTGTATGTAAACTCGAGAGGAAATATTCCTATCCTAATGTATCAGAGAGAGAGAGAGAGAGAGAGGAGGTAGAAGGTAACGGATGTCTTGGCTCTGTAACAACTTCCTCACTGTGGAAAACATGTAACTAAAAATGACATATTCTGAACCATTTCAATGGAGCCCCATCATATAATGAACCATGCTCCAATATCATCATTCGGCATTGACGTCATCCCCAATAACTCCATAAAACTACTTGAAGTCACCATCTCTGATCTATAATTAATAACTCAAATGAATAATACAGTGAGCGTTAGTTTATTTCACCCGAGGCAATTCAAAACAATCGAAAGAAATATTGGATTTTGAAACAAAACACTGTATTTTCCACTTTAGTTTATTCAATCGATGATGTGTAAATTTCAGTTATATACCTGAAATGGAATATATACCTGAAGATGGAGGTCACATCCGAAACATTGTCGGCTTAAATTATTTTATAAAGATATTGAATAAACTAAAGTGGAAAATATACAATTGTGTTTCAAATTCCTATTTACAATGGAATTCCACAGTGTTAATGCTTAAACTTTCAATAAAAAGAAATATTCTCACTGATGAATTTAAAACACTTTAGAATTTCTTCGTCGCGTCTCTATTCGACTACTGCGAGAGCATATACGCCACATCTCTAATAAACTCTAGTTCGTTTTCAATGCGACAGTACGACTTATAAAAGGTAATAAAATTCCCATATATCACAACATCTAAATTATCTTCGCTGGCTCAAATGGCCTGAAATAATCTAGTATAAATTATACTGGACGGTTTTCAAAGCACTTCATGGAATGGCACTAGTCTATACAGGTCACGTATACTCGTATATGACCCTCATATTGTTGTTAATTCTAATTTCAGGCAATATATGCTTCGATCAGGAAACTCCTCAACCATTTATGCATACATACTCGTATATCCTAGTCTAATTTCGGATATCGGCAGGTCCGAATGCCTGGAAAATGCTCCATCGAGCCTCATACAATTAACAATCCTAATCATTATCAATTTAACTTGTAGGTTAGACTCTTCTTTTCAAAATACCAATAGCCAATATCTGATCCCTAGTGTCAGTTAAAGCTCCCATTACTAAAATCCATTGTCAAAGCACCCTTGAGGTGAGTTACTCACCAAAACGGCGATATATAAATAAGCCTAATTATTATTATTATTATTATAAAAGGCACCATAAAGATTCTAGCTACATAAATACAATATGTATTCCGACGAATTTCCCACCAGTTTACTACCACATTAATACATTATTTTGGCCTTTGAAATTATTAATAGGACGTGAGATTTTATTTTTACCGTCACAAATATTATTGTCCGACTGTAGAACGTATTTATACTCGTATAAATACATATGGTTTTTGCAACGGACTGTTTTCACCAGGAAAAATAAAATAATTAGTTGAAACTTGTAACGAAATGTAAAAGTTGTTTTAATTATAATTATAAGCAATTCTTATCTACGAAAGCGTTGTTTGTATAAACATAATTAAATATTTCGTATGAACACAACGTAAACCAACAGAATAATATAAAAGTTACTGTATTTAGTACTGAAGTACGCACTAATTAAAACTTTCTTTTGAAAATATCTGATATCAGATAATTACCAACATTTCATACAATTAATACAGAACAAAATAGAAAATAGTTCTAGAATAATGTTTGAACATTGGCAGCATCGACCTCGGTTGGTTCTGTACACCATTTCACACCGCAAACTTACAAATAATTACAAATAATAATTTATTGTTGCCAATCGGGGGAAATATTTAGGCGCAATTCGTTCATTTTGTCATTTTGCAGCAGTGTAAGTAACAATGATTTATTTTTAAAGAACAGAAAATATGAGTTGATGAAATAGCTCCGTCTGAGAAAAAAGTGACCCTATACCAAATACCCTAAATTCTCTCTCGCCCTCTTTCGAAGGAGCACTCCGGACCACACATCTAAACCCTAGATAAACTAACTACCAAATTACATCTCTAAGAATGTTTCCACCAGTCGTAAGAGAAATAACCATTAGAGTTGAACCTCTTAATGTCATAAAGATCCTAGTCCACGTCCATGTCAAGTGACTTCATACAGTGTTAACAATAATTAAAGGGAGTGCGAAATTCCTAAAAATATGAAAGTATTTATGGGAAAATATAATGTGACAGATAGATATATTGCCTGTGATGACATATGGTTTGGAAACAATGTCCCTGACCATAAATACTGTCCACAAGTTGAAATGCGCGCAACGATCCATGGAGCGGCAAATGTTGGGCATAAGTCTGAGTGATAGAATTAGGTACAGATACAGAAATCAGACGCCGAACAAAAGTCGCCGATATCATGGATCGGATCGCAAAATTGAAATGGAAATGGGCAGGACACGTAGCCAGACAGCCAAGCTCAAGATGGACTCCCAAAGTCTTAAAGTGGAAGCCATGGAAAAACAAAAAGGGGTGTCGGTAGGCCACAGAAGAGATGGGCCGACGATATTGTTGTGGTCGCCGGGAAAAAATGGATTGAAGCGGCACAGGATAGAGAAACATGTAGACAGATGGAAGAGGCCTACATCCAGCAGTGGAGGAAAGCTAGGAAGAAGATAGATATATTGTTTTCGTACTAAACCGTAATAGTATTTAACATTATACCTACCTATCATTGCATTAATAATATCCGCAAGCATTGTGTCTATAAATATTGAAAGGTAGACTGAATAGACTGAGATGGGCCGGTCACGTGTAGAGGATGCCGTCATCGCGAATCCCAAAAAGGATGCTGGAGTGGTACCCAGGTGGTAGGAGACCAATTGGACGACCAAGGCTGCGATGGGAGGATGAATTTGGGAGAGATGGCGCGAAATTTTAAGAGTGTCAGATTAGAGGGTCGAAGCGAAGGACAGGAGGAGTTTGAGGGCAAGAATAATGGAGGCTGGACTCATAATTGGCTGTAGGGGCATCGAAGAAGAAGCTTAAGGAAGTTAGTTAGTTAATCAAAACAAAAAAATTCACAGAATAATATGTATTTTATAATAATTATTTCTAAGCAAACAGGTTTATAAAGGTAATGATTTTAAAAGTATATGAATGCTTTTAAGTATGTATTATATATTTCTTCTAAGATATATGAATGCTTTTAAGTATGTATTATATATTTCTTCTAAGATATATGTACTAATTGGATGCATCCCTCTCGTCTGCATGTATAATGTAAACAATTAATTTTCTTTTTTTCTTTTTTTTCATATTTCTATGATAATTTCGACATGGTGGTGTTTCTTTCTTCTTCCTTCGTTCCCTGATTGCTGAGGGACGTGACATGGAGCTGCGTGGTTAAGATACAACGTCTCAAATCCTCTCTGTTCTTCGCTAGTAAAGATCTCCCCCACTCAACTCCTTAATTTGATCACACCATCGCACCGGAGATTTGCCTCTACTTTTTTTGACTGGAACTTTTCCGGTGACAATAATTTCTTTCAGTTTCCTAGTTCTCTCCTGGCAATGTGACCAAACAAACTCAATATTCGACTTTCTAGTATTGCTGTTATTTTAATCTCATTAAGGACGGAGTCGCTCGTCCTTTTTGGAATCCACGGTATCAACATGCGACGCCAGCACCACATTTCAATGGCGTCAGTCCTGGCTCGGTCCATTACTTCATGGTCCAAGTTTCAGCAACGTAAAGAAATATTGGGTGTAGTGTTTCTAATCACTTATATTAAGTATTTTAACAACAATAGAATCGTGAAATCCACTCAACGCCTGGCAGGAGACTGATGTTGCCCAATCGCGTCACATTCTAGAACCAATACCACTTCACAAGTAATTTAACACGGAGGGTGTTACTCACACTATTGCAAAATGATTCTTTAGTCTGAATGATCTATATGAACCAGAGTGCAATGACATGATGCGCGTTATTATGGAGTGTGACACGTGGATTATAAATATTATAATAACAGACGTAACTAACTAACTAACCATCCCTCGGACGGGTAGGCACAGAGGATGAACCGCCACACTACTCTATTCTAACCTATCGAAATTTCTCTATATTCATACATCGTAACGCGTGCTAGTCGATTTTCTGTTTTCGAAAGTAGCCGTCTTTTAATAATTTATTAATTTGGTCATGCCATGCTTTCCTCGTTCGTCCACGGCTACTCTTTATAATCACACTGTTTGTGTACAACTGTTTAACCATTCTTATCTCATCCAATTGTACTATAATATATGTAGAAACAATCTCAGAGATCCTTTTTATTTTTATTTGTGATGCAATCATCTGCCTTACATTTTTCCTTATTGCGTTGTTTGGTATTCTGTCTTATACCATATACTCGTACGTGTCGTTTTCTTAGTGATCTTATTTCTATGTCAATTTAAATCGTTGCTTATGTTTTCCTTGAAGACTCTCAGATATATTGACATAAAAAATTCTTCACTGTACAACCGTAATCACGTGTTACAAGTCACTTTAACTTTTCATGTAAATCGTTTTTTTAATCACACATGTTAAAATTTTTAATTGGATCTTCTGGCTTACAGAGGTTCAGCTCATGTGGCTATTCCTCTTACGTCTGATGGGAACATTGTTGGAAGGTGATTTGGTGGGTTGTTAGTTTATTCGGGGGCATGATATGTGTGGCCCGGGTGTTCCTCTGAAGGAGAATCGATTTTGGGCGCTTGTGGCGGCTGGAAGTGTTTGGGTCGTAATTAGAGAGGTCTTTTATTGTGGGGTTGGGATGTGAAGGGAGTCCTTTGTAAAAACGTTCGGCAAGTTTCAGAATGAATTCATCTATCATAGGGATTCCCGATTCTAGGTGCCGTTGTGTAATCCTGGTCCATGAAGGTGCACCAAGCGATAATCGGATAGCCTTATTTTGCAGGATTTGGAGTTTTTGTATGTGACTCGAAGCTGCATAGCCCCAGATTGGGGCTGCATAAGTAAAGGTCGGCCTTATAACCGTTTTGTATATCAGGAGTTTATTGTCGATGCTTAGTTTACTGTTTCTAGCTAACATTGGGTAGAGGGCTGAGATTGCTTTTGACGCGGCTTTGACTTTATCTGTATTTGATTGTTTTGGTCCAAGGAACGTCTTGGCCAAACATTTTTATGTTGGGAATGTTTGGAGGAATGTTTCTTTTACTGAAAAGGGTCGCTGCGCTTTTACTCGGGTTGATGGTAATGCGCCAGTTTCTGCACCACACCTCTAGCACATCGGCCTGTTTTTGCACCCTGCGGGTCGCGAGAAGCGGCCTTTTAGCACTGGAGATGATGCCCGTATCGTCAGCGAATTGGGCAATGTGGGTGTTCGGATCTCGGGGAAGAGGGATATCACTGCAGTAGATGTTGAACAGAGTAGGAGCCATTACTGAACCTTGGGGAACTCCTGCTCTGATAGGGCGTACAAGGGATTTGGCCTTGTTGATTTTGACGCTGAAAAGGCGATCGGACAGAAAGCTGGAAAATTTTAATTAGCAACTCCAAATTGTTCTCATTTTGTTTTCTAAACTACTGGCATACAACAATAATCAGAACACAATTCAAAACAATCTAGAAACGTTCTCGGGCATGCCCGCTGTGTGCATTTCGAATTAAATTAGGAGAGAATCGAAATATTCCTATTTCACTCTGTTCTAACTAAATAGCCATCTCTTTGATTGGGTAGGCAAAAATAATGGACTGCCACACTTTTCTTTCCTGACATACTTCTCTCGCTTCGTCAACATCCATATTTCTCGATTTCTCCGACTCCTCACGTGGCCGACATTCAATATAATCGCGCCTCATTTTCCTCGGTTTTCCTCCATTTTTAGTTCCATTTACATCGTTAACATATATTTTTTTACCATTAATTATTACCATGTGTCCAAACTATCTTAATGTTCTTCTCACTTTTTGTTTATAACACTTTCATTCGCACAGAATTCACTTCTTATGCTCGTATTTGTATTTGACACTCCATCATACACAGTTTTTCCACGCATTCGTCTAAGATATTTAATTTCTACTGCATTTATTATTCTACTTTCATCATTTTTTTGCCAGTTCCATGCTCGGTTTGAATGCATAAATATTGCCTGTTGATTCAAAAGGTACAGAAAAAAATTCTTACGTTTTTTGTACCTCAAAGAAAACGGTTATTACCTCTGGCTGTACCCAACTGATTTCTTGCTGGGTATGCTGGACTACCAATCATTGGAAATTAGACGGACTATCCATTTGGGTGTCCATTTTTTTCAACTGATTCGTGGTCGAATATATAACTCTGATATTTTGAATGACTTGACTTTGTTTGTCCCTGCCAATTATCTGCGACAAAGGCAACATAGATTATTTCACCTGCCACTGTGTAGAACCAATTTACCTAAGGTAATGCCCGGGGCAGGGCAATAATCCTTTTAAACCGCATCTCTTCTGATGTGGACATCTTCCACGATAGTGAGGCTACCCTTCTAAAACATCTATCTCTTGTATAATGTATAAAGTTGATATTTGCTTCTCTTGTTCTTCTTATTGTTTCTTTTTACTTAATTGTTAATATTTTTTTAAAATTATCTTGTGTTTTTTGTGTTTATGTCAAACAAACAAACAAACCATCACGCCGTTTCCCCGCAGGGGTATGCAGAGAGAAAGGACCGCCACACTACTCTATCCTGACAAACCTCTCTAGCTTCCTCCACATTACAATACAACGATTCATACACGCACTTCGATTCCTCCGACTTCTAACATGACCAACATTAAAAATTTGATTAATTTGGTCATGCCATGTTTTCCTCGGTCTGCCTCGACTCCGTACTCCATTTATATCATTAATGTATACTTTCTTAACCATTTTTACTCCATCCATGCGTTCCATATGTCCGATCCTTTCATAATTTTGTTCATAATACCTTCTTCCGCTCTACATTCCTTTCTTATATCAGCATTTAAGATTCTGTCGTATATCGTTCTACCACACATACGTCTTTGGGACCTCATCTCTACCGCATTTCTTCTTCTTTCATCCTTCTTCTGCCAGTTCCATGCTTCACTTCCTTACATTAGGGTTGGGACCAGAACTCCATTGTGAACGACCGTTTTCGCTTTTATTGAAAGATTCTTGTTTCCAATAACTATTCTTAAAGTTCCATTCACTTTGTTACCCGCATCAACCCTTCTTTCGGCGTCACTATCCGTTTGGCCATCTGCTGTGAACATGCTACCTAAAATTGTGTTTATGTCTATTGTTTATTGTTTATATTGTATTTTTTAAATTTCACAATTGTATATTGTGTTAAAAAAAAATTGTATTCTATAGTCATAAGCGCTTTGGTTATATACTGTGATTTTTATGATTTGAAAAAATAAATACATTAATAAGGGTCGGTACACGAACACCACTCTGTTCTATATAAAATATTCTCGTAGTCTCTCTCTTTGATGGCTTCAGGGTTTTTGCCTATTTATATTCTTCTTCTTCTTCTTCTTTTAATAGATCTGTCGATCTGTGACACAGAGATCATATCTCGTCGGATGATGAGATCCAGCTGTTCCTCCATCTCTTAGGCGGTCTTCCAGGTGGGCGGTGTCCGGAAGGGATTTCATAAGCGGCTGTATATGCGAGTCTGTCACCATCCATTCGGGCTACATGGTCCCTCCAGTATCTTCTTCTGGATCTACTCCACTGAACGATATCCTCTATTTCGCAGGTTTTTCTTATGTCTGCGTTGCGGACACGATCTCGGAGGGTTTTTCCAGTAATTGATCTTAGGACCTTCATCTCCGATGTTCTTAGTAGTCCCTTGGTTCGCACAGTGTCAGCCCGCGTCTCTACAGCGTACGTCATGATAGGTCGCACGCATGTTTTATAGATTCTGATCTTGCTGTCGATATATTGCTATTATATTATGCTTTAAAACTGAGCGAGGTGACGGAGTACCCAAGTCCCGTGTATTGTCTGTTCTAGTGCGAGTATATCATGTTTTCTAATTGTAAGGCGCGTATTGCGGGTTCAGAGCGTGCGTGATGCGCGTGTCGCTCGCTGGTGGCGCGAGCAGCCGTCCAGGTACACCCACACACTCCACACTCCACACACTACACTCTACATAATGCAAAGCAGGCCGAGTGGACTTGCTGACCGTTCCAAGTACCAATTAACAGTACTACCTACCGGCGCACTGTCAAATATTACCGTATGTACTGATCCCCGTGCGCCAACTACGATGAATTATTTAAATATTCATATTTAATGATCCAAAGTCGAGTGTGCATTATAATAACTATAAAAAAAACATTTCTGACATTTGAATCGTGCCTAAACTGAGCGTTTAATGCATTAACGTATTTTTTTATTCTAAACATTCCTGCCGATAACCTGAGTTAAAATACTCTCTACTTTATTTACCAAGTAATTTTTGAATTTAACTTTCTAAAATAATAGTTCAAATATGAAATCTATATAGTCTATATAAAACCTATCCAAAAAACAAGAATGGCAGTGCACAATGGTGTTCTTCTACCGACCCTTATGTATGGAAGTGAAGCATGGAACTGGCAAAAGAAGGATGAAAGTAGAATAAATGCAGTAGAAATGAGATCTCAGTGTCAAATGAAAATATAAGAAGTGAACGCGGGGCGAATGATGGTGTTATGAACAAAATATTGAAAGGATCATTAAGATGGTTGGACATATAGAAAGAATGAATGAAAAAAGAATAGTAAAAAACATATATGTAAACGATGTAAATGGAAACAGAAATAGAGGAAGACCGAGGAAAACGTGGCATGATCAAATAAATCATGTATTGAATGTTGGCCATGTGAGGAGTCAGAGAAATCGACGGGCATGCATGACACGATGTATGAATGTTGAGGAAGCGAGAGAAATATGTCAGGAAAGAAAAGTATGGCAGTCCATTATTTCTGCCTACCCCTTCGGGGAGACGGCGTGATACTTAGTTTTTTTTTATATAGTCTTCTTCGTCTTAGCTTAATTCGTATGACCTGTTTGTGACGGTGGACTGTCCTGGGATGATGATGTCCAGCCATCTCTCCATCTCTTTGGCGGCCTTCTTGGTAATCTCTTGTTGCTTGGGTTTTCATATTTTACAATATTTGCACCGATATGATTTACGTAATTGTGAGAATTATTTCCAGTACGTAGGGTAGAAAAACTGACTCATCGGTGTTTGGTCGTTAACGGTTGGCAGCGAAAAGCCGACTAGTCGGCTTTTGGTAGTTAATGTGTTAAGCGCACAATTGATTTGCTTTTATTTTAATATATAGTTTTTGAGTTTGTATTAGATAAAATAAAAGCGAACGATTTTCCTATAAAATGTAGAACCGCTCGCAACTGTAAATGAAAACTACCCTTATATTAATACAAATAGACCCACTGAAAACTGGTTTAAAAAAATAATTGTTAAAATTTTTAACGTTGTTAAGGCATCACTTTTTTTTATTTTTCGCGACACAAAGTTGTCAAAACTCTCCACATAAACGAAAAAAAATTGTTGTACTACCTGATATCAACATCGATTGGCGAAACAGTTGTCGCAAAAATAAAAATAAAATAAAATTAATGGTGATACCATAACAGCGTTACAATTTTAACAGTTAATTAACTGTTAAAATAAAAAAGCTTTGTTATAAATAGCATAATTGATTATATTTTGTCGCCACAGCTGTTTCGCTAACCGATGTTAACGATAATGAAAACAAACAAAAAAAGATAATTTTTTTTTGTTTTCATTATTTAAAATGAACTTCTACCAAGAAATTTCAATTGAAAATTATTTGATGTTAGCGATGTTTATTTGTCCTAATTTTGTTGGCTCATCAATATTGAATTTCTGTTACTGTTCAACCTAATTACTGTTTTTCCCATTTTAATTATAATTGTTTACAATATTGTGTGTAGTTTCTTTCCCTCTCAACAATTTTGTGTATAAACTAAGTCTTTCTGATGTATCTTTTGGTTGATTGTAAGACCTGACGATGCTTACATCGGTTGGCGAAACAGCTGTGGCGACAAAATATAATCAATTGTGACATTTATAACAAAGTTTTTTTTATTTTAACAGTTAATAATGTTGAAATATCATAATGTTTCCGCCAAAACAATGTATTATCTTCTTAGCAGTTAATAATGTTGAAGTGTCGTAGTGTTACATTAGTTTCCGTTAGTTTAGTTCCGGTCACCCCTATACCTCGCGCGGTGACAACGTTTTATGTTGATAACATTTCATGTAGAATTTACCCTCACAATCTTTTGTTATATTGAAATAATATATGGTTATTTATTTCGAGCGACAGACAGCGATTTGCTTACATAAATAAAAAAACAAAAAATTACAATACAGGAAGGTCAATCACATGCTACCATGTGTATTATAATACATTCATGTTTAAAAACACACACACGCACCGTCCTCGGCTTCTTTTCCCATTAACACCGCTTGTAACAACTTTTTCACTATTTCATTTATTTATTCTAAACATATCTAAAGCATTACAGAATTTTTTTTCCAATACACTAAAGATACAAGTTAGCGATACACAATAATAAGTAATACATAATAGATTAATAAAAAGAGCGAGAAACATAAGATGGATGACAAATTAATAAAATAAATATACCATACAATTATAATAAAGATAGTACTTCCCTCAGATGAGCTAAACTATCACAAAATATGTCAAACTCAGAGGTGATACGATTAAGCAAAGATATTGCTCTACCTACCGGCATAACCATTGGCAGGTTGGTTCTGCATCGTGGGAGATAAAACAATCTATGGCCCCTTTGTCGAAGATAATTATCAGGGACGAACAGACCTACATCACTCAGGATTTCTGAGTTGTGTATACAACCGCCTATCAGTCGAAAGAAATGGACACCCAAGTGAAAGTCTCGTCTCCTCTCGAGTGACTGGTAGCCTAGCATCCCTAGCAAGAAATCAGTTGGAAAGAGCCACGGGTAATATCCATACTCCCTAAGATAGAGGTATTCTTCTCTCACTCATTCATTCCATATGTCCAAACCATCAAAGTGATCCAATTTTTATATATTATTTACCATCGCACTGCGTCTTCCGCGGGGGCGAAACGAGAAGGAAGGAGTACCACATCGGTTAATGTGTGATAGTCCATTTTTTCTACCTACCCCTTCGGGGAGACGGCGTGATGGTTAGTTAGTTAGTCTATCATCTGCCTTACATTCCTTTTTTATTTCATCGTTCGGTATTCTATCATAAATTGTTTTCCAGCGCTTTCTTCTAGATGATCTTATTTCTACGGCATTTATTCCGTATTTTGCCAGCTTCAAGTTTCACTTGTATACACAAGGATTGGCACTAGAACTCCATACTGCAGTGGCATGTTTGCTTGCTACATAATGCAGTGTGAATAAATGTAATAATGGGCATTATGTTGTTATCTCTCGCGACTCCACTTCCAGCCGCTTCACGTTCTGCCGGTGGCGCGACGGACCGAGACGGAACCTTGCGGGGAATAACCGATAGCCGCACTCCGCCGAGACCTATACAGGTAGTCTATTACTTCAGGGAGAATATTTGCAATAGTGTGAGTAACACCTCCTAAATTGGTTATAGAAAGCTATCTGATTGGTCTCTGGGTCTAACAAGGGGAGGGCACGTCATGGGAAATTGATTTCGGGATAGGATTTTGCAGGATTGTAGTGCCCCCTAAGAGTCATCCATAGTAAATTAACCCACTCCTTTGTCGAATGCCAGCCGACATCGCTATATGTACGCTACAACTCAGTTGTCGGCTGGCGGACAAGATAAGACTTGCGTGCGCGGTTTATTATCGCGCGCAAAACTTGACTTTCTTGTGATTATTCGTTAACCCTTAACGTACCGTGTTCAAAACAAAACGCTCGCTCCCATGTGGTAAATTCAGTTTACCGCTAACTTTATCTAAATATCAAGCATATGACTCGATGAATCAAAATTTAATTTATGTCATCTTGTAGGGAATTTCATTAGGAATAGATCGATATCTATAACATACATGGATTATTTGAAAAACATATCATTATTAATTTTTTTCTGGAACCATGCGATTTCTGATATGGAATGCGTCACAGCATACGAGCAACTGGACACCAAGTATAAACTTGTCCCCGCGCCGCAGCCGGCGGGCGAGACTTTACGAGATTTTACGTATGATAAAGGCACCTAGGCAAAATGTACTCGTATACTACGTTCAAGACAACGAGTACGTATTAATATTTGTCCCTTTTGGTAAAGTGTTAATATTTTCACAGTTCTGATATTATTAAGTTGCGTGCTGCGTTTCCATCCAGTCGGTATTATTACGTACCTATTGAAAAGGCCAAACATATAATTTATAATACGTTCAAAACAGCGAGTAAGTATTTGTCACTTTTGATAAAGTTGTAAATATTAGCAAAACAAATTCTACCTTAACACGAATGAAGGTGAGGGCAGTCTTAGAAAATATTTTTTTTTGGGATGAAGGAAGTAATTTTTTGCTTTTTTTTTATTACGAAATATTGAGAACACTTCAATGGAGGATTACAATTTTTTTTATAATATTAGGGTCCATAGGTTTTAAGAAAATCAACTTTAAATTGGCAGTGGAAACTCAATTGACCACATGGCAACGCGACGGTTAAAAAAACATTTAATTTCACGTTTTGATAAGATTTTCACTGTTTTCCGTTTTTATTTTACTATAAAATACGTCATGCAGAGGAGCGATTAGAGTACAAGTCCCACTTCATTGCGAAACTGGACAAAGGTTCTAAAGACTGTACTGTGTGCAGTAACAGAAAGATTCCAGGGGGAAGACGGGAAACAGTGTGGTTTTGTGAGACCTGTTCCAGAAAACCTGGTCTCCATCCTGGAGATTGTTTTAAAAAGTACCATACTATGCAAAACTATAAGTAGTCCATAATGTTTTTTGTAATTTTTATTTATTTGAAGAAAAAATCATTACAAATGAATTTTTAACGATTTTTACTAACTACTAATCAAGAAAATATTTTGACATTATTTAAAATAGAGCTGGCTGTCAAACAATATCAAAAAATAATGGACTGGTAAGGGTAAAGAAAGAGTAATAGGCAGCCAATTACTAAAAAATAAAATTCACCTTTACTTACGTATTAGAAAAAAACGCATGACGCGGGATTTCAACCGGAAGCAGGCCGGCCAACAGAATAGAGAAGGGAAGCTATCCGTCAGCCACCTAGTTATTAAAACTAGTAGTGAAATTCCTAATATATTATATTATAAGCAACGGTAACAATTTAAAAGGCTTTTTTTTATAGAAATTGCCTGGTTATTGCGCTTTCTTATTTTGACTACAGACGACTCTTATGAAGTACTACAAACTTGCGTAATCCCATTCCGAAGTCAATTTCCAATGTCGTGCCCGTAAGTAGGCAGAGCGCACGGCATTTGCTCCTAAAATACTTGGTGATTAGAAAATTGCTATTATGTCGAAATTAGGAAAGGAATTGATTTTAACGATAAAAAGACCTTGTTTCAAAATTCCAGTAATAACAAACATTTATCAGAAAAATGGGACTTCCAGACGCCATTAGTTGGGACTTCACATATTTGAAATAATTAAATAAAAACTACAAATTTTCTATATTTTTTTACGTTGTATAGTATCATTATGAATATTAGTCACACCTATAATTGTTTTCCAAGAAAAATCAATGGACAACATTAACATTTTAAAGTATTTTTTTGTGATTATTACATTTGAACAATATTCTATTAACTTTGTAACACAACACTTTATTTCAAATAAGATAAAACATTAAAACAAACATGTTTCGGAACACAGAAGCCCTTTATCAGTGTAGTTATAGTAGTATACCTATGTATTTGTATATACAATATAAATATTCAAACAAATTTTTCATGGACGTGGTCATTTTTGTCAGATGTTAAAAAAATATTAATATAATATTTTTCAATTATGAATTCACAACAACAAAAACTATCACACCGTTTCACCGCAGGGGTAGGCAGAGAGAATGGACCGCCACACTACTCTATTCTGACACACCTCTCTACATTCCTCCACATTCATACACGCACGTCGATTCTTCCGACTTCTTACATGACCAACCTTTAAAATTTAATTAATTTGGTCATGCCATGTTTTTCTTTCTTAAGCATTCTTTCTCCATATTCATCGCACCGATCCTTTCATAATTTTGTTCATAATATCTTCTTATGTTCTACATTCCTTTCTTATATCGGCATTTGAGATTCTGTCGTGTATCGTTCTACCATACATACGTTTTAGGGACCTTATCTCTACCGCATTTATTCTGCTCTCATCCTTCTTCTGCCGATTCCATGCTTCGCTTCCATACATAAGGGTTGGGACCAGAACTCCATTGTGCACGACCGTTTTCGCTTTCATAGATAAAGGTTCAACGAAAGTGAATTCACAACACAAAATAATTTAGAATATAGAAGATATTACCTACTCCCATAGAAGCCCGGAAGCCCGGCTTGCGTAAGAAATTTTTAATGAAAACCTCTTCTGGCTTACAGAGGTTCAGCTCTTGTGGCTATTCCTCTTACGTCTGATGGAAACATTGTTGGAAGGTGATTTGGTGGGTTATTGGTTACTTAGATTTGGGGGTTTTGATTAAAAAATTATTACACAAGACGGGCTTCTGGGCTTCTATGGGAGTACCGCCACTGATTACAATTAAAGCAGGCAGCATTTTTCTAAAAACAGAAACATTATTATTTTTTTTATTTTTTATTATTTCAATGTTTTTTCTTGTAAACGCAGTGCCACTCACACTATTGCAAACATTCTCCCCGAAATGAACGAAGTGTAACTCTAATATGGCCAGGTCGCTATTATCCGAGGAAGCCGCTAATTCTGTAAGTGAGCCCTAATGAGCCCCGTGCCCCGGGACAGGCCGCGGCCTTTGACACGATTAATTTAGTCGCGAGATGGACCCGTTATGCCTACTCACTCTTCGCCTCCGAGGTCCACACGCCGAGGAAGCTACTGAACTTCTGTACATACTACATTACGTCACTTTTATCATAACCCATTTTTATTACTACCTTACCACTAACAACCGTTCAAGCTGTTAAATGAAATAATAGACTTATAGCCGCAGTCCTTATTACTTTGTTTTTCTTCTTCTTCCTAGCCTTGTCCCATTAACTTGGGGTCAGCTCTTCTTGTATGGCGTCTCCACGACTACTGTCCTGGGTGACATCTGGTGGGATCCGATCTCTTTTGAGACTCCTTTGAATAAGTCCCATCCATGTCAGCTTGGCCCTACCACGTTCCCTGTGTCGCTGGTCCGCTTCCATTACCCTCGTAGCATGATTCCTGATGTGGTCGAGCAACGTTACTCCGACAGCCCACCTCAGCATCCTCATTTCAGCTATTATATTGATTATCGTGACATGTGATAGGTAGTTAATCTACCGCTTTTTTATTTTCTTGTGAATCTACACCAGACCAAAGACAGTGTGAGAATTACACTGTTATCGCCGAGAATCGAACTCGGGACCTTCGGTGTCGCAATCATATTGCGGCATGGCAGTTATAGCTGTTGCTACTCTGCCACAAAGACTTTTTTGTATTGAAGTGAAGCTTGAAACTTGCAGGAGAAGGACGAAAGCATGATATAATAGCATAGAAATGAGACCACTAATAAGAATATGTAAGAAAACAGTGTATGATAAAAACAAAGCGTTGAAATATGGGAAAGAATGCAAGGCATATGATTGTATCCCAAGTAAAATAAAAATAAAATTATCATTTAGATGATGTAGACATATGGAGTTGTATACAAGCAGTGTGAATGCAAATAGAAACCGAGGACAGCCGAGGAAAACATAGTATACCAAAAATTATTCATTTACCTAAAGGCGGCCATATTCGAAGTGGGAAAAATCGGCGAGCATGCGTGTTACGGTGAATAAATATAGAGGATCTCAAGAGATAGATCGGAATGAACAAAAGAGGTGCCCTGCATACCAAAATAAAAATGTTTCCATGTACACACTATTTACATTTACATTGTAATATTATAGTTTAGTGGACAGGGTGAGAAAAACCACTATTAGAGCCAGAACAGGAGTGTCGGGCATCATATATAGAGTGGCAGCGCTAAAATGGCGCTCGCAACTCTGACGATAGATGGACAAAACGCCTCTTTTGCTGTTGTCCTAGAACTGTTATTCGAAATCCAGGACGTTCCCAACTTCGATGGAGGGACGACCTTGGACGACATGGATACGTGTTACCCAGGATTGACAGACATGGAAGCAGATGGAGGAGGCCTACGTTCAGGAGTAGACGGATACGATGATCATGGTGATATTGTTAACGTGTATATTGGTTGGATCGATATCCTCGTTAATATGATAATGAGTGACATATAGAAATCAACTCTAAAAGTATTTGTATCCGATTGGACCCACGAATGTTGCAAGAGTAATTATTGTGGCCGGCGTAAGGTGATATCATATACTATCGTCATCTATTCACTACCCTCCGCACCCGCCCAGCCCCTGTTGATCACCCCGAGCACGGCAAGGGCTGCTAACGAACTAACAGTTTGTTGAACTCTAGTTATAATAGTTCACCGGGTCACGCGAGTTACTTCGCCGACTATATTCTATCATTGCTAGAAACTCGAATTTCACTGTCACTTTCAACAAAGTGAGAGTAATTAGTCAAACTAGTTATTACTGTTAAATTTAAAACACTGTTATAATATCCCAATTTCTTTTTATTCACTGAGAGTGTCGCGAAAGCTGTTTCGCCAATCGATGTTGGCATCATCAGGTGCTACAATAAACTTACTTAAAAATTGATGAAACACCTGATGATGCCAACATCGATTGGTGAAATAGCTGTCTCGACACTCTCAGTGAATAAAATGAAATTGGGATATTATATCACACCGCGTCTCCCGCGGGGCGAAAAGAGAAGGATGGAGTGCCGCATCGGTTAAATGTGACAGTCCATTCTTTCTGCCTACCCTTTCGGGGAGACGGCGTGATGGTTAGTTAGTTAGTTATATTATAACAGTGATTTAAATTTTAACAGTAATAATAGTGTAGTATAGTGTTTCGGCCAAAACAATGGACTATTTAAAACTAGTTAATTAAGTTAGCTACTTAGTAATATTTGTGAAATGTATACTTATATCTGTATACGAATCCTGGATTTTCACCTGTGGGTGGTTAATTTAAATTTTTAATTATATCTCAATAGAGACGAAGAAACAAACTGGAAACTGACTATGGATGATCAAGGTGTTTACAGGACTTATGACCTGTCATTGGTTGGGTTAAGCGCACGCTTTATGTAATTACAACATTCCCCATTCCACCATTGTATGATCATGTATGATACATTTTTTTTGGAAGTTGTATATATACTCCAAATCCATACTTATTTTCACGTGGCAGTTCCAGTTAGCCATCTATGTAGATTTGATTGTACTAATTAATTTTTTAGATTAATCTATACAATCCATCCACTAACGCCATCTATGAAATGTATCATACATGATCATAACAATGGTGGAATGGGGAATGTTGTAATTACATAAAGCGTGCGCTTAACCCAACCAATGACAGGTCATAAGTCCTGTAAACACCTTGATCATCCATAGTCAGTTTCCAGTTTGTTTCTTCGTCTCTATTGAGATATAATTAAAAATTTAGCTACTTAGTATTACCTAAATTCATTAAGTTTAGTTTATTAGAAAATTTGTGTATATGCGTCAAATTTTATTTGCGTTCTGTTAGGTCCTCTGATTTCCGAAGTCCTTCTTGGACTTGCGCTTTAATCCTCTGGCTTATGGAGGTTTAGCTCTTTGCGAAATAGTTGTTCAGCCGGCCCGTTTACTAATATTTTGGAGCCAAGATGTTCCAGTTCTCCTAATTACGTGACATCCATCATTTTAGTGTAGTTATTATGTCTCAATTATGCTATCTAATTGTTTTTAAACCAAGTACGTAGCTCTTTAACAATGCTCGGATTTTTTAGCTATTAGAGCATCATAAAATATATGTAGGTGTGGAACTCATATTTGACCACAGAGAATAATAGGGTAATACCTCATACTTGACGACAAATGGTATATTTTTAGTAATTTCTTAGCGCATGCGTTACAACACTGTAATATAATATATGGTAAAGCGGCGTGGCCATGCGACCGGAGAGCCAGTTTATTGTGGATAATGAGTAGTTGTTGTAAATCAATAGCCGGTGATCTGGGCAGGTCAGATTTATATTCAATCGTGACGTAACGATCCGGTGCCGGAGAACATGTCGATATACTAATCGCCTGTTTTGCAATGAACATTTCTTAGAACATCTGCAACCCACGTCAACACATTTTTTTTAGAATCGTTATCATCTATCATATAATATAATCCGCGATGCTGGGTTAATATTGAGACGATACAAATACCTTCACTGTGGCCCACATACCTTAGCAATAAGTCTCTTTTAACAATCAATGTCAACATTTCGCATATTCCAAAAATTGGATCATAATTCTTATTGAAGTGATTATTTGATCGTGACTCATAAATTTGGGCAGGCTGTACATTTGGTACAGCTGGTTGCGAGATCAAGAGGATTAAATGAATAAAATATCAGAATTTTCTCTTTCAAAAACAAATATACGGGGGCCCCGTTTACTTTGAGTCAAAAATGTATTTGCCAAAAGTGCAGAAACTAGAATTGTACGATGTGAGATAAGTGCTACAGCCCCCCCCCCCCCTGGCAGGACTGCGACCTTTGCCCTGCGCTTCTTTTAACCTTTTGAGAACATTTTTGCTTTTAGCACGATTTTTGTAATAAATCTTTTTTTATACCGCCCCAATAACAATTATGAAGTTTACATTTGGACGCAATAATGATATTCGATTGTCTGTTAGCTGAGTATTACTTTAGAGTATCTATAAAAAATATACTAGTATTTATTGTTTCTCGAACAATGGTGCAAAACTTCATATTTAATATTTAATACAAAGAAAACGTCTGTTTTATACTTTATTATATTTATTGTTTCTTGAACAATGATGTAAAACTCCATATTAAATTATTAATATGTATAAAAAAACGATAGTTTTCAAGGAGTTTTATTATAATATTTATGTATGACATGTCTCGCCCTTCTAAGGCATTATCAAATGTCTTTGATAATGCAAATGCATATCAAATGATAATGCCTTAGAAGGGCGAAACATGTCATACATAAATATTATAATAAAACTCCTTGAAAACTATCATTTTTTTCATACATATTACTAAGATTTATTATATTTTATGGTATAACAATTTTCTTTCACTCCAGTGAGGTGGGTTCCCAGCTGTCCTTCCATCTTTTAGGAGGTCTTCCGCGAAGATGAGTCCTGAAAGGGTGAGATGGTATCCATTATTTGAACATGACCGTACCAGTCTCTCCTTTGCTGTTTGCTCCATCTATTAATGTCCCCGGCCTCATATATCTCTCTTATTTTAATGTCCTCTTAGTGTTTTGCTTGCTATCATCCTCAGTGTCTTCATCTCGGAAGTTCTCAGAACTTGTTTAATACTGATAGTGTCCGCCTTTTGCTTCAACGCCATATGTTTTTATCGGTTTTACGCTTGCTTTATAAATTCTCATATTATTACTCTCAATGGCCATGTCTTTGTTTTTCCGTATTGTGTTTCACCATCTTAATGACCCATTCATTACTTTGTTTATATCGCTTTCATTCGAGATGAACCATCTCTAGCAGAAGTCGGGTTGAGTTGAGTCTAGTCGCGTCCGCCTGTGGTCAGAGACCACCTTCCCTCCGGCTAGCGGCTGCGGCTCCTGTCACCGCGAGTGTCCCACGGAGTGCCTCACACTGGCCTTGATTTTTTGTGCATTTCTGCGTTTTGCGTTTGTTTGTGACTGTTTGGTTCTCGGAGACCGATCGGAAATGTTTTCTTATTTATTAAACAAGTTTCCTTTGATTTAGTAACAATTTATGCCTCCTCAAGGTTGCCGGTTCATTTTTGCGTCAAATTGTTTGTTTTTTGTTGCCGTTGAATTTTTCGTCTACCTAATATCGATAAATTAATCTGGGATTCAAAGCAGTTATTTGAATTTTGTATTCACGGGGAATGGCGATTCGTGATACTTTTAACACACACAAGTAAGTATGTATTATTTGCGTTAGTGTTAAGTAAATAAGTTAAGTAAATCAAAGTAAATAAGCCTAAATTGTCTTTTAGGCTAATTAACTAATAATAATGAATATTTATTATAAATTTTACAATTTTAGACGTTCAACTAATTAACTGAATATAAAACCAATATAGGTAATTTAGAAAATTTGTTTATAGTTTCTTGAACAATGATATAAAACTATATATTATATAATACGTATAAAAATGTCAGTTTTATTATTTTTATGGAAATGACATGTTTCGCTTGCTAATGCATTGTCAAATATAGCGAGAATTATACGTATACGTGTTTATATACCAGAGTCAATGGAACAGAGTATGTTTATTAACGTAGTTGATGTGGCCTTTTACAATGTTAACAATAATTAAGAGTTAAAAATCTGGTATATTGGAAATTGTTACCTGGAACTTTTTGGAAGTTTTTTTTGCATTCGTATTAACTATTCTGTTATCAACTGTCATCAACTATCAAGGTTCGGAAAATTTCACATCTGGGTCATATACTACGCGGGGAAAAGTACCACCTTTTCCAACTGATATTGGAGGGGAAAGTTGGGGGACGCCGAGGGCCCGGTAGGAGACAAATGTCCCGACTGCGAAACGTGAGGGAGTGGACCGGCATCCGAAGTGTGGAGGAGCTGTTCCGAGCGGCGCAGGACAGGGACAGGTTGGGGGGACCCGACAGGGCACTTGAAGAAGAAGAAGAAATATTTATGGTGTATATATACTACTATAACTACACTGATAAAGGGCAAGTGTTCCGAAACATGTTTGTTTTAATGTTTTATCTTATTTGAAATAAAGTGTTGTGTTACAAAGTCAATAGAATATTGTTCAAATGTAATAATCACAAAGTCCTTTCGTTTCGCTGAGGTGATCGCCAACGTTGGGGGGACCCGACAGGGCACTTGAAGAAGAAGAAGATTAATTATTCAGAAAACTCATAAGAACACCTTTAGAAACTTGGCTCTCAGCGATTTTTAAGAATCGTTTACCATGTAACAATTTTTTTACTTTTTTTAGATAGCAGATTTCGTATTGGTAAAAAAAGCTATCACCGCGACTCTGAATGATCCATTAAATCGAGCCTGCGCGCACCGCGAGTTTTGTTTATCTTCGTTGTTTAGATGCATTGTATGTTGCACATGGAATAAAATACTTGCATAACAAAGACATAAAATATTTATAAAACAACACAACACAACACAATGAAGCTGGTCAGTTATCTCTCCTCTCCGAGCCCCACATTAATTTATGTATTTCAGTTTTCTGTACGGAGACACATACTATACCATATGTACATGCGCACTCTCTTATTAACAGACTTATATGTACCATAGTACCATTATTTCTCGCTCTCGGAGTTCATTTGTTTTACGACTGACTCGGCGTGGAGCCCGCACCGCGCGCTAATTGTCATGCGCGACGGCGTTCCGTCCTATTTGGACATCTTCCGAACGGATAATGCCAGTTTACCATTTACCATACGAGTCTCTTGCTATTTCTCATCATATTGAGGACGAGGCGAGGAGAATGCTCTCAGGGCTGGCACACTCGCCACCCGCTGACGATCTAACGCTCAATTACAGCCGATTTCTATGTGCCGAATCCCTGTTGTAACCACAACATTTTGTCTTTGGTCTGGTGTAGATTTCACGTGACAATGAAATGGCAATATATTGCCTACCTATCACAAGTCATGATAATCAATATATTAGCTTTACCCTTTACATCGGTTTGGTTCGCGCTGTCATGATGTTAATAGCTGTTCAACAAAGTAATAATATTTCTTCTATATTTGAATTCACTTTGTCTTGTGGATTAATATGTGAATAAATATAACTGCACTTAGTATTATAACACTTAACACAGACATGTTCGGTTATATAATATTATAACCTTTTTTAATGTACAACATTTTAAGCTTATAAAATGTTGTACACTGAGAGAGGTTATGTTATTACCGAAACATGTCTGTGATAAGTGAAATAGAGTGTTGTAATACTAAGTGCAGATATACTTATTCAAATAGAAATAACAATACTAGCTACTTACTTAAACAGCCATTGTCGTCCACTGCTGGACATAGGCCTCCCCATACTTCTCCACGTTTTAGTGTTTTGTTCTTTTCGCATTCAATCACCAGAAAATTTTCGAATATCATCCGACCATCGTGTGTGGGGTTTTCCCTCTGTTTCTTCTATCCTCGCGGGGTCTCCACTCCACCATCCTTCTGGTCCATCTATCTATATCTTTTCTTGTAAATTCAGGGGTACCACAAGGTTCAAACCTAGGGCCACTCCTCTTCACCGTCTTCATAATTGATATTTCGAAGGTGATAAACCCCTCGCGATTTCTTTTATTTGTCGATGATCTGTAATTATTCATAGAAATTAACAATCCTGACGACTGTCTTCGCCTCCAGTCGGACATTGATAATATTGTTAACTGGAGTCACAGTAATAAAATGCACGTCTCTATGCTATCGTTTACGAGCATTAACACTGTGTATCATAGATACACAATTAACACACGTATCTACGATGAAGGATCTCGGGATCATCTATGAGAGTAGGCTGACTTTTCGTACACATATCGAGAAGATTTGTGACATTGCACTGAGGATGTTGGGCTTCATCATTCGGACCGGAAGAGTTTTCAGAAATCCCAATGTGCTCAGAGTCTTATACAACGCGTTGGTTCGGAGCAGACTCGAAAGTGATTCTGTGATATGGAGTCCTCACGAGGCGAGATATTCCGTTATGCTGGAGAGAGTTCAGAAAAAACTTCTGATGTATCTCAACATGAGGAAGTATGGTAATTATCCGTGGCTCTAACCCACGGCATTTCTTTTAGGAATGCTCGGAACCAATTCTTTACAGCTTCGAAGAGATGGGCATCTCATAACCCATTTGTTTAAATTAATCGGGAAATATTTCGAGAACTCGGCCGTGCTAGAGGGTATTGGTCTTTTTGTCCCTGATAGATTTCTCCGACAGCGACAGCACAGATTGTTTTACCTACCGGCCACCAGAACCAATCTGCCTCTGGTGACACTCTGGTGGGAAGAGCAATTAGTCTTCTAAACGCGGTCTCCTCGGAGATCGACGTCTTTCATATTAGTGAAGGTACGTTCAGGGGACAAATACTCTTGACTTTAGGAAGTATCTTGTCTTCCTAATGTCGAACCATATCAAATGCGTTCCTGGTATTATGTTGTATTTTTATAATATTTTACCTGTACTCAATAGATGCCTTAAACATTTTGCGGTTTGTAATGTCTAAACTGATTTGATTTGATATGATATAGGTATGTCCCGAAATAATAAAAATAATGTATTTTATAATAATGTATTCGTCGTTTTATAAAAGCCCTCGAGGCGAGTAAATAAATGGAAATTTAGTTTTGTTAGGCGCTAGAAAAACGTAACTCTGTAAATCGCCATGCACAGTGAAGATACACAGCTTTATTTGATGCAAATTTCTAATATTCACAAGCTAATAAGAGATTCCACATTTACTTTCTGTCACAAAGATTGTCAGACTAGAAAATGAGTAATAATGCGTATAGATCTATTTAATTTTGAAGTATCTCCATGAACAGCGCGCTGCCCTTTTGTCTGTCGATAGGCAAGGCCGCCCTGCCACCCAGCGGCAGGTACGAGTACCTACAAGTCGTGGAATGGCAATATTATGGAAATCCTGCGCGAGCTAACGCACGTGTGTTTGTTTTGACTATTTTCAGCTAGTTTTTAACATTGACATTGCTATGAGACAACCGTTGATATAAGAGCTACCAAGAGCGCGAAACGTAGCCAGAATACTAAATATATAGCGGGGATAACGACCAGTTTCGATATTACCTACTTAATAAATGAGCAAGTAGTTGAGTTCGTGTGTTTAGGTAGTATGTTTACAAGAGATGGGCGAGTGGAGAGGGATATTGAAAGAAGAGTTGGGGCAGGCAACAAAGTGAATGGTGCACTTAAAGTTGTCATCGCAAACAAAAACCTATCCAAAAAAGCTAGAATGGCAGTGCACAATGGTGTTCTTCTACCGACCCTTATGTATGTAAGCGAAGCATGGAACTGGCAAAAGAAGGATGAAAGTAGAATAAATGCAGTAGAAATGAGATCTCTTAGACGAATGTGTGGATGCTCTGTGTATGATAGAGTGTCGAATGAAAATATAAGAAGTGAATGCGGTGCGAATGATGGTGTTATGAACAAAATAATGAAAGGATCATTAAGATGGTTTGGACATATGGAAAGAATGAATGAAGAAAGAATAGTAAAAAAATTATATGTTAACGATTTTAATGGAACCAGAAATAGAGGAAGACCGAGGAAAACGTGGCACTATCAAATAAATCAAATATTGAATGTCGGCCATGTGAGGAGTCAGAGAAATCGACGCGCGTGCATGATACGATGTATGAATGTTGAGGAAGCGAGAGAAATATGTCAGGAAAGAAAAGTGTGGCAGTCCATTCTTTATGCCTACCCCTTCGGGGAGACGGCGTGATGGTTAGTTAGTTAATTAGTTTATAATAGAGTTTTTTTCTAAACATTCACGGGATTAAAAACAATTAATGGGATTCAAAACTAATAAAGACCAAAAGTATTCGTATCAGGAGGGTGCTATATTTGCAGAAGGATGTACGCAATAAAGGCCACATACACGTATGAGGCTCTTTCACTAAACCAGTTGATTAAATTTTACTACATCGTCTGGAGGCGTGTGCTGCTTCCTGCGAGTCATTATAAATAATTAAATTAACTTGCGAATTGAAATCTTTTGTACTGGAATGTGTACACAATATAATGATGTCTCGGTTGGTTTAGCGATTTGTGATTTTCAGATTGTCTAATAAAACACGTGACGTCATGAAATCTGTCGATACTGGCAGATCGGCGAGGGGAACCTTCCTTTGGTACCCTAACACACCTTTACTCCATTATACACTCTGTTTTCCACTGTGAAATATTCATTATTTTTAAATTATATGAAAATAGCGAAAGATAAAGATTAAACAATTAGCTGTTTTTACGAGACGTCACCAACCCTCTACATCCGATACACATAATTTTGAAACAGATTTTGTTCCTAACTGCTTAATATGCAATGGGGAGAGCAATTAGTCTGCTGAACGCGGTCTTCTCGGAAATCGACGTCTTTCATGTTAGTGAAAGTACGTTCAGGGGACAAATACTCTTGAATTTTGGAAAGTATCTTGTCTTCCTAATGTCGAACCATCACTAATACATTCCTGGTGTTATGTTGTATGTGTATAATATCTTACCTGTACTCAATAGATGTCTTAAACATTGTTTGTAATGTCTTTCGAGTAAATAAACTGATTTGATTTGATTTGAATATCATATATTGTGGTACTCTTTTATACTAGTAGTTACTGGCAGATATGATTATTATCTGTCCCGTCAAGTGTCGTATCCCGCACTCAGAGAAGAACTAACTAATTTGTGGTTTATTTGCAGGCCCCGAGTGAGAGCCGCATTCCGACGGGGACCCGCGCCCCCCTGCCCGGGGCCGTGCGCAGGGTGCTGCCCTCCCGCCTGCTGCCTTCGCGGCTGCGCCTCCCGGGACTCAAGTCCAAGACGGACGATCCGAACAAGACCAAGTCCCACCCCCCCAAGACCAGGACGCCAGACGAGACCAAGCGCGAATTCAACAAACTGGCGGCAGACTTTGAAGAAGAAAAGAAGGATTCCACCTTCTCAATGTGTAACAAAATGGCGGACAGCGCTGAAAGGACTTTCGAAATCATTAAAGACGCTAAGGATGCTACTTTTGACCTTGAAAAGGATAATGAAAATACGTTTTGCGTGGACAAGGAGAATGGAAACGAAAAAGATGTAAAGTTGAAAGAGAAAGATAATTCGGATAAAGCAGCTCTGTCC
This sequence comes from Lepidostoma basale, assembly GCA_022606425.2. Lineage (NCBI taxonomy): Eukaryota > Metazoa > Arthropoda > Insecta > Trichoptera > Lepidostomatidae > Lepidostoma > Lepidostoma basale. The sequence goes on from JAHDVF020001160.1 coordinate 1,560,974, forward strand.
AGCGTGCCCCTGCGGCTCGGGGAGCGCGTCACGGCCGTGGTCTCGGACGGCTGGACCGCCGCGGGGAGCGCCGTGGCCGGCACCCTCAAGTACGTGGGCCACGTTCAGGATGACGGCGGCATCTGGTGCGGCCTGGAGGCAGACCTGCCCTGCGTGGACTATCACAACGGGTCCGTCAACGGCGTCAAGTATTTCAGCTGTAAACTCGGTCACGGACTTCTAGTACCGCTCGCTCAAATTAAGATTCAAAATCAACACGCGGAAATAAATTCTACGGATATACATAATAAGCCCCCTAATGCTCCGTTTAACTCTACTTTCTCTACCAACGACCAACTCAGATCAAACGCAGTTAATATAACTCACCACTTGGTGGAAAATATACCTAAAGACAATCACAACGATTCCGGTCCCTACAGCCTCTTAGTGGGCTTAGATTCCGCTAGAGCTACGGGAGATGCAAAATTCAAGAACGAAGCAAATACTAAAATTGTAGCAGAAAATCGACTATTGCTGCAGCCAAGTTTCGGTACTCCGAAGGAAGGAGACAAAGAAGCCGCGGCCGGCGGCGGCAGCAGATACCTGAACCCGCGCATCAACGTCAACCTGATCGGCGACGAGAGCCACCGTCTGTCGGACGTCGGCGTGCGCTTGCTTGATGCCGAGAGTATGATCGATTTGCGCTCCATTAACTTCGATACGTCAGATTCCGATTTCCCCCAAGATTCGCGACTCTCCGATGTCAATGTGCCCTTAATAGGCAAGGAGAGTATGCTAGAATATCAGTCCATTGATTTTGGTTCCCTGCCGTTATCGGAAACAAATCGCAGGTCGATAGTTTTAAGTAAACCCAATATTTGTGATATTAGTGCATCAACTTTTGCCTCTCCATATTTAGAAAGGTGCTTGGGAGCATCTACTCCTTACGCGGAATCGAAACCAGAAAACATAAGCAAGGACTCCAAGGACAAGCGCAGGGATGGGTCTGTTTTGAGTTCTGCTGATGTTACTTTGGAACCGAAACAATTCATCCTCGGTCCACTGACTCGAAAACAAAATTCTGTAGAACCCCAATTTTTAGATAAACAATATTCAGAAGACAAAGTAAAGTGTTCTGACGTAAGTAAACATGTTGATGCTTTTATGAAACTGCCTGTGACAACATCGCAAGAGCTCCCAAGTCCAACGGTTTCGGAGAAATCCATTCCTCAGATCAGTAAACAAAATTCATTCGATGAGAGTTTAGGCATCTTGACTCCCGATCTGCTGGACTCCATATCTTTCTTAGACAATGTAAGGTCACCGTCGACTGATGATATTAACGAACTATTAGATAGCACGAAAACCACTGAGAAAACCGTTTCGAGTGATACTCAAACACCTTCAACGGAGAATGTGAAGTCTCTGACTCCAGATGCTTTGAAGATCATTCTCTCTGCTCACAACGAAGAGGAAATTACCGAGGGCCACGGTGAAGCCAAAGACGGGCCTTCTGAAAATATAGAACGTCCGATGACAGAAATGTTTTTGGGAAAAACTCTCATTAATGCATCGAAAGAAAATGTGTGCGTTGTGAATCCTCTCATTATGGATTTTACAGACCACGAACCTAATATGTATCAGGAGGATGAAGATTACGAAATGTTCATTCAAAAGCCATTCAAGCAAAGCACTGCAGAGTCACTAGTAAACATGGAAGCTTGCTCCAAAGCTGTCGCGCAAAGTATAGACGATGAATTGTTGCCATCCGTTCATAGCAGCATTCTGGATCCCCTGAGCTCTGTCGTGGACACTACCGTGAACTTAGACCTCCCTCTTGACAGCAGGAGGTATGACGGGATACATCAACCGGCAGCAACTCGGATGGACCAAACTCCTTCCCCGGAAGAACTCCCCCTGGATCCAATCGACATTCAGACAGACCTTTCTCATATTTCTGCGAATCAGTTTTGTAATTCTATCATCCAGGAACAATCCCAAGCTGATTCAGAAACTAAAACAGACACAACTAAATCCGTTACATCCAAAGTGTCCAACAGTTTTATTACTAGTATCACTAGCATCACGAGCTTAGATGGGTATCAGGGAGACGGAGAGATGTCTCGACCCGTAAGCAGGGGGGCGGACCAATCCCCGACCATTGGGCACAGAGGCGTGCACAATCTCCAAAATCATTGGCAGAACATTCCGATTAATAGGAGGCCGGATCCCATGACCGATTCCGATTTCTTTACCGAGAGTGACGCTGACGGCCACGACGAGCAGGTCCACAGGGGGGACAGGAGGGCGCAAGTCATAGACGGCGCTCTGTATGGCGGAGGGAAGGCTTCTAGCCCTCCCGTGATGGTGAATGGGAACGGTAATTCCAACAACGAAGACTCTTGTATGGAATCCAGTGGCGTCTTCACCGACATGGAAACACACAGGTGCTCGCCTCTCTTGCTAAACGTCATCGACGATCTGTCTCCCGAAGGGTCCACCCCGTCTACCCGTTCTGAGCTGAGTCAGAAGAACAACTCTGGTTTATTCTACGACGGGTTTAACGGGTCGTTCAACGAGACGGTAGTCGCTGTCAGTCTGCTCTCTCCGAGCCAGGCGGCCACTCCGCTTAAAGAGAAGGCTTCCATGCAATCCAAGCAGTCCAACTCGAAACCCGAGAGATGCGCGAAACGAGACGAATCTTCGACGTCGAGCGCTCCGATTGATAAGATGAACAAAGATGAAAAGAACATGGCCCTTAAAAAGTACAAAATGCCGCGAAGGGATGTGGCCAGCAAGGTTAAGACGATGTTGAAGAAACCGAACGACGAGGATTCTCAAGAGAAGCGGCCGAGTCCCAAGACGGCCAAGCAGGGGCGGTGGGATGCTGTGATGAACAAGATATCAGCTGGGAAGTCGGAAGCCAAGCCCAAGTCTTACCTCAAGGACGTGAAATCAAAAGTGACTTCGCGTGCGGACCTCGCGAGGAAGAGTATGGAGGAGGCTTCCAATGGCTCGGGCACCACCAGCCCCAAAGTTAGGACTCCGCCCTCAAAGTTAAAAAGGTAGGATTTCTTAAAATACTTTTATCGCCCATACAAGATATTTCTATAATACGTATATAATCAGAATCTTATCACGCGGCGTATTCCAATTTAGGATATTTCATGTATTTGAGTTCGCAGAGTAGTAACTGTACTGTAGTCTACTGGCTGCCAGACGTCATTATATTCCGGGGTTCTCATTGCTGCGTGAACGTACTTTCTAGAAATGTAATGTAATCTCTCACGTTTTTCGTGTATCGTGACACCGATGCCGCTCCATCATTAAACCATACTCAATATGGACACTCTAGCGCTGGCCTGGCACGAACGGAACAGCCAGCTGAGCAGGAAACACAATGGAACAAGCGCGGTAGAAATTACTCGGCCTTTGTGAAACACCGCTAATAAACATCGAATTTCGGATTGTCTCTTTGAAGTCATCAGTCATGTTAGAGTTAGCACCTTCACCTTCACGTACAGGACCTCGAGAATGCTCCGTCTGCATATCCTTAGGGTACCTGCCATAAGTGCAGCTCGCAGTGAACGATGCAGCCTGAACCTTGGGTTAGATTGTGTCCAAACCATTAATTTGTTTCGTTGGGCAATGCACTCCTCGCGCTTTTTATATGCTGTACACCAGAGATTAGAAGTTTTTCTCATCAACTGTGCTAATGCCATAAAAGCCTCAATTATTCGAAAGAAAATTGTCTAAAAGAACGAATTATGTAGGTATTCTTCTTATAAGTTTCAATCCTAGGGATTGGTTTGCAGCTAAGTCTAATATCTTTGCTGGTTCTTTAGATGTCACTTGGTCCTTTAATGTAGTAGTTTCCCATTTTTTGTTTACAACAGGTAATTTGAACCTTATAACTGTAAACGGTTTTTTAGCTATTAACTCTCATGACATGTGATAGGTAGCTTGTGTATCGCCATTTTTAGTGTCACTTGAACTCTACCAGACCAAAGCAAATTTTTGCCCACACTGTAATTGCCGGGAATTGAACCCGGGACCTTCGGTGTTGCTGCATTAATAGCTGTTGTCACTCTGCCACGAAGGTCAAATTATGTAATATGAAATAGACAATTTCTAAAGTGAAATGTTTCGTGTGCCCGTCCACAGCCGGCGAGTGCGGAGCCGCCTCCCGGAGCCAGTCCCCTCGGGGGCGAGCGCCCGCAGCAGCCCCCACAGCTCCCAGAGCGACGTCAGCCTGGCGTCAGGTGCTCCGCCCCCCAAGCACGCGCCGCCCAAGCATCCTCCGAACCGTGAGTACCCCTTGCCTCATATCAACGACGATTCAATGTTATTTGCTAAGTTCCAACCACGCCGGACTGCTGTGGAGTAGTGGGTACGCTGCGTCACTACGTCATAATACCAGTAAAACTGGAGATGGCTACTCCTTGGTAAAGGACAACCGATGTCCCGTTACTAAATCGCAATAACTTTGTTCACCATGCAGCCGGTTATTTGTCATTCTTTGAAATTGTTTCTAAGTTCTTAATATTTTTCTCAACACTTTTATATAATATAGACATACTCGTATGCTATTAAAAAGCTAAAATATTTAATTATTTCAGTTTACTTAAACGATAATTGTACTTGGATCTTCTGGCTTACAGAGGTTCAGCTCGTCTACAATGATTTGATAGTCGTTTTATGTGGGGGCTAGATAATGTGCTCCTCCGAAAGAGGGAAGAATTTATTGTTTACACTAATGTTAATCTCGGTCAGGGAATGGAAGACCAGTTAGGGTTAGGGTTGGCGTTGTAGAGTATGATGGGATCAGTCTTTAATGTTATTAATTCACATTGAAACTTCTTCAACGGTTTGATTCTCATGACGGGCGAACGTAAAACTATCTTCTAAAGGGACATATTATGAGACTGATAACGCCCCAGTAGAATATTTTAAAAATAGCATCTACAATCTTATATTACAGTAGAATAAGTTAACGAAACATATTTTGAATCGGGAAGAATTATTTTGGTTTGCGGCGTGCGCCGAGTTATCGACAACATACGTGCTATGCGCCTTGCCTAGCGACAGGCGCGACATCCGAATATAACGAGTAAGATGACGGTTAGAATAGAATATTGTCATTTATAACAGTAAAAAAGTATGAACAATTTTATTTTGATCCATTGAGCACAAATAAAAATTGATACCTATATATTTTTATTAATCGTTGTAAATATTTAGTTTACGTAAATCTTTACTGGTTTTTAAGATAATCGAATGATTATACTGAGATCTCTTGAAGGAGGTTCATTTTAAATAATAATTAAATAATGTTTTTTAATCGCTTCAACTATTGTCTTTATTTCGACAGTGACTGGTTACGCTAGACTGGACTGGACCAGTGTGTCGATGCCAGCGGGCCTGGCGAAACCAGTCACTGTCGAAACTAAGATAAAGCGGTTAAAAAACATTGTTTTTAATTATTATTTACCTGGTTTATTATTTTGTTATATGTTTTACGCTGGAACAATATTTTTGTTTCATTATTTATAACAAAAAAAATATTTTTGTTTTTGTTTAAATTAACACTCGAAAAGTTACCCACCAGTCTATACTAGAGCCGCTCAGAAGTGAGTCTTGGGGCCATAAATCATTTCCCTATGTCTATCTCGCTTGCACTTACGGGCCTTATGGAGCGGTTTAGGGATGGGCGTAACAATAAAATAAATATATCGATAAGTAACGTTTACTATCGTATCTTGTTCATAAACTTTAACGAGTTAACAAAGTTTTGATATTAAACTTTATTTATGGGTTTTACGTGCGTTTAAATTAGTATGAAATTAGTGACTACCAGATACTAAATTAAATACCAATAAAAACAGAAAAATTGTTTAATTTTAAAATTTGTATACCGTATGTCTATAAACCCAGAAAGAAAGTTAAGTATAAAAAACAAAGTAGATCATATTGTGGCCCTTAAAAGAGCCGTTTATATTACAAAAAAATGTATCAATCCTCATCGGAGTCTTCTTCATCAGTGTCTTCTGCCAAATTTATTATAAGCGGCGCCTGATCTCTAATAAGAGCTTTCTGTAGGTCACTGTTTTGAAGTTCCTCGGCATGTCTCACACATTTGGCCCAGTTTTCTTTTGTGACATTATCGATGGCTCGGTGGAGGTGATTTTCAACATCTGCTATCTTGAATGTATTATTATTATTTGCAACTTCTCCCTTTACTTGTGCCCAAATTAATTCTATTGGGTTATATTGACAGTGATATGGAGGCAGCCGTATTACTTCGTGGCCTCGTTCATTTGCCAGACTGTCTAAAGCGTAGACCTTCTGCGGGTTACTGGCTTTTACTTTTTTTATTAACTCTTCTATAATTTCTCTGCTGGAATATTGAATGTTTTTTTTTGATAACCATTCTTGAATCTCGGCTTTCCTTGTGTTTCTTGTGGGTATTTTTTCCAACTGCATCGAATGATAGCTTGCGTTATCGACGATTATAACTGAGGGCTCTTCAAGTATATTTAGGAATGCGGAAAACCATGCCATATATGTATCGCCATCCATTTCTGTGTGATAATCAGCATCCTTCGATTTTACCGCTTTAAATATTAGCTTCGCTTCTGGAACAAAGCCAGTCCTTGCGGAACCAGCATGGCAAACTATCAATCTTTGACCTTTTCCTACAGGCTGATTCTTGAAACCTCCTTCATCGTTGCTTCCAAGCCACATACGCTTTCTTGAATGGTTTTGATTAATCCATGTTTCATCCAGATAGAAACGCGGCCGCTGATCGTTAGTTCTTCTAAGTAAATCCAATTTCCTTAAAAAGTCCATTCTGGCACAAACAATATCTGTTCTTTCCATTAAATATTTACGTCCTTCGGCATTTTTCTTATACTTGAACCCAATCTCCTTCATGAGTGTTCTCATCGAAGTTTTTCCGCATTTAAAATCAGGTAATTGCTCTCGGTATTTTTCTAATATTTTCGCCACGGACGGATACTCTCCACTATCATAAAATGAACCTACAGTCCGCTTCAATACACTTTTATCAAAATCGTCAATATTGGTGACAGTTTCTTGTTTCTTAAAATTTGCTCTTGGTGTACAGGGGCTGCTTGATTGCAATAATTCAGTCTTTATTCGGTCCACTGTCACTCTACTCACACCACAAATAAACGCGGCCATTTCACGTGGTTTGTTGAAATTAAGAGAAGCTATTTTATTCGGATCACTTTTCAATTCATTGACAAACAAGAATACGTTGTGAATCACTGTTCGAGTTTGAGGGCTAATATCGCCATGTAATTTCTTCAAATCAATGTTGGAAAATAAAGTATCCATAGTGCGTAACGAGTGGTGACACACGAATGAATTCATTTAATTGCAGTAAACACATTTATAACAAAAAAACACTGCATTCGGTAAAAACCAATCATTGGTGACTCATCGTACATATCATAACGTACATATCATTACAAAATCATTATAGTGACTCATCGACACCACGAGAGCAGGTAGCCGTATACCGATAACAGTCCTGGGGCTTCCCATCCCTATTTCTATTGACATTTATGGCCGCACGACTCCGTTTGAAACGGCTGTAGTATAGTCAATAAAGCTTTTTTTTTACTTATTTGTTCATTTGGTAGTGTTTATATTTATATAAACAATAAATAATTAGTTCTAAATTAATGAAGCATTTGATGGAATCAAAGTACCATAAGAAACCTTTCATAAAAAGTGACGTTCTGAACATATATTATTTTTTATAAAAAACCAAAATCACATTCAGATTACATACAAATCTCCTACTCTAGAGTAATAAATCTTCTGAAGTGTTCTTGAAATGAATTTAATATTTATTTTGACGAATGCAACGAAATCTTCAAGATATCTTGGTCTAGTGATACTATGAGTAGAAGATAGTGCACTTATTAAATATTAGTATATGATAACAGTAGAATTTCAATATCTGGTTCCGTCGTGCTGGTCGCCCGTCGAAATATGATTATCGCGTGCTAGCTAGAGGTTCAGGCGTACATGTTAGTGATGATGTCAAACCCGGAGGACGGCATGACGACGTGGTGCAAGCTGAGGCCTCACTCCAGGGTCTGCATGAAGATGATGTGATGTTTCCCTCGAGAGTTTTGATAGGGTAGTTTTGGTACACGAAACAATTTTCCACGGCTTCCGCAAAAATCCTGATTCTGTAGTTTTGATTACAAGAATTAAGGTGATATCGAATGAATGGGAAAATGACAGATTTTAAACGTAATTGGAACACCTCCGTACCGCACCGTTTTTTTCTGTTATAAGCATTATCATCGTCGACTTTCCCTCGTGTCCGAGGAAGACTGTTCTTCACGGTTGTAGGTCCGCATGTGACTGAAGAAACTAATGCTGGACCCACACATCCCGGGGCAACAGGGGGAGGAGAAGGCGGTGGTACTGGAGCCGTCACCGTCTCTCGGTGATCTCTTCTTTCTCCTCCTCCTCATCTCTGTCCTTCAAAGTCCTGCGTGCCTTTATTAGCATTGTAGATTATAAAACAAGCATTGTTTCATTGGAATCTCGCGTCTTGTACTTAACATTTAGGCAGAGATAAGCAAATTTGAACAGCTCTCGAATTGATTCATATATTCCATTCTCCAATAATTATAATAATGTAGAATACCCGTACAATGAAATGATCCCTATCTAGGAACAATCTCGGCTAAATTTATGATGTGAACACGAATCAAGACAATTCAATATTTTGTTGTGTAGATGGAATGACATGTTTAGCCCTTAGAAGTAATTCCATCTAAAATATAATAAAACGTTTTCATTCATATTAGTTATTTAATATTGAGTATTACATCATTGATCAAGGAACAATAAATTATCGTATTATTTTATTTGCTGAAATTATTACCAATCACCCAATCTTCACTTAGTTCGTTATCAGCATGGCAACGGAAGATAAAAAAGAATAGTAATATTTTTGATTTCCTTTATTCGACTTAGGACAATATTCTATTAACAATAATATACAACAATGTGTTAGATAGCCTAGCTTGAGGCGGTCCCAAAGATTAGGACAATATAGACCCCCGCGTAGACGGTCTGGAAGAGCAACAGCACGGAGTCGAACCCGATGCCCCCCTCTAGGATCTCCAGCTGCCCCTGGCCACTCCCCACCCCATAGCCCAGAATGTAGGTTATGTTAGCCCCGCCCGCGCTGTAGGGGATGTATTGAGAGGAAGTCTCGTTCTCCGTTGGGGAGCTGAGGACTGCGATCCTGCAACAGTGGTTACCATCACTAGCGAGGTCCGTGCCACGTCCTCACCTCTGCTGGATGAGCCGATGATGCGTGCACGACACTATGATACGAGTAGAGTGTATTTCTGACTGGTGCTAAGACATAGCTGAAGTAATGCGGTTGGGCTAATTTAGTACTCACGACGCGTAAAGAACATCATCTGGTCCCAGAGTGCCGGCGGTGAAGTTTTCTCCGAGCTTGCCTCCCGCGAGGATGAAGTCCTCGGCCCCACCATCCACGCGACTCGTAATAGTCCGTGACCTGGCCACGTGTGCTGACAGACATGCCAACAGGAGAAGCACTACCCTCGCAGGAAACGACATTGTGACTAGCATAGGACTAGCAATGAGGTGCAATGAATCTGTTTTGTTTTTGTTTCAAATAGATATCTTGTTATATCTGAACATATCTCTGCAGATAAAAACTAAAATCATCAAAGCATTCGTATATCTATTATATAATTTGCCCGAGATGTAAAATTGGATTTTTCGTGAAATGGATAATCAAAAATTCTTTTACTATAGTTTCGTGATATTTGAAGGATTTTAAAAGTTTAAATATGTTGAACTTTGATTCCCATTTCAACGTTTTATCATCCAAAACCAGCATAGAGTTGCAGGGTTGGTTGGCAATGTTTCATATTTATTTTTAATATAAAAAATACACTACCATTTTACCTTTTTGTATTGAAATTCAGGACCACGTATATATTTCATCTTCTACATTTTGTTTTCTGTATATTAAAACTTGCAAAGTTGATGGAACAGAGTTCAAGCTTCTCACATGCCATGCTTCTTCTTTAAGATGACTGCGTAGAACCACTTCCCGAGGACACCCACCTCCAGATCTTTGTTTTATCGCTTACTCGATATTTCAATACGATTGTTAGCTTTCCTTATTGGTCACCTTTGAGGCAGCTTTCCCCAGGTGTTGGGACGCTATGGGTATCCTAGCTTTCGCATTTTTCCTTCACTGCGCTGAGTATCTATCTTGTATAATACGCAATCTCGTTACATTGCGCCTCGCAGTGGTAGCTTAATATTGTAGATAGTTGTAATAGAAGATCCCAGAGGAAGTTATGCCATTGGGCTTTTGTTGTATTCAACTATTTGGAAATCACTAATGGATATACTGGTTGCAATTAAATGAGTTAAAGGGTGGTCCATCACTAAGAGATTTTTTACAGGAATTATATTTTAAATAAGCTTGATGGATGTATTTGAAAATTAATATATAACATAAATAGCTTTTAAAATTTGAAATACCCCGAAGCTGTCTTATTTTATAATTAATGCGAATGAAAATGTCTATTTTCTAGAAGTTTTATTATAATTTGAATTATCATATGATATATACTGACATTTGATAATGCCTTAGAAAGGCGAAACATGCCATTCTCAGAAATTATAATAAAACTATTAGAAAACAGACGTTTTTATTCGTATTGATGATTTAATGTGGAGTTTGACATCATTTTCCGAGAAACAATAAATAATATGCCTTATTTTATGCCATAGATTAGAGGTAAGAAAATCCTTGTGGAAATTTCGATCCGTCTCCAGGCGTAGCTGATTCTTAGAATCGGTTATTTTATCTACCGAACTATGTTGACTATTTTTCTTTAATTGTTATGCTGCATTTAAAAAACAAAATGAAGAGACTTAATGATACAGATGCAATGGAATACATTTATTTAGAAAGTGATTGATTTGAAAACATCCGTGGAGTTGGGAGGTGGCGTGCCGTATATCAAGGCGGTGATGTAGATGCCCATGGAGGGGGCGCTCTGGTACTGCAGGTCCACGTAGTCGTAGCCGGGTCCCCCGCCCAAGATCAGCAGCGAGCCGCCCTGCGCCCCTCCTACCTCGTAGCCCAGGATGTACGTGATGCTTCCATCGTTCGTATTGAAAGTAACGTTCTGGTATATTGTTTCGTTTTCTATGGGGCCCATGATGACTGAAATGCTGAAATAGTTTTTACTATCTTTATTTCTATTAATCTGGGGCTTTTGATATGGTTGTTCGTCATAGCGAGATCAGTTTATGAACGCAGTTGGTGTGAACTACTTTTCAAATTATCCTTATAATTTAATTATTAATTGATGGGATTAGATACGGCCACATATGTACTATACATGTTTTCGGTAACACCCGCAAGCCACGCCGTTTTGAGTTGTTTTTGTATTTATTAAAAACAAATTTATTTATTGTGGAATAGCAAAATATTTATCATTCTTTTTTAAATTACATATTTTTAAAAATAAAATTAAAACAACCCGTTATTCATTATTATGGAATTTCGCGGAGTTATGTTTAAGTCACGCCTTAAGTTTATCAAAATAATAAAAATCGCGCGTACTTATGTAAGAAGTTATCCTTCTTTGGCGTAACAGAACACAAATAAATCACTTTTAAAGTTTGGTCACTAAACAATTTTCCATTACATAATGCCGGAAAAATGTTTTAATTATTTATCATTGATGGCTAACTTCATGTCGCACTTCCGTAACAGTGTTCGCGCGCAGCTCTCACCTTTACCCTTTACTAAACGCGCCAAAACAATATAACTTTAAAAACATTCAGCATATATTAATGTCCCCATTTTATGAGATCATTCTAAAATGTTAAAAATAAGCAAAATTGAAACGATTCGTTCGAGCGATACAGATCGTCGGTGCCGCTGTTAGACCCGATGATTCCTCGCGGGGGTAAAGGTCCATTTACACTGGACAGTCATCAGCCGATACCGACACGTCACAATAAAAATAGCCTTGAATCTCACCGAATCATCTCAAATGCTGTAACAAAATCGCCGTCGGGGGTTGCCAAAGAAAGCACCTACCTACATAAAATTGACGCCTAATAAAAATGATCAATATTTTTCAGGAGGCGTTACCTAAAATATGTAATTCTTTTTTTTCTTACCTCTTTTACTACCATTTAAGTTCGCCGTGGAAACGGCGAATATCTAGGATTTCAAATATAATATGAACGGAATCGGCATTAATCAAAAGTTACGAGACACCATCAAAACAAACGCAAACGCGTGACGTATCGGTATCGGCTGATGAGGGTCCAGTGGGTACTCACGATAAGTAGATAATGTCGTCGGGACCGAGCGTGCCTGCCGTGAAGTTGTTCTCCAGGTTCCCTTTGGCCAGGATGACGTCCCTCATGCCGCCGTCATCCCGGCTGATGACCACCTCGGACCGGGCGAGGTACACGGCCAGGCAGGCCAGCAGTAGCCCCAGGACCTTGCTCGGGAGTGACATGGCGACTGACTGGTGACTGTACAGTGGCTACTAATGATAGTTCCTTTTGTTTTTTATATTCAGAAATCGTATCTAATCGAGTGATATCTGTACCTATACGTACAGCATGTGGCCTAGATTAAAATATCGTTGTCAATTTCATTGGATCTTAGATCGTCAGTCTTTCGAATATTATTGTATTACGTATATTATATAGTATACAGGTATGTATAATAAATACATAGAGCATGTTTATTTAGTATTTTCTTTGGGGGATGTGGTGAGAGTTAAAAGCAGTGGAGGTTTCGGCGTTTATTGTGCATCACAAGTAATTACACATTCATAGTATTATGTACTCATGATGGAGCGTGGCTGGATGTCGATAGCAGCGGGTCGGAGTCCGGGCGGCGAGCAGCTGAGGATGGCGTGTGCGGTAGCGTCGGTCAGCTGGAGCGAAGACTCGTCGGAATTTACGTGGCGTAGCAGTGTAGATAGTAGCGTAGCTCGGCGGGAGATAGTCGGAGGTTCTTTGTACGTAGACTTGACAGCGTAGACTCGTGTCTGTTAGAAGTTGCAAGAAGGAATGACGTAGTAGCGTGGAGCTCCACAAGCATGGAGTCCTCTATTATTTGTATTTAATTGTCATGCGAATTTTCTGCGTTTATAAAATATTTTCCATAATGAAGACGTCACAAACGATATCCATTTTTATGGTTCACTTCCCGAGGACACCCACCTCCAGATCATTGTTTTATCGCCTACTCGATATTTCAATACGATAGTTAGCTTTCCTTATTAGTCACCTTTGAGGCAGCTTTCCCCAGGTGTTGGGACGCTATAGGTATCCTAGCTTTCGCATTTTTCCTTCACTGCGCTGAGTATCTATCTTGTATAATACGCAATCTCGTTACATTGCGTCTCGCAGTGGTAGCTTAATAGTGTAGATAGTTGTAATAGAAGATCCCAGAGGAAGTTATGCCATTAGGCTTTTGTTGTATTAAACTATTTGGAAATCACTAATGGATATACTGGTTGCAATTATTGAATTAAAGGGTGGTCCATCAGTAAGAGATTTTTTTACAGGAATTATATTTTAAATCGGCTTGATGGATGTACTCGTATTTGAAAATTTATATATAACATTAATAGCTTTTAAAATTGTATATACCCATCTTATTTTATCATTAATACGAAAGAAAATGTCTGTTTTCAAGAAGTTTTATTATAATTTTAATTGTCATATGGAATGACATGTTTCGCCTGTCTAAGAGTTTGTCAAATGATATAAAATGACATTTGATAATGTCTGAGATAGGCGAAACATGGTATTCTCAGAAATTATAATAAAACTTCTATAAAACAGACGTTTTTATTCGTATTGATGATTTAATGTAGAGTTTGACATCATTTTTCGAGAAACAATAAATAATATGTCTTATTTTATGCCATATATTAGAGGTAAGAAAATCTTTGTGGAAATTTCGATCCGTCTCCAGGCGTAGCGAATTCTTAGAATCGGTTATTTTATCTACTGAACTGTTAATTTGATTGAACTATTTTGCTTTTATTGTTATTCTGCATTTTAAATAAAACGAAATGAAGAGACTTGATGATACAGATGCAAGGGAACACATTTATTTAGAAAGTGATTGATTTGATAATATCCTTGACGTTGGGAGGTGGCGTGCCGTATATCATTGCGGTTATGTTGATGCCCATGGAGAGGGCGCTTTGGTACTGCAGGTCCACGTAGTCGTAGCCGGGTCCCCCGCCCAAGATCAGCAGCGAGCCGCCCTTCGGGTCTCCCACCTCGAAGCCCAGGATGTACGTGATGTTGCCATCGTTCGTGAGGAACGAAACGTCCTGGTGCGTTGTTTCATTTTCTGTGGGGCCTATGTTGACTGTGAGGCTGAAATAGTTTTTACTATCTTTATTTCTGTTAATCCGGGGTTTTTGATTTGGTTGTTCGTCATAGCGAGGTCAGTTTATGAACGCAGTTGGTGGGAACTACTTTTCTAATTATCCTAATAATTTAATTATTCATTGATAAGATTAGATAAAGCCACATACTCGTATTTACTATACATGTTATCGGTAACACCTGCAAGCCACGCCGTTTCTGAGTTGTTTTTTAGTTATTAAAAACAAATTTATTAATGGTGGAATATCAAAAAAAAATAAAAAATTAAATTACTAATTTTTTAAAATGAAATTAAAACAACCCGTTCGAAATTCCACGTGCGAAATTCATCATCATGGAATTTCGCGGATTTAAGTTTAAGTCACGCCTTAAATTTATCAAAAAAAAAAAAAAAATCGCGCGTTTTTATGTAAGAAGTTATCCTCCTTTAGCGTAACAGAACACAAATAAATCACTTTTAACGTTCTGTCACTGAACAATTTTTCATTACATAATGCGGGAAAAATGTTCTAATTATTTATCATTGATGGCTAACTTCATGTCGCACTTCCGTAACAGTGTGCGCAGCTCTCACTTTTACCCTCTACTAAACGCGTCAAAATAAATATAACTTTAAAAACAGTCAGTATATCGCACGTTGAAAACAAAAGTGACACTATACAAAAATCTAAATTTTTCAGTACGGTCATTTAAAGTTTTTGTGAGGTCAATAACTTGACTGTGAGTAGAAATATATCTAATGTTGTTGTTTTATATATTAGTTCAGATATTATTCCATCAGAATCTAGTTGATTTTAATTAGGTTAATAAGCAGGCAAAACTTTAAATGACCGTACTGAAAAATTGAGATTTTTGTATAGTGTCACTTTTGTTTTCAGCGTGCGATATATTAATGTCCCCATTTTATGAAATCATTCTAAAATGTTAAAAATAAGCAAATTTAAAACGATTCGTTCGAGCGATACAGATCGTCGGTGCCGCTGTTAGACCCGATGATTCCTCGCGGGGGCAAAGGTCCATTTACACTGGACAGTACTCACATTAAGTAGGTAATGTCGTCGGGGCCGAGCGTGCCTGCCGTGAAGTTGTTCTCCAGGTTCCCCTTGGCCAGAATGACGTCCCTCATGCCGCCGTCATCCCGGCTGATGACCACCTCGGACCGGGCGAGGTACACGGCCAGGCAGACCAGCAGCAGCCCCAGGACCTTGCTCGGGAGTGACATGGCGACTGACTGGTGACTGTAGAGTGGATCTCCGATAGTTCCATTTGTTATTTTATATTCAGTGATCGTATCTTATCGAGTGATATCTGTACCTACCTACATAGTGTGGTCTATAATAGATTAAAATATCGTTGTCAATTTCATTGGACCTTAGATCGCCAGTCTTTTGGATATTATAAAGTATATCTATAGTACATAGAGCATATTTATTTATTACCGTATTATCTATCAATAAATTAAGAGTTTCAGAAAGTGAACTACGCTACTATAGTACTTGAAGAGTAGCGGTAAAACGATAAAACTTTGATTAAATTAGTGACAACAAATGATATTTCTATTTACCTATTCCGGCTCATCGGCATAGGCGAGACAGATTTCAAGACACGGCATTACGGTTGCTATGAAACTTATTTTAATTGAATTATTATATTTTTTAGCTTCTTTCAAATAACAGTTTATAATTTAAATTAGGCACATCAGAGGCTGTGAAATAAAAGAATACTTGCATTATTAAATATAGTTTCCGCATAATATGAGATATTCCAACCGGCCACCAGAACCAATCTGCCTCTGGTGACACCGGTGGGAAGAGCAATTAGTCTGCTGAACGCGGTCTCCTCCGAGATCGACGTCTTTTATATTAGTGAAGGTACGTTCAGGGGACAAATACTCTTGACTTTAGAAAGTATGTTGTCTTCCTAATGTCGAACCATCTCTAATGCGTTCCTGGTATTATGTTGTATTTTTATAATATTTTACCTGTACTCAATAGATGCCTTAAACATTTTCTTGTTTGTAATGTCTTTTGAGTTAATAAACTGATTTGATTTGATTATCCGCTAATTAAACCGCGCTATGTGAGGCGGAGAGTACGTATTTTTGAACGTCTGTATAAACAGTAGGTAAAGAGACCTTTCTATGATAAATGAAACAGGACGAAGCGAGATCAAGGAAGAATTATGATGTGAAAAAAATATTTTGCTCAGATTTTTATGTACTGAAATGTACTAGTAAAGAACGCCTCACTTATATTATATGCGTGCTGCATCATCCAGTCCTAAAGACTTTTCAAGTAAAGGCGTGCGGTACCACAAGCAAGGAGTCGTCTACCCATGTTAACATGAGACTATAAGGCTTGGATTTGGACTTGGATCTTCTGACTTACAGAGGTTCAGCTCTAATAGCTATTCCTCTTATGATTTGGTAGTTGTTTTATGATGGGGCTAAATGTATGGCCCGGAGTGTCCCTCCGAAAGAGGGCAAGGGAGGATTTAGGGTTTATGATAAAGTCTTACATTATCGCAAGGAATGGAAGACCAGTTAGCTGTGGTAGGATATAGCACTATTATTTGTGCGGATTTTCTGCATTTATAAAATATTGTCCATAATGAAGATGTAACAAACGATTTCCGTTTTGATGGATTTTATTGAAAATACGAGTACTTACCATACATTTATAACGGGTACTGGAGGGTTTTTGTTACCCTTCTCAAGTCGTGACATTTTGTTTCTTCGTATTTAATAAACAGTAATGTATTTGACAATTTATTTAAAAAAAACTAGTATTAACAAATTGCGCACCTTATGTCTGAGACACTCACCGTGGTAGTATTATATAATCCAAACAAGTAAAAATTGTTTTTCCACGAGCTAACTCTTTACACGCTGACGTGATGTCGTTTCAAGACGTAGTTGGCTTTGTAATCCGTGAGGTTGGTGCCGTACACCAGGATCTGGACTTGGAAGCCTCGACCGAGATCGCTCTGATAGTAGACCGAGGCGATATCCTCGCCGATTGCGGAACCACTGATCATGGCTGAAGCGTTTTGACTTTCCCCTACCTCATATACTTCGATGTAAGTGATGTTCCCGGGGTAATAGGTGTACACCACGTCCATGTCCACGACGACGTCCGGAATAGCATCGAAGGTCTCTGTTAAACTGAATGTTCAAAAAAACTTAGTCAAACTTGTGGTGAGCTATTTATTACAAGTTTCACTTTATTGAAGGTTAAGGTGTTAACATTGTGGAATTCCATTGTAATAACCTTGGAATTGAATTCAAAACGCTGTTTTTATTTCACTTAAATATTTTTATGAAATAAAAATATTAAACATAACCTATTTCGGAGGTGACCTTCATACTCGTATTCACCTCTGAAACATGTTTTATTTATTTTTAAAACAGCGTTGCTATTCAATTTCAAGAATATTACAAGTTTATATTATTTAACCCCCATTGTACGCTTGGTTCGCGTTGGGTTCATTTACAGTAAAATAAAAGGCTTTCGAACTACGGCTGACACATGTGCAGCTCGGGTAGATAGTTCCAGTTCATCATGTTACGTACGATTGAGTAGTAAAGCAAATATGAGCTGCAAATGTAGTCTGCTGTAGTTTGAAACCATTTATTTAATCTGCTAATTTAGTCAGACGCACCATCAGGATTAATAAGCACGCACGATAGTTACAACTGAATTAAATCCGCTATATTTAAATACGCACTTAAAAATTTAATTTCGGTTTTTAAAGGCGGGCCACACTGTTTGAAACAAACTCTCAACAGGGGTGAGCTTGGTTGAGAGCTGTGGAGCCCGCGGTTGCTGTAGCGTCCACACTTGGTTTAAAACAAGCTCTCCACAGTAGACACTATTTTCGTATACGTCCGCACTCCACCGATGCACGGTGTTTCAGGGTGCGATATTACGAGCTACTTTTGGTAAAAACCCAATGACATGGAAATGGCTAATTATTTGTTTAGGGAAGAATATTAGTCATCCAGTTCACACAATAAATTTGAGGTCGATTTGTTGAAATTTCAACCCCTAAATTACCTACATAATTGCATGCAACAACAAAACCGGTTCAGTCGTATTGTTTCGCCGCTAACCGATTGATTTTAATATTCAAAATTAAAAAAATACTTCTATTTCTATCTTTATACTCAAGGTCGAGCTGCAAAGAGCCTTTTACGGTCTCATATTAAAAAAAAATCTTACGAAATATGCTATTCAAATACCTACTTTATGTAAAGGCAGAGAGATAGACAGATAGATGTGTTTCTATCGTAGAAGTCAACAGACATACATTTTATAAGAATAAAATTTTCAAAATAATAATTTTACAGAATAATGAAAAGTAGATCGTAATATTAAGATTTGAAACACCGTGTGACGCCGCTACGCAACTGACCTTGACTGTTGGAATCAAACAGCCAAACATGTGGAATGCGTGTGGAATCCACAAGGGTCAAACGAATTTTGGTTTAAAACAAGTGTCTACACAGTTTAAAACCGTTGGTGGAGACCAATGTGGAGAGCTTGTTTATAACAGTGTGGCCCGCCTTTTACTCTTGACGTGTTTCGTCTGACTAGAGTATGGGCAACATCAAATTAAATTGCGGTAAAGTTAGCGCAAGCAATACCATCACAGATCTCGTTATATCGCTATCATGTTTAGTAAGACATACTTGTAGTATAGTACGTCATCAGGCCCAAGAGACCCCTCGGTGAGGATGACGAGATCCCTGGCGGCCCGCGGGCGGTCCACGGCCGGGCTTGCGGAGAAGATGGCGAGGCCCGATACTAGCAAGATGACCGTGTGCGCGCGCAACATGGTGCCAGATCCAGTCTCGTTGGTAACTGAAGCTCCGGCGTACTGAATACATGTTCTATTGTTGCCAAATTATTCACTTGCCGCGGTGTCTTATCGTCTTTCTCTTTTTGATTTCAAGATACTATTGTATTTATCTGGGTGCATTGGCGGTGGGAGATTCTATTCGAATAAAACAATAGCTACATATGGTACACTTGATACCCAAAACAACGATGTGGTTCTTCATTCAAACAAGCGCTGCCATATCTGAAAGAGAAAAATATTGGTAGCGTTAGGGCGCGTGCCACTAGTCTACCGAGACGACTACCCCAGGCAGAGAGTCTTGTATTCTAATTACGAGTATTTCTCATGCGTTCCTTATACCTTACCTGGAATCAATACGTTTGTAATGTCTTTTGAGAATATAAACTGATTTAAATTTCAATTGGAATATTCATTTTATTTGTGGGGCGACACGTCATCAACAAATCAAACAATAATTATACTTTATTGATTTTTTATGAGTGTGTCATGTTTCGCCTTGCTAGGGCATTATCAAATGTAAAATAAAATATAAGGTCTTACAAGGCGAAACATTTCACTTCCATAAAATCTAATAAAACTTTTAGAAAACAGTATTTTTCATATATCATATTAAATATTTAATAAGAATTTTTGCACAATTGTAAAAAAACACGATTTTTTTATTAGTTTTATTATATTAAGTATTCTTATATAAACCGACAAACTAACATATTATTAAATAGTCCATTGCTTTGGCCGAAACACTATGTTATTTCAACATTATTTACTATTAAAATATAAAACGCTGTTTACTGTATTTTTTCAATAATTGACATCATCAGGTGTTACAATATTTTTTCATCTGTTAATATTAATTTTGAGGATAGACATTGCACATAAAGCTTCGACACACCTGATGATGTCAACATCGGTTGACGAAACAACTGTCGCCGAAAATTAATAAATAAATAAATGACTGATTCCATAAACAGCGTTTTATCTTTGAACAGTTAATAACATATTATTATAAAATTTGTTATTAGATAGTGTACGAGATTGAAGCACTCGGGAATCACGAGTATTGTCTGCCTTCAGAAGATTTATATCTCGGAGTAATTATAATGATAAGATACATATATGATATATATCTAAAACTGTACATAGAAAAACATAAAGAAAATAATATTGTATTTCATGACAATCACAAAATAGCTAATTGTACAGAGCTTCTTATCTGTAGCCAGATGAAGACAATTCAATTTTTTTGTTCCAACAAGAAAGATCATTAATTAATGATATTATTATTATCTCATTGATTATTTGGCAGCATTGGAGACCCATTAGCCTCTAATCCTCTTATCGCGGGTTCATGTTGTGTCTAACAACTTATGGCGGCCGCATTCATCTCTACCCCCCTAAGGGTCCAGGCCTACGATGTTCAAATGACCAGGTTTTCCAATTATCCAGTTTTCATGTATCCAAGTCCAGATTGTGCTTTGTTTTTTTTAACCAGGTTTTGTAACCACATAAACAGAGAGGCAATAAAAACATTTCATGGATTGATGCATAAAACTATCAATAAAAATTTAATAAGTAAATTAAAATTATACATACTTGCATACACATACAAACAACCAATTTAGTTATTGTGGCTAGAATAAATCAGTTATATTGGCCTGTTTCACACGCTAAAAATGTTGCACAACTCTTCGCGAGATTTATCGGCGTCAAATTCTTGGATTGGAGCTCGAATCATGGCCGTTATATTTATGTTTGTGAAACATTGCGAACTAAAATGGACCACCTTCGATGAGTACAGAACAAATACTGAGGAGTTGTCAGTTTATAGAGATCGAGAATGCAGTGCTCTCCAATTACAAAGGTACTCTACGGCCAAGTATAGAGGTTAACGGCCAGAATATCGAGTTCAATTAAACAGGTTTCTTATTTCCAATTATAGAGGTTTTAGTGCTCCAAGGGGGTGGGACCGGAACTTTTCTGCCAATTATAGAGTTTTGCCAATTAACCAGGTTCCAATCATCCAGGTTCTACTGTATTATATTTTTAATTGTATACAAACTATTACAAAACATTTAGCATTTCTTTCAACTACTACGATTATATAACCCTGACAATTAAGACTACCAATGAAAATCTAGAAGTTTTAGTATTTATTTTATGAAAATGTTTTGCCTTGTTAAGGCATAATCGTAAATATCTATATATATCATAATCGTAAATAAATGTGTAAAAACATTCGCTTCCCTTAAAATAAATAAAACTTGTATAAAACAGACCTTTTCATTCGTATTAATTATTTGATATAGAGTTTAACATCATTGTTCAAGATAGTTTCAAGTACAGGAAACCTAGTATGCATAAAGTTACACTTTTCAGCACAGATATTATGGATACCCATTGTAACTAACACTTGTTTTCTTCCTACTAATAAACGAGGGGTAGCCAGAGAGGATGGACCCCCAATCTTCTCTATCCTACATACCTCTTGAGATTCCTCTATATTCATCATCGTAACTAGTCGATTTTTCCGACTTACGACGCGGCCGCCTTTAAGTAATTGATTCATTTAGTCATGCCATGTTTACTTCGGCTGCCTAAGCTTCTTTTTACATTAACACTGCTTGTATACAACTTTTTAATAAGTCTTCATTCATTCTTTCCATATGTCTGTCAATACCATCTAAATGACCATCTTTAATTTTACTTAGATACTTAGCTTTAACTTCAAAAATAAAAACGCCTCTTCCGATTTAGAAGTATATAATTGGACAATATAAGTGTTGATTGATTAGTACAATATATTATAAGATTTGGAACAATGCACTTCACTATTTAAATAAAATAAAACAAACAAACTAAGCATGCTGTTTTGTTTTAGAACGCACCTGCATAATTGTTTCAACTTGTTGTTGCTATTTAGTTAATATTGCGCCTGTTTTACTTTACCTATTCAATTATTCCGCGGCATCATCCGTCGGCAGGCCAGCTACGACCACGCTGATATTGAATCCGCGGCCAATGTCACTCTCCAGGTACAGGCTCAGGTATTCTTGCCCCAGCCCTCCTCCCAGGACCAGCGCTGTGGCGTTCTGACTATCTCCCTCTTCCGAGATCTGCATGAAAGTAATATTCCCACGAGGCCGGACGTAGGTGGTCAGCTGACTTACTGTTCCGTCGGGTGTAGCCGAGCGAATCTCCGTATGGCTGCGAATGATCTTTCTAGGTAAGCATTTTTAAAACTGCTCTCCGGGGGTATTTACAATCCAGGAATATTGAGAGAACTAAATGTAAATTTAAATATACAAGGCGTGTTTTTTAAGTAAGCGCCGTTTTGTTTAGTTTACGTTTAAGCTGACAATTTCAGTCTGGAAAATCGCGGGGTGATGCTTGCCGATTTTTTGCCTCCACTTTCTTGGGCGATGTTGAATGCCGCCATTCCATGGACTGTTCTTTTGTTTCTGGTGTAACCCATGTAGGCCACCCATGTTTCATCGCTCAAAAGTCTGGCGACAAACTTCTATCTCGACGGAATACAAAAGCTTGTAGTTGGATATGACGAGTGTCTTAATATTGGAAGTAATTATGTGGAAAAGTAAGAAAAACTGTAATAAAAAGTTTACTCAAACTTTTTTTTAAATATCAAAACGGTACTTACTTCAAAAATTACGCCTCGTACATTCGCGTAAAGCACTTAATTTGTGGCGTGCCATTATTTAAAATCCATTGTCTTGGCCGAAATACTATGACAATTCAACATTATTAAATGTTTAAATATGAAACACCGTTATTACGTATCAAAAATAATTAATATGAGTTTGTCGTTACAGCCGTTTCGCCAACCTACGTTGGCAGCATCATGCCTGCCTGATAACATCTGATGATGTCAACATAGGTTGGCGATACCGCTGTCACGATAAACTCGCATAAATAATTTTTGATACGTTATAACAGTGTTTCAAATTGAAACACTTAATTATTCAAAATAGCCTTTTGTGATTTGATTTTACAAAACTTTATTAAAATTAAGTGGCGTAAATACTTTGAAGAGAGCAGATAATTTCAGTAATCAAATATTTGTAAAAAAATAAATAAAGAGGAAAATAAATCTGTTCTTTTATCACTGTTATAGCAGAGCCCATTTTATTTTATGGGTACATTTAATTTTATGCTCCAAACAGGGGTACATTTTATTTTATGCTCCAAATTGCCGCACAGAGGCGTTTCGAAGTCCTTAGTTACGGTTAATTACTGTTGAAAATTCCTTTAAAATCTTGAAAGTGGTTTAAATTGCTTACTTAAAATACGTCACGTCTTCCGGGCCCATTGTACCTTCAGAGATGAGTGCGCTGCAGACAGCCAGGCAGGCGGCCAGCGAGACCAGCGCGATCAGCCCGGAGCGGAGCGCCATTCTTGGAATGCAGTCCCTGTATTCTATTTTCTAATCTAAATGTCGCGTTGATTAAGTAGATGATATTATCTCCGATATGACGAAAGTCAATTAGGTGATCATCATTGGGAATCTCAGCAGATTAATAATAATATAACCGGTGGCGGTCTAGGGCAGTACTCTGCAACCGGTGTGACGTGAGCCGGCATGGACTGCCACACTTTTCTTTCCTGACATATTTCTCTCGCTTCCTCAACATTCATACATCGTGTCATGCACGCGCGTCGATTACTCTGACTCCTCACATGGCCGACATTCAATATTTGATTTATTTGATCGTGCCACGTTTTCCTCGGTCTTCCTCTATTTCTGGTTCCATTTACATCATTAACATATATTTTTTTCACCATTCTTTCTTCATTATTTCTTTCCATATGTCCAAACCATCTTAATGATCCTTTCATTATTTTGTTCATGACACCATCATTCGCACCGCATTCACTTCTTATATTTTCATTCGACACTCTATCATACATAGTTCCACACATTCGTCAAGAGATCTCATTTCTACTGCATTTATTTTACTTTCATCCTTCTTTTGCCAGTTTCATGCTTCGCTTCCATAGATAAGGGTCAGACAAGAACAGCATTGTGCACTGCCATTTTAGCTTTTTTTGGATAGGTTTTTGTTTGCGATGACAACTTTAAGTGCACCATTCACTTTGTTGCCTGCCTCAACCCTTCTTTCAATATCCCTCTCCACTCGGCCATATTTTGTAAACATACTACTTAAACATCCGTACTGAATTTTATTCCTTTACTTTTTAAAAGTCTTACATTCGAAATTACTCGATGCGACCAACCCGATTGGATAATATTGCACTATAAGCAGAAATAGTTCCTTTCTTTAGTTAGAGTTTCCTATCTTTTTACGTTCAAAACAAGAGATCTCAGTTCTACTGCATTTATTCTACTTTCATCCGTTAGTAGTGGAAAATTATTTATTTATAATATTTACTATTCTTGAGAAAATGGCTTTGTATTTTTTATTCATTTATTAAATGCACGATTCCAGGTCGACCAGTGGTCTAGGGGACTTAACGTCTATCTCCTGATCTTCATAATAACGAGTTATTTCTGGTCAGTTTTGAGATCTTATAATACATCCTGATACCATTGATTGGACAGCCTCGGTGTTAGTTTAAAAAAAATATTAGCGAAGGCGATTGTGTTCTACAATCTGTCCTAGTATTTTAAGGTTATTTCATTTCTTCTGTAAGGTTATTTATTTAAAGTCAACAGATTAAGATATCTACCAATATTTTTGTTTATGTTAATTTTTATCTTTCATAACGGAGTTGCACCATAAATCTTCTTCTTTTTAGACCTTTGGTCTGTTCCTGTAATCACGCTGGCCTCTCTTGGGAGGTCGACTCCCAGCTATCCCTCCATCTCTTTGGGGGTCTTCCGAGGGGACGGTAGCCGGCAGGAATCTGATGCGCCGTAGTTCTGGAGGGATTCATCCTTCGCACATGCGCATTCCTGTATCTTCTTCGTTGTCTACCATAAATAATTAATAAAAAATAATCTCTATTATTTGTATATAAAAATAACTAGGTAGTTCTTATACATAAAAAATACATTATTTTGGATCTATCACCATCACGCTCTTGTAAATATAGACAGCAACAACACCACGCCGTTTCCCAGGAAGGGTAGGCAGAGAGATTGGACAGCCACAATACTGAATCCTGATATAACTCATTAGCTTCCTTCATATTCATAAAGCGAGTCATACACACACGTCGATTCTTAAATTAATTTGGTCATGCCATGTTTTCCCCGGTCTTTCTTGACCTCGTACTCCATTCACATTGCTAATGTATACTTGCTTAAATATCCTCCCATCTAACATGCATTCTATAATAAGAGTATGCTAACTTTTAAAGCGCCATTTTTGGGATTTAATCACCTCAAGGGCTCATTATGACGTGTTTTAAATCTAAAAAATCAAAATATGAACGCTGCATCTGATATTCGCGGTCGGTAAGAAAGTAAAATAAAACAAATATATAAGTTGAGTTTTAATTTGGGTATGAAATATGAAAAATATTGGTTTTCGGCATAGGTCTGAAATATGTCTAATCATTTATGCATCTAAGGTCTGAAGAGAGATTGCTCCAAGCTGATGGGCCGGCTACTGCAAAGACTTGATCTCCGAAATTTGTACTAGGGCAACGCTTCGGCTCAACTTATCTTCCTATTGCAGAGGAGTTCGCTGAGCGAAGTGTGGATTTCCTTGAATTCAGGGTCCGTTATACATTCCATGTAACGATTTGAAGACTATCTAGCACAGTTTATACTGGATTCTTTTTGGACTTTTTCTTGGAGATGAAAAATGGCTGTATTTATATTATGAAAGCGATGAATGCTAGAGCTGATCTTCGTACTGGGTGTCGGTGGTGACGGTGGTGGTTGTATCGACGTCCGTCCCGTTCAGGCCGTATATGAGAGTGATGGTGTCGATCGCCATACCGAGGCCGCTCTGCAGCACGATGGCCGCCCCGCTGCTCCCCACCCCTCCCGAGGCGACCCTCGCCGTGGTCCTCTGACCCTCCCCCTCCCCGTAGATCTGGATATACGAGATGTTAGCCCACGCGTGGTGCTGGTACAGGGTGGCCAGCGACACGTACTCCTCCGGCTTGGCGGCCGCTTGGTTGCTGTTGCTGCAACAGAGTTACATGACGTGGTTTTAAAAGTACTCTAATAAGAGTTAATTAAAAAAATCTTGCTTTGAAATGTTTTTTTGTATACAACAGATCGTTTAAACCCAATTACTGTATACAATTTATTTTAGCTATTATATTGATTCTCATGACATGTGATAGGTAGCCAATCTAACCCAATTTTACTGTCACGTGAATTCTACACCAGACCAGAGACAGTGTAACAATCACATTGCCATCGCCGGGAATTGAACCCGGGACCTTCTGTATGAAAGTCAGAGCTCTTACCACTCTGCCACGAAGGTCGTCCTTAGATTTTTCTTAAATTGAGTTAGATTTTTATATAATATCAATACGAATCGAACCAAGATCTTCTAAATGTTTTCAGTTGTTAATCTTGGCAAAAGTTCATTGTGAATAATGAAAATTAAATACAAATTCCATGAATTAGATTTCTATATAATAATATTCTAAATATTTTCACTTGTTAATTGAATTTCCTTGGCAAAAGTTCATTGTAAATAATGAAAATACTATAAAAATCATTAAAAATTCCTTTATTATATACTATCATACCTACATTTAGTTGAATTTTATTCAAGTTTATTGTTTCGACCGGTTTTGGCGGCTCATTGCAGTCTTCTGGACTGTCAGAAAATGATAGCGAGCTGCCGAAACGGATCGAAGCCACAAGCCTAAGTGGAATTAAACTCAATATATTGCCCAGTCTGTCGATGCCAGCGAGCCTGGCGAAACCGGTCGCTGTCTAAATAAAGACAAAAGTTGAAGTAGTTAAAAAACATCGTTTTATTTCATTATTATTTGAAATAAACTTCCATCAAGAGACTTCAGTAAAATCATTTGATTATCAATATATTGCATTTTATAAAGGCATTTTGAATTATTTTCGTTTTTTATAATATCTTCTAGATATATTCAATCGTGATGGATGCGTGTGTAAATATTCCGTTATTATTTAGTAGTAGATATAATTTATTTACAATTAGGACGAAATAATTTCGAGAAAGAAGCCGACCGAAGAATTCAGTTGGGTTGGGCGGCCTTTGGAAAATTACGTCATGTTCTCACTTCCAAAATACCACAATGCCTCAAGACTAAAGTCTTCAACCAGTGCGTCTTGCCAGTCATGACGTACGGAGCCGAGACCTGGACACTGATAAAAGGTCTAGTCTACAGATTCAAGGTCGCCCAGCGCGCCATGGAAAGAGCCATGCTTGGAATAACCTTGAGGGACAGATTTAGAAACTAATTTATTCGACAACAAACCAAGGTGACTGAGGTGGCTCTACGGATAAGCGGGCTGAAGTGGCAGTGGGCTGGTCATATCTGTCGGGGAACCGACAGCCGATAAGGAAGACGGGTTCTGGAGTGGAGACCACGTACAGGATTCCGTAGAGTTGGACATCCCCCTGCCCGCTGGACCGACGATCTGAAGAGGATTGCTGGACACGGATGGATGGGAGCGGCAATGGATAGGGGGCGGTGGCGTGCTTTGGGAGAGGCCTACATTCAGCGGTGGATGACAGACGGCTGATGATGATGATGATATTTTATTATTTAAAATGTGGAGATTTTAAAATGAAAACACGCGTCTTACTTAAAATACAAGATGTCGTCGGGTCCTAGAGCTCCTTGTACTAGGATCACAGTGACGTCCTCGTCCAGGGCCGGCGCCCCGTCGCCCAGGGTGGCGAGACACGCCAGGACTATGGCTACTCTGCAAAGAGACGACATGGCGTCGCGAGATCGATCGTCCAACTGACACTTGGATTGGAAATCTTATCAAATGTGAATGATTCGCTATCTGTATGGAAAATAAGTCAATTTCATTTTAACAAATTCTTGTTGTATTATTTGTTCACATGGGATGGGCGAGTGGAGAGAGATATTGAAAGAAGGGTTGGGGCAGGCGACAAAGTGAATGATGCTCTTAAAATTGTCATCGCAAACAAAAGCCTATCCAAAAAAATCTAAAATGGCAGTGCACAATGGTGTTTTTGTACCGACCCTTATGTATGGAAGCGAAGCATGGAGCTGGCAAAAGAAGGATGAAAATAGAATAAAAGCAGTCGAAATGAGATCTCTTAGACGAATGTGTGAAAACTATGTATAATAGAGTGTCGAATGAAAATATAATAAGTGAATACGGTGCGAATGATGGTGTTATGAACAAAATAATGAAAGGACCATTAAGATGGTTTGGACACGTGGAATGAAGAAAGAATGGTAAAAAAGTATGTGTTAACGATGGAAATGGAACTAGAAATAGAGGAAGACCGAGGAAAACGTGGCACAATATAACGGCTCCCAACGGCAAGAACCGAGCGAAGTTTAAAGCTTTTCATATTTTTGCATTGAGTATTTATTGAGAATTTTAAGCCGGTTTAAATTTCTACACAGAGGAAGGGCTTCTGTGTCCCGAAACAAGATTGTGAAAATACAATATTATGAACACTGTTGCAGTGAGGTCACTGCCAACATGTACTATATTTTAAAATTAGGTAGACCAGAATACTAAATCAAATGGAAAAGACGTCGTCAAAGTGACGAGATCACTTCAGCAAGTGAATGATGACTGGTTCAAGTAGAATTGACATCTACGTCTACATCTAGTACGGGTGTAGAAAAATTCTGAAACTTATTTCAGGATATTATTGCAACGCTGCACGCTGGTTATTGTGTTAATCTAGCTAGATACGGTGGAAGAAATGAATTAAAATTTTGAAAATGGTATAAATTGCTTACTTAATATGCGTCGCGCCACCTCCTGCAGTCCCGCGGATGTCCATGGCTGATGCAGGCGACCTGTGTTCCTTTGTTCTCCCACTGTTCTCTATTATTTATATGATCTCCATCAACTCATCAGTATTGGGAATTTCAGTATGTATTATAGTATTGACTTGTCTTCAGGCCTGGACGCGATCCGATTCATTCTTCATAATAACGAACCATTTCTATTCTAAAACAATTTATTGAATTCCTCGGCGTTAAAGCCGTGCCACACTGTTTTAAACAAGCTCTCCACATCGGTCTCCACCGACGGTTTAAAACTGTGTGGACTGCGTGGAGAATGCGTGTGGATCCACAGTTGTAAACACGCATTCCACCAGTCAAGGTCAGTTGCATAGCGGCATCGGTGGAGTGCGGATGTATGAACGAAAATGGTGTCTACGCGAGAAAAAGAAGTGATCAGTGAATTTATTGAACTGTATAGGGACATGCCCTGTCTTTGGGACCTAGTCGACAACACACTGAGGTGGGAGCCTTGTTTTAAACAGTGTGGACGCCACACCAACCGTGGGCTCCACATCGCTCCACAAAGGTGACCCCATGTGGAGAGCTTGTTTTAAACCAAGTGTGGACGCTACACCAACCGTGGGCTCCACAGCTCTCCACCAAGGTCACCCCTGTGGAAAGCTTGTTTCAAACAGTGTGGCACGGCTTTTAGTCTTAAAAAAAACATGACTTTATAATGTATTTTAGTATTTAAAGGTTATTTAATTTCTTTCGTGCGGTTATTTTTCGGACGTCAGTAAATCAAACATATTTCTGATCATGTTTATTTTGTCTATACATAATAAAATTCACAATGGAGTTCCGCCGTTAATATAATATTTTGTATTATTACAGCTCCGAAAATTAATTAAAATCACCGATGGAAAGGGGGGCTCCTTTTCCAGTCACTCGTATCCGTATAAAGAATCTATTATTTAAATACTACTTATATTTAAAATACATATTGAATAATTATTTTGGTTCCATAACTATGACGTTCTTATTAGCGTCTGATATTACAATAATAAATCTTTTGTCTTAAAACAATGTGTTTAGTAGTTTTATAATTAATTTAATTATACAATGAAGTTGACGATATCCCGAATAAAAGCGCGGATTGTTAGAGCTGATTATCAAACTGCGCGGTGGTGATGGGGTTTGTGATCGTGGGGGTGGAAGTGGTGTTGGTGGGGTCGATGGTGGTGAGGTATGTGGTGGTGGAAAAGGTCGTGGTAATGGTGGAGGTGATGGGGTCGGTGGTGGTGGAGTCGGCGTTTGTGGGATCGGTTGTGGTGGGATCGGTGGTGGTGAGGTCGGTGGTGGTAGGACCGGTGGTCGTGAGGTCGGTGGTGGTGGGGTCGGTGGTGGTGGGGTCGGTGGTGGTGAGGTCGGTGGTGGAGAGGTCGGTGCTGGTGGGGTCGGTTGTGGTAAAGTCGGTACTGGTGGGGTCGGTGGTGGTGAAGTCGGTACTGGTGAGGTCGGTGGTGGTGTAGTAGGTGCTGGTGGGGTCGGTGCTGGTGGGGTCGGTGATGGTGAAGTCGGTGCTGGTGGGGTCGGTGATGGTGAAGTCGGTGCTGGTGGGGTCGGTGATGGTGAAGTCGGTGCTGGTGGGGTCGGTGAAGGTGAAGTCGGTGCTGGTGGGGTTGGTGGTGATGATGCGGGCAGTGGTGGTTGTTATGTCCGTTATGTTCAGCCCGTATATGAGTAGGACAGCGTCGATCCCCCGCTCGTAGGCGCCGCTAAAGACGATGGTCGCATACAAGTCTTTCACCCCTCCCTTTGAGACCCACGCTTTGGTGTTCCGGCCCATTCCCTTTTCGTAGCTCTTGATGTGCGTGATGCTTGCCCACGATGCATAATAGTAGGAGCCGCCCGCGAAGGAGAACTTGCCCGGCGCGGCGGGCATTTGGAGCGTCTGACTGCAAATAGAGTTATATTATATATATTAGGTCCTTACATATGTAATTGGCGTTTTGTATGGGAGGAACATAAAGTTGATTTTTTTTAAATATAATATATTTATTTAATCAAAGTATGTACCATTGCTATCTATGCACTTTTGCCATCTCATAGGTAGTTCATCGATCCCTTTACTAAAAAAACCATTCGGACGGGAATCAATAAAATCTTTGAAGTCGGTTTGGACTGCCCATACGTTTTAATTTAGCGATAGAGTTCCGAAGACAATGAAAAAACAATCACTAATACGTTTGGTGTGCAGATTATTTTAAACAACTCCACGTAGTTTTGGCTTTCTAACGGCAGAATACCGACAATTATGCCTTCATGGGTGCCGCGCGAAAAGAGACCCATGAAAAGGTCGAGTGAACCCAATTACTTCATGCAATTAGTTTTTAGCTTGATTCTCATGACATGTGATAGGTAACTAATCTATTGCCACATTATACACTGCCATCGTCGGGAATCGAACCCGGGACCTTCGGTGTGGCAGTCGTAGCTCTTGCCACTCCGCTACGAAAATCGTCAACGTGATACACGTGCACGGGGTTTTATTATTTAAAAACACTTTATAACTGTTAATGAAGAAACTTTGTTTTTGTATCACAATTGAGGACCGTTTTCACAAAGCGAAATATCTACAAAATGTTAAATTTTCAGGAGAAGGTTTTTCATGTTAAAAATAATACGTTTTGTATGAAATCGCGATATTTGAACCGCTACAACTTCGCACATATACCTTTTTGATTAAATTTTATTTCGCCAATCGATAGAGCTCACATGGAAGAACCATTTCCATAAAAAAACATCTTTTTTTTGTAGAATTTTCACTTTGTGAAAACGGTCCTCAATTGTATTTTATTTTACGATAGCTGTTTCATCAACCAATGTTGACATCATCAGGTGTTACAATAATATATCAAAGGTCAAATTTTCGTGATTTTTCGAATCTTTATGT
The DNA here is from genome assembly GCA_022606425.2 of Lepidostoma basale. NCBI lineage: Eukaryota > Metazoa > Arthropoda > Insecta > Trichoptera > Lepidostomatidae > Lepidostoma > Lepidostoma basale. The sequence goes on from JAHDVF020001160.1 coordinate 1,593,129, forward strand.
GTATTTGTTCCTATGTCAATTTGAATAATTTCTTTTATATACTTTTGAAGTTCTTGCTGAAATTTCCTATAAACAGTAACTAACAGTTCTTTTAATTAAAATATTTAGGTACTTAACTCAATTTCGATTTCTCGATGAAACAGCTGTCGTAAAATAAAATACAATTGTGATACAAAAACAAAGTTTTTTCATAACGGTTACAAAATGTTAAAGTATCATGGTGTTTCGGCCAAAACAATGGACTATTTAAGAAAACACTTGTCTTACTTAAAATACAAGATGTCGCCGGGTTCTCGGAACCCTTCGTTTAAGATGATGGTGGTGTTCCTCGAGCACGGAGCCCCCGCGCAGAGCGCCAGGCACGCCAGGAGCACGGCTGCTGCGCGAGACGACGACATGGCGGTGCGAGACTGGGCGCCTGACTAACGTTTGGACTGACTGTTCGAGACTCGCTATCATCAATTCAAATTGAATGAGTCATTCATCAAAGCTTTTGTTGGGGTTTACACCTTCTTCGCGGATTTTGTTTATTTAAGATAAAAAGATTTATTAAAAAATCTAGTAATATAAAAAGCGTACATAACTAACTAACTAACTAACCGTCACGCCGTCTCTCCGAAGGGGTAGGCAGAGAAAATTAACTGCCACACTTTTCATTCCTGACATATTTCTCTCGCTTCCTCAACATTCATACATCGTGTAATGCACGCTTGCGATTTCTCTGACTCCTCACATGGCCGAAATTCAATATTTGATTTATTTGGTCGTGCCACATTTTCCTCGGTCTTCCTCTATTTCTGGTTCCATTTACATCGTTAACATAATTTTTTTTTACCATTCTTTCTTCATTTATTCTTTCCATATGTTCAAACCATGTTCAAACCATCTTAATGATTGATTGTATCTCAATAGAGACATAGATGTAAATTGTTTTTTGGAAACAGAATATGGTGGTCGAGGCGTTTACAGGACTTATGACCCGTCATTGGTTGGGTTAAGCGATCGCTTTATGTTAACAAATCCTTAAAAATGATTAACCCGCAATGGGTAAAATCCAGTATTTGTCTACAAATATTGGTAACATTCATCTTAATGATCCTTTCATTATTTTGTTCATAACACCATCATTCGCACCGCATTCACTTTTTATATTTTCATTCGACACTCTATCATACGCAGAGTATCCACACATTCGTCTAAAAGATCTAATTTCTACTGCATTTATTCTACTTTCACCCTCCTTTGGCAGTTCCATGCTTCGCTTCCATACATAAGGGTCGGTAGAAGAACAGCATTGTGCACTGCCATTCTAGATTTTTTGGATATGTTTTTGTTTGAGATGACAACTTTAAGTGCACCATTCCCTTTGCCTGCCCTAACCCTTCTTTCAATATCCCTCTCCACTCGCCCATCCCTTGTAAACATACTACTTAAATACGCGAACTCATCTACTCGCTCCAAATTTGCGTACATATCAAACGAAAAATTTGTTGATCGGGTTGTCTTCGTGACAAAATGTCTCGCGCAAGACATATTGCGAGCCAAGTTTTCTAACTTCCTGTTTATCGCACTAACTACGCTCAGAGCGCGGCAATGTGTCGGATTTTGCGACAACTAAAATAAGCCATTTTGAGACATTGATGTAATATTATATATACCTACTGCATGCGTCCGCCCCACCATGGCGTGATATAGGAATAGAAGTCGATACAAGTAGGACTAAGAACCTTCTTACAGTAGCAGAAATGCGAGAAATGCAAGAAAACTCCATCGCAGGCAAAACCCTCAAATATCGGATTAGGAATGAAAAGGTAACGCCTGTATATGATGTTGAGAAAACCCAAGGAGCAAGAGATTACCAGGAAGGCCGTTAAAAAGATGGAGAGATGGCTGAACATCATCATCCTAGGACAGCTCGCCGTCATAAACAGGTAATACGACCTAAACTAAGAGGAAGAAGATGTTTTCCATTCCAAAATTTCATTAATGATCGGAGCAACCAGCTTTACGTGTGGGTCGGTGGTTTCGGATAGGAAATTTTCAATTGAACGAAACAGCCACTGCGATGCGTGGCTGGGTAGGTACAACTAGTCAATAAATAAATACCTCACATTAATGCACTAAACCAGTCTGTCGATGCCAGCGAGCCTGGCGAAACCAGTCGCTGTCGAAATAAGATAAAAATGGAGTTAGTTTTTTTAACACTGTTATTATAAAATATGTATACTTTAACACTTTATTATTACACAAACAGTTGTTTGTAAGACCTGATGCCAACATAGAAGTATTAAATGGTCCCGCCACATACCCGTGGCTGTTATATGGTGCAGCGGCGCCCTTTCGCCAGCCTCGCTCGAACACTTCCTAGGCCTGTTCCTCGTCCTTCCGGGACTTGAAGATTTCAAGCCCAACAGGATGCCAGGCCACATTTAATCTAAGTTCTCCTGAATATATAAAACATTTTAATTTTATTTAAATAAACTGTTGCCAACATAGGTTGGCGAAACTGCTGTCACGACAATCTCATAATAGGGTTAAAGGGCAATTGAAGATCTCTTTGTGCGAGCCCCGCGGTATCCCCGCCATACGGCCGGCCGAGCCCGGGGACATGGTTGCATAATACTATCATACTTTATTCTCTCATTGCTCGGCAGCGGCCGTCTGCCTGGGAAAACTGAGTATTATACTTCTGGTACCAGTTATATTTTATTTTACGGCGAGAGACAGGCCAAGGAAGTGTACGAGCGAGGCTAATGGGTGCCCCTGCATCCTATAATAGCCCCGGGTATGTGGTGGGACATCAGGCGTTACAAACAACTGTTTGTGTAATAATAAAGTGTTATACATATAATAACTGTGTTTTACAAACTAATTCCATTTTTATCTTATTTCCCCAGGCTCGCTGGCATCGACAGACTGGTCTAGTGCATAAACGGAACGGAAAAAATCTTTAAAAACATCGTTTTATTATTATTTATCTTCTTTTGGTGTCATGTCAGGTTCCCCCGACCTTGACTATCACTTAAGAGTAGGCGTATCCTTCCCTGGCAGCTCGAAACAGCTCCTAAACGGTTCTTAAGCCAGTCCAAGGCCTTATGTTATGGAGCCAGGAGATTTACCTCCTGCTAACACCTCATCGACCTTCTATTTTGCCTTAATGTTAATCCTATGGGTTTCCTGTCTTTGAAATATGTGAGGTATTTATTTATTTATTGACTAGTTGTACCCAGGCTATACAAAATAATGAACTAGTCCAAAATACAATTTGGTAGCAATGACTACTGACGAGGAAGAGCTTCGTACATATTTTGATTCTTGGAGATGATATGTGCATTAATCCAAATATTTTTATATGACGACATGACTTGGGGAATTGTCTTCAGGATGGGACGTAGGATGGTAGTGCATCCTATGGGTCATGGACAGAACGTTGGACTACTGAACGTTGGACGTTGGATTTGGGTTCAAGCCTGGGCACGACTAGATTCCTGCCTCATAATAATGAGCTATTGGAGATAAATTAACTAACTAACTTACCATCATGCCGTCTCTCCGAAAGGGTAGACATAAATAATGGATCGTCAAACTTTTATTTCCTGTCATACTTCTCTCGCTTCCTCAATATTTGATTTATTTGATCGTGCCACGTTTTCCTCGGTCTTCCTTTATATCAAGTTCCGTTTACATTGTTAACACATACTTTCTTTCTTCATTCATTCTTCCACGTGTCCAAACCATTCTTTCTACGTGTATTGGAGTTTACATAATATATTCTAGTACCGTTGATTTAAATCCTTAGTGTAAGTATTTTTCTAAAAAAAGTAAGAAAGCAAACTAATCAACCAATCCCGAGGAAATAGCTCCTCGAAACATCCTCAAACCTCTTGTAAAATAGGGCGCTCGTATCGGATATTGATCAAATAAAAAAATCACAAAAAACTATCCCATATTAACAAAATCGAGAGGAGGAATAACTATAGGACCAAAGCAAATTAAAAGGCGTTCGTTGTTTGGAAAACATGTACATTATTAGATACTCGGCTCAGGCGCCATCAAGTTCTGTTCGTTTTATATTAGGCGAAGACGGTTCTTCTTCAACTCTTCTTCTCTGTTAGCAATTTCATCATCTGGACTTTACTGGGTGGTGGTACGTTCTCTTCTCCGTAAATGCTAATGGACACGTTGTATCCTCGGTTGATGGACGCCATCAACCGCAGCGTGACGTGGTTGGTGCCCAAGCCCCCTTCCAACACCGTGGCCGACGCGTTCTGACTTTCTCCCTGCTCGTAGATGTGGATGTAGGTGATATTCCCGGGGTAGCGGACGAAGAGAGCATCCTGGTAGACGCAGTCGTCAATGTGAGGTTCTGCGTCCATCACATCCCTGAAATATTATTAATACGAAACTAATTAAATTAGAAAATTTTCCCATAGATAATTTTCCTGGTGTTGCGGCCGCCCAGATTCGTGCGACCGTAACAAGTTCTAATCTTCCCTTACTTCGGCTGTGTAGCCAGTACGCATAATTAATATTTGTAACTAATTGGATAGTGGGTTCAAGTCTGGACACGACCAGATTCCTTCTTTATAACAATTGAAGTCTATTAGCATGGATTAAAAAACTCTTGGTTTTAGTTTTACATATAAAAGTTATCTTTATAAATGTATAAATACAATAATAACATATGGCGTTGCATGAAGGGCAGACACAGACAGGACCAAACAAGTATTGAGGACTTTTGAGATGAAGATATTGATGGCGATAGCAGGTAAGACTTTAAAAGATCGCGTGTGGAACACCCGAATAAGAGAGATATGTGAGGTTGAGGATATTATAAGATGGAGTAAATGATGGTTCATTCAGATCAATTATTATGTCAATCTTAAACCCTTGCCACGAGCAGCGGACCAAGAGCTTAATGGACTAGGATCTTCTGGCTTACGGAGGTTCAGTTCTAATTTTTTTTAATGTCGCGAGGCTTTTCAATTAGATTTTTAAAAAAATTATCACTTGCGATCGAGTATTGTCAATTGTACCAATAACTTTCGATATTCCACTCATTTAGAGGTATGCAGTGACCACTCGGTCCGGTTAAGCGCGGAATTATTTTAGGACAGAAAGAGAAATGTTAAAGTCAATGGATTGAAAACATTTCTGGTGAAAGGGAAACGAAGTCCCAACATCCTGAAAAATCACAAAAAATAGTTGCAAAAGATTAGATTATAGAGAAGCCGAAACCATAATTCACCTTATATACAGCACATCGTCAGGCCCCAGAGACCCTTCAGCCATTATCACATCATCTTCATATCGCAGCGTGCGCTCTGCAAGACTCTTCCTCCCGGCTTTGCGGAATATCACCGAAGAAGTGACCACGCAGATAGCTAGGTACAAGCAGAGTCCCGACACTACTTTGTGAACTAGTGCCATGGTGACACAACGAACTTCAATCAGGCAATGAATTTCATGAAATAAGCCAGTAATACAAGTAAAGATGCCACCAATCGAATCGTTATCTTATACGGATTTTCTACACGCAGATTCCTATCAGTTTAACACTGTTAACAGATTAATTATTATCTTTTTACTTGTTTTTTTCTACGATTTTGATAAATTTAGATTTTTTTAATTAATCGACCATTTTACTGCATTTGTTAATCAATTTCTTAAATATCAAAATACTTTCTAGCAGGCAACATTCGCGTAGCCAACCATATTCCGTCATATGAGAAGTAGCTAAAGATATATATTAAGATGTGGTTTTAGCACACATTAACCATGTGTGTTCTACAGTTATGCCTATTGGAAAAGACGTTGGATTTAAACTCAGGCGACGTGATTTAAAACAACAGATGACAAGGATATTTAAGAGCTTGGTTATTATACCATTCTAAATGGATTCTGCGGTGACATCTTATCTGAAGATCTGGATGAAACACGTGTCGTGTTAAAGAGTTAACGGAAGAGACAAAAGGTGGCACTCCGTTTTAACACAAGCTAGACTAAAATAATGATGAATCTGATCCTTGGCGGTGCTGTAGACATTGACAATCAGCTAATAGAAGAAGTCAATGAATTCAAGTATCTCGGCCACAACATTTTACTCTCCGGAGATAACCAGACTGCTGAGAATTGGTCTAGGGGGGAAAGAAGTATTCGATAGTAACATTCATATGTCTCAAACGCAGAATGTATGAACAATGGGCACTTTCAGTATTGACATGTGGAGCGGTAATACTGAAGTACGTGGAAGGTCGGGAGTAACGCATGTCGTCGAAAGGGTGACTGAGATCAAATGGTCATTTGCGGGACATGTTGCCAGACTAAAACACCAAAGACGGTCTAAAACGGTAGTGGAAATGTGGAATAAGATATCTCGTGAGAACAGAAGTGCTTAATATTTCTACATTGAGGACGGGCATCTGTGACTAGAAACATGTTTGCGAAAAGTGGAAAAGTGGAAATATTTTGAATACAAATGTAAATCCACAACACAAAAAGGAAATTTTTGATTTCTATAACTTTGAAATGTATTTAAATAACCTTATTATATCGCATAATATTTAAAATACAAATGAAATTTTGTATTAAGAAACAATATTTTAATTGATTTTAGCAGAATATATGCGATGGGGTTAATGGCACGTAGTACAACGCGCCTATCACCTGGAACTCTAACGTGAGGTTGTGTTATCTACTTTCGCCCACAAAGTTTGAATAGAGTCATTATTAGGTAATGAAACAAAATATCAGTTAATATTCGTTTCCTCGATTATAATATACACACGGCACTAACGTCAATGTAAACTTTCTCCTGTGAATATGAAGGTGTGGAATCCTTGAAGCAAGTTAACGTTTGTAACAGTGGAATAAATTTTAATCCTCGGCACACGACGCTCTCCTGTACTCTCCTCCACATGGCCCTCTTACTATTTTCCATTAATATATAAGCTTAAGGCGTTAACAATTGAATTTGGAAATATTAGGTATATAAAGAAGATATTTTCATCAATAAAAATGTTTTATTTTTTTTATTTTTACAAAATTTCATTATCCTTCTAAATCAGATTTAACAATCTCAGCCTGGGTCTTTATATTTGACAGTTATGATATGCACACATATGCCACTTGGCGTGCAGATAGTAACAGAAGAATAATTATGTATGAGGATACCACTCGATACCCGAGACCTGCACTTGTCAACCGAGAGAATATTGTAATACAGAGCAAAGAATTGATGTTAAACGTAACCGTAAATTTCAGTGAGCACATCGAAACCGCGGTTCACTTCGCTTACATATTTAATAACAACGCCACCCGTTAACAGACCTCCCCTGAGGATTGTGGCTGTGGTGTTCTGGTCCTCGCCCGTCTCCGTCACCAAGATGTAGCGGATCTTCCCGTAGTTCTGGAACGTCACAATTCTGGTGACGGTCTTATTGGCCACGGCGTTCATCGAGTCTGACCTCCTGAAAATACGAGTTAAAGACTAATAATACGGCATAGTAGTAATCCTCCTGCGCATGGAGTGAAATATCATATTTAACCGCTACTTGACTAATGTTACTTCGCGGCTCAAGAAGTATCTTACCAAATCCATTTAGTACGTTGGTACTCACTTATGAAACCGTTCGTCGTCTGGTTCCAGGGTACCTAGCGACAATATCACATGTCTCCCTTCTTCAGGATCGCTGCCTATCAGACTTCCGACCCCAATATCGGGGTGTGCCTCGGCGTGGACGAGCAAGCAAAGCGTCATAAGCGGAATCATCTTTAGGAGCGACATGGTAGCGGCACGATATGTACACCGAATAGTTCTCCTGACTTGCTGCGGGGACAAATGCAGTTACTTTTATACTTTGTAAGTCGCACGTTATCTCTGTATATCGCATTATCTTTCGAATGACAAATAGATCATTTCCTGTGTCGTGAGTACCTAGTGTCGCAGTTTTCAATCAATCTAATATAACTACTTGAAAACCTTTCATCGCGTCTAAAGGTTTGATTATACTTACATGTAGTTCTAGTGCTGTGGACTAAAAATCTACTTTTAGTACCCAAATGATCACTTCCTTTCATTAACTATTATACATTATCTATATTTTCTTGAAATTATCCAAATGAGCAATTAGCAATTTTTCGTGTTTATACTTATTTATGTATGTACTCGTATATCAGTAAATTTCACCAGGAATCGCCATCACTTTAATACTCCCGAAAACCTGACTTGATTGAAGCATACTTGACAACTATTGCTCAAAAGTGATTAGCCATTGTTTTCCCTGGAAATAAATTAAATATTCGTCTCATACGAGACAGGTTGATTGTCGATGTCACCGATAAACAGTTCTCATACTGATTTAGTGATCCTAACCAATATTGAGAATGATAATATTGTATCCGCGGGCGATAGCGTTCTAGAGACACTGATCGGTTATTTGGCCTTAGCAGTCGTGTCTCGAAATGTTTTCCATCAATCATAGAAATATAAAGACTTTATTAAAGGTTAAAGAATTAAAACTGTGGAATTCCACTGTTTATTTGGAAGTAGAATTTTCAACACTGTATTATCCACTTTATTTATTAAATATTTTTACCAAATCTAAAGTATTATACAGTACATGTTTCGGAGGTGACCTCCCTTGTCCCAGGTGTAAATATAACGAAATATTAAATGTTTCGTATGTCATGCGATTCTCCATTGTTTTGTCAAATTACGCTAAAATTTTCTGTTATACATATTTTTTCCACCAACAATAATATGATGAAAGTTTTGTGTTACAAAGAAAAATATATTGTTCAATTGTGCGTCCGCAACACAAAGTAATGGTGAATATACAGGTAGATGAAATATATAATAATATTCACATCAGTTTATAGCGCTTTGCTTAAATGGACTGCTTCTTACGTTATTGAGGAATTGTATAAAACACTGTTTACTCTACACGTCTACACCTTGCTGGAATACGAAGAATCCATTATTCTGACATTAGGTTCAGCTAATACTCCGCCCGTCAGGCGACCAGTTATATAATACGAGTATTCATCTTTTCTTATCTCTCGTTGCATCAAGAAAAGATTACTCTCACAAGGGGGGCTTCACGGTTATAATAGTGTCTACATTAATTTGATTAGTTTTGTTAAGGCTACGTGTTACGTCCGGCGGCATCTATCGGCGCCCACCGCAACCTTGTTACTTGATTTGTTTCTTATTCTGTGCACCATACATATTTTCTTATGAACATATTAACTAATTCATGTTTTTAATTGTATTTTCTTGGTACAACTTCATTTTAAATAATGAACACAAAAAATATATATTTTTTATTATTATTATTATATGTATTTAGTGTGCTTCCACTTGTGTTTATGTTTGACCGGTTTCGGCAGCTTGCTGCTATCTTTTGGTACCTATAATACATCAAAATTTGTTTGATTTATATAATAAATGATAGTGGTGGGGGTTAAACATTTTTTTCCTGATTCTAAATAATGTACTGTTATTAAGTTGTAGTTGAAATGATTCTATATATTGTAAATTTATTATGTTTTGGGTTAGTTTGTTTACATATACTATATAATTAAAAAGCAATTACTAGGGTGGATGTTACGCATCTCCTGTACTGACATGATCAGCAATACAAACGTTCTCCATAGAGCCAGAGTTGACAGAGAGTTGCTGAGCAACATCAAAGTCCGTAAGGTGTCCTACTTGGGCCATGTTCTGAGAGGCGAAAAGTACGCACTGTTACATCTGATCTTGGAGGGTAAGATTGAGGGTCGACGAGGTGTTGGGAGAAGCTCCCAGGACAAGGAGGCCTACTCAAGGGTGATAGTCAACGTTGGAGAGACCTGACAGGACACGGAAAGAAGAAGGGTGGCTAGTTCTCAGAATGATTCTATATAATGTGATTTTTGTGTTTGAGATAATTAAGTTTAAATATAAACCGGTCGAACATAAAAACACAAGTGGAAGCACACTAAACACATAGGTAATAATAAAGAAATTTTGTATCAAAGTTTTTTGTTTTCATTATTTAACATATTAACATTATGATAATTTTCATTTAATGAAGGTACAACATATAAATATAATAATTTGGTTTCCAGCCAATACACCTTCGATGTTAAATCTGACTTAAACTCTCTGACGCTCCGAGTCTGCCCTCCACGTGTCGCCATCCTTTCTATAAGAAAGGATGATAAGCATTATTTATTGAGGCATGGCATGCGTGTGTCTCGTGGTGTCTGGAAACTTCTGTCGAATAAATACTCTACGAAACACGGACATGCCCATTTCCATAAAATCTACGCTCTTGGATAATAATCATAATGTTAAAAACCTCGTAAAATATGTTATTATAAGTGACGGTGGAAAACAGCGTTCGAAGCACGAGTATATTCCGAATGTCGGTGTGGCGGACGCGTGTAAAAAGATATGGTGAGGCTAGTTGGAGACGGTGGTAGGTTCTGTAGTTGTGGATTCCGGCTCGAAGTACCATCCGTAGGCCTGAGTAGTGATGTTGTACCCGCGGCCCATCTGGCTCTGCAGGTTCACCGTGACCAGGTACGTGCCCAGCCCTCCGCTGACGATGCTGGCTGTGGCTCCTTGGCTCTCCCCCACCTCGAAAATGACGATGTAGGTGATGTACCCCGGGTAGGTCACCAGGGTGATGGTCGAGTTCATGAAGTCTTCCGGGTCCGCCTCGTAATCCTGGTTGAAGCTGGAATTCAGTGCACCAGTTATAAGTATGACGACTGTGTAACCAAACTCCTTTTAAAATAATCCTTTAGTTGGGAACGTTAACTCAAAAAATAATATTATATAATAATATTAAGAATTCAATGCCAAACCATAGAATACGAAATTATAATACATTTTTGCTTAAGAAGTGTTACAAAAAATCAAAATAAGAACAGATCGTTAGTTTATATATGCCAAGATACATTTTTTTTTCTTTTCACATAAAATAATCAAAGTTATTTTAATTGTTAAACTACATATAAATCTCAGTCTGACATTAAAAGGTTTAGAAGCAACCCGAGAGTGATGACGTCATGGGATACTTAATATGTGAATTACTCCGTCGGTAATATAGTTAGATACATTGCCAATAACTTTGAATATTTGTGACTAATGGTTCACAGATGCCAGTATCGTTCGGGATTCGGGAAGAAATTGAATAATACATTATTTGTAGATGTATATGCAACAGACAGGTTAATTAACATCTTATTAGTTCTCACTCGAAATACTGGACGTCCTCGGGCCCAAGTTCCCCTACCACGAGGAGGGTGTTGTCTCTGGGCAGGGCGGCGCCTTCTTCGGCGGCCGGGTGGCTCCCAATACCGCTGTACTCCGTGCGGTTGGCCACCTTCGAGTTGGCGTCATAGAAGGCGCCACACACGAGCAGTGTGGCGAGAAGTGCGGCGCGTGGCGTCATGTTGGTGAGGGCGGCTGCTCAACAGACTGACACTTGATTATAAAAAGGAAGGTATACCCGCATATGTACTCAATGTTTCAGATATTATCAGATTCGTCTATAGGGTGTCCTGCCACGTTCAACGCGTGGCGGGAGTGGTAGCAGCTAGTGATGCAACAGACCTCCGCTCCTGCTTCCGCAACTGCGGAAATTCTGCACGTTTTTGTACGTAAAAGTAATGTACCTAAAATCTACAAACTGTTAGGGATACGCGCGCGTGTCAACAACACTCGAGTACAAGTCTTCATAAATATGATAGTTTTTCAAGGCAGGCGAAGTGTGCGGCCGAGTATTTGACGTTTCGTAATTTAAAAAAAAATCAATTTATAATTAAATTTCATTAATAAAAAACCTGTTTTTTTGCACGTTTCTCGGGAAATAACCCAAAGGTAGGGCGGTTAAACAACACCGCAACAGATTTTTAGTTGTAAAAGCGGCCAAACTACTTTTCATATTATAAAATACAATTTACCACTACTAAATTATTAAAAAATTGCATTTGTAAAATTTTTAACTTTTTTCACATCCGTTTCCGCTAAAAATACTGTTTACATCTGTTTCCGTTTCTGCTTCTGTCATGACACGTCCGTTGCATCACTAGCAGCAGCGCCGTATTCCATTGTTTGGTCGTCAGTTGACATTACTTTGCATTTCTTCAACAAGACTTTCCTACTTTGGTATTAAATTGAGTGTTATTTATTTAGGCTTGACATTTTCTATATTCTTTTCTTATTACACAGAAGTATATAAGATCAACGGTGTTTAACAATTTTAATATCATAATTGCTTCTATTTTAGGATTTCCAATGCCTCTATTAGTATTTTTATGTAACAATTAAAATAAATCGCGAACAAGAGTCATCCTGTATAGGCATGTGCTGCAGTACGTGTGGATGTGTCCGATAAGTTTTTTTTCTTCTGATAATCTGAATATCGATCATGCAAAATGTTTATTTCAATTACGGATAACGTCATTATTTACGTCTTCTGAAAAATGCGTGTTCATTATTATTATTATTAATTTTTAGACAATAGGTCGTTTGAAACCAAATTACTGTATACAATTTGTTTTTAGCTATTTATATTGATTCTCATGACATGTGATAGGTAGCTAATCTACTTTATTGTTACGTGAATTACGTGAAAAAAAAACAGTGTGACCATCACACTGCCATCGCCGGGAATCGAATCCGGGACCTTCGATATCAGAGCTCTTAACACTCCTCCACGAAGATCGTCAAGTTTCTTAGATTTACCTTCCCATGTCGCCTGCGCAGGATCGAACCATGGTCTACCGAAGTAGAGGCAAGGGTCCCTTGAAACAAAAATCGGGTATGTTCAACATCTGGGGAAAGTTTGGAGTTTTCAATATTTTATATTGAGGATCAGGGCTTCAATCAGGTCGTAATTCGGTCACCGTTATTACCTCTTAAATAAAATGCCCCAAATATCATAACACGCCGTTTATTTCGCCATTACAGAGACTATTTAATATTCACGGGTCTTCGCATATCTCTTCCCTTTTAAGTCGCGAGAAGTCGTCGTAGCTGACCTCCTGGACGCCGTAGCCGCCTCGGAAGTAGGGGGAGCCGTAGACCTCGATGAGGGCGTCGTACCCGCGGGACAGGTCGCTGAGCACGTTGACCGTGAGGTACCAGCAGGCCAGGCCGCCCTCCACGATGCTGGCCGTGGCGTTCTGGCTGGCTCCCAGCTCCGTCACCTGCACGTACGTGAAGTTGCCGACCATGTGCATGAACGTAACTTCCTGGCTGACGGAAACATCGGTTTCACCAACACAGGAAAGGCGGTAACTGAAAAATATGAGTCCAGAATTAAAACGAATGTTTTTAATCATCCACAATAGAGATAATGTTATAGCTCTCTTCTTCTTCTTATTCTTCCTCAGCCTATTCCCGTCCACTCCTGGACAAAGGCCTCCTCCATTTGCTTCCATGTTATTCTGTCCTGTGCAGGCTGCATCCAGGTTATTCCGACGTGTCTGTTTAGATCATCCTTCCACCGTAGTTGCGGTCGCCCTGCACTTCTCTTCGCCGTCCACGGTCTCCAAGTCAGCAGTCTTCTTGTCCACTTTTCATCTGAGCTTCTGGCTACGTGACCTGCCCATTGCCATTTTAGAGTCGCTCGTAGTAAATAAAAAATAAATTTTCAATTAATTGTTTGTGTTTCAACCGGATTCGGCAGCTCGCTGCCATCTTCTGGTCTTCCTTCCTTCTACTTCTTCACCACATCTTTCACCAGAAGATGGCAGCGAGATGCAGAAAACGGTTGAAGACACAAACATGAGTAGATTTTAACTAAATATACATTTAAAAAAATTACTCTTTTTTATTTTCATTATTTACTTATTTATTGTTTCTTGAACAATGGTGTAAAACTCCATATTAAATAATTAATACGAATGAAAACGTCAGTTTTTTAGAAGTTTTATTATATTTTATGGGAATGACATGTTTCGCCCTTCCAAGGCATTATCCAATGAAGGTCGAAACATGTCATTCCCATAAAATATAATAAAACTTCTAGAAAACTGACGTTTTCATTCGTATTCATTATTCATTATTTACCATGAAATTTCAAATAACAAAATGAATTTTTTAGAAAAATAAATATAAATTGAATTTTACTAATAATTATTCAATAAATTAATATAATATCCCAGCTCAGTCTTGCCACATAATAAAGCTCGGTATTTCAGTAACGTTTTGAAAAATTTGGGGTGTTAAATTTAGTCACGAAATCATCATTTTTAAAAATACGCCTCGGAGGTAAATTCTTACTCAAAATACAGCTCATCCCCTGGCCTTAGGAGTCCTTCCGTGAAGACAATGTTGTCTCGAGCAACGCCCCCGTACTCCCCGGGCAGCGCGCGGCCAGCGGGGCTGCCGTGGGGCCCCAGCCGGTACACTCTGTGCGCTGGGTGACTAGCCACGCTGAGAGCCACGCACACCGCCGCCAGGAGGAGAGACAGGTATTTGCCGGGGAGCGTCATTTGGCCGTGAAGTTCCACTGGAGGTGTATAGGAGACAATACATCAGGTGCTTACATTTATACCGTAGTCGATTCACAATCGCACACAGCGATTGATAATAATCGTTCATTTATTCAATAGGAATCAGATATACAAATTCGAAAAAAAATTGTGATAAACACTTATTTGATTCAAAAAGTATATTTATAATGCGTATAAAAGTTACTGTCATGTTCTTTTTCTCGCATTTCTTATTCTTATATTCAATTTGGGAAGTCTACTATAAAATACTGTTGTGCTTTTAGAGACTTTTCATAGTATTGGGAAGGATGGAAGGTAAGATAATTTTTTTTATAAAAGCAATATCTACCGAACAGAAATGCAATCGGATTAAAATATAATTTATTAATGATAATATAAATATATAAAAACGATTCAATCAAAAATGTTTACTAAATATTATAAAACTATCAACAAATACAACTTATTAAAGATGAACTTTTGACGATTCATAATATTCGGAGTACAAGAGATTTAGATACAATAATATATTTATACTTATATAACAAGAAAATAGTACTTATATAATATATTGTATAATATACTTTACATGTTTTTAGAAAATACGTATAAAGCGTTTGCCAAATAAAACTTGACACCATAGAGGGACGAGGCGTGAGCCCATTTCAAACAGAAGCATCTGTCACAACGGTCGTGGTGGGCGGGTCTGTGGGAGGCCACTCGATATCTTCGCATTCCTCATCCCTTTTCTTCCTGAAAAATTCTTCGGTACTGAGCGTTCGGAAGTCGGAACTCTCGCGGAAGTAAGGGGTTCCGTAGATTTCGATGTCAACGTAGTACCCCGCGGATACGTCGCTCTGGATGTTGATGGTGAGGTACCAGCAGTCCAGGCCGCCCTCCACCATGCTGGCCGTGGCGTTCTGGCTGTCTCCCACCTCCGTCACCTGCACGAACGTGAAGTTGCCGGGGATGTGGATGAACGTTATGTTTTGGCTGACGTAGTCGTCGATTTCGCCCTCGTCGGAATCTGTGAGGCTGCAAGTATCATTATCATTAATACAAGTTCATACTCGTAGATCTAAAATAGAAAACATGTGTTATTGTCTTTGTCTCTTAAAACTAGCCTACAAGATATTGTTGTTTTTGTTTACTCCGGAAAAGAAAAGTCCCAAAAGTAAAAATCCTGCATACTTTTTGATACTTTAGTACTTAGAAGATTTAGTCATTATGAAAATTTGGTTTGTACTATTTATGACAAAGGCGTTAAGTGGTTTAAACATAAAACAAGGAAAAAGAGGGAAAAAACTGTTTATTGTACTCGTAATATGTTTCATATAGCACGGGTTGCATGTTTAGGGAGAGGTTTGAACTTGTCTCCGAAAAAATCGTCAAAGAAGTAACACGCACATCCACAGATTCCTGAAAATATGAAACTGACGAAACTCCAAAACGAAATGCGTAAAATCGAATATCTTCAAGATACCCAGGAGACCTGCGTTTCATATCGCGTGTTGCATTCTGTCGGACGTGACGAGAATATTACCAGCTCTGGAAGTGAGTGAGCTAAGAAATTGTCGTCTCGTCGATCTGTTGTCATTTCAACGCTTACCTAAAGTAGAGCTCATCGTCTGGACCCACGAATCCTTCGCTGAAGATAACGTTATCTCTGGCGCTGCCTGCTTGTCTCCGGCCCGAGGGACCGCCGGCCCCTGGCTGGTATATCACGAGGGCATTGGCGACGCTGAGGGCGGCACACAGCAGGAGGAGAGTCAGCCGTCGCCCGAGCGACATGGCGACGTCAACTGGCGTTGGAAGGAGGAAACAGAATAAAATATTTTGATGGTTTAATTACACTCTTATCACATCAACGGTGACCATTTTAATGATAATTTTTAATTGCATAGATTCAGACACGAGTTAAGGTTTGACACTAAGATCAATTATGTGGTATTAAAAATTATTATATAATGTTATATAACCGTAATTACGAGTACGTGACCATTTGTGTGAAAGTTTTTTTTAAAAAGGACATGAAACAATGTTACAATATAATTTATATCACAATTCCTGAACTTAGCCACCCTACGTATTTGAACGTACGTGATACGTTAACTGTGACTGTACCATTCTGCGCTATCCCGTATCACGTACGCGCTTGCGAAAAAGTAATGTACCTAAAATATACAAACTGTTAGGGAATCGCGCGTGTGTCAACAACACTTAAGTACAAGTCTTCATAAATATGATAGTTTTACAAGGGGCAGGCGAAATGTGCGGCCGAGGTAGGGCGGTTAAGGCGGATAGAAACATCAAGTATAATATTTAATACAGATGAAAACGTTTGTTTTCTGCAAGTTTTCTTATATTTTATGGAAATTACATATTTGACAACATTTATCTTTCTAAGACAATGCAATAAGATAATGCCTTGAAAGGCGAACCAAATCATTCCCTTAAATATAATACAACTTTTCATTCGTAGTATTTGTTTAATAGGGAGTTTTACATTATTGTTCAAGAAATAACAAATAACAGCAAGTATGTTTAAGGCACTTTTGAATGTGTTTTTAATATAGTTTGAGAGAAACAAAATATGATGACGCGTCTGCTGCGCCGGGTCGTTTTATATTTCTTCGCAGTCATCGTCCCTCTTTACGTTCAAGAAGTCCTCGAGGCTCATTTCTTTAATGCTGTAAGTATCGCGGATGTACGGAGATCCGTAGATGAGTATGGTGACGTTGAATCCCCGGGAGAGCTGACTCTGCAGGTAGACCGTGAGGTAGCGGCAGGAGAGGCCGCCCTCCACGATGCTGGCCGTGGCGTTCTGGCTCTCCCCCAGCTCGACCACCTCCACGTACGTGAAGTTCCCAACTAAATGCACGAAGGTTATCTCGTCACTGACGATGTCGTCGATTTCTGCTTCGGCGTCCACGGGATAGCTGAAAATATCGGTATGAATACTTGAACTTGGTTTATTCGACTAAACATCTATCCAATGTTATGAAATTTCAAACAATAATGCGACTTAAATTGAATACTGTTTCTAATTCAACCGACATTATAACGTTTTGAAAGAATTTTATGGGCCACAGTAACTGAACATTGCCGTGTTTCATTATACGAGTGCAAGCACATTAACAAAATATTTTGGAACCGTAACAATTGATTTAAGGTAGTCTGGTAACTTAAGCCGATTTTCATGTCTTTTTTGGAGAGCGCTTTTTTGTAGGCAAATAAAAATGAGTCGTTTTGGAAATTTAGGATGTTTTTACTTACATATTAAATATACAAAACAAAAAATTTTTGAAAAAATTTAATAGTTTATTATTATTATTATTATTGATCGAAGTTGGCACCTCGAAAAAAAAGCGCGTGGGTGACCCGGGTGATTTTGGCTCTTGATGTTATCTGAAACCAAAAATTCTTGAAAATTCTTAATCTAAAGACACGTCATTCTGGTCGGAACTACAGAAGTTAAATTTCATGGTAAATAACAAAATGGCGGACTTTGAAAAAAAAGTCAGCAAAGAAGGGGTTGTCAAATAAAAAGTTAGGGGTGGAAAATGTCTCGGTAGTTCCGACTGTGCCAACTTCGATTAATAATAATAATAATAAACTATTAAATTTTTTCGAAAATATTTTTTTTAAATATACATGTAAATAAAAACATCCTAAATTTCCAAAACGATTCATCTTTATTTTCCTACAAAAAGAACGTCCTCCAAAAAAGTCATGAAAATCGGCTTAAGTTACCAGTCTACTACCTTAAATCGCTGTCGTATACTCGTAGCTAGTTGCGGAACATTTGCATCTTGTCCAGAAGCAACACGATTGGAAGAGAACGATTATTCTGTGTTGTCGAAGTTGAATATACTACTATATATAAATAGGGCGAAAACATCGACCAAGATCATTTATTCCTCTCACATATATCGGAAATTTTAGACCTCTTGAGAAGGGACTACTTGTAACCAAAAATATAACTGTTCTCACTCGAAGTAGAGCTCATCGTCTGGTCTAAGGAACCCCTCTGTGAAAATAGTGTTGTCGCGGGCCCCGTCGCGGGATCTCGGCGGCTCGTGGCTGGAGGGGCCGCCAGCCTCTAGCTGGAGGATCCTGCCGGGATGCGCGGCGCAGGCGCAGGAGGCGGCACAAACCGTCACCAGGAGGAATGCCAGATATTTGCTAGAGAGCAACATTCTGAACAACACTGACATTTCAATTATGCGTGTGATTGAGGAGAACTAAATAATCAGTTGGCATAGATATTGTATCACTTTAAAAGTTGATAATACGGATGCTAATCACAATAATTAATAAATCAAACCGATGTACTCATTCGCACTTCAATTTATTCAGTATTTTTTGTACACTTATGAAAAACAAATGTTTTTACTCTTGACCTCTCCCTGCGGACCGCCGCACCGTGGGGCCATTGAATACATGGTCATTGGCCTCATTTATAATTTCTCCAATATTCTCAGATTATACCAACATTTTGACTACCAGTGACATCTATTGGTCTACATGAAATTAAATAATATATATGCTAGTTACACGTTTTAAACTGAAAAATGTATGTTTCGAAAATGTCATTGATCTCTTACTCGTCGAGAGATGAATATAATATAATGTCAATTCAAAATTCATTTAAGCTTCAACGAGGCCTAGTCGAAGGACTTGGTCAATATTTACAGTTGGGCGAACCTGGCTTTTCACATTAGTCGTATACGTACCCCTTCCTCCTTGAGAAGTCGCCGCAGTTGTGATGTGAAAGCGATCGTAGATTCTTTTGTATATCATGGTGCCTACGTCGTAGTCCAAGGACGGCTTCCTCCGGATGTTGACCGTGAGGTGCCAGCAGCCATGGCCCTCCTTCGCGAGGCTGTAGGTGATTCTAGGTAGAGGATTCTAATCAATGCTATTAGAATTTATCATACAATCTCCAATATGAACAGAAAAGTTGAATACTGAAAACTAAGTAGGTACTTTGATTTTGATTTGTTTTATTTATAGATTACGTGAACACGTACTTATGAGTATAACATTTTTCTATATGAACGGTTTTATTATACATAAACATACATTGTGTGCTTCTGAACAAAATACGTCGATATCCAGTAATCTTAAAATTTAAGAAACACTTTGCTGAGAATGGAGAGGGTTGAATCAAACAATGTGATGAAATTAGGAATCTTTATTTTAGTTTTGGATGACTTCAGTTGCCGGGGCCTCCGTGGTCGTTGGAGTGGGCGGGGACCCGTAAACCACCACGGCATAGTCGAATCCCCCTCCAATCTGGCTGATGAAGCCCAGGGTGATGGTGTTGTTGCCCAGCCCGCCGTCGACCACGATGCAGCTCGCGTTCTGACTCTCTCCGACTTCCAGGGCCTGCACGAAGGAAATGGATGCGGCCCTCACGGGAACATCCATCCTTTTCACCTCATTTGCGACGCCATCTGCCTTGACACCGAAACTGAAACAAAAGTTTACTTACTATGTCATCAAATAGTTATTCGACGTCAATTTTCGTTGAAATGGACTGCAGGATCATACTTCATACGAAGCTGGTCGTCCGGGCCTAGAACTCCCAGGGTGAGGTCCGCGCGAGGGTTGACCCCCCTCTGCAGGCGGGAAGGAGCGCCGTGGACGGCGAGGACGGCCAGGACGGCCAGGCACACGGCCACCGAGAGCAACACGCGCGCCATGGTAGGTACCGCAGTTGGTAGTGCGCCTCTCTCGATATTATATCGCTCTTTATATTATATCTCTCCGAATACGTCGACTCACAGTGATAGCAAGCTATGTAATATTGTGTCTTCTGATTGTCCCAAATACGTCACACATTTGGTTTTTACAACTAAAATTCATTTCTATCCTTATGGCATTCACGCTTCAATAATTATTTTGGCTATATCTAGTCCTTTTCACAGACCGCAAACATACAAATTCTTAATAATAAAATAAATTAAAAATTAATAACAATTTCGAATTTTTATTAATTAGAACACGTTTTTTCCACTTCTGAGTATATTTTTCTCGACATGTTTCGAAGGCTTACACCTTCATCATCGGGAGGACGATAATATCGTTCTCCGATGATGAAGGTGTAAAAGCCTTCGAAACATGTCGAGAAAAATAAACTCAAAAGTGGAAAAAACAGTGTATTAATTCATAAAAATTCGTCATTATGGAATCCCCCAGTGTTAACGCCTTAAGTTTATCGAAAATTAATAACAAACTTCTTTAAAATATATATTTAGTTTAATTCCACTTAATTTTAAGGCTTCCATCGATTTCAGCAGTCCGTTGCCATCTTCCGAACCAGGGGTTGCTAGCGAGCTGTTGAAACCGGTCAAAGTCATAAACCTATATAAAATTGAACTTTATATGTTTTATAAAAAAGAATTAAAATTAAACTTTATATGTTTTATAAAAAAGAATTAAAATTGAATTTATTTTAATCAATTTCGCTCTCATGAATCTCCGGTAATGGCCGAAATCGATTGGTAGTTACGTAACAAATTAGGTGGTGTAATAAAGAAAACATTTGTTTTAAATTTATATAAAAATTTCACCCCACTAATTGAGAGCTTCCTATGAAATAATATCATCTTTAATTGAACCTCCCTTATGTCATCGGGTTTCAGATTCCCAAAATAAGGTTCTCCCTAGAAGCGATCTGCCTCTCTGATGAGTTGATCAAGGAGCAGCTCACTTCGCAGACACACACATACACACATACAGCACTCGCGGCATGGCTACGGGTATTTATATGATACTCACTTCGTACTTAAATGGGTAAAGATTGTGCAATTATCCGCACGGATATAACTCGACAGATAGCCTGTCGATGATTTTGAAAAGATTGCATTGTTTTCCCGTCAACTGATTATCGCGCGTGTATTGGAAAACATGTGTTATACAACTATGCAATAACCCTTAATTGGGCGCGAGGAAACTGATTATGCTAAATAATATCGTTTTCAAAAGATCGGTGCAAGAGAATGCACCAAAATAAAATAACGCGTTGACGTTCTTCTTTTGAATTGTTATTCCTTTCAATCAAATCGACTAATAAGTTCATTTTATTTAAAAAATAAACATTTTTTGAGTAATATTACACTAACCTGCGTCTCTAGGAACATGGATAATATTGTCACGTGGTAAACACTTTCCTTCAGTCCAAATAAGGGTTCAGAAATACCTATATCACATTGGAAACATTTTTATTTCTTGATATCATCATCCCACGAGGGATCAGAATGCGAATTCCACCTAAATCTTCCATATTATTCAACTAACTAACTAAATAACAATCACACCATCTTCCCGGAAAGGTAGGTAGAAAGAACGGACCGCCACTTCTCTGACTTCCCTTAATGATAATAATAATAATATGCTAACTATTAAAGCGCCGTTTTTGTGATGTAATCACCTCAAGAACGCATTAAGACGTGTTTTAAATCTAAATGTGAACGTTGCATCTGATTGATATTCGCGATCGATTAGGAAGTATAATAGAACAAAATATGCAGGTTTTAAATTGGGTATGAAGCCATAGGTAAAAAGTTTACGTTGCGAAATGGTTGTGGTTGCGAAATCACGGTTTTCAAGCAATGGAGTAAATATTTTTCGCCCCCTAAAGTTAAAATAATTCTTCTGGTAGTTGATAGAATGAAAAAGATGGGTTTTCAGCTTAGATCTAAAGTCTGTCGGATCATTTATGCATCTGAAGTATGAAGGAAGATTGTTCCAAGGTGATGGACCGGCTACCGCAAACGCTCAATCTCCGAAATTTATACTAGGGTAACGCTTTGGCTCAACTAATCTTCCTATTGCCTTCCTCTTCCCTTACATTCATACATCGTGTCATGCACGCACGTCGATTTCTTCGATTCCTTACGTGGCTGACGTTTAATATTTGACTTATTTACATATCTATACTTTTTTCACCATTCTGTCTTCATTCATTCTTTTTGTTTTTCACCATTCTGTGTCATTCAACTATCTTAATGAAATTTGCATTATTTTGTTTATAACACTTTCATTTGCACTGCATTCCCTTCTTATGTTTGCATTCGACACTCTATCATTTATGGATTTATTTTCTTATTTATGAATAAGCATAACAATTTTAGTCATATAAACTACGAAGAGTATTTTTAAATACATATCCATAAATCAAAGGTACTTTACTGATCCGAATTCATATTTTTCAAATTTGAATGCCGTTGTAGGATGTTTTAATTCATATAAGGTGACTCTTGTCGGTTCTACTGGACGCACTAATAAAGAATAGTCAAATGAAGTAGAAATATTGTTTATTGAGACATTTTAAAGCAGGGTTCTATCGGTCGTCTCGTCGGGGTCCGGCGCTCCGAAAATCGCGATGTAGTAGTGCAGCCCCCTGCCAACCTCGCTCACGAAGTTCAGGATGATCTGGTCGGTGCCCACCCCCCCGGAGAGCACGAACACGTTGGCGTTCTGGCTCGCGCCCACCTCCGTGCACGACACATACGTGATGTTGATCACCCCGAAGCGGATGGACTGCTCGTACACCACCCCCGGCTCCGCGGCCGCGCTGAAGTCGATGCTGAATGAAAACAAAACACTTCGTGTGAACTTGCGACAAAACTTATTATTGACATCCGTACCAAGGTAATCGGGTGTACTGAAATACGCCATTGAAATATTGATCAAATAAATAAAATTTGCGGCCTTCGTGGCAGAGTGGCAACAGCTATGACTGCCACACCGAAGGTCACGGGTTCGATTCCCGGCGCTGACGGTGTGTAAATATTAAGCTGTCTTTGGTCTGGTAGAATTCACGTGACAATAAAAATTGCGATAGACCAGTAACCTATCACATGTCGTGAGAATCAATAGCTTAAATTTTGTATACAAATAAACTGTTGTATACAAAAATATGGAAAGCAACGGGAATCTACCACATTATAGACCCTAGTGGCATCCCATCAAGCAGCAAAAAATTACAATTTTTCTGTAAATCAATCCCTAGGATTGAAACAATATGTTTAGTTCATTGTTAAACATTGAAATAGACATACTCCACAGCTTGTCCGTCATCGGGACCCAGGGTGCCCAGAATGAGGTCCGCGTGGGGGCTGATCCCTCTGGCGGGGTCCGCGGGGACGCCGGCGCGCCCCCGGTGGGAGATGGTGATCATAGAGGGGCTCACT
The DNA here is from genome assembly GCA_022606425.2 of Lepidostoma basale. Taxonomy (NCBI): domain Eukaryota; kingdom Metazoa; phylum Arthropoda; class Insecta; order Trichoptera; family Lepidostomatidae; genus Lepidostoma; species Lepidostoma basale. The sequence goes on from JAHDVF020001160.1 coordinate 1,616,825, forward strand.
CCGCAGAGGAGCACCCACGCCGACAGTAGGAACAGCAGTCGCGACATGATAATGGAAATAACTAAAACGAATTACGATTTTCCTTTCCACCGCGGTCGCTTATATTGCACCTCTCGCGTTTATTAATAGTTGCGTCTCTCTGATAATGATCGCGTTAAAACAAAGTGTCATGCCTAAATCATGATTCGCATTTCGTCAACTGATTCCCTATCGAGATTCATATTCCTGATACTACTACAAATTAAGTAATACTGATAAGGATTTCATATGTCATTTGAATTTTCCGCGCATTTTTTTCAATAAAGATAAGGAATATTTTCGTTTTTCAAGGCCACAATTTTTCATTTATTTCACTTACTTATCGGACGTCTGTCGTCTACTGCTGGACGTAGGCCTCTCCCAAAGTACGCCACTGCCCCCTATCCACCACACCACTACTCTCATCCATCCAGGTCCAGCAATCTAGGTCCAGGTCTCCACTCCAGAACCCGTCTCCCCCATTGGCCGTTGGTCCTCCGATAAACACGGTTAGCCCACTGCCACTTCAGTCCGCTTACCCTCAGAGCCATCTCGGTCACCGTGGTTTGTTGTCGAATAAATTCGTTCCGAATTCTGTCCCTCAAGGTTGTTCCAAGTATGTCTCTTTCCATGGCGCGCTGGGCGACCTGGAATTCGTAAACCAGTCCCCTTGTCAGCGTCCAACTCTCGGCTTCGTAGGTCATGGTTAGCCAGACGTCCTGGTTGAAGACATTGGAGTTTTTGAGAGGTAAAGATATGACGTAGCTTCCCATTTATTTTAGAATGCTCAAATCACTAATATATGTAGCAGAGCTCTGTATCCATGGAGGGATTTGATACTCTACATCGTATGATCCCAACCTTTTCTAGAACACCGCCCCCTTTACTAGAAGAAAAATTCTAGAACAACGGCCCCTCTCCCATAATAGTTATACATTATTTATATCTGTTTATAATCACAAATCTGAAATTTAAAAGCCTATCGAATGTATCGGAAATGTTTTAAGATAGTTTCTTAAACTGTTCATGAAAATATTATTTTCAAAGTATTGCATTTTTATTTATTAAAATATATACGCAACGGACGCCCCCTTTACATCTGGACCAGCTGCCGCCCCCATTGAAAACTTCAACGCCCATTGGGGGGCGGAACCGCTCCCGTTGTGAACCTATGCTCTACACAGATTAGACATTCAAATTTTGATGTAATATAATATAATATATTATAGCACCCTCGGATAGTATAACTCAAGGAATAATTCAACGGCAATCATATGCTCTATAGCTCTATACTACAGCCGTAATCAGTTAATGCCCCGTTCTCCGGATATTACTTGAATAAGTGTCACTTGTGCTCGCGGCTTATAAAATAATAATGTCCAATCTAAAGTGAAACATACTGCCAACTATAATACGATATTTGTGCGCAGTGAGAGGGGCAGCCCATCTCGGTGGGCGCAGCCAGCCGGGGCACCATGACATCAATTGGGCTCGGCTGATTAAAATCTGAACATTGTAGGATTCGTTAGCTTTAATATTTCCGGATGGATCCCATTCTCTGATAGCTAATCCTCGCCATCGCTGTTCTCTTCCAGGTATTCCACTTTCGAGTTTAAAATTATAATTCGTATTGAAGATGGGCGCGGGACCATCTCGTGCCATTTCCTGTTTTCCACAAAAATCTGAGTACTCACGTCATTCTATTTATTACGTATATTTTTATTTTGTGTTTATCAAATGTGTTAATAACAAATTGTGTTTTATCACTGTCAGTAAAGACCGACTTGCCAGTACGTATAGGGGAGAACCACCACGAAGAGAACGGCCCATGAAGAGAACAGTTGCATTTGCAACGATAGTAATAAACCGTAATGCAACGGTAATAATAATTAGTAATAAAGATAGTTTTTTTTTTTTTTAAATGTTTATATGTTTAAAACAGTACTTTGGGGTTCGTTACCTCGTATACGTGTTGGGTGTGTCCTGTTGGATGAGCAAATTGTATTTTTGACCTTTTTTTAAAACATCGTCAACTAGTGGACAAAATTTATATTTAAATGATCCATGTGAGAATAATCCTGGCCAATACGCATCTTGCCATCCCAAAATAATATTTGTTTGTGAAAATTTATACCTTTGTGCTGTTTTGGTGGTGAAAAATATAATTACATTGTTTATGTGAAGTGTTTTGACAGGTGCCAAATTGGTTTTCATAATTTTATTTTTCGAACGTTTATGTACATTTGTTCCGATGTCTATTTGAAAAATTATTTTGATTCATATTGAAGTGCCTAACTAACTAAAATTTTATTAATATAACGGTGGTAACGGGAGAAACAAACTTTTAATGAAAGGATATTATCTTAGAAAATAGCTTATGTGTTATAACTTTTTTTTTTTTATGTGTTATATTTTGTTATTTTTATTTTATGATTTATTTTATCTTATTTATTTATTTTATATAATTGAATTTTATTTTAGATATAGTTTGTAAATGATTTAGCATTTAAGTGTGTGCGGGTGATGCCTACTGGTGGCGATGAGGTCCGCAACCCATCACACCGCATCTCCCGCAGGGGCGAACAGAGAAGGGTGGAGTGCCGCATCGGTACATGGAATATAAGGGGAGGTATGGAAAGAAAGTTGAATGAGATGTGTGCAGAAATGGATAATAAGTGTTTAGATGTTTTATGTGTGACTGAATGTATGATGAAAGAGTGTGGTTCCTTGGAGCATGCGGATAAGCTTGTTCTGTGGTCGGGTGTGCCGAATGACCACAGCGTGGCGGCGGTGCTAGCTCCAAGGATGGTAGAATGTATGAAAGGCTATAAATGTGTTAGCCCAAGACTCATGTGGATTCGCTTCAAGATCGGGTTAACAAGAGTTTTCCTTTTAATTGGATACGCCCCTGGTAACAACGAAAATGAGGCGAGTAAAGATGAGTTTTGGGACAAAGTGAGAGAGACATTGGTGTGTAAGAGTGAAAACGAAAGACTGATAATAGCAGGTGATATGAACGGTTGGGTGGGAATCCGTAGGAGTGGGTACGAGGAATGTCTGGGTACGTTTGGTGATAGACGAATAAATGATAATGGAAGGAGACTGCTTGAATTGTGTATAGAATGGGGTCTCTTTGTATCAAATACCATCTTCGATCATAAGAGAATCCATCTCTATACTTGTGAAAGAGGATTTGAAAGGTCCATTATAGATTACGTCATTGTAGACTCTAGATTACGGGCGGATACTGTTGATTCAAGGGTCTTCAGGGGAGCCGAACTGGAAACGGATCATTTTTTAGTAGTGGCAAAAGTGATCTTATTCCGGGGATGGCGAACCAGAAGAAGCAAAACAGAAGCCGCACCGACTAGAGTCAAAGTTGAAAAACTGCAAAACAATGACGTAAGAAATAATTTCGTAAGAAAAGTGAAAGATAGATTGAGTGAGCGGGATGTAAGTGAGTTGAGTATTGACGAGACCTGGAAATACTTGAAGGAGAGTTTGTGTGAATCAGCGAAAGAATCGTGTGGTGTGTGTGTGTACAAGGAAGAAGGAAAGGGGATGCATGGTGGAATGATGACGTAAAGATTGCTGTTAAAGAGAAGAAAGATGCTTGGTTGAATATGTTGTCGATAAATAAGAATGACAGAGTTAAGTATGAAAGAGCAAAAGATTTGTATAAGGTATGCAAGAAGAGAGTGAAGTCGGTAGTGAAAGCGCGGAAAGAAAAGCTGAAGGAGGAAGAAGGGCTCAAAATGACAAACAACTTCCAAGCAAATTTAAAAATGTTTTGGAAAGAAGTTAAAAAGCCCGAAATCCTCCTGATAGTGGATGTGTGAAAGCAATTTTAGACAACGAGGGAAGAATGTTAACGGAGAGTAAGATCATACAAGAAAGATGGATGGAATATTTTAAGGAGATGTATGGTGGTGATACAAGCGTGATCGAAAATATGACAGCTAGTGCGAGTGCTGGACCTATGAATGATAATATTGAAAAAATAAGTACGAATGAGATGAAAAGATCCGTGAGTGCAATGAAAAGTGGAAAAGCTGTTGGGTTTGATTGTATTGCCATAGACTTTATTAAAAGCGGTGGCGAAGTGGTTTCTACATGGTTATGTAAGTTATTTAACCAGTGTTTGGAGGAGGGATATACGCCGCTAGACTGGAGGAGAGCAGTAATTATGCCCCTGTACAAAGGAAAAGGATCGCGTATGGAATGTGGAAACCACAGAGCTATTAGTCTTTTGAGTGTCGTTGGTAAAGTCTATGGCAGAATTTAATAGAAAGAGTAAGAAAATTGACGAGTGACAAAGTTTGGGATGTGCAAGGTGCCTTTATGAATGGCAGAGGATGTATGGATCAAATTTTTGGACTTCGTACATTGACAGAGAAGTTTCTGGCCAAAAATCGCAAACTTTTCTGTGCATTTGTCGACTTACAAAAAGCATATGATTACGTTAATAGAGAAAAGTTGTGGAAAATATTGTCTGAATATGGAATAAGTACAAAACTGATCACGGCCATTAAGTCACTATACACGGAAAGCACTGCTAGTGTCAGAGTAAATGGAGATCTTACAGCCTGGTTTGATATCAATAAAGGTGTCAAACAAGGTTGCGTAATGTCCCCGTGGTTATTTAATCTGTATATGGACAATTGTATGAGAGAGCTGAAAGGGTTGGATGTAGGTGCCAAAATGAGCGGAGTGTCAGTAAGCTGTCTCTTGTATGCGGATGACGCTGTCCTACTTGCTGACAACGAGCATGAACTACAAGTCCTGGTGAATTGTATGTATGAGGTATGCATGCGAAATGATCTGATGATGAATGTTAATAAGTCCAAGGTAATGATTTTTGAAAAGGAAGAAACCACGACAGTCTGCAACATTAGCGTGAATGGTGAAAACTTGGAGCAAGTAGTTGAGTTTGTGTATTTAGGTAGTATGTTTACAAGAGATGGAGAGTGGAGAGGGATATTGAAAGAAGGGTTGGGGCAGGCAACAAAGTGAATGGTGCACTTAAAGTTGTCATCGCAAACAAAAACCTATCCAAAAAAGCTAGAATGGCAGTGCACAATGGTGTTCTTCTACCGACCCTTATGTATGGAAGCGAAGCATGGAACTGGCAAAGGAAGGATGAAAGTAGAATAAATGCAGTAGAAATGAGATCTCTTAGACGAATGTGTGGATATTCTGTGTATGATAGAGTGTCGAATGAAAATATAAGAAGTGAATGCGGTGCGAATGATGGTGTCATGAACAAAATAATGAAAGGATCATTAAGATGGTTTGGACATATGGAAAGAATGAATGAAGAAAGAATGGTAAAAAAATTATATGTTAATGATGTAAATGGTACCAGAAATAGAGGAAGACCAAGGAAAACGTGGCACGATCAAATAAATCAAATATTGAATGTCGGCCATGTGAGGAGTCAGAGAAATCGACGCGCGTGTATGACACGATGTATGAATGTTGAGGGAAGCGAGAGAAATTTGTCAGAAAAGAAAAGCGTGGCAGTCCATTATTTCTGCCTAGCCCTTCGGGGAGACGGCGTGATGGTTAGTTAGTTAGTTAGTAATAAACCTAGCGACATCCCGCAGCTCTTCACGTGATCGCAGTGGTGTGACGACATCGCGCGTTAAGTTGGGCGCATGTCCGTTCTGTGTGCTTCGTACAGTGGACGAGAGAAGTTTACGGGCGTAGTAGAAAAAAAACGGTGCTGACTGCTTCATCTCCTGACCTTTTAATAGTAAGCTAGGAGTAAAAAGGATTTACCCGTAGTGTAACGTGATTATATAGTTTTTATGTGATAAGGTTATATTGAATAATATTAAATCCATCTCGATAATTTCAATGTTTTTCTAAAATAAGTTCTAATTCCATGAAGAGAACACGCCGCAGTCCTATGAAGAGAACGTTCTCTTCATAGGTTTAGTTTTCTCTTCATGTTTTTTTTTGTGTGTTTTGTTTATTAAATAATATTATTTAAAATTATCTATCACAAAAGATGTACCCAAACATACATTTTTTTAGATGCCGACAATAAATCATAAGACGAACGACGAATTCAAAGATGCTATAGATGCCGCCATCGTACAAAAGAAAAGCATTCGCAGTGTAGCTAAGGAGACAAGTATTGCAACAAACATTATTGTGGAAAGTTATTAAACGATCAAAGCAGGCACAATAAGTGCGAATCTCTTCATGGGAACTAGTGTTCTCTTCATGGTACACTATCCCTTGAAGAGAACATTTCCCATTTTTTATAAAATTATCCATAACCTAGAATCTGATAATTGAATTTAAAATTCACTTTGGGAATTATAGAAGGAATGAATACTCTACAAAACTTCATACTTTGTTTTTGAAACGGTGTATTGATTTTGTATTTACAGCAAGGAGATAAAAAATGTTCTCTTCATGGTGGTTCTCCCCTATATGGTGATAATAAATATCGTGAAGGTGTTGAAAGATCTACATATTGGTGGGATATTGGCGTGACCACTTGGAGAACTGTGCCCGCGGCACGATCGTAATCTCCTCGGCCGCATTATCCCCGGGTGTAATGACCACCGCGTTAATCAAAATTCGAGACAAGACCAAGATCGAGGATACATCACAATGTATTTATTTGAACAAAGTACTAAATATGAGGGATCAGTTATTCTACTGAAGAACTTCACACTAACAAACAAAATCATTATCATACGTTCAATCGAAAATAGATATCGTTGAAACACACAAATATTCTAAGCAAAATGAAAGAATATGTTAAAATCATCGTGTTAACATCTTCTTCCTCTCCTGGTGCCGTGTCAGGTCTCCCCAACGTTATCGTTCATTTTAATCGCTTCCGAATTTTGAGCCAGTGAAGTTACTTCAAGTGATATGACAGTATTTTTGTGGTCCCATAATCAATCGGACAGCAGCATTGAATACGCTTTGTATTCTGCTTAATTGATTAAGAACTTGGTGTGCAAACGTTTTCGCAAATATAATTAAGCATAGAAAATGTTCAAATATAAAATTAAATCTAGACGGATGAGGAGGCACGAGGCCACTGTAGTTTGAACCTCAGGTGTCTCCTTGCACATGTGATGTATGGAGAATATCGGATTATGGCGGTGAGGTGACCTCAGATTGAAGAGGTAGGCAGCGCGAAGGACCCCTGCCCCTACATAGCGTGAGATAGGCCGCGGACTTGCGGCGCCGTCCACGTAATCTGTTTAATATAATTGGTTTCCTAATTCACAGCGGAACGCATTAACATGTACGCGTGGGGCACCTAATTCACAGTACCAGGGACGGTTCATCTTCACTATCAATACATACTGTCATTCGCTCTGCGCTCTTAAGGTAGTAAGTAGTCTGGTAACTTAAGCCGATTTTCATGTCTTTTTTTGAGGGCGTTTTTTTGTAGGAAAATAAAAATGAATCGTTTTGGAAATTTAGGATGTTTTTATTTACATATTAAAGATACATAAAAACTTTTTTTTGAAAAAAATTAATAGTTTATTATTATTCGAAGTTGGCACCTCGAAAAATAAGCGCGTGCGTGGCCCGGGTGATTTTAGCTCTTGATGTTATCTGAAATCATAAATTCTCGTCATGTCATTCTCGTCGGAACTACCGAGAGATTTTTTCACCCCAAACTTTTTATTTTACAACCCCTTCTTTGCTGACTTTTTTTTTCAAAGTCCGCCATTTTGTTATTTATCCATGAAATGTAACTTCTGTAGTTCCGACGAGAAAAACATGTCATTAGATTAAGAATTTTCAAGAATTTTTTCGAGGTGCCAACTTCGATTAATAATAATAATAATAATAATAAACTATTAAATTTAAAAAAAAGGTTTTTTGTATCTTAAATATGTAAATAAAAACATCCTAAATTTCCAAAACGATTCATTTTTATTTTCCTACAAAAAAACGCCCTCCAATAAAGACATGAAAATCGGCTTAAGTTACCAGACTACTACCTTAAATCTGTCACGGCAGTTATGTTAAGTGTGCTGAGCAGATCTAACCACTAGCTGGAGCCTTCTTGCCAATAACTGAACACCGGTATTTCAAATATACGTCCTCATAATTATAATAGTATTTCACGGGACGCCACTGGCTTGAGGTCTTCTACTCTCGATAGATAGATTATTGTAAAGTCAACCTTAATGTTACGATAGACAATACGCGCGCTTCATTATAATTTAACTTGTGATTTACAGTGCCGCCACAGCTCGAGCGTGCGTACCATATTACCCAATCGGCAACATTCGTTACATCTCGTGTGGGATTACTTGATTTCTCTGCACAATGGTCATGACCGCCAATTGAAGACTTAACTAACTAACCATCACTCCGTCTCCCCGCAGGGGTAGGCAGAAAGAATGGACTCCCACACTTTTCTTTCCTGACATATTTCTCTCGCTTCCTCAACATTCATACATCGTGTCATGCACGCGCGTCGATTTCTCTGACTCCTCACGTGGCCGACATTCAATATTTGATTTAATTGATCGTGCCACGTTTTCCTCGGTCTTCCTCTATTTCTAGTTCCATTTACATCGTTAACATATACTTTTTTACCATTCTTTCTTCATTAATTCTTTACATTTGTCCAAACCATCTTAATGATCCTTTCATTATTTTGTAAATAACACCATCATTCGCACCGCATTCACTTCTTATATTTTCATTCGACACTCTATCAAATCAAATCAAAATCAAATCAAATCAGTTTATTAACTCAATAGACATTACAAACAGGAAAATGTTTAAGGCATCTATTAAGTACAGGTAAAATATCATAAAAATACAACAAAGTACCAGGAACGCATTAGAGATGGTTCGACATTAGGAAGACAAGATACTTTCTAAAGTCAATAGTATTTGCCCCTTTGCTATCATACACAGAGTATCACACATTCGTCTAAGAGATCTCATTTCTACTGCATTTATTTTACTTTCATCCTTCTTTTGCCAGTTTCATGCTTCGCTTCCATAGATAAAGGGTCAGTACAAGAACAGCATTGTGCACTGCCATTTTAGCTTTTTTGGATAGGTTTTTGTTTGCGATGACAACTTTAAGTGCACCATTCACTTAGTTGCCTGCCCCAACCCTTCTTTCAATATCCCTCTCCACTAGTCCATATTTTGTAAACATACTACCCAAACATTCCTTTACTTTTTAAAAGTCTTACATTCGAAATTACTCGATGCGACCAACCCGATTGGATAATATTGCACCATAAGCAGAAATAGTTCCTTTCTTTAGTTAGAGTTTCCTAACTTTTTACTTTCAAAACAAATTCAAGTCGAATCCTTTATTCGTTTTATTTATATGCTATAATGTGATATTTTATTGCCAATAGCACTCCTATATTAGTTATGTTTTTGTACTATTGCTACACACAGTACCAACGTTTATCTAATTAGGCAGTTCTAGAGGTATTCGGGTTGTCAACGGTCACTAAGATGGAAGGATAAATACAATTATTTGAAATTACTTGCTGGATTATATTTTTTCTGCAAATTTGACACAAATACACTTCATTAAGTCAGTATTACGATAATTCCAACTCAAACCGGTCGCAGATAGGAGTTCAGTCGAGGTTGCGCGCTACAGAGTACTGTCCAGCTGTACCTACTGCGCCGAATAGGAAGGGCCTGTTTGTAAACGGCAAATACGAGTACTGTTGGGTGCACACCGAAACAGGAGAAGAAATCTTCCCAATCAACAGGGATAACGCCAAAGGAACACAGCTGAACCGTTATGGTTGGAGCTGCTCTAGCGCAGATGTGAAACGCGCTTTTGACTTAACTTTGTTTGCATTGGAACATTGCAGTCCGAACTCATATTAGTCGACTACAAGCAGGCGGCGTAGTGTAGTCGATTTGCCGAAACACAGGTTTTCGGAACGTTGTTTCAATGAGATGCAGTTTTACTTTTGAATCAATATTTTGAATTTTTTTCGTGTTCGCTTCGCCGCTGCGTCAGATCGCGCCTTGCAGGAATAGCTCTCGAACCGGCCCGCGCGCCACAGCTCGGCGGGGCGGTCCTCGGTCGCACTCAGTCTTGTCTGCCTCGCGACCCGAGACGCTCCTCTCTAGAAGCCGCGACTACCAAGTATAATACAACTAAGTATAGCCAATAGTAAAATGCTCGATGCGACAGTCCCGCAGTACGCCGAGCGCCCCACGGGCGCCCGGCTCAGGCTCGGGTTCCGAGTTCGGATGTGACGTTTACACATTTTCCCGCCTCCCGAGTCGGCGCTTCCCGCCGTTTTCCGTACCGCCTGACGTTTGGTACGGCCTGTCTAAAAACATAAATAATAACGTATTGGCGTTATTCCCGTGCTGGTACTTGCCTTCTATCTTACCAATCAATATCGGACAATATTTGAACATCGGACCGTATAGTGTAATGTTAAAGTTGTTTTTTTCGTGAGTGTATTGAATAGATTAAGTGACGTGAAGTGTAAAATTTAATGTACAGGTGGAAGGTGAGCAGGTAACGTCGTTGTTGTGTGGTCTACAAGGGATTACAATATGAAACACGCGCGTCAAATATTCTAAGAAAAGGGACAGTTTACCTTTTCTCATCTGATATTATGAAGGTTACTTTTAGTTATTACAATTTGATACGCTTACGATACGAATTTGTTATGTTTATCAAGTGATCGACATCTTCGCGAACACTTCACATTCGTCTTGTCACGAATAAGTTCATTCTGCAAATATAGATAATTTCATTTGTTTTTATTCAGATATTTCAAACATATTGAATCTCATCCCTGATATACATAAAACATGCTGAAATATACTTATTCAACAGTATGTATTTCCATTTGTAGAGGAAATGGGTGTTATAGTACTTGGAATCTCTAAACGGACCGTGTCTCTTAACACCTGCTTTTAGCGAGCCCCGAAGAACGGCGGCCGTAAACTTCCCTCACGTTATTTCTTGCCCACAGATTAAGATTGACCTCCGAGTCCCTTTTTATTCGCCGCCTCCGGCCTTCCAGAACTCTGGGCTACAATCGACACCCGAGGCGTGCAACAGTGGCAGTGTCGCGACAAAAAATAATTGCACACGGGTAGAAAGTTCGGCTTGTTTTACGAACGTATCGCAATAATAGCAAAACAATAATTGGCGGAAAATAGAATCGGCGGTTTCAATCACTGTTGCCATTGCGTCAACGGCCACTTTCGCCAAATCGGAGGTGGAGGCCCCCGCTGCAGGGCGCGCCAGATTTGTATTTGATACGAAAGTGAAGTGTTTAGGATGAATTAATAATCGTGACTGGTGGAATGACGGTTTGCACAGGTGCAGTCCTCGTACGCTTGTCGGATTGAAATAAAACCACAACGGGAGTAAGGCGCGGGACTCACCGAAGAAATATATTATTTGGCCTTGCGAATCGATAAACCATCACTTCACTTGTTGGTTACGGTTTTAATTTGGCTAAACCCCATTATATATTTATTGTTTAATGAAAGCGCGATTGCTTTGTTGGTTTTACATTGATTTATTTATTTATAAAAATATATAAACAATAGTAACAAATTTGTTTCGTCAATATTGTACATTACTTTACTATTTGTAATATCTTTATTGTAGAAAGCAATTCTTAAGTTTATAACTGAATAATTAGCAATGAAGTTTATAACTAAAAGGTGTTTAAACTATTTATTGTTTCTTGAAAAATGATGTAAAATTCAATATTAAATAATAAATACAAATGAAAATGTCAGTTTTCTAGAAGTTTTATTATATTTTCAAGGGAATGACATGTTTCGCCCTTCTAAGGCATTATCAAATGTGATAATGCCTTAGAAGGGCGAAACATGTCATTCCCATAAAATATAATAAAACTGACATTTTCATTCTTATTAAGTGTTTATACTAGCCTTTGTTTTATATTACTGAAGAACAAAAATAAGCTTAATAATTCAGAATACGAAATATATTTTGTAATATGGAAATCATATCATGTTACGCCATCTCGCTTTATCGGAAACTTCAATCTGTAAAATTTGCATCATTAATATTCACTAATATCTTGTTTTAAAGTTACAGTTACGTTGTATGTTGCGAATACTGGGGTCATACAGTTATCTTAGAATAAGAATTCTTCCGCGGACGAAAACAAAATAGACACGCCTCAGTCGATTTCCTTTTGGATTGAAGAGATGTGTCTTCCTTCTTCCCGGCCGGGGGATCCACGCCAATTCTGAATTAGATTTTTTCTCTTAAGAACTTATAAGAAAGGAATGTAGAGCGGAAGCAGGTATTATGAACAAAATTATGAAAGGATCGCTGCGTTGGTTCGGACATGGACTTGGAACGCATGGATGGAGAAAGAATGGTTAAGAAAGTATACGTTATAATGTAAATGGGGTACGAAGTCGAGGCAGACCGAGGAAAACATGGCATGACCAAATTAATGAAATTTTAAAGGTTGGTCATGTTAGAAGTCGGAGGAATCGACGTGCATGTGTGACTCGTTGTATGAATGTGGAGGAATCTAGAGAGGTTTGCCAGGATAGAGTAGTGTGGCGGTCCATTCTCTCTGCCTACCCCTGCGGGGAAACGGCGTGATGGTTGGTTTGTTTTGTTTGTAAGAACTTATTTATTATTTTAAAAAAATGTAACTATATTCCGACAATTAAATGTTGGGAGAGCTTCCGATGTTAAATGTGTAAAACGAATGGAAACGTGTCTCCTCTAAACATTTCAAATAGTTAAGAAAACATCTTTAGTCGGTTTATACTAGAAATTGGGTTCATCGTATATTTGCGTTGCGATAACTAATTTGACCAAGATTACAAAATTTAAATTCAAATTGAAAATTTACATCTATGAAGGATACTTTTAAATGTAAAGTTTGAATAAACAGTTCGTTGACAATCGTTTTTCTGGAATAAATTGGCCGCAGTTTTTTGTGGTATGCCTCAGGGGTTTGGATTGGGACCTGTCTACACGTAGCGAGTTTGTATTCACGCCGTAGAAAATTTGCGAAGGCATTTGATTGATTGGCTATTGTTGAGTAAATTTCTGCATAATCCCGCTAAAGTTCAAGTGTTTCTCGCGACCGCGCGGCAAGTGCGTCTTGTCTCGAGCCGCGTCCCTTCTCACGCCCGCCGAGCTGACAATAATTGCATCATTACAGCCGGAGTCACTTCCGTTGCCGTCATACAATTAGTATAACATCGCCTTCGCTCGGTACACGATTATCAAAATTCAGTTAAAGCCTTTCAACAAACCGACTAACCATGGACTCCCCAGATTGTAATTGACGCCGAATTTTCTTCCTATTCCGATAATAATATAATAATAATAAATTGGATAATTTATAAAGCGCCATTTTTATGAATTGCTCATCTCAAGGGCGCTGTAGAAGATGGATGTCGAAAGCCGCGCTCCGTGGTAACCGTTGTTGGAGATGGTTCTATCTTCCTTCATAATTATATAATTATGACTTCTGACTTTTACCGAATTTTTCGAAATATTTCAGTGAAGTCAATTCTGGAACAATTTGCTATTTTTAATAATAAATGAAAAACTAATTAGTCCAATCGTTAACGTAAATCATACATTGTCATTGGGTCGTGTGCTAAGAGGAGAAAGATACCAGCTCCATCGGCTGATAATCATTGGCAATATATTTCATTAGGTAGATTCAATACAAAATACTTAACTAAATGTATAAGTATAAATTAAAGGATCCCTGAGATGGTTTGGACAGATGGAACGAATGGATGAGAGTGGAATGGTTAAAAAGTTGTACAAAAGCAGCGTGAGTGGAAAAAGAAGCCGAGGACGACTGAGGAAATCATGGCATGACTAAATTAATCAATTACTAAAATGGCTGTCACATTCGAAGTCGGAATAATCGACGAGCGTGCATGGTACGATGTATGAATGTAGATGAAACCTGAGAGGTATGCCAGGACAGAGCATTGTGGCGATCCATCGTCTGTGCCTACCCCTCCGGGGAAATGGCGTGATTGTTAGTTAGTTACTTAGTTATAAATAAATAACGGTGCCTTTATTTAGTAAAGAAATAGATTATTTGGAAATCGAATGTTTTTCAGCGGTTTTCATAATAATTATATTTATTCAAATTTTTTTCAAGATACCATTTAAATATTCAATCTAGAGAATGTATGGCATGTTGTATAATGTGTTTCTCGTATAGGCACGCGCGCAAAAGTCAACTTGTATTACAGTTGAAGGTTCTTCGTTCTTGCTATCGGAGTTTATTGTATCACGGCTAGAATGAGTTTTCTCTCAGCTTTTGAAGACCAAACAACGTTATCTTATATGAAAAACAAACAAGCCTTAATCGTTATTTGGCGATTCTTTGTATTCTAAAGATTACAAATAAGCGTAATAGGACTATCTACAAATTGTCAGAGTATTTTGTATATATTTTTTTACTCATTTTGCCAGCGCCATAATTTAATATAATTCTTTGCGACATTAAAATAACTTGGTCACGGAGTATGGTTTTAATCAAGTTACTTTTTGGAATAGTTTTACAGTTCTAACTACAGACATTATATAAATATAAAAAACGAAACACAATCAGGTCTGTGTTCTTGTAATAAGTGAAAATCTATTTCGGTTCATAATAACAAATAATATCAACTTTCAGTACATTCTGTTTTTAGTTGTAGTTTCTATTGTCTAGCTTGTTTTATATTAGATGATAGTTCCAACCGGTTTTGACAAGCTTGTCGGAGAAACCAGTTCCGACCATAATATTATTATTATTTTGTTGAAGAAACTCCTTACATCATTACAGCACGAGCCAAATCGATGTAAAGGGTGAAAAAAAAGAATATCAAAGGAACCACACATAGAACCTTATGAATAGGAAAAGCCAGTTATTTGCTTGCTGCCTTTATCGTTAGGGTATTTACGAACTCGCCATAATTGCATCCAAAGAGGTCTATCTCTTTTGCAACCTCATTTGAAGACTACAGGGGAAAAACAAGGAATGTCAGTTAAAATTCAAAATAAATGTAATAATGCCATCTAGCGGCATTTGTACGTATCTATCCACAGTAAAATTTTCATATTCATTAATCATGTGTGTCATCGACTATGGCCAGATAATCGATTCCCAATTGCTAAGAAATATATAGACTTTGATTAGCTTTATTCTCAATTTATTCAAATTAACCTTCTACTGACATTCCTTGTTTTTCCCCTGTAGTCTTCATTTAAGAGACGAATCGCTTTCAATACAGGAGAACTTCGAAGGGCCTCTGTGCGGCAATTTGGGGCATAAAATAATATATGCCCCCTTGCTCTGTTATAACTAAAATATACTCTAATAATAAATATGATAAAACTAACTGAATATAAATTTATTTTTATTTTAATATTTTATTACATAACTCCAACCAGAAATTTAAAGATCTAAGGTACAGATGTATTCGGTTAATATTAGATATTTGATCATTCGGTCGAGCTTCAGGATTAAGACTTATTTCTGTCTTTAAACAGTCCGCTGGATCTAGGTTAAGTTAAAGTTAACGGCAAATATAACACTTTGTGGATTCCTCGAGCAGCTTAACTTCGGCTTCCTGGTTCAACATCTCTCGGAGGTTACAGTGTCGATATCCTCCTCTCGAATAACTGCTACAATCACAAGCGTGAATGAAGTATTATATTAAATCGAATTAATCCACTAATTAAACCGGTTTAATACAAAATTCTTTCTGCAAACTCGCTCCAACTCACAACCTCCATTAACAGCCAATAGCAAGCGAGTAATACATGCAATAGTGAGAGTAACACCCCCTCAATTGTTTACCCCTGATTATTATGATGGCAGTGCACAATGGAGTTCTAGTGCCGACCCTTATGTATGGAAGTGAAGCTTGGAGTTGGCAGAAGAAGGATGAAAGTAGGATAAATGCCGTAGAAATAAGGTCACTAAGAAGGATGTGCGGAAAAACAATGTATGATGGAATATCTAATGATGAAGTAAGAAAGGAATGTACAGCGGATTAATGCGTGATAAACAAAATCAAGAAAGGGTCACTAAGATGGTTTGGGCATATGGAACGAATGGATGAGGGAAGAACGGTTAAAGAGGTATATACAAGTAGTGTGAATGGGAAAGGAAGTCGAGGAAGGCCAAGGAAGACATGGCATGACCAAATTAATCAATTACTGAAAGGCGGCCATGTTCGAAGTAGGAACACTCGACGAGCGTGCATGTCACGATGTGTGAATATAGAAGAGGCGTGAGAGTTATGTCAGGATAGAACAATGTGGCTTTCCATCCTCTCTGCCTATCCCTCCGGGGAAACGGCGTGTGGTTAGTTAGTTAGTTTTATCTGATTTTTACAATTGATAGTAATTTTATTAAAATAATAATAAACTATTGTTTATGAAATTTAATTGTATCTCAATAGAGACGAAGATGCAAACTGGAAACTGAATATGGTTGATCAAGGTGTTTACAGGACTTATGACCTGTCATTGGTTGGGTTAAGCGCACGCTTTATGTAATTACAACATTCCCCATTCCACCTATTTCTTTATGACCATGTAAGACAAATTTTTGGAGGTTGTATATATGTTACAAATCTATGCTTAACTTCACATGTCAGTTTCAACATGCCATCTATGTAGATTTTGATTACATATGTTAATCTTTTTAAGATTAATCTATATAATCCACACACTAACGCCATCTATGGAGATTAATTTTTAGCATTTAGCAGAACTACTTTATTAACACAATGTGAAGGCTATCGCCATTAGCACATTGTTAGAAGCCGCCTGGAGATGTCACTCCTATCTATATGCCAAAGAATTGACCAGAATGATTACAATATTTTTTGTGAATGTATACTTATACTTGTATACGAATACTGGATTTCACCCACGGTGGGTGATTAATTCATGAAATTTAATTGTATCTCAATAGAGATATTGAGATACAATTAAAAATATTGAGATACAACTCTATTGAGATACAACTCAATTTCATGAGTAAATCACCCACTATGGGTGTAATCCAGTATTCGTATACAAGTATAAGTATACATTCACAAAAAAAAACTATTGTTTATTTCAATGCGTTTTTTATTAATAAAAAATAAAATAAAAACATATCTAGTTTTTTCAAAACGCACTGTAACTTACTTTTGCATACAAAATAAATATTGCCAGAATGCGTAATGCTGCCGATTCGATAAGAATTCTTAAAAGTGTATTGTTTCAAGTTTGTGTATAATCGAGACAGCGGAGAAACGGAGCCAACTGTCATGGAACTATACCTGACCCTCTCCATTAAATATTCTAGTATGACGTGTAAATAATATGATTATATTGCATGTATCCAGCTTGAAGTATTTAATTGTGCACAAAACACGATTGGTGACCGAAAACATTAAGACACAGAGACAAACCAGGCAAATAGCAAAAGGCTTCAAAATTCCGGGCGTTGCCTCGAACCAATGTCCCAGATGAATGGTATTCTCTATGACTCGTTTGGATGGTGTCTTTATAGATCTTCTTCTTCTTCTTTGCTAGCCTTCTTCCCTCCACTGCTGGATATAGGCCTCTTCCAATTTCTTCCACTCGTCTCTATCCTGCCCCCTTTGTATCCAAGATTTTCCAACCCTTTTGATAATATCATCGGTCCATCTCATTGGCGGACTTCCGACACTTCTCTTATTTTCCCATGGTCTCCAACTGAGTATCCTGGGTGCCCATCTGTTGCCACCATGTCTAGCCAAGTGTCCAGCCCATTGCCATTTCAATTTTGCCACTCGGTCCATGACGTCAGCAACCCTGGTGCGGCGTCTGATTTCTTCATTTCTTATGCGGTCACGCGAGCTCACACCAAGTATCTGTCTTTCCATGGACCTCTGTGTACACTTGAGCCTGTGGACACTTTTTGCTGTAAGAGTTGTCGTCTCTAGTCCGTATGTCATCATAGGCAGTATACACCTGTCGTAGACCTTTCTTTTGAGACAAACCGGTATTTTATAGATCACTACGAACTAATTCGAGCAGTTTCGACTAGAGAGTCATGAGAACATTAGAAGCTGATTTGAGACTAGTAAGACATTACCATATAATATGCAGCTTCCCCACTAAGGCACACAGCATCTAGTATCCAGCGCGCAGACGCACCACATGCCGTAACGAGTACATTACCAACGTCACAATTAAAAAAGTAAATCTGTCACGATAGACATGCATTAGCGCTCTGCGCAG
Source organism: Lepidostoma basale (assembly GCA_022606425.2). Taxonomy (NCBI): domain Eukaryota; kingdom Metazoa; phylum Arthropoda; class Insecta; order Trichoptera; family Lepidostomatidae; genus Lepidostoma; species Lepidostoma basale. Next base: position 1,635,096 of record JAHDVF020001160.1, read on the forward strand.
CTTCGCTTTATGCCTCCGTAATGTACGGCTGTTTCACATATAAATAATGCATTGTCAATCCGTGATGATTAAGTGATATTTTCCAACGTACGAACTGTGTCAGGGCGATGCCGTAAACTTGGGTTTTGCACACATTTCGTATTTATTCAAGTGGCAAACTTAAGCAACGAAATGAGATCTCTTAGACATATGTGTGATAAAGCGATGTTCGACGGAATTTCAAATGCATATATCAGGAAGGAATGTAGAGCGGAAGAAAGTATTACGAACAAAATTATAAAACAATCACTGCGTTGGTTTTGACACATGGAACGCATGGATGAAGAAAGAATGGTTAAGAAAGTATACGTCAGCGATGTGAATAGAATACATGGTCGAGGAAGACCGAGGAAAATATGGCATGATCAATTTAATACCATTTTAAAGATCAGCCATGTTGGAAGTCGGAAGAATCGACGTTCGTATATGACTCGCTGTAGGAATCTAGGGAGGTGTATCGGGATAGAGTAGTGTGGCGGTTCATTCTCTCTCCCTAAGTTTCCGGGGAAACGGTGTGATGGATTGTTGTTGTTGTTGTTATTAAAATAGTTCTCATATTTTGTTTGTGATCACAACAAAGTGTTCACGTAAATAATGTGAAAAGGCAAAACAAACTAATTTAAGCTGTAAAATGCGTTCTGAATCCAAATAACGAAATCAGATTTTACTAGTTTGAGAAGAGATAGTAAAATTAGGTTTTCGTCCGCTTTGGCTAGCGACAACTAACCCGGAGGTGTCTACCGGAGTGCAAGTCTAATATAATCCGTGCGTATTGTACGGCACCAAGGCCGACCGCTCGAGAGTACCGAGATCCGCGACACAGTGGGCTTGCGCGGCGCGGGGGAACAGCGACTTCCATTCAAGTCCGCTTTACTTCCTAGTTTTTAATTATTAACCTTTGGAGTAGAAAGATATTAATGACAATTACGAAATATCCATTTTTTCAGTTTGTAAAAAAAGTAACCAGCCGATACATTATATAATTTTGTGTACACTAACAGATGTATTTACGAGAAATTATATTATAAATGAGCCCCAAGCATGGGGTAATACACTATCTGACTATGTATTCAATGGCCCCACGGTTGGGGCAATACGCACGGAGAGGTTAAGTGACATCTAGCCGATGAGATATAACTTTTGCGATTATTAGGAGCTGCCTCTCAGAAGTTATCGTCACGTGCTCGTATATTTTTATATTATGTTTTTTTTTATCAATTCGAGATTAATATTTGATTAAAATAACTAACTGACTAACCATAACGCCGTCTCCCCGAAGGGGTAGGCAGAAAGAATGGACTGCCACACTTTTCTTTCCTGACATATTTCTCTCGATTCCTCAACATTCATACATCGTGTCATGCACGCGCGTCGATTTCTCTGACTCCTCACATGGCCGGCATTCAATATTTGATTTATTTGATCCTGCCACGTTTTCCCCAGTCTTTCTCTATTTGTGGTTCCATTTACATCATTAACATATACTTTTTTTACCATTCTTTCTTCATTCATTCTTTCCGTATGTCCAAACAATCTTAATGATCCTTTCATTATTTTGTTTATGACACCATCATTCGCACCGCATTCACCAATTGATTAAAATATTTACATTTAATAATGCATCAGAAAGGCGAAACATGCCATTCCCATAAATTATAATTTAGCTTCTAGAAAACAGATGTTTTCATTCGTAATGATTAGACAATTTTCAAATTTACATATCCTTTGCATCATATTGTGCTCTAGCCCAGATAACACAAATGTGCCTGTATTATGTCAATAGCTAATTGTATCGGGAACGTTCTCTTCGAATGAAAATAGCAAAAAAAACGGATTGGGAGAGAGTGAAATAGGCAATTCCATAAGCTAATCCGTTAATTATTTACTTTGGGTCACTCGAATAAAATTTAAAATTATAAAACTATATGTCGAACTTTATACGCCTGGCAGGATCGTTTCATAGAGAAAGCTATCTGATTGGTTCCTGTGTCTAGGTAGGCGGAACGCACGGCATTAGCTCCTTAAATATTTGGTGATAAAAAACAAACTATTTGCGGGAAATAATTTTATCTGTGAAATTCACGAGTGCTTCGGTACTTCAGCAACTATACACGACAAACTTTCCAGCCAAACTGACTCTACTGCTTGGACAACTTTCATTTTGTATACGAGTACATGCAGTTACACGCAATGTCCTATCAATACAATGTAACGGTATTTCCGCTTTAAATATAGTAAATGCTCTGCCAAAACTATTAGGGCAAAAATATTATACAAAGGTATTGCGAAAGAAAAGTTGTTGCACCCCAAGTACTATGACCAGAAATCTGACCCACTAGTATACTAACCAACTAACTAACTAACTAACTAACCAACCATCACGCCATTTCCCCGGAAGGGTAAGCAGAGAGGATGGATCGTCACAATGCTCTGTCCTGGCATACCTGTCGGGCTTCCTCTACATTCATACATCGTACCATGCACGCACGTCGATTATTCCGACTTCGAATGTGGCCGCCTTTTAGTAATTGATTAATTTGGTCATGCCATGTTTTCCTCGGTCGTCTTCGGCTTCTTTTTCCACTCACGCTGCTTGTGTACAACTTTTTAAACATTCTACTCTCATCCATTCGTTCCATATGTCCAAACCATCTCAAGGATCCTTTTTTAATTTTATCCATGATGCAGTCATCTGCCTTACATTTCTCTCTTATTTCATCGTTCGGTATTCTATCATACAACGTTTTCCCGCACATTCTTCTTAATGATCTCATTTCTACGGCGTTTATCCTGCTTTTATTCTTCTTTTGCCAGCTCCAAGCTTCACTTCCATACATGACGTGATACTCATTATCTAAATTTTTCCTCTGTTCGATATTCTCACAATATATTATCCTTTCGAAATATGAAGGATGAAAAATAGCGGTTTAAAAAAATGTAAAGGGTTTGCTCCCATAGAACTAATCCTAAATGGTAGGATTACCACGAGAGCGTGTTTCGCAGTTTTAGTTTAGTTATGACTAGAGCCGTTGCGGGTTGCCTTCTCGGCGAAAGGTATTGAGACAGAGTATAACCGCAGCGACAATATGTGGATCTCCTCTCGGCCAGCGGAGCGGATGTAACGGGTCATGTTGTTTTACAAACTTGTTTTCCGATCGAAGACTTAAAATACAGTTGGCCAAAGAGTAGATCAGCGAGAGGCTGGGGCTGGATACATCGCCTCTGCTTGACGCGCTCTTTTCTATCCTTCACCGATTGAATTAGCATGAGGAGTGATGTATTTAACAATTTACAAAGATGTCACGTATATTTCACTGCTTAGAATTGTAAAGTAATGTAGTTTTCAAAGACGGGTATTCTTATCTAATACTTATTTGGTAACACGTGATGTATTTGTGAGTACCTGCTTAACGAACAGCCTCAGGATAAATCAGCTAGGAAATGCCCAAATACATCTTCAGCCAGCACGACCCGTGAACACCCGGCCACGGCGCGGCGTGGAGACCGATGTGTCTGGAAGTGTTCTGGGAATCTGTGTGAGAAGAACCAGTTATTTGGCCTTAGCATTTCATTAATACTAATCAAGGAACTTGAATAGCTCGACCATTTGCAATCACTTTATTTATTTGTATAATATATATTATATTATTGTCACGTTTAAAGCGTTCACAATACTACGGTTATGCTCAATTATCTTGCATGTTTAAAAATAGCAAATACGTATTACTTTTATTTATAACACAGATTTTATGTACTCATTTCCTTCTCATGCAATCGGAAAAGCCCTTGGAAAAGATTTAAAAAATATATTTTGTCGTTTCATCAAATATCCCACCTTGACTATAAAATTCCAATTTATATATATATTTTTTAATTATTTAAAGCTCCTTGAACATTGGTGTTAAACTTGTATTTAGTACTTAACATTGATGAAATAATTCTGTTTTTAGAAGTGTTATTTTATTATATTAAATGACACATATTAAATCTTCCAGAAAACTGAAATTTTCACCAATATCGTATATTTGAGACTTTCTATCGTAATATTATGTATGATTCAATTTCTGTTATTTCATAAGAAAAAACTCTGGGATCATATTGTTTTAAAATCTATCAGATTTTGCATCTGGGTCAATGTTTGAGATCGGGCTAAATTGGAACTGCGAGTATGTAACAGATCTTATAACGATTTTTGGTATACTTATTGATTTCCATAAAATTACATCATTGGTCGTAATTTTAATGTGACGATGTGATTCATTTAAAATTTTATAAGATGTTCTGGTTTTGAAGAGTTTAGGTACCTTCCCGATTACTGCTAATAAATTTTACAATTGTGAAAAGCTGTTTTCGTCATTTGTTCACATTTTATTATTTAATAAACGCAAACATTTCCTTATAACTCGTCGTGTGTATTTTATTATTTCTGACAAAAACAAATTAACCTTATTTTGTACATCCTGCTAAATCTAACATCTCGTGGTGCGGATGCTTAATGCAAACACTCTTCACATTCAACTTCGCAAAGTTCACATTGTTAATTCATAAAATCAATATATTGGGTCGTTAATCAAATCAGAGAATCGTTTAAAAAATATAACCACAAAACTTATTTAAATATAACAAAATTAATTGTCGTTTAGTAATGCAGTGTTTCGATAAACTAACTATTCACCTCCAGGGTATTCTTTATTGCGTAGAATCTGAACTTCCCATATTTAGTAGAAGACCGACCCACTACCCGAAGACGCCATTAATTATGGGCAGAAAGGGCCAGGGTCGAGGTGTCTTGGTTCCTCCCACGGATCTCTAACCGAGAAGGACACTCGCCTAACCTAGTTATTATTATAGAAGGATAAACCTGTTGCACTAATGACACTCCCTCCTATTCCGATATTTAAATAAACATATTTGAAATATTACATTTTTGTACAAAACCTATTTTAAACACAGAAACAAGGATCGCTTTTGACGAAAACTATAATACTTTAATATTTTATAAACAATATACACAGTTTTTATTTCGATGTGGTAAAAGAGAAAGTTTAATAGAATACGATATCGAGCAAAACATTGATTTTTTTTAAAAGAAGACGATTAAAGTATGCATTGCTGTTGTAACTGTCTGAAACTTGTACAAATATTTCCAATTAAAATCTATATATATAAAACAAAGTCAAAAATCGTGTTAGTTACACCATTTATAACTCGAGAACGGCTGGACCAATTTTGAAGATCTTATATTAGCTGGATTTGTCTCCGTTCCGGATAACAGAATAATCATTAAAACATTTGAAAAAATCACTTAAATGATTTAAAATTAATTATATTTGTCATAAATTTGACTATATTTGACTTCTGAGACAAAGTACAAAAAACATCATGGCTTCCATTTTAGTTTCGAAAACGCCCGTAGGTGGTGTATTGTTGATGCCAGATGTCAATACTCAATGTGAAAGATTTGAGGTTATTTTTTAATCGTCACCGGGATTTTTGGTTTTCTTTATTAATTTTAGATTAACAATGCCCAAAGTTATAAAAATCAGTATAAGAGAGACTATTCTAAAAGTTAAACCCCTTTTGTGAAGGAGAGCAGAGAATATTTGCGCCATTAATACCTACCATTCGAAAAAGATGACAGATGAGTGTTCCGTAGAGATTAAAAACCGATTTATGATTAGTGAATAATAATAAAAATACGTATTGTATATTTTGTATTGATTTTATAGGTGTATCTGTGTACATTCGGTCCAGAGAATTGTTACCATAGGAAATTCAGCCGCGAGTACTTAATAAACGAAATATTTGGCTAGATGAAGACGAGGAATTTCTTTTTTCAATTGATACGGACACTGAATCATCAAACTCTTCAGATGATGAATATGATGATGCTAATGATGAAAACGGAGTTCATTGATGGATCACACTTATTCAAAATTATGTTGTCTGCTATTTAATTGTTTTAACGTGTTTTGATGAATGTCGGAAAGTCAAAGGTGTTAGTTTTTGAAAGGGAAGAGCAAATGACAGTTTGTAATATAAGTGTAAATGAAGAGAACTTGGAACAGGTGAGGGAATTTGTGTATTTAGGTAGCATGTTCACAGCGGATGGCCGAACGGACAGTGATGTTGAAAAAAGGGTTGGTGCGGGTAACAAAGTGAATGGAGCTTTAAAAGTAGTTATTGGAAACAAGAATTTATCAATGAAAGCGAAAATGGCCGTTCACAATGGAGTTCTGGTCCCAACTCCTATGTATGGAAGCGAAGCATGGAACTGACAGAAGAAAGATGAGAGCAGAATAAATGCGGTAGAGATGAGGTCCCTAAGACGTATGTGTGGTAGAACGATGTATGACAGAATCTCAAATGCTGATATTAGGAAGGAATGTAGAGCGAAAGAAGGTATTATGAACAAAATTATGAATGGTTCGTTGTGTTGGTTCGGACATGTGGAGCGCATGGGTGAAGAAAGAATGGTTAAAAAAGTATACGTTAACGATGTAAATGGAGTAAGGAGTCGAGGTAGACCGAGAAAAACATGGCATGTCCAAATTAATCAAATATTAAAGGTTGGTCATGTCAGAAGCCGGAAGAATCGACGTGCGTGTATGACTCGATGTATGAATGTGGAGGAAGCTAGAGAGGTGTGCCAGGATAGAGTCGTGTGGCGGTCCGTTCTCTCTGCCTACCCCTGCGGAGAAACGGCGTGATGGTTTGTTGTTGTTGTTGTGTTGTTGTATGAAATTCATTTATTTATAATAATAAAATAATAAGAATGATAATAATCATAATAATAATTCAAACAATTATTAGAAGGAACAATCATACATAATATAGAGTCAAAAACGATGAATCCTAATATATTAAAGACGATAAACATTATAAGGAAGCAGATTATATTAGTAAGAAAGGGACAAAAATGGAAGGTAGTATTAATATTTTTTTGGTAGATTGTATTAAGGAAAAGTTTTTAATGTACTACATATATACTAAGGGGGAATAAGCTGGAATTTGGTTATTTATAACATTCAATTCACGTGCCTTTGCTTTAAAAATTTCTAAATTTTCTAATTTATCAATTTTTTTTTAAATTGTTTGTTATATGCAAAAAAAATGTGTTTTTGGAATTGAAATGATGGTCAAAATTCACACAATGATTCTGTTTTTGTATTAAATGTTGTGTTCATATAACCTCTTCAAAATGATCGACCCGTCTTTCCAATATACACGACATCACAATCCTCACAATTAATCTGGTAGATTCCACTTTGGTTGAATATATTGTCGCGAAAAAATAAAAACACTATTGTGATACACAAAACAAAGTTTTTAATTAACAATTTATAATTCATTTTAAGTAGGTATTAATGCAGGCTTCCACGTGAATTATATTCCATTGTAATTCATATTTTTAATTTTGACTTTTGCACATTTCATGAACTTAATTCATTTTAAGTATTAATTGTAATTCAATAAAAAGGTGAATTAAATTTAGCTTATAAGTTAACACAACATTTATTGATTCTGAGGCGGTACGAAGTTCGTCGGGTCAGCTAGTATAATATATTTAAGATACGTTCTATTGAACTTGTTAACAATCGATATTATAATAAATGTTATGGTTGCCAACAAATGTTATATTGTACGAATATAATAATTAAGTAAAACGATGTTTTTTTTATAACTAATTTCACATTTGCCTTTATTTCGACCGCGACCGGTTTCGCCAGGCTCGCTGGCATCGACAGACTGGTCAAATAAAGACAACTGTGGAAGTAGTTATTAAAAAATATCTTTTTATTTACTTATTATTTAAAATAAACTTCCATCAAGAAATTTCAGTTAAATCATTTGATTATACTAAAATAATTTTGTATTTAATCTGTTCCATTAGATTACCGTCGCGTTGCCATGTGGTCAATTGAGTTTCCACTGCCAATTTAAAGTTGATTTTCTTAAAACCTATGGACCCTAATATTATAAAAAAAATTGTAATCCTCCATTGAAGTGTTCTCAATATTTCGTAATAAAAAAAAAAGCAAAAAATTACTTCCTTCATCCCAAAAAAAATATTTTCTAAGACTGCCCTCACCTTCATTCGTGTTAAGGTAGAATTTGTTTTGCTAATATTTACAACTTTATCAAAAGTGACAAATACTTACTCGCTGTTTTGAACGTATTATAAATTATATCTTTGACCTTTTCAATAGGTACGTAATAATACCGACTGGATGAAAACGCAGCACGTAACTTAATAATATCAGAACTGTGAAAATATTAACACTTTACCAAAAGGGACAAATATTAATACGTACTCGTTGTCTTGAACGTACTATACATTTTGCCTAGGTGCCTTTATCCTCGCCCCGCCGGCCGCGGCGCGCAGACAAGTTTATACCCGATGTCCAGTCGCCCGTGTGCTGTGACGCATTACATATCAGAAATCGCATGGTTCCAGAAAAAAATTAATAATGATATGTTTTTCAAATAATCCATGTATGTTATAGATATCGATCTATTCCTAATGAAATTCCCTACAAGATGACATAAATTAAATTTTGATTCATCTAGTCATATGCTTGATATTTAGATAATGTTAGCGGTAAACTGAACTTACCACATGGGAGCGAGCGTTTTGTTTTGAACACGGTACGTTAAGGGTTAAAGAAGCTTGTATTATTTATTGTGTCAGATCGCTAATGACCTATGTTGTCTGTATGGGGACAAGAGCAGATAACCTAGAACAAAAGCTTCTCAGAACCTCAGGGATGAAAACTCTTCGCACCATTGCAGAAAAAACTCTCAGAAACAGACTGAGAAATACATGGGATGGGGCAGAACGAGGAGACGATTCTGGCGTGACCATGTAACATAAAACGTATGGACACTCACAGAATCGCATAAACTGCTGCAAATGGTATACCCGTAGGCCAACGTCCAACTGGCAGGTCACCCAAAAGATAGCTGGTCGTCTGCAGCGCAAGAGGAGGTAAATTCCGAGACAGATCACCCGATCTAATCGAAGAAGATGAAGAAGCATTATTTATTCATGTTAAGTTGGAAATTTTCACCATATACCTATGTAAAGCTTATATTTTCTTGCTTTTATACGCGCGTATAGTAACGCGGTGTGGTCTCGGAATATCCTCTAGTACTCGTGAGTACCGGCGGCGTGTGTGGCAAGAGAGATTGCAAAGTCTATTGTTATTCGTTCCGCTGACCGCGGGTCATGACCCAGAATGGACGACTCGGGCTGCCAAACTTCGCCGGCAAGGGCACTGCCGCACCGCACACGGCGAACTATCGCCAGACGTTGTGATCGGATCAACTCGAGTCCTGGTGGTCTACCGTCTAGACTCCACTATCGATTCGAAATCTTTGCTAATCGTGGCTACAATTCCAGTGAAACGTATTTGCACAGTTTTAATACTAGCGACATTATGTTCCAAACATAGATATCTCAAGTAGTCAAAATAAAACCGTTTTAAAACTTGTTCTTTTAAGCTTAAGCAATCTAGTTATTACCTTGTTCCTACAGAAGGTATAATCAGGCTGCATGGAACCGTTTACAAGTCGACTACCGACCCGCAATAATGCTAATAGCGTGAATAGAGAAATTAACCAAATCTTGGCTTACAAACTGAGTATTCTATGGTACCTTCTACAGCTTATAATGTATTCAGATATCCGTAAAACAGCTATCCATTGAATTTAAATGCCTTATAATACAATATAAATTAGAGTATTACACGTATATCGAGGGTATTCTTTGAGATTTTACATATTTTTGTATTTTGTTAATTCTTATTCTATGGCTCTGCAGCTCATATCGAGACTCGCCTCCAAACACTTCTGTGTCCTGCTGCGACCTTTCAGTCTCTCATTTGCAGTAGTTGTGCAGCGTCCTTCCTCACCTCATCCTCCCATCGGAGTCTAACATTACCGACACTTCTGCTTCCACGCGGATGTCCCTCAAGGGTTCTCTTTGGTGCCCGGGACGTTAATACCGCTTTGATTTCTCTATATCGTAACGTAATTTAGAGATTGATCGAACGTGACACACAATTTGTAGAAAAATGACTCTTAAATGTATGGTAGATTCGCCTAACTTTAAATTGCAAAATCAGCGAGTGTCGCTACTGTTTAATATATATGGTATACTTATTTTATTTTAGACTTTGCTTCCTTGGTAAATGCGCATAATTTATGAAGTATCCGAACATTATATTCTGAGAACACCGACCTCTGTCGCAGCCTGTACGGAAATATTACGTACTTAAATTTATTCAGAGCTAAAAAATGCGATTGCATAAACACTCCAACCTAAGACCACGCGAGGCCAGTTTCTTGTTTTATTTATCTAATTATACTCTCCCGGATTTGTTCCGTAATTGTCATTTCCTTTTTTAGGAAATCACCTACACTATTTTTTTATGTTTCAAACCTAGGGATTTGTTTTGCAGCAGAGTTAATTTTTAACATCTTTGCGTGTTCTTGGGATGCCACTATCCATGGGCCTTTTTAATGTGATAGTTTCTGATTGCTTTCTACATTTATATATGGCAGGTTATTTGAACCCAATTACTGTTTACAACTTTTTTATCTATTGATTCTCATATTTGATAGGTATGTAGATAATCTATCGCCATTTTATTGTCACGTGAATTCTATACCAGACCAAAGACAGCGTTAAAAAAAGTCTATTTTGTTGAAATCTTTAATGCAGAATATATTTCTTGGCTGATTATAACTAAGACTGTAAAGTATTCGATTAAATGAGATGTATGAAAGTAATGAAACTCCAATTATGGTTGAGTTTTTTCGAAGCAGATGCGAACATCGATATAAGTTTTTTTTAATGTCATTTTAAACTTACAAATGACTCCCTTTGATGCTGCACAACTCTTGTTCATTCGGCATTTCTTTAATGATGTTAATGGACTCTGAACAGAGCGCAGGGAAGACTGGACGCATAAAACAAAGCCCGGTAGTTTAACTATGTTGTCTTCTCTCAATAAAAAGAAGTGTTGAAACTATTATATATGGTAGTATAATATAATAGTCTCGGCTCGATGCGCTAGGCCGGGAGAGTAATAGCGCAGAGCGCGAGAGAATGGTATAAAATCAATTTGTACTAAATTGGCAGTTGGCGCGGTGCCCGGAACTCTAATTTGGTTACGACTTGACGATAACCACGAGCAGCGCCACTCCCGCTGGAGAGTCGGGAGTGTTCTCCATTGCTCTGTTGTTCTGTGGAGTACAGGAATACAGCATCGGCAGCTCCGAGCCCAACGGACTTCATGCCATTTGACTCTGTTTCACAAAAAGATTTCGCTCCATTTTAGTTCATTTACAGTTTTCAGCTTTTACTAGTACTTTACTTTCGTAGCAGAAATGCGAACCCTACGCTCCATCGCAGGCAAAACCCTCAGAGATCGGATCAGAAATGAAACGATAAGGTCTGTCTGTGGTGTTGAGGACATAGTGAGATGGGGAAGAAGCAGAAGGCGCTTTTGGAGAGACCACGTGGACCGCATGGAGAATACAAGAATTGAAAAAATTGTTAAAGATGAAAACCCAAGCAGCAAGAGATTACCAGGAAGGGCGCCAAAGAGATGGAGAGATGGCTGGACATCGTCATCCCAAGACAGCCCACCGTCACAAACAGGTCATACGACCTAAACTAAGAGGAAGAAGAAGAAGCTTTTACAATAATTTGAACTGAGTAAACAGACACATTTCTATATGTTCGACGACTCTAAGAAGCGTTTGTTATAAGCATCGATGTTACAATGCACAACGAGTCCATCTCCGTCACCACTTTTTCGTACATTATTTCGGTTCTTTTTATTCTTTCAGTGTCATGTCAGGTTCCCCCGACGTTGACTATCACTTGAGAGTAGGCGTCTCTGTCTCTCTCCTCAACGCCCTTGAAGCCAGTCCGTCATGCTGTGGAGCCAAGTGATTCAAACATATAGAATGGAAATAAATTGATATTGTTATACGAAATTTAAGTTATAACAATGTCCATTTAACTCCAATTTCAACGCAAAACTACATATAGCTTGTTTCATGTTATAATTAAGATAGAAAAATAATGTAGTTACCTAAAAACTGATTTTTTATTTAAAAAAAAAACATGTATTGTAATATTGTTTGGTTAGAATAGAAACCTGTATTTAAAATATAAATTGTCGTTGTCTCTGCACGCGGGCACCCGCTGCGCCTGGTGGTGGTGTGCTGGTGTGCTGGTTCGGTCCATTAAGCCCCGAGCAATAAATTATCACCACTCGGAACAAGGGTAAAAAATCAGCTGCTATTCATGAGAGAATTCGTTTGAAACCGGAGCTCGCGGCACCGCTGAGGCAATTATAGCACGCTTTGGAGAGACAGGTACTGCACCGAGTTTAACCGGTCGGCCAGCTGATCTGATGCTGTTCACTTCATCGGCAAATTCACCTCGAGGTTAAGTGGGGGTGATGACTTTTGACCTGCTCAGACGACGGTGTGTGTGGTGCGAGTCCATTGTGGAGCCCCGTGTCAGAATAACAGAGCTGCATATTGTGTTTCATCCTCCGTGACCTGCTGATTGCCTCTATTCAATATGAACAATATTAGTCTCCTTTTTGTTCGCGGTGGATTGGTATCATCAATTATCAGGCATTGATTTAAGCTATACTTCGCTCAATAACATTGCATTTATAAAAATAAGCTCCCACTGATCAAGAGGCTCTTCCGTCCTTGAAGTACGAGTACACGCTGTATGTTTTGAGAACATTGTTTAATTTTTTTGACTATTTCGAAAACGGACAGAATTTCATATGGCTTTAATTTTAAAGAAGACTTATTTATCTGCTTAATTTCCTTCCTATGTTCTTCGTTCCAGATTGTATCATCATCATCTTATAATATTAATGATCTAATATCTAAGGAATTCATCCTAATTTGGAGATAGTTTTAAAATTATATATTGTACATGTGCGAAAGGAAAAATAAGTTGAGAAAACATGGCAATTACTGAAACTCGGTAATGTTGGAATTAAAAAAAAACGACGAATGCTATGATGCATGAATACAGATGAATTTCAAGGGGAGTACGTCTGGAGTAACAATGTGATGATGGGTAATTATGGCTAGACACTAAAGTAAGCCCAATAAACAAATATGATATCAATGATCTTTCTCGGTTTTTAAGCAAATCTAATTAATTCCTCGGAGAGACGAGTAACAGCGGGACAAGGGACAGTGGTTAACTGAATTTTGAGCCTGGCTTAACTATAATGTAATGGAGGAGAGCCGACCTGTCACAACAGGTAAAGGAAATGAGAAGAGGCGGAGAAGACGAGATCCTCGCGGCCCCTGTTTTGTGTTCTTGTTTTTGACATCCGATTGTTCCTGCCGCCCGCCTTATCTACTCATACTGTAGAAATAACGCGAGATATAACTTTACACCCAATAGTCGTGCTTAGGTATGTCTGTGAAAGGTAAATCAGTGTGGAGGGCGTGGCATTCCTAAGGTCCCCGCCCTTCCTTAGGCTGTCTTTTATCATCTCAATCTATCTATCATCCATAAAATTTAACGCATTTAAATAGATTTCTAAAACTCTCGCTTATAAATCGCTCGTTACACTGAACCAGTCAACGAAATTGCTCGAGACTAACTTGTAACTTTCGGTAATTGGACCTTGGTGTCGGGCGAGGTATTTCATTAGGACAGAAGAATGCGCCATCCCAATCTCTTAATGAGCGAGGGCAGTGTTCCTCAAAGCGGACGACGGCCAGGCTAGAGGTATGACTGCACCCCCTGGCTTTGACATCAATAAAGGGAATGAAGTTATCTTCGGTTCTAATGCTTCGAATCAGAGCATATAAATTAATCGTTAGTGTCAAAGAAGGAATTAGAATTATTTAGGAAATAACGAAATTAAGTATTTCAGAACAATGACGAACAAATCAATCAAATAAATAAATCAGACATGCGAGGAGTCGGAACGATCGACAGACTTGCATGACCTGCTGAATGGAATCATTATCAGGTTAGAAGAGTACCTGTATCCTCAGGAATTAAGGAAATTATTAATCGGCAATACTAAATCTACTCCATTAATTGAAGGTTCCCAGCAGAATCGAAGGAGGGAGGCAACTTGTCAAATCCATTTCAGAAAGGCGATTCCGACGGATCGGCCATATAATGTGCCATTAGGGTATCCTATTAGGCATGACATAATAGAGGAGATGGTTCAGGGAACAAATTAGATGGCGCCCTCGATGGGAATATCTGAAACAGGTGTGCGAGGACATCAACTGCGTCTCATATGTTGAGCTGAAGAGAGCTGCAGAAGACCGAGCGCAGTGGAAGACGAGACTAAAGACTTTGCTGAAAACCAATCCCTAGGATTGAAACTGTGAAGAGGAATTGAAGGTTATGAAAAACGGATATTAATATCTAACAGCTTACTACACTTACATGTACTCGTATGAATGGAATTATTATATTGCAAAGTTATTTAATTAAGAAAGTACAATAGTTCAATGGATACAATTGGTGCGATGAGCCAAACAGATTAAGCGAACAGGCGCAGGCGCGAGAGTGCGGAGTGGTCGTGCCGTATGCTCTGCACTCCACGCGGCCCGCCGCCCGCACTGCGTAACAATGTTCCAAGTCTTCTATAAAAACAGTGGGAACGTTCTTTTGTTTTATTAGTTCAAATGTTTCCCGTGGGAGAATAAAGTTTCACAAGATTCTTAAACGGAAAATATTTAAAACCTTAGAGTATAATAATTGTGATGGCTATAGGATGATTTATGTACAGGCGACCCGCGTTTCGTATCTTTAATTTTAGTGACTTTGTTGTGAAATTGTAAAATCATGCCAGGAAAACAAAATATTAAAAACTACGGCCATTTCATTATATTATGTACATGTAAAAATGTTTTTATGAACATTGTTACGAAACTGTTTTTGGTGTAACGGAGTCTTTACAAGTGTCAAAAAAGTATTAAATCTTGTAGCTATGATGTGTGATCAGAAGGCTATAATTAGAAAAATGTTCCAATCGCTACAGAGCGCGGCTCGGGTGGACGGATGTGGAATAAGGCAGAGCAAATAGCATTGCATCACACTAGACTTGACAGATGGGATTAACATCTCGGGAGACCGGTCGTGTGGGAGAGTACCGTACCGGGGGCAGGAGGCCGGAGGAATTCCATTGATGCTGAACTGCACGTGCTTGTAGCGCCGATAGTCGCGCCGGCGACTGCCGACTCTGCCTCATTACGCGCGTGAACTTATCGATTGATTATCCCGTAATGGTCTTATGAAAAAATTTCAAATGTAAGAGTCTGTTATTACTTGATTCTACTCCTGTGATGTAACTCCAGGGTCTCTCGAGGGTCTTTTTTATAGACGTCTGGCATTCCTTGCAGAGCCACGTATAGAATTCTTGTAGGATTCATTCTCTGGGCATGTTGTTAACCAGTACCGTCAACGTTGTCGCTCTCTTCTGACCACATCTTGAATATCGCAAACCTCTCGGATTATGGTGTTCCTTATACGATCACGCAGAATCTACCAATAATATCTAATCAATAGCACCTAGTGTTCTCATTTCCGTTGTCTTCAACAAATTTTTGGCCTTGACAGTGTCCATTTCGCCTTGATGCCATATGTGAAGATAGGACGTACTCAGGTCTAACAGATTCCATAAGTTCGTTTTTGAATATTACATTTAAGATCCTTAATAAACTTCTATTAAGGGTCTTTGAGAAAGCGAAAGAAAAGTGTGGCAGTTCATTATTTCCCCTTACCCCTTCGGGGAGACGGCGTGATAGTTAATTAGCTAATAAACTTTCCAAGGAAAATAATGATAAAAAACCACAGGTGATTATTAATACCCACGAGTTCGCATTAATTTAATCATCAAATAATATGCAATAAGATTAGGGGAATCGGTTACAAACGCGTCGCGCGTCGATGCGAGGGAAATAGAGAATCAATCAAACAATTAAATCAGGCATCTATTGAGAACAGGTAAAATAACATATTTTATAGGTATAGTAAAATACCAGATACGCATGAGAGGTGGTTCAACATTCGTATTTACCTTCTGAACGTACTTTCACTAATATAAAAGACGTCGATCTCCGAGGAGACCGCGTTCAGTAGATTAATTGCTTTCCCCACCGGTGTCACCAGATGCAGGTTGGCACCAGAAGACGTGTTTGGCTGTGCTGTGAAAATGATTTCAGGCATTCCTATGATCAGACCTAGGATTACGGGTCGTCTCGGGATATTCATAACTAAATACCTTTGTCTGGTTAGCATTTATATTATTTCGCACTCCCAGTTCGACCTGCGCTTCGCGTACAAACACCGCACTTATATTACGTCTAACCAATTTGAGTTCGATAATATTGTGAAATCCTGCAGTATCCGGGCAGTAGCTCTAACGTCTCTCGTCCTCTGATCTTCACAGTCTCCCGTGAACATGCAGCGGCCATTATGTTTATATCCATTGTGCTGCCATCAATAGGTTGCGATTTTCGCGCTTGGATGCTTTTATACTCGGAGTGGTCTTGTGTGATGTAACGGCTATTCAGGTACACGGTGGTACTTTTACTAAGCGAATGTTCAAGTATACTAAAGATAAAATAATAATATAGTAATATTAGTTGTTTCGGAAATTTCGGTCTGTTTTAGAACAGAAGACTCTGGCTGCTTCAAGCCTTCAAATCTGGCGGCCACTTTTTTTGAGCACCTGTCAATTAAGTTCAGTTCGCAAATGTTTGTCATTCTCCCAACAACGTTTGTTTTATTGCTCCTTAAAATGTCGACTTACGTAGCAAATAAGAAGAATTCTGCTGTTCTCTTTTAATTAGAAGAAGAGTGCAGCTGAGGTGCATAAAATGCTTGCGTAAGTTTATGGCTCCATCATGCCCCATCGAATAAATCCCGAAGAAAATGGTATAGACGCTCCGAAAAAACAACTCCCCAAACCAGTGAAACAACTAATGCGATTAAAGCAGGCACTGGCTGAAAACGACTGGAATGGGGCAACAGGCACAGCAAGCTGATTCTTCAACACGACAATGCTTGACCTCACATCGCAATCGCGGTCAAAAACTACATACAAAATGTGAGTTGGGAGAATATACCACACCCGCTTTATTAACCAGACGTGGCATCATCCGATTACCACTTGTTCAGATCCATGACGCATGCCTTAGAAGAGCAGTACTTCCATTCATATGCAGATGTCGAGAATTGGGTCGATGCCTGGATTACCTCAAATGACGAGACGATGGATTCATCTATTGCCAGAAAGATGGGAAAAGTAGTGGCTAACTATATATAGTGTCAGCGGACTGACAAAAAACTTTTCGAAAATGAATGTTCGGAAATGCATGCAGCGGTGCCCTTTTGTCAACCTCGCTCGTTCAGTTCCTATACCCGTCCTCCGTCCATGCGGGACTGTACGTTGACAGTTTATCCATCCAACTATCTGATTTACTTCTAAAAAATATTTTGAATCCGGTTTTTTACTCTCTAAACATGAGTTGCCACGCAGGGCATATTCGACACATTTTGAATTTTTATTTTTAAAAACGAAAAAATATGTAAATTGTACAATCATCGTTGTATAATTATTTTTTCTCTTAAGTTATGTCTTCTTCTTCTTCCTTGTTGTAGATCAATGTGGTCTGTTCTCCAGAGTGTTGCTCCTCCCAGATTAGTAGATTCCCAGTTGTCCTTCCATATTTTAGGAGGTCTTCCACGAGGACGAGTCCAATGAGGCTGATTATGCAATGCAATATAAAGGAGTCTGGTGGTGTCCATTCTTTGAACATGACCGTACCAGTCCATTTTTCGCTGTCTGCTCCATCTTATAATATCTTCAACCTCACGTATCTCTCTTATTCTGGTGTTCCTCACGCGATCTCTCTGTGTCTTGCCTGCTGTCGTCCTCGGTGTCTTCATTTCGGAAGTCCTCAAAACTTGTTTGGTCCTTACTGTGTCTGCCCTTGCTTCGACGCCATATGTTATTATTGGTCTTAAGTTATGTTATATTTCATAATTAATCTGTTTCGGTGAAGTAACTACTTATTAATGAACGAAAATATAAATTGATATGAAAGGAAGTCGAAGAATTAGGAATCTATGATTATTCCCCGCGTGAGACGTAATTTGGAAACATCCTGTGTTTGCAACCTTTTGTATGTCGGGCAGAGTGGCGCAGTACGTATAAACAGCGATGTACACCATTACGATGCGATGGCGGGGAACAGTAATGAGCGTGTTCCGCCGTGCAAAAGCGAAGATTTAATATGGAGAAGAAATCGCTACCTACACGTAGTCGGAGTTTTTAATAGTTTTAATTGAATGGATCGCTCAGTTCCATTACTCGGGCCTTTAAGCACGCGCGACGCCATGTTTTTCAGAAGTAATGAGCGGGAAAGCCGCTGTGACCGCGCCGCGGGCCTACGTATAAGTGAAGTTCCCGGGTGAGTGAGGATTCAGCGGACTCTGACTCTGATATGTGGCTATCGGAGACAAGAGGAGGAAACACTATCGCCGGATACTGAACCGGAGTACGTCGTGTTTTCCGTAACTAATAATGAGTATTTTTTGTGTGAAATATCCATAAATCTACCGCGACAGATTTAATTGCGGCCATTTTTACACGTCAACCCATTGCGCCAGATTCTGCAGAGCTCGATTCTACTGGACCAGAAGCTCCCAAACATTGGGTTGCACAGTTCTCTTAAAAAATGTATACATCCAACACATACTCTATTCGATAATTACGTTGGTTATTCAAAATTCGTAGCTGCATTTACCATCACGCTGCCTCCCCGAAGGGGTAGGCAGAAATAATGGACCGCCTCACTGTTTTTCACATACTTCATTCGGTTCCTCAATATTCATACATCGTACCACGCATGTAAGTCGTTTTCTCCAATGTTGTCTACATTTAATATTTGATTGATTTGATCTGCCACGTTTTTCTCGATCTTTCTCTATTTCTTGTTCCGTTTACAAATGGTTTCTTCATTAATTATTTCCATGTGTCTAAACTATCTTAATGACCTTTTAATTGTTTTATAAGGGCCATAAAGATGGTTCAAATATAAAATACGATACAACTATACCTATATAACCATGGGTTTGTTTCATCAACTTTTATTTATTGATTAAGTTGATTATTCCGCATTTTTCCTAGCCTCTCTCGACTTATCGTTCTATTCTTAATGCTTTTTTTATACCTTTTCACTCATTTATTATCAATATGTAATATATTATGATGATCGTGTTTTATTTAATCAAATGCTTATCCCTCTTTCTTGTGTATCTTGTTTACTTCATCGTTCAGTTTTTCATAAGGCATTGTCTTTTAATATATTCTTCGTGGTAATCTTATTAGTACGGCATTTATTCTGGTTTCATACTATTGCTGCCGGGTCTAAGTTTCGTATCCAAACAGACCGCTGCCAGGACTGTTGTACTCTGCAAATGAGATTGTGATTTAGAATATAGTATGCGAACTGCCCGGGGTTCAGAAAAGCGTTGTCCCACATTTTGGGAAATTGGGGAGTTCTTGTAGCGAATTAGACTCGGTTCCACGGTCCTTTCATTAGCTCATCTACATTTGGTTGGTCGTTTGAACGGCAGACCTGGTGCTTGTGTTGGTGCTGGGGACAGGAATATTTACAGAAACGAGAATTTATGTAACTCACGTAGCGCTGGCTACTATAATGTAATAACTTCACTTCGTGCCTTGTCAGTTCTAGCCGTTCGGCTATGACGCTGAATTGCTTTTTATACCTGGTAAGCGCTGCATTCAAATTATTACGAATGTCTGAACCATGTATATATTAATTCTACATAGTATTGTACACGATTTTCCATAATCAACAGAATATATAAAATACTTATTCGATTAAAACATATGTACCATATGTTCATAATAAATCAGTGGTAAAAGAAAAAAATCTTGAAAATGTGGAAAACGTGGCACGATCAAATCAATTAGATATTAAATGTTGGCTACGTGAGGAGTTGCTGCTGACTTGGAGACCGTGGACGGCGAAGAGAAGTGCAGGGCGACCGCAACTACGGTGGAAGGATGATCTAAACAGACACGTCGGAATAACCTGGATGCAGTCTGCACAGGACAGAATGACATGGAAGCAAATGGAGGAGGCCTTTGTCCAGGAGTGGACGGGAATAGGCTGAGGAAAAAGAAGAAGAAGATGTGAGGAGTTGGGGAAATCAACGTGCGTGCATGTTGAGGAAGCGAGAGACGTATGTCAGGAAAGAACAGTGTGGCGGTCCATTGTTTCGGTCTATCCCTTCGGAGAGACGGCGTGATGTTGTCTTTATCTGTATAAGAGCAGCCCTGAGACAGGTCGTGGTGAAATACATAAAGTGCCGCGTGACTTATTGTAGGTACGTAATTTAGTGCGAAATAAAAAAGCCATTTTGCGAGCATCGTAAAACGTTACGAGTATTACAGTACAGATTTAGCTATCGCCGAGGACATTTCTCCTCGTACCAACCGTCGTAGCTGGAGTAGCAGAAATAGACGTCACTCGGTCCTGCCGAGGGCGAGGCCACTGGTGGGGCGGCTGGACGCTCCTAACTCGAGAGTCGCCTCTTTTCAACAACAAATCTATTAAAGATTCCTTTAATGGAAAAGTATTTGATTACAGATTATCTTAATTTTAACTCAAATGCAGTAAAACCTCGATATAACGTACCTCTATATAACGAACTTCGAATATAACGGACAAAAAATCCGCTCAAATTAAAAAATAATAATAAAAACGTCCTGTTAATATTATACATGCTTAAATTCAAGTTTCGCCGCATGTAAACTATTTTTAACGGCCACGATAATCACGTCATACGTCTAGCACTAGAATTTGAGACATAATGCCGAGGATGGAACTGATGAGAGCGAAGAAGAAGAAACAAAACTGCCAAAAATTAAGTTATAAGTGGTAAGATCAAATCTCGACGATATAATAACTATTCGTTCGTACGTCAGATAACGAAGTTCAGCTATATTATACGCATTCTCGTAATTTTAGAGAGTTGATTATAAAAAGACAGCAAACTTTAAAATTGCAAACAAAACTTGATTCCTTTTTCAAAGCAGGATTACCGGAAGCAAGCGCGTCGATATCAAACAGCAACGTCACTTCACGGCGAGTGTCCGAAAACAATAAATAGAATTTTGTTTGCATTGTTAATTTATATCTAAATACAGTGAACATATTTTCAAAAACAAGTTTTTGATTTATTTTAAACCTATTAATATATCACGGACTTTCGGCTTTAACGGACACCCCCTGCCCCCAATTAGTCCGTTATATCGAGGTTTTACTGTACTCTGTAAACCGGATTCTTCTATTGACACTCGCTTGCTGTGTGTGCTATGTACAATATATACGCATTTCGATTTTTATACAATCGATTTTTATGTAAATTAAGAACATCCCAGAAAATAATAATAAATATATTTTCATTTTTCATTTTTTTTCGTCAATTCTTCTGTGCAGTTTCAATCCTAGGTATTGGTTTTTACCAAGTCTTGCGCATTATCCTCCACCGCGCTTGGTCTTCTGCAGTTCTCGTCAGCTCAACACATGAGTTTTTATTTTTAAGAAAATCTTTATTTTTAACAAAATGTTTATTTTTAACAAAACCTATATTCTGAACCAAAATTTTCACATTAACTTAAATATTTATCTTCAACTAGTTCATAAAATGGAGCTACAGCGCCCTTGAGATGATTAATTCATAAAAATGGCGCTCTATAAATCATCCAATTTATTATTATTATTATATTATGAGACGCAGTTCAGGTCCTCAGAAACTCCCCTCGGGGGCGCTCTTTGTAATCTGTCCCCTCAACTTTTCTATCTATTATGTGGAGCAGGAGACCCCCACAGTGCATAATGTGGCTACTCCATTGGACTCGCCTATGATAAGTTGCCTCTCTCCTATGATTCCACTGTAAACTCCTCTGATTCATGATGTAGTCTCTTATGAAGCACCGTATCTCAAAGGTTTATTTCCTAAATCTGTGAATAATAGGATTGGGCTGGTTATGGAATCGTTCGAATTCAATAAATTAGATGATGACGATGTTAATCTTCAAAACATCTGGTTCTAAAACAACCAAGTAACTGCAACCCCAAGCGCGTATCCTTGATTAGATAACAAATATATTTGTTTTCCACCATTATCCCCACATTTGACCTTCAACACCGCGCACCGTCCCTAAAGTGTCGAGTCCCCTGCTTGGTGCAGGACCTGCCCGGTGCTCCTTTGTTGACCCGTGGTTCGCGTCTATTCTGGGGGCTGACGTCAGCTCGCCGGTGGTGCGCCACATGGGAAGATCAGCGGAGCGCATCACAATAAACGGGTTCGGAATTACTCAGAAGCGATGAGATGTTGTTTGGGATTCTTTTTGTAGTTATGGTAATTCTGTAACTGCAAATTGCAGAGAAGGTTTCCATATTGAGTCAGCGTTGCGTGATTCGTGGACCCATCGGACCATCGGATTAATTTTCAGTTCTACTTTTATTGTCTTCTAATTTACTGATTCTATACTGGACAGCTTGTTATCGCACTTCGTCAACACTTTGATTCACAATTCATCTTATTTTGAACTACCTGTTTGGTGTATTTTAATAAGATGTCTTAAAATTCTTCAGAGACTAGTCGAGGGTGGCGTCAAAGATTATTACCATCATGCTGCACCACGTGTGCCGCCCGCCATGATACCACATATCGGGGGTGACACGAGCTAGCTGTTGCGACCGTCGTATTGTGCGAGTGAAAATTGTGGGGCACACTATTCAACATATTACTAGGTTACAATTAAATATTTGCTAGGTTATTTATTTATTTTAACACTGCTGGTATTTTTTTCTCAATATTACATGCGATATGATTGAGGAATACTTTTCGATCCGTAATCTCCTCGGTTACAGCGCGCCGTGCACGTGTCCAGCGCGACTAGTGCTGTTGGCAGGGGTGAGGAGCGAGGGGCAGCGGCCGTGTATCCTGTCTTTTGTGTGATCTGCTCTCCTCTGTCTTGCCGGCCTTTGTGCTGAATATTTAACGTCGTTATACTCACACGACCGCTCTTTCTTTCTGTCTATACCCTCTGATGACAGTTTATATCCAGGATATATAATTCTTCTTTTTCACAGCCTTGTCCCATTTACTTGGAGTCGGCTATGTTTGTATGGCGTCTCCGAGACTTATTGTCCTGGATGGCGGCTGGTCTCTTCTGAGACTCCACCGCCTCAATTTGGACCTAGAACGTCCTCCGGGTCGCTGATCCGCTTCCTCCATCACCCTCTGTGTAACATGGTAACTGCACGACGTGGCCGTACCATCTCAGACATGTCCGAGATTTATAATTAAGCAAATAAAATCATGCGCACGTGGCCTACTGCCTTGCCTCAATGTTATCGGCCGAGTGTGTTCCAGCGGAAGTAAAGTGATTATCATAAGTCATGCATCTGGGGTATCTGCGTGCATCTTACCTAGCCAGCCATTCCGAGCCGAAAGCATATTTAACAGCGCGATGATTTCCATTATGTATAAGTAGAAAGTAAATCAACGAAAGTTTTTAAGTCATAAAACTTTTCGTGTATTTTCCGTTTGTTTTGCATTTGAGTGTCAGGCTGGCGTAGTACGCACGAGCCCGTATTGCACACACGACGCCAGTTTAATAATAGACAACTCTGGAACTTGCCGGAGATGAGCTCATCTCAACAAGTCGGATCGTAGCCATCAGCGCAGTCTCCTCATACATGTAGGTAGAATTGGGGCGAATCAGTGCAATTTCCGTCTCGTTTGACATAATAATCGAATGCGTCTTTGTGCCGCGAGCGGTGGGTAGGATGTGGGTCAAAAGACCCATAATTTCCATCGCATTTTCATTTCCCGCTGAACCCGGAGTGTGACGAAAGGGGCCGGTCTGGCCGCGCGCCAGGTTAATCCATTTTCCCACAAGTTTCTCGGAATTCTATCCTTACTTTGTTTAGCAACTGCATACGAGTAACTCACGAATCTTTTGTCTTGAATTTTCATACATTTCGTGTTGCAGTTTCTATCGACGGAAGTAAGCGACTTTGTGCGCGTAAAAACATATTTGATGACGATTTCGGAAACACCGTTTATAATCTAGTCTAATAGATATCGCATCGCATTAAAGAATCAGTGTTTTTTTTTTCATTTGTCAATTTATTTTGCAATGTAGATTAGACGTGGTCGGACTCTTTGTAATACCAAGTTGTGGATTTAATGTTATTTTTATTAAATCTGCGAATTTTTTTGCATGTTAAGCGATAAAACTCTTTCGCAATTCGTCGGTTTCAAGTTTAAACATATCCGAAAGTTAATTCAAACTTTATTTGACTGTAGACTACTCTTATTAAATAAAGGTTTTATTATTAAATATGATCCGAATAATTTGTTTCATCAAACACCATTGATACAATTGTTCTACCGGCTAGGCTGTGCACAGTTGTCCGAGGATAAAGGAGATAGACGCGACGAGTATAAGTGCAGCGTCTCTCGTGGTCCGTGAATCAGGCACCGCAACATCTCATCCATAAATTCCCATTCCTCTTCACTTCGCCTAAATGACAGATGAGTGTGGCGGTCGGTTCGTTTAGCATTCTGTTCTGTTTCGGGACATCTCGCAGATTTATTGGGAGAATAGTGACAGCCATGAGTCAGGGCTATTTCCGTCGCCACTTCTACCGCCCGGAGTCCAGTCAAGTGCTGGGCTGGTTATGCATTCACACTCACACCCGTATATGTGATTGGCAAGGGCAGGTACTAGTAGGAAGTCCAGGATATGTTCTCAGTCCTCATACGAAACTATAACCGATCCCAGCAACTAATGTAATTTACTGTAAACGTGTTGATTAATATGAATGAAAACTTCTGTCTTCTTAGGAGTCTTATTATAATTTAGATGGAATGACATGTTTTGGCCTTCTAAGGCAGCATTTGATAATGCTATAGAAGGGCGAAACGTAATGCTTTAGACAGACGAATCATAAAATATAATAAAACTTGTAGAAAACAGACGTTATCGTTCGTATTAATTATTTAATATGGAGTTTTACATCATTGTTCAATAAACAATAAATGTTAACGTGTTTTTACATGTCCGGAGTTGCGTGCATGAGTGCCTCTGCGTGCATGAGGGGTAGATTGGAGGCGGATACAATGACAATCAATTAAACTCCGTACTCGTGCATTATTACTTCAGGAACAATGACAATAATGAAGTGACTTGAGTACTACTATGTAAATGGAAGCGATAGGAAGACGTCCATATGCGGTCGGACGGGGTAAAATGTGTAATGCAAGTCTCGACGCATCACGAGTAGCATGTTTGGTAACTGAATAAACAAGTTATTTGTTGATAACGTCATGAGTTCTATGTTTAAATATTAGTGTAATGAAATTATAATTAATCTAGCATGATTATGGTAAGATAAGGGTGGTCAATAGTTATTTATGGGCCCCGGCCCGTTACATTACGTTTCTGTACGTCAAATAATCGCGTCGTTATTTTTAATTTATTAAGTAAAAAAAGCTTTATACGAATTGTGCGGTGAGTCCTTATATTTTAAATCTCTTAACACTCGAGAAATATTTAAAAGTTCAACAAAAGTCCGCATGACAGCGCTTATTGCTCGGGGTAGAACCAGCTTTCATGATGCGACTGCAAGTATATTTACTGTATGTCAATACAGAATTTTACAAAACCTTATTTATTGCATAAGATAGTAGAATGTTTTAAATAAACTGCCCGTGATATACAAAAAAAAATCCAATTAAAATTTGAAATCCAATCCACACACTAATAGAAAAGAACGCGAACATTATGTGACATCACACCCACAAATAATCTAGACCGTGATCTAATTTCGTAGGTTTAATTAATCATTATCCATTTAATCCAAAAATTTTCAATAAACTTAAATTTCTATTATTTATTACTTAAGAAAATACTACTAGCAAGGATTTAAATCAATGATATTAGAATTTATTTTACAATATTTAAGATGAGCAGAAAATAGCTCATTATTATGAAGAAGGAATCTAGTCGTGTCCAGGCTTGACCCCAAATCCCCTGGATCAGGAGCCAAGCGTTCTATGATAGAATGCTTGGCTCCTGATCTTCTATCCCCTAGACTCAGGTAGCCGGACAAGACTGCGACTTTTCTCCTTAAAACATCCACCCAGAGTCTGTCGAAGACGATGTCTTTCATCTTATCGCGGAGTCTGATCGATATTTTAGTCATCTCCGGTAATGTTTTACCTCTCGAGTTGTCACGTGCCAATAGGAAATTGCTACTTTTAACTAACTAACTAGCCATCACGCCGTCTCTCCGGAGGGGTAGGCAGAAAGAATGAAACGCCACACTGTTCTGTCCTGACATACTTCTCTCGCTTCCTCTATATTCATAATTCATGTCATGCACGCACGTCGATTTCTCCGACTCCTCACGTGACCGATATTTAATATTTGATTGATTTGATCGTGCCACGTTTTCCTCGGTCTTCCTCTATTTATAGCTCCGTTCACATCGTTTTACCATTCTGTCTTCACTCATTCTTTCCATGTGTCCAAACCATCTTAACGGCCCTTTCATTATTTTGTTCATAACACTTTCATTGACACTCTATCATATAGAGATTTATCACACATTCGTCTTAGAGATCTCATTTCTACTGCATTTTTTTCTACTTTCATCCTGAAACTTTTAAATACTAACTAACCATCACGCCATTTCCCCGGAGGGGTAGGCAGAGAGGATGGATCGCCACAATGCTCTGTCTGGCATACCTCTCGGGCTTCCTCTACATTCATACATCGTACCATGAACGCACGTCGATTATTCCAACTTCGAATGTGGCCGCCTTTTAGTAATTGATTAATTTGGTCATGCCATGTTTTCCTAGGTCGTCCTCGGCTTTTTTTTCCACTCACGCTGCTTGCGTACAACTTTTTAACCATTTTTCTCTCATCCATTCGTTCCATATGTCCAAACCATCTCAAGGATCCTTTTTTAATTTTATCCATGATGCAGTCATCTACCTTACATTTATTTCTTATTTCATGGTTCGGTATTCTATCATACAACGTTTTCTCGCACATTCTTGTTAGCGATTTCATTTCTACTTCTCTTCTTTTGCCAGCTCCAAGCTTCACTTCCATACACGAGGGTTGGCACTAGAACTCCGTTGTGTACTGCCATTTATGTTAAATTGATTAAAACTGATACTTTTATATGAAATGAAATCGCCATAAGTATTATTATGAAAGCAGATAACTATTATTATCGATTTACCTGTTAATCGGTTAACATGGGACTGAGATTGGTGTTTGATGTTCGGTAATCCGGCCTGTAAACATCGTTCCCTCCGTACCTAATGGTTTACGTTATGAAGTCGTTACACGCTCGGGATTTATTTCCTTCTGATTGCCCAATTATACCAAGTTAATGCACTGAGATTAATAGTCGATCTGTTTACGTCTATGGTGGTGGATAGTCCCGAATACATATTTTTTCTTGTATACAACAAGTTGTTTGAACCCAATTACTGAATACACTTTAATTTTAGCTATTATATTGATGATTCTCATGACATGTGATAGGTAGCCAATCTATCGCCATTTTATTGTCACGTGAATTCTACACCAGACCAAAGACAGTGTGACAATCACACTGCCATCGCCGGGAATCGAACCCGGGACCTTCGGTACGGAAGTCAGAGATCTTACCACTCGTCGTTTTTGAATGTATACAAATACTTGTAGACAAATACTGGATTTTACCCATTGCGGAATAATCATTTTTAAGGAAATTTTTTTCCTTAAAAATGATTAACCCGCAATGCGTGAAATGCAGTATTTGTATACATTCAAAAAACAAATTGTATAATTTTTTTCCAAGTTAAAAAAAGCATAAAAATTGGAGATTGGATCTCCAGACGCTGTCTAGCAGTGTGATAATTGCGTAAGCCTTTTACATTGCATTAATAAAGATTTTCTGCTTAATGCTTACAAATAATCTTAATAGATGGCGCTAGTGTAGATTGACCTAAAAAATGTGAAATTATTTAACATAGTAGCATATATACAAGTTCCAAAAATTTGTCAGACGTGGTGGTCGTAAGAAGGGGAATGTTGTTAACATAAAGTGATCCCTTAACCCAACCAATGACAGGTCATAAGTCCTGTAAACGCCTCGACCACCATATTCTGTTTAAAAAAAAAAATTACACCTTCGTCTCATCCTTAAAACAAATAATAGTAACCAGTCGATATTTTCGAAACATCACTCCGAGTTTAAGATAAATAAGAAAAATTTTGGTAATTCTCGACTTGAAATAAATTTTATTTCTATTAGAAAGAAAATAAATGTTGTTCCAAGGATAGGAGAGACAACAAATGTTGTTTCAATCGATAACATTTATTAAAAGTCGTGTTTCAAGTGTAATCCCTGTCAGACCATTAGTTTCGTTAAAGGAGTTATTCGATCTAAAGTATCCGCAGTGAAGTGAGCGCCACTCCAACTATTGATCTGTTTGTAATAATTATCTTGTAGTGATAGTCACGTATTCAGATCTAATTCAATAGCTTTAACGCGTGTTTAACTGTGGTTTAACTTAATAGGTCCCCCAAAATATAATACAAGTGAAAAAGAAAGATGCCCCCTACCGACACTCTGCGAGAGTGTTGAGGACGGAGCCAAGTCTCGAGACGAGACAATGCGGGATTAGATACGGTCAGTTAGCGCGAGGAAGAAAAAATGGGCGCTCACGGCTCCAAGGAGCGATTGTATCGCTCGGCGTCGGAGAAGTTCCCAGACCGGTACCAGGAGAAGCTGCAGCCGAAGATCCATCTGCCGGGAGACAAGAAGTTCAAGGTGGTCAATAGAGAGCGGTTTGGCAGTTTTGGCGTCAGAGGTATATTCACTACACCTTTTACAATGAGAATACTTTGTACTGAGATCGAGAGCATTACCTTTCGCTGTAAGCAATGTAGGCTGCCGGATATCGTAAATGTATTTTCAGTTTCTTACTATGAAAATCCTTTTTACAAAGTTTTCTAATTATAGTGTCTAAAGTTGAGAATTTATTACATGATATATTTGTTTAATTTTCAATGTAACAGAGCAATCAATTGTATAGAAAATTAATGTTGTTATTTGAAATGTCATGGTAGAAGTTTATTGTAAATAATGAAAAAAATCTTTCTTAAATGTATATTTAGTTAAATACACTAATGTTTGTGTTTTCCCAGTTTCGGCAGCTCGCTGCCATCTTATGGTTAAGAAGTATTACTAGAAGATGGCAGCAAGCTGCCGAAACCAGTCAAAGACACAAACATTAGTGGATTTAACAAAATATACATTTTAAAAGAATTTTTCATTTTAATTTTATTTTCATTATTAACTGTATAGTTTGTTGTATTGCTTTATTTACCAAAATAACAATTACATTATGTTTTCTTTGAAATATCGTGGTAGAATTACATTGTAAATTATGAAAATAAATAAATTAAATATTTTTTTCCACTCCATAAAATTCCACTCAGGTTTATGGCTTCGTCCAGTTTCGGCAGCCCTCAGTCATCTTCCGGTCGCTTTCTTTACTCTTT
Organism: Lepidostoma basale; assembly: GCA_022606425.2. Classification (NCBI taxonomy): domain Eukaryota; kingdom Metazoa; phylum Arthropoda; class Insecta; order Trichoptera; family Lepidostomatidae; genus Lepidostoma; species Lepidostoma basale. Next base: position 1,664,846 of record JAHDVF020001160.1, read on the forward strand.
GTCAATCTTTTTACCAAATCGTCACCTGAGAGTAAGAAGGTTCCAACTGTCAAAAGTTAAAAGTTAAGCTGAGAAAAATTAAGTCAAAGTTATGTTGGTTTCGGGTGTGTATCTTGGAATAAAAGGGTTCCATCTGAAGCAGATGAAATTCTTTTACTGAGAAGCGCGTAAATTTTCTGGCGACAGTTGGAATAATAAAGTTGTAAGTGTAAATGAATATTTCTTCAGTGAATCGTGTGTTTTGAATGATCAGATGGAACTTGATTATTTTCGTAGCATCAAAATGACGATACTATTACATGTTTTTTTATTGTACGTTTAGATAAGGTTAGTAAGAACCCTTTTCACGAAAAAAAGACAAATGTGAATTTTTGTTAGTTGGAACCCTCTTACTCTCAGGTGACGAAATGCTAACTGGATTCGTAGCTCGATCCCATCGTATTTTCATCTTCTTTAATATGAAGACTTCGCTAATTACGTGGGTGAAAATACTGTATCGAAATTAGTTTTCAGCGAACAATAAACTCAAATACCAACATAACAAATGTACTTTCAATGAGATACGGGAATGATATTAAAATTTCAAAATTATCTCACCTCCTTCCCCTCCCCTTCCCCGCTCTACTGCGGCTCTCCGAGGGACCTCGCGATGTAATCCTAACGATGTTTTGCTAATTGTTGAAGTTAACGTTATTCTGGATATACTCGTATTTGCGGTTCCAGCCAGATCGCCCGAGTTCCGAGTTCAGAACACATGCGTGATGCCTGCGACGCTTTGCGTGCAGGTTTGGGTCTCTCCGTGGAAAATTCAGATTAAAGTCTGTGCCCCAATAATTGATATCGTTAACTCGCTTTTATACGGTTCATTGTGCGCCCCAGTTATCTCGCTATTTCGTCATTATGGTAAAGACTATTTAACTAATGGAAATAGAATAGAAGCGTATAACCCGCACCAGGCGGGGCGGGGGCTCGGACTGAAAGCAAAATAACTACAATATATTGTATAATACTGGTACATAATTGTTTTATTTATTTATTGTTTCTTGAACAATGATGTAAAACTCCATACGAGTATTAAATGATTAATACGAATGAAAACAACAGTTTTCTAGAAGTTTTATTATATTTTATGGGGTTTATGGGGATCATAATCAAACAAACAAACAAATCATCACGCCGTTTTCCCGCAGGGGTAGGCAGAGAGAATGGACCGCCACACTACTCTATCCTGACATACCTCTCTAGCTTCCTTCACATTCATATAACAAGTCATACACGCACGTCGATTCCTCCGACTTCTAACATGACCAACCTTTAAAATTTGATTAATTTGGTCATGCCATGTTTTCCTCGGTCTACCTCGACTTCGTACCCCATTTACATCATTAACGTATACTTTTTTAACCATTTTTTCTCCATCCATGCGTTCCATATGTACGAACCAACGAAGCGATCCTTTCATAATTTTGTTCATAATGCCTTCTTCCGCTCTACATTCCTTTCTTATATCAGCATTTGAGATTCTGTCGTATATCGTTCTACCACACATACGTCTTAGGGACCTCATCTCTACCGCATTTATTCTGCTCTCATCCCTCTTCTGCCAGTTCCATGCTTCGCTTCCATACATTAGGGTTGGGACCAGAACTCCATTGTGAACGGCCGTTTTCGCTTTCATTGATAAATTCTTGTTTCCAATAACTACTTTTTAAAGCTCCATTCACTTTGTTACCCGCACCAACCCTTCTTTCGACCTCAGGATTGTGGGGATTATATATTTTATGGGGATTATAAGTTTTATTATATTTTATATTATTATTACCCATTAAATTTATTAAAACTTCTAGAAAACTGACGTTTTATTCGTATTAATTAAAAAGTTTTTATATTTATTTTTAATAGTCACAATCAATTTCTACCTAAGAAATTTCAATATCGTAAACGTTCAAATTATCTCTAATACGTATGTCAATGTTCTTATTTATTATCATTTGATAATACCTTATCTAGGTGAAATATGTCATTCGCTCATGAAACTTACATAAAACAGATGTTTTAATTTATATTAGTGAATTAATATGGGTTTTACATTATTGTTCAAGTAATAATAAATCATCTCTACGTTTAATATAATACTATGGAATGAATTGTAACAAGTCTGTTCCAGCACACGTTAGTATGTTCCTAAACTTTATATATTTATTAGCATATTCGTATTTTAGTAAAACGAGCAATACCCTACTCGTACAATGCCACATTGAAAAACCACGTTCGCTTTGGTATCGTTTACTCGGGGCCTTTCAAATAATAAAATGGCACGCTTCGTGTTGGACTACATTGTATGAAGCTAGGCGAATGTCTATATCCATAAAAACTCTATTTCATAATAATCCATACAAACCGAAAGGGTTACATTTTTTTACATAATTTCAACATCAAATTTATACAAAATTATAAATGAGTTGAACCTAGTTTAGTTCGTTTGCTTGTAATTTTTATAACTATCTCTAAGATGTGGTGAATTTTTAACGGGGAAGATAAAATATAACTCTCTTCACTAACTCCAAATAGGGCAAATAGTAAGGTAAGCACGTGCTATTGATATTCAAAACTTGTAGGTATTTTTTTAAAGTAAATGTAACACTCAAAGTTGTCATCGTAAACAAAAGCCTATCCAAAATAGCTCAAACGGTAGTGAACAATGTTGGTTTTTGTGCCGACCCTTATATATGGAAGTGGTAAAGGTATAAGCATGGAACTGGCAAAATAAGGATGAAAGTAGAATAAATGCAGCAGAAATGAGATCTTTTAGATGCATGCGTGTTAAATCTGTATATGATAGTGCCAAATGCAAATGTAAGAAGTGTATGCAGTGGGAATGAAAGTGTTATGAAAAAATAATGAATGGGTCATTAAGAAAGTATATGTAAACGACGTGAACGGAGCTAGAAATATAGTAAGGTCGGGGAAAACGTGGCACGATCAAATCAATCAAATATAATATTAAATGAGGTGATATATGAATGTTGAGGAAGCGAGAGAAGTATGTCAGGACAGAAAAATGTGGCAGTCCATTATTTCTGCCGACCCTTTCGGGTAGACTGCGTGATGGCTAGTTAGTTTGTTAGTTAGTTAGTTATTATCTTGTAATCATATTAAATCGATTTTAGAATTCCACTATTCATTCAAACACACGGCTTCGCGCGTGGAGTTATAGGCTATATTATATTACCGAAGAAATCACATTCAGCGAGTGAAACTTCTTGGGAAAAATTTAACAAATTTTCACCTTTAGCCAGAAGACTCTTTATTTCAGCACACAACAACGACCTGTATTAAGATTTCCGCTACGAAAAACATATCACCTCCCGCCTGACAGCGACTCCAGACCGGATACACTGAAAAGCGATTAGAGTTGTTACTAAAGAAAATAGTTCGTTGAACCATCGCTTGTTACGTGTCAGTCCGTCATGTTTGGCGGTTCTGCGACTCGCGCGCGGTCGGCTACCTGCGCTAACCCTAGGCGGAGGACACTGACGACCCGGCCTGCGTTTAATATAATAATAATAATAATTAGGCTATTTTGTATAGCGCCGTTTTTGTGAATAGCTTGTGAGAGCTGCATGTGACACCAGCAATCAGATAATCATTGTTTATATTTTATGTGATATTTTGAAAAGGTGGGTTTTTCATCATCATCATCATCAGCCGTCTGTCATCCACTGCTGAATGTGGGCCTCTTCCAAAGCACGCCACCGCCTCCTATCCATTGCCGCTCCCATCCATCCAGGTCCAGCAATCCTCTTCAGATCCTCGGTCCAGCGGGCAGGGGGACCTCCAACTCTGCGGGATCCTGTGGGTTTTTAGGGTATTTAAAATCTGACAGATTGTCAATGCATCTGAGGCGTGCAGGAAGCATATTCCGGGCGGACGGACCTGCCACTGCGAAAGCCCTCTCTCCGAATTTTTTTCGGGGGTTGCGTATTTTCTCAACTAATCTGCCTATTGCCGAGGAGTTTGCTGATCAAAGCGTAGATTGCCGCAAGTTATATCAGCAATGGAAATTTCTAAGAAAATATATAGTTTTAGCAATACAAACGATTCATTAGCAAGATAATTTGGAAAGCCTATGGATATTGGGATGAAACGAGAAATTATACAAATGATATAAATTGAAACTCCCGTGTTCAGAGTATTTTTTATTAGTATAGACGATCTACTAATGCGTTAGTTAGTCGAAACATAAATGGCAATAATTAAAATTTTATCACTTTATAATTATTTAGTCAACCGTTAATACGAACCACAATAATGTAAGAAGAAGAGAGAAGATAGTTAACGGATCAACAGAGTTGAAATGTTGTTGTTGTCTGTTTTGACATAAACTAATAATTTTAGAAAAAATATTAATGAACGAAAATAACATTTTTATATTAAAATACCATTGTTTTGGCCGAAACACTATTCTTTAACTTCTTCTTCTTTAACAGCCGTTGTCGTCCACTGCTGGACATAGGCCTCCCCCATATTTCTCCATGACATGTCATACGGGGGGTGGTTGGCATTACAACGCCACGCTTGCCAGACGGGTTGGCGAGGTGTCCTTCCACGTTAGCCTATGCATCAATATTATCCACCGAGGTTATTCACATTCGATCTCTAACATTTCGCATAGATACTTCAAAATTATTAGTGTTAAAATTTAAAGCACTGTTAAAATATCACAATATCTTTTAATTCACTGAGAGTGTCGCGACAGCTTTTTCGCCAACCGATGTTGGCATCATCAGGTGTTACAATCTTCTTCTTCTTTTTGTCCTGTCACACCTCCGTGGTGCATAGGGCCTCAAGGAATCTTCTCCACCCGACTCTATCGCATGCCTGATGCTTAACATCGTCCCAAGTGAGACCTGCTGCCTTAACCTCGTCCTGCAGGGTTCTTCTCCAGGTGGCTCTAGGTCTGCCTCGCTTTCTCTTTCCCCCCATAGGGGACCAGTCTAGTGCGCCCTGAGCGATGCAGGCTGGGTTCCGTCTCAGAGTGTGACCGATCCACTGCCACTTGCGCCTAGCGACTTGTTCTCTAATTGGCTTTTCGCCTGCCATGGTCCAGAGAACGGCATTTGACACTGTTTGGGGCCAATAGATTTTGAATATTGAGCGAAGGCACCTATTTATAAACACCTGGAGTTTACCAATAACGTCTGCGGTAGACTTCCAAGTCTCACATCCATACAGCAGTACGCTTTTAACGTATTTTATTATTTCTTCTATATACGCCATACTTTGTGTTTTTATGATGGTTTATTTATATTTTTATTTTTTATACACTTTGTATATACAACACTTATATTAAAAAAATTAAATTATATACGAGTAGACCTATTTCGGACAAACAGTCCTTCTTCAGTAAAGGTACATTTTTAAACATATTATAAAATTGTTTACATGATTTTATATTATTATCGAGAAGAATCTCTGCATTTGAGTTCTATTTTTCCATCCATAATTTGAATGCATAAAACACTGTCATACACTTCCTGTCAATGTCATAATATAATAATTTCGTATTTTCTTCTTCAGGAAACTCGAAGAAGCGCGAAGCCGCGCGGGCGCAGGCGCCTCCGCTTCCCCCCGCGGTCACCCAGGCACCCCCTGCGCCCCCTGCCCAGCAGCCGCCCCCACTCCCCAGACACGTGATTCCGCCAGCCAAGCAGACCAATGGAACTGCAGGTAAGCTGCCAGATTTGTGTCTACTGATGGATCCCACATCCTCCTCGAGTCTCCGTAGCGGCCGGAGTGGCTCAGTACTGGCCGCAGCCCACGTGCCGCTGTTATTAATCCGAAAGGAATGGTCGCCAATTCGAGCTAAACAACCGCTCGTTTATTGTTGGTAATCCCACGGCTGACGCATGGGACTTCTAATAAGGCGAAGGTGAAGACATTCCCATCCATCTCAAGAGCTCTGGCACACGGACGCCGCCACCCTCGCGATCAGACAGTCCATTCTCGCTCTTCTCTTCCACTGGTTGTGAAAAGAGAACCCGAAACTCTTAATCATCATAGCCACATCATTTATGTGGTTACATAGCTGCCGTACACGACTCCACCAAGAGCGAGACAGATCAACTGTAACTTTTGTATTTACTGTTTCTTAAACAATTAAGTAAAACTCCGCTTTTAATATTTATTATTTTGACGAAAACCCTCGCTCTAGGAGTTTTATTATATTATATGGGTGTGACATATTTCGCCCTGCTAGGATATTATCAAATATCAATCATTTAATATTGCCTTTAATATAGTCAGTTGACGATGTCTCAATAAGAAATAATTGTTCCCGGGAAATTTTATTGCTTCCCGAACAGTGATGTAAAACTCCATATTTAATAATTAATACGAATGAAGACGTCTGTTTTCTAATTTGTTTTGAAAAAAAAACGTTTTATAATGGCTTTTAAAGGCAAAACAACATATCATTCCCATACGAATGAAGACGTCTGTTTTCTAATTTGTTTTGAAAAAAAAAACGTTTTATAATGCCTTTTAAAGGCAAAACAACATATCATTCCCATAAATTATGATAAAACTACTAGAAAACAGACGTTTTCATCCGTATTAATTTATTAATTATTATTCGTATTAATTCGTATTCATTATTATTTATTATAGATTTTTTTTTTTAAATACATATTGTTCCGAAAAATGTTTCTATTAAAACGTGTAATACTACAAAATAACATGCGAAATATTCAACGAAAATGGAAATACCTAACTAACTAACCATCACGCCGCCTCCCCGAAAGGGTAGGCAGAAATAATGGACTGCCACACTTTAACCGATGCGGCACCCCATCCTTCTCTTTTCGCCCCCGCGGGAGACGCGGTGTGATGGGTTGCGAACCTCATCGCCTCATGGAAATACCTTGTCTTCCTAATGTCGAACAATCTCTAATGCGGTTCTGGTATTATGTTGTATATATACCTGTACTCAATAGATACCTTAAACATTTATGCTGTTTGTAATGTTTGTTGGGTTAATAAACTAAACTGATTTTATTTGATCGGATTACTGTCTCCTAAAGACTATTAGGAATTTCCTGGAGAGACTACATCACGAATGAGGAAGTTCTTCAAGGAATCGAAGAAGGAAGGCACCTGCTCATGACCTTGTCCGAAAGGCGTGCAAGATGGATCGGCCATGTAAAACGTCAAGAAGGTCTCTTGCATGCCATAATGGAGGTTATGACCGAGGCGACAAACTCTAGGGGACGGACGCCCACGCCGAGAGTACCTGGAGGACCTGTTGGTGGACGTGCGCTGCTCATCATATGCAGATTTCAAAAGAGCCGCACAAGACCGGGAAGAATGGAAAAGAAGGATAGAAGAAATTGCTGCAAACCAATCCCAGGATTGAAACTTTCTAACTAACTGTCTCCTCTCGTATCGTTTTATTAGGGGTATTGCATAATGAAACTACATTTTCGGACGCCTTTTTTTATTTGAACGTAAACATTCAGGAAATTGTATCACGTCAACCAAACTCGGGCGCCGGCATAAGTTGGGGACTCGCATTTGGTTGGACAGATCAGCGGGACTGGTTTCCGTATAGGGCGGAGATCCGTATAGTATCGGCTGGCCTTGGGCCCGCGCGGAGGTGGCTACCGTAGTACAAGTGCCGCGCGGGGGAGGCTGTGCTCCGGTGATCTTGACCCCAAAAGCCTCTCCGCGGGAGAATTCGCTTAAACCAATTTCTTGCAGATCACGATCCAATAACAGTATATAATTTTAGATACCATTGTAAATGAATGTTTTGAAGATATGGCGCCAATTTGGTGAAAGAAAATACAGATGGCTTACTCGTACAGTAGTACATACAAGGATCGCCAGTGATTTATATCTGACGAAGAACATGTCATGAGAATCAATATAATAGCTAAACCAAATGGTTTACAGTAATTGGGTTCAAGCGACCTTTTGTATACACAAAAAAATCGTCAATGACTGCATTTCTGGCAAAGTAGCAACAGCTATAATTGCTACATCGAAGGTCCCGGGTACGATTCCGGGCGATGACAGTATGTTCAAAAAATCTTTTAATACAAATGGCGTTGGATTAGCTACCTTTCATATGTTGTGGGAATCAAAACCTAAGAATGTGGACAGTATTTGGGTTCAAATAACCTGCTGTATACAAATATAATATATGGAAAGCAGTAGGAAACTACTACTTTAAAAATGTCCAAGTGGCATCACAAGAACCAACAAATATGTTATTATGATTGAAAGATGTACGGCATATATATAAGAATCCCTGAAATGATTTGGATATATGGAACGAATGCATAAGAGAACAATGATTAAAAAGTTGTTTGCACGCAGTGTAAGTAGAAAGAGAAGTCACTGAAGAACAGTATGGCGGTCCATCCTCTCTGCCTACGTCTCCGGGGAAACGACGTGATCGTTAGTTGTACTTGTACAGCTCTCGCAACAAAGCTAATAAAACTAATAGATCTAATAGATCTACACCCAGCTGGACATTGTTATGTACCATAATGACGCTGAAAGTAGGCGGACTATATAGGCGGGCCTTGTGTCCCATGACGTTACTACACACTACACACTACCAGCCTACCACTACCAGCCTACCACTACCAGCCTACCACTACCAGCCTACCACTACCAGCCTACCACTACCAGCCTACCACTACCAGCCTACACACAACGTAAGGCACATCACCATTGCTCTCATGCTAGACCACTTTGTTCTCGAATCGTAACGGAAAGTATACCGAATTGATCTATTTGTTTTATATAAACTTAAGGCGTTAACACTGTGAAATTCCATATTGACGATTTTTTTATGAATTAAAATACTGTTTTTTTCACTTTTGAGTTTATTTTTCTCGACATGTTTCGAAGGCTTACACCTTCATCATCGGAAGAACGATATAAACTAACCAAAATTATTACATCTGTTAGATCATGACATGTAAACAACAACAATTATATAATATTTTTATAAATATGTATCTTTTCTGAAGAAGGACTATTTGTCCCAAACATGTCAATAAATTATAATTTTATTTTTTAATAAAAGTGTTGTATATATAATACAAAGTGTATAAAAAAGAAATAAACCATCATAACAACACAAAGTATGGCGTATATAAAAGAAAAATATTAAAAACTGAGTGCAAGAACTTTTAACTATTTCGATACATTTAAGTATTATACTTGCCCCATTATATTATCAACATTTCTCTGTTTGTAAAGATCTTCACCCGTCACAAATTAAAATTTATGTTTGTAACTGTTTTGGCCTGCTATTATGAATCGGGACACAAAGTTAATGTATTACTTTTAAATTATTTTTTTCATTTCTTTCGTACAATCATAAAACCGTGTTTTGTTTTGTTAAAAATTATATTGTGCAAAAGTATTTTTTCAACTTGTATCAATGTCCATTTGTCTTGTCTTAAAATATAAACTGTCCCCTTACTTAATAAATAATAGCCTTTGAGCAATAAAACACCCTCAACTCAATATTTCCATCTAAAAATCCTTTCAAAATTTAACCCATTGATATGTGTAGTGTTATCTCCCTAGTACTAGCCAAGTTAACTAACACATGTTATATATAATTCTAGGTTCTGGCACTCAGTTTGTTATAATTTTGGTTAGTTTATATCGTTCTCCCGATGATGAAGATGTAAGCCTTCGAAACATGTCGAGAAAAATAAACTGAAAAGTGGAAAAAACAGTGATGTATTGTATTTGTTATTCATTATATTACGACAGAATCCCAAATGCTGCTACAAGGAAGGAATGTAGAGCGGAATAAAGTATTAGGCATAAAAGTATGAAAGGATCATTACGTTGGTTTGGATATGTGGAATGCACGGAGGAAAAAATAACGGTTAAGAAAATATACGTTAACGGTGTGCATGGAGTACGGAAATCGAGGAAAATTTGGCATGACCATATTAATCCAATTTTAAAGGTCGGCCATGTTAGAAGTCGGAAGAATCGCTGTATGAATGTGGAGAAAGCTAGATAGGTATCTATATGTATTTCGTAGGGGTGGAACTTAAATTTCTTTTTTAGAATCATTTGCACAGTCGACCTGGGGATGCCCAAAGCCGTAGAGCGTTTGCGGATCGAAAGTCGTGGATTTTTTAGTACAGAATCACTGACGCGTTGCGGATTTTCTTTGGTTGATACCGTTGGTCATGGACCAGACCCCGGTTTGTTTATTGCTGAAGCTGTAAACCGTGCTACCCAGTTCTCAATTAATTTAATCGATGGCGCATCAAGAATGTGGCGTATGTTGAAGCGAGCACAAAACGTACGCCGCCTGGTAATGGGCAAAAAGCCATTGGTTAGTTACGCCTCAATAGCGTAATCACACTGCTTCATTGTCCAACGTTCCATAGTGACTGACAAATCTGCAACGCTCACGATCCCAAAACACCCACCCGCGTCTCCCTAGCACTTCCCAATAGAATATTATTTGAATTCATAATCGAAAATCTGCCGCTGGACACCCTGCATATTGCGTGTGGACCAATGCCGCCCACTCTCCACCCTTCTCTGAAGCTCGGCGCTCCACCCGGACCCACCGCACATACTCGTATCTCCCGCGAGTGAAACGTAATCACGAAAAGTGCGCAATTTATTAGATGAAACAGTTAGCCTGCCTCCATTTGACCCTCGTCTAACGGTCCAACCTTTCTTTCTTTTGCATGCTGGGTCCAACCCAATAATGTTTTATTCGATATCGAACTAGCTTCGCGGAATATTATAATATGGTCCGATCTAAAAATGATAATTAATTTATTAACGCTAGTTTGGTCTTTGGAGATCCCGCCTTCATCAGAACAACTGAGATAACGCTTGTGAAGACTCTCTTAGTATGTTACATTCAAATCATAGTAAATGGAATTGATGTGTGCGCGATCCTTCGCACTTATAAATCATTTCCAGTTACTAGCATGGCCGGCATGAATTCAGATTCACAGTGTTTTATGCTATAAGAATATTTCTTCTTCTTTCTTCGATGACCCTACAGCCCATATCGAGCCTTAGCCTCCAACTCCTCCTGTCCTCCGCTTCGACCCTCCAATCTGACACTCTTAACAATCTTGTTCCATCTCTCCCAACTTCATCCTCCCATCGCAGCCTTGGTCGTCCAATTGGTCTTCTACCACTTGGGTGCCACTCCAGCAATCTTTTTGGGGTTCGCGATGACGGCATCCTCTGCACGTACCTATAAGCATATTTATCAGGTAAAAAATAACTTGGGTGAACGGTCGGACAAGAGAATAAACCTACTTATTCCGTACTTAGCAGTGCGTCAGTCGGCAGTCACGAGTGGCGTGCACCCTCCGTCCGGCCGCAGTGGCCTAATGACTCAATACCTAGAAGTTAACCCGAGTTCGCGTATGACCGCCGAGAGCGTGATTCCCAAACTACCAAACCTAACAATTATTATAGCACTATGTGGAAATGTTACATTAGAAAGAGGCGCTCAGCGTTAGAAAAGTTTCCGAATAACTTTAGTTGGGCGCATATCGATTTACTTTGCTCGGGTCAGATGGGCTGGGGCAGCGGCGGACTGGTTGGGGAAGGAATCGGATGGATTTGTATCGAAACGGCTCGGTACTGAAGGTCAGGCCAAAATAATATCTATTATTCACGCGTGATGGAAGGCTACATATAAGATATTGTCCATTGTATTGGCTCGGGGAGTAGTCGATCTAAACGTTATTAAATCCATTTCCTCCGCATACCTATACCATCGTCTGTGGAATAGGAAAACTTTAAAAGTGATAATTGCAAACTTTCTAAATAGCTTTTTAATTTACTAAAACCAATTTAATTAGTTGCATAATTATGATATATCGAAGACGCACTTAATATGAAAATCTCTTCCTTTTATTTTGAAATTAATTATATTCCAAATTAACTAATACATATTTTATACCTATATATCGCACAAATGTTTGATTTTTATTGAAACTGAATGTTAAAAGATCGTATAGCTTTTTTAACTGATTTGCGAAAACATTTTATGTGAACATTTGGAATTCTGGTTTAAATATTTGAACCTGACGTTGGTCATTCTAAAATCTTGAGTGGAACTAACAGTATTATCGAGGGAGGGTGACACGAGGCCAGGATGTGCGGCCAGCGGGCACACCTCACCCGGAACGCCCCGAGGTGGATGCGATTCTTCTAATTATACCTGTATGTTCCGACGACTGCAACTGACCGTCACGTCCTTTCTATTCTGTAATAGCACTGCACTATTCAAACAGACAAGTGACCGATTTCTGGGCTAATATTTTATTTCATATAAAGCTCCGCAAACAACTAGTGAAAACCTACGTATGGAGTATTCTGTTGTATGGCTGTGAGACATGGTGCCCAACGGAAAGTGAGAGAGACTAGAGGCCTTTGAGATGTGGTCATATAGAAGAATCCTAGAAAATTCCTGGAGGGACCACATCACAAATGACGAGGTTCTCAACAGAGTCTGAAATGAAAACCTCCTTCAAACTATCATATATCGGAGGGGATGACTGAAGGGACGAACTCAAGAGGACGTCCTCGACGAGAATACCTGCGACAAATTTGTGAGCTCATGAGCTGCGTCTCATACGCGGAGCTGAAGAGGGCTACGGAGGATCGAACGGAGTGGAGAACGAGATTCAAATTTTGACTGTAAACCAATCTCCAGGATTGAAACCAGAGAAGAAGAGATATTTCACGGAGTTTGGAATCGGTTCCGCGTCTCCTGGTTCAGGCTCCACGGGTCATATATTTTGGGCCGAAACATAGCGCTAATAAGAAACAAACTTTCATACACTGAATAATAAATAGGGTGGTAGAGGCACCGTACTATTCCCGCCTCACTGCATACGCTCGCTGGAGTACCTGCTCGCATCAGCCCATATTCGTCTTGCTCGAGGAAGTTCCCCTCCGGCGGACGGACTCGCTAGGCCGTTACTCTCTTCAGTCTTCAGTCTTCAGCCGCCGCGCAACACTAGCCTACCTCACTCTCGTCTCTTCTCTTGTGCGGTGATTGTGCGTTGTCAACCGCGATTCTGTGTTTTCTAAATTAGTTTCAATACGTCTTTTAAAGTGTGTCAATTCAAACAGATCTACATCTCATATTTTTCGCGTATAATCTAGACCATTAGAAACGCACGTTTCTGCAATGTTTTTACTGTGAAATATAAACAATGTTTTCATGCATTGTTGCGTTATTTATACAATGCTTTTGGTTCATAAGCAATGATATACGAATCTACGAATTGATTTTGAAGGGATTAACAGAGATTCGTTAAGAGTTTTATCTAAAATGTGTAATGTGCACTTGAAATCTTTACTATTAAATGAAATGGTGGGTGTTCTGCAAGCAAAACAATAAATGAAATAGTTGTATCGCTATGGGTAAGTGAAAGTGAGCACAGCCCTGCAAGTGGGTCTCCCTTGCGAGATGTGATTGACGTGTTTCCCTCCGCTGGCTCTCAGCTCTCAGCTCTCCGCCTGGCCCTGGCCGCGAAGTAGAGTGAGAACAGCGTGCGTGCTAGTAGGTGCTGTGCTGCCTTCGTGTTTCTCGGGAGTAACGGGATCGGACCTAACTTATCAATTAGGACAATTTCACATGTAACATGGGTAAGTTCAACTCGTGCATGTGTTTGTGCAAGGCCAGCTCGATGTTTGATTCTGTAATGTAACAGTGAAGCGGAACCTCTTGTGGAGTCTTTTAATAAGATAATTTGAGAAAAGCAAAAACATATGAAACTGTGAGACGTTGTGCTTAACCGAAAAATATAGAAACCGGCTGGAGGCTTTTGAGATGTGGTGCTACAGAAGAATATTAAGATTTTTTGGACCACATCATGAATGACGAGGTCCTCGGTAGTAGAGCCCAATAGACCGACCACCGGTCTCCTGTATGGTCCTCGTACAATGGAGCGGATGGTTGAAGATAAATTAATTACAGGGGGCGATGCCGACGGTAGAATCCGAAACACGTGTGCGAGGACATGAACTGGGTCTCTTGTGTTGAACTGAAGTGCAAGACGACGAGAACGTTGAGGATAAGGTGCAAGATTTTGCTGCAAACTAATTCCTAGGATTGAAACTGCAAAGAAGAAGAAAAGTAAAACACTAGTATTGAAGCTTAACTATGCGCGCGTACTTTTAATAATTTAATCGGAATAACTTCAAGGACGAATAATGAAGTAATCGGAATCCAAGCAAGAAGCGCGACACAGTTAGCCTGCCAGCGGATGGCTCCTACCGGCGGCGGCGCTGGCATGGCGGCGTGGATAATTCTGAAAAGACTCGCGACTGTTAGCCGAGGCCACTGTACAATATAATGTTTCCTTCCAATCATTTCCCGCGTCTTTAACGTTTATAACAGTTACATGTTCCCGAGAATTTGGCAACTTTTAATCTATGGCTGTACCTAACATACATGTGAACTACCATTTTTATAAATATTAATTAGAATAGTACTTGCAAAGCGATAGGTAAAACGGAAATCAATCCTTTTCAGGATTATTTCCTGTCTGTAAAGTCCCGAGAGTGTGTTTACACCAAGTGTAATTATTATAATACTCGTTTATCCCTCATCACTATACTATGCTATATGGGAGATAATGACACAAGCAGGCAGAGCTTTCTCTCTCCAGTGAGAAGTGAGTGATGAAATGGAAAATGCTCACAATGGGAGGGTTCTCACAATCATTATCCGCCAGCAAAATCGAAAGATTAATCTATCTAAGATTATAAGAAATGTTTTTCGCTTTTTAGATTTTACTCAAAATTAGATGATAAATGATAATCACTAGAATTTTCCATGGAAATATCCAAAGTAATTACAATACTCGTATTACATTAGTTAAAAGAGCCAAAAATCAATAGTAAAAGACATTATCCGTTTTATTCGATTACTTTTAAAGTAAGGCTCACTAAAGACTGGTTGAATGTTGTATTCAAGTTCTATTAAATAAACACAAAAAAATACATTTAAACATGCCCTTCGTGGAAGAGCCGCACTCTCGTAGTCAAAGAGCCATGAACTCTCTGGTTTCCGACCACTGGTCTAATCGGTAGAAAAGTAATAATTGGATTTAGATGGAATGACATGTTTCGCCCTTCTATTAGGATTATCTCTTCTTCTGAGATTATCAAATGTCGTTCATTCACTAAATGAATTCATTAGTGTTATTAAACTTGAACTTATAACGAAACCATAGATAATAAATATGTTTAAAAATCTAATAACGTCTGTGCTATGTATATAACAGTATTGCTATCAACCTAGAGTACCTACTCGGCGTGTGCGAGTATTGTGCGCAGGCAAGGGACAAGTGAAGTTCTTGGAACAATTTGAATTGATCGATTTCTTGAATAAAACGGTGTCGGATGTCAATGTGTCAGGCTGACAATCTGACGATCCGCGAGATGAGTGCCCCCAGCGGTATCCCCGTCAAAATCGAGTCCAGAATTAAAGCTAAAAAGCCCACCCAGTCTAGTTCTCCCAATCTGGTAAAGCCTAAAGATGTTGGTAATAAACCCAATCGAATACCAGGTATGGCTCTTGTTTCTGGCCGCGATTCGTTGTTTAACTAAATTGGAGAAAATAAAACGTCCATTTTTTGGAAATTTTACGGGAATGACATGTTTGATATGCATGTTAAAGCATGATCAAATGTCATTTGTTAATTAATGCCTTATAATATGTCTAAACATGTCATCCAATAAATTATAATAAAACTTTTAAAAACAGACGTTTTCATTCATATTAATAATTTAACGTAGGAGTTTTACACACATTTTCAAGACAACCATTTCATAAATAATGAACATATTATATATTTTTAAAATGTAAAAAATATTTTTAATACGTGTATTTAGTTCAAATCAAATCAAATCAAATCAAATCAGTTTATTAAATTAATAGACATTACAAACAGGAAAATGTTTAAGGCATCTATTAAGTACAGGTAAAATATCATAAAAATATTACAACAAAGTACCAGGAACGCATTAGAGATGGTTCGACATTAGGAAGACAAGATACTTTCTAAAGTCAATAGTATTTGCCCCCTGAACGTACTTTCACTAACATGAAAGACGTCGATCTCCGAGGAGACCGCGTTCAGCAGACTAATTGCTCTTCCCACCGGTGTCACCAGAGGCAGATTGGTTCTGGCGGCCGGTAGGTAAAACAATCTGTGCTGTCGCTGTCGGAGATATCTATCGGGGACAAAAAGACCAACATCCTCCAGTACGGCCGAGTTAACTAAGGTAGAGTCATCGATCGGTTTCGGCAGCTCTCTGCCATCTTCTAGTATCTATATCAAATTTGGCTAGGCTTTATGTATGAATCGAAAATGGTGGGGATTGGAGTTTACGATTCTGTATAAACTGTTTAAATTAAAACACTGTTATACAATATCATAACACCTGGCGATGCTAATATCTGTTAGCGAAATAGCTGAAATATAATCAATTGTGATATTTTGTAACAGTGTTTTTCTTTAAAAAGTTAATAATGTTGAAATATCAAAGTGTTTCCACCAAAGGTTCGGACAGTATTACTAATCATAATATGTATATATATTTTTTTCGTAAATTAAATTATTTTTAGTTTCTGTATATTAAATGCAATAGTTAAAAAGCAATTACCGGTGTGACTAATTCTATACAATGCTAGGTTTTCAAGTAATTTTATGAATTTGAATATTTCATTTGACTTATGTCGCAGCTAATTGTGTCTGGAAATACCTCCTTTACGACCATTTCACTTTTTAAAACTGGAAAAAACACAATGGAGTTCTAGTGCCAACCCTCATGTATGGAAGTGAAACTTGGAGCTGGTAAAAGAAGGATGAAAGCAGGATAAACCCCGTAGAAATTAGATCACTAAGAAGAATGTGCGGGAAAACGTTGTATGATAGAATACCGAACGATGAAATAAGAAAGAAATGTAAGGCAGATGACTGCATCATGGATAAAATTAAAAAAGGATCTCTGACATGGTTTGGACATATGGAACGAATGGACGAGAGTAGAATGGTTAAAAAGTTGTACACAAGCAGCGTGAGTGGAAAAAGAAGCCGAGGACGACCGAGGAAAACATGGCATGACCAAATTAATCAATTACTAAAAGGCGGTCACATTCGAAGTCGGAATAATCGACGTGCGTGCATGGTACGATGTATGAGGAAGCCCGAAGGAAGGAAGAAGGAAGGAAGAGAGGTATGCTAGGACAGAGCATTGTGGCGATTCATCCTCTGCCTACCCCTCCGGGGAAATGACGTGGTGCTTAGTTTCAACATCAAATCAAATCGTTTATCAAACATCATTTTCAAAAAAGAATCCAAAAATCCTTTGTTTTAATAAAAATATTTAGTTTTATTCCACTTAGTTTTAAGATTAGACCACCCGATTAATTATTAAACAATATGATGTAATTGAAGCGAACTGTGTATGTTATGTATATAATATAAATAACACGGTTGCCTGTCCGTGTTGCAGTGAAGAAGGGAGGGGTGCAGCCCGCCTCCCCGCGCGCCGCCGCCCCGCCCCGCAAGCAGGCGCCGCGCCGGGCCGCCACCACCCTCTCGCCCCGACTGCCGCCGCAGCCTCTCAAAGGTATGTGCCCCCAGGGATGCATTCGTCAAATCTTTTATTTACTCATGAATATGGATCTAATTTTGGTCCTTATAGTATTAAGCCATCTTATAAGTGTTGCGATCTATCATATTCTCGATCTACTCTGCTTTAAGTTATATTCATTAATTTAATCTTCTAGCTCATTTTCTGTTGACTCGAGAAATGTTACATTAGCTTAAATGATGTTTTTTATTTTTTTAAAAATGGTGTACAAAAATAACTTATCAAATATTTTTTACGAATCTTTTTCGCAAAATGAACTATAGAAATACTCGTAGATGCTAAATTCTACTAAACAAATGAAAGTTGACAATAACACCCTATAACTTATATTTATTAAAATTTCCTATCCGTTGTTATGTTGTTCCAAATTAAAATGTGCACGTATTGCCATCGGAATATGTTTTACTGTTGACGTAATGAAGGTCAATATTATCAGGGAGTTGCTCTTAATCTTGTAAGAAATGGTTTTTAATTTCCGGTATTTTAACCATGGCGTTCTTGAATATTTGTATTTTGCTTCGCAAACAACCAGAAAGTCAAGTTGGATGGTTCCAACATGATTTCTGCTTTTGATTTCCATATGTAAAGCCCCGTACAGTGCTTCGGAAAAATAGTATCATGTAAAAAATTAATACAGACTATACCCGACAAGTTAGTTTGATAGAGGCTATTCTCCATCCACCTAACTTCCTAACCTAACCTAACCTAACCTTCTCCGACATATTCCCCGCTGCGCGAAGTGTGTCTGCCCCAGTTTAATCCGGTGGAGCGATCCCCGCTGACCTAACCTACGTGACCTAGGTGAGGGGGGATGGGATGGGATGGGGTGGGGGGGGGGGGGGCGCAGTGCTCCGAGTCGATGGCCTGTAAGAGGCGCCGCGCGTCATGCGAGTATTGGAGTCTGCTTATTGATTTTATATTAATTTACATACAACGCCATTCACCGACTATGCGAAATAGCTTGAACCGCAACATTCGGCATAGTGCTTGAACCGCAACACTCGGCATTACATACACAGGCTGATCTATAGGGCTTTTGTTATAATTAAAAAAATCTGAAAAGTGAGGCACTTCCGTGTTCGTGCTCCTTCGTCACACGTTGTCGAAAATTTCATCTTCACTTGTTTTTTTTACACTTACTTAATTGTGCGAATTTTCTTACACTTACTTAATTGTGGGATATCGGTCACTTAAAATACATACATGTTCTTCTATGTTCGCCATACTTTGTGTTGTAGAAGCTTTATTTCTCTTTTTCTTATATTTTTTTTCTTTTTCTTTATACTTTGTATATACAACACGTACATTAAAAAAATTAAAATTACATAGACATGTTTCGGCTAACTAGTCCTTCTTTAGTGATACATATTATAGAGATACATTTAAAAATATTATAAAATTGTTTACATGAGCTGACAGATGTTACACGCCGTCTCACGCCATCACGCCGTCTCCCCGAAGGGGTAGGCAGAAAGAATGGACTGCCACAATTTTCTTTCCTGACATATTTTTCTCGATTCCTCAACATTCATACATCGTGTCATGCACGCGCGTCGATTTCTCTGACTCCTCACATGGCCGACATTCAATATTTGATCGTGCCACGTTTTCCTCGGTCTTCCTCTATTTCTGGTTCCATTTACATCATTAACATATAATTTTTTTACCATTCTTTCTTCATTCATTCTTTCCATATGTCCAAACCATCTTAATTTTTTTTTTAAAGACTAACATCAAGGATTTACATCAATGATATTAGAATTTATCTTAAAATCTTCAATGTGAGCAGAAAATAGCTCATTATTATGAAGAAGGAACCTGGTCGTGTCCAGGCTTGAACCCATGCCCCCTGGATCAGGAGCCAAGCGTTCTATCCCCTAGACCACCACCCGTTATCCTTTCATTCGCACCGCATTCACTTCTTATATTTTCATTCGACACTCTATCATACACAGAGTATCCACACATTCGTCTAAGAGATCTCATTTCTACTGCATTTATTCTACTTTCATCCTTCTTTTGCCAGTTCCATGGTTCCATTAATTTTATTTATTTAAATAAATCTTATAATATCTGTCGGCTCATGTAAACAATTTTATAATATATTAAATATGGTATGTATCACTGAAGAAGGACTGGTTGTCCGGAACATGTCTTTGTAATTTTAATTGTTTCGATGTACGTGTTGTATACTCGTATACAAAATATTATATATAAATAAAAGAAAAACAGGCATGTATGTTCGTTTTATGTAATGTTATATCTAAAACAAAAAACATAAATATTTAATGTAGGAAGATAATTAAACATAACAAAAATAAAGCAGCTCGCTGCCATCTTCTGGTCAGAAGAAGTCGATGACCAGAAGATGGCAGCGAGCTGCCGAAACCGGTCGAAGCCATAAACCTAAACTAAATATCTGTACCTTAGAGCCAGACGGATGCAAAGACCATTTTTCGTAAAATGACTTTTTTATTGAATAATAATGACAAAAACGTTATCTTTTATTGGTAAAAAGATGGAAGAGCTACTTGCTATGGTTTAGATTTAAAAAAATAAAAAGGATGTAAACACCAAAATGATCATAGAGCCAGAAGGATGCAACTCCATATACATGGATTTGCATTCATTTGTAATAATGTTTTTTTTATACATAAAATGAAAGTACTTGAAGTGAACTACAATACAAAATAAAAAAACATATCTCAAATAATTTATTTCAATGAATTAAAAGGCATAAATAAAAACTTACGTTTTTGGCTCTGCTGAAAAACTCACTATTTGGATTTGCATCCGTCTGGCTCTAAGGTACAGATATGAATTTTTCCTTATTTTCAATGAACTTCTCTACAGATATTTGAAATAACAACAGGATAATTAATCATTGAACAAAACCACCTCTAAAATATGTTTTTTGTAATGAAAATTATCAACACAAGATTCGGAGAAACTCCATTATCAGGTTGTGTTTATTATTATAGTTTTATTCCGATAAAATTGGTTTTACATCACAATAGAGTTTCACAGCATTCATGGCATAAGCTTAAATCAGTCGTAGCATTTATATTCGTATTTCGTAGGTCCATTATTGTCACAAGATAAAAACATTTAAGTGGGTGCTGTTTTTATAGGTATTTGTGGTTTACGAAACATGAAATTTACAAGTCGTTGGACCTGGCTACTTGCGTACACAGATACACAGTCGCGCATATTATTTCTGTTTGTGCTTTACGATCTTTTGTTTGAGAAGAGAATAGATTCGAGATTATAATTTGTTATGCAATTTTGTGATTTATTCTATCTGAAAGCACATCAACACTTTGTGGATAGCACAAATCTAAGAACCATATTGTTTATGGCCAATTAACCGATATATAAATAACCATTTTTATTTTATTTTCATTATTGACAATGAACTTCTACCAAGAAGTTTCAATTAACAACATTAACATAATCGTAAATTAAATTAAAAAAACGGTGGATTCGTGGAACATAAATTAAATAGACAATATGTGCACCATCTAAAAAGAACATTTTGTTTTAAATTATTTTTATTTTGTTATTTTATTTTATATTATTTGTTTTTAGATTTATTTTGGGGGTGTTGGACGATCGAAGTGTGCGCGGGAGATGCCTATTGGTGGCGATGAGGTTCGCAACCCATCACACCGCGTCTCCCGCGGGGCGAAAAGAGAAGGATGGAGTGCCGCATCAGTAAAAATGTGACAGTCCATTCTTTCTGCCTACCCTTTCGGGGAGACGGCGTGATGGTTAGTTAGTTATATAATCGTATTAATTTGAATTATCCGTAAACTACCGCAATTCGTACAATTAAAAACAAAACATTTTTCTTGATCACGTCGAGAAATTTCTGTGATAAAAGGCTGTCTTTGGACTCAAGGTCGCTCCACTGCCCGAGATGGATGATGGATCGCTCCACGTGCTGCCACAGCTAAGAATGCACCCCGAGTAGGTTATCATCAGATTATCGGCGATATCCGATCGTAGATCTGTTGCCGTTGGAACTGATATCTCAAGGCGCTGAATTATCGATGTTGTTTACACGAAGTACGCACTTGGCCGCAGGACGGCACGAGACGGTTCGTGCACTCCCAGAGTACACAATATCAGTACTTGATGATTTGCCAAATTAGCTCTTGTTTTTACTGATATCTCGCAGTGGGACCAGTCACAACAATATGCGTCCCGACTGAGGTTCTTCGTGGTTCCCTCAGTTGTAAGGCGAATGTCGGGACTCTATCCATACACATTATGTAGCCCATGGAACCACAATTACTCGTAGGAACACTTACAAACACTTAGTTAAAATCGCACACAGAATCACCGTTAATGAAGATTACACCACCTTGTATAATTAAAAACCAAGGTATCAATTAGGAAAGACAACATTGTAAAAAATAAGCCAATAATTTTGTTGGAGAACTCAATAAATCTTTAAATTTGTTATACAATTATCGTTATACTCCAGGTAGACTCAGATTCCCCTTGAACTCGTATTCCTCCACATATTTCGATGACCAGCGCGTGTATATTCACGCGATTTGCAGCAAAATCTTGGTCATCGAAAGCTGCAATTCCCCCCGTTCTCGTCATGGGAGGTAAATGATGTTGCGTTAGGTGAGGTTCGAGTGTCTTCTATAAAAATTGCAATTAATAGTGCAGTGAAGAAGCTGTAAATTAAAGCATTGAAAGTCTGTAACGTTTTTGCTCTATTTGTGTATTTTTGTGTAGGAGGTGCCTTCTGACATTCTGAGCCAATTCATTTCTATCGCCAGGAGTTTACTACAAATCTCTGCCCCTAATGATGATCCCATCTCCGGTGCCTGGCGCCAGTCCTACACATTGAACAAGGATCTAAAGACAGACATTTTAGGTTTCGTAATTCCCAGTCTCGGATATTTATTATCTACTTGAATCACGAAAGACATCGCGGATATCCACCGCGCTACATTGTATTGTATATTGCAAAATTTTCTCTGAGCTTTTTATGCTCCTTTAACGTCACTTTATGGGAAGGTTATTTTGTCAATACAACAGATCTCGTCGGATACAATTCATGAATACATGAACAATTATTATCAAATCAAATCAGTTTATTTTCTCAAAAGATATTACGAGCAACAAATAATGTTAAAGGCATCTGTTGAAAACAGGTAAAATATAATATATATCAGGAACGCATGAGAGGTTCGACTTTAGTTAAGATTATTTGTCTTCTGAACATACTTCCACTAATATGAAAGATGTATATCTCCGAAGGGATCATGTTCAGCAGTTTGATTATCTAATTAGCCACGCGGTGTATTACATGTATAGCGGGTAGCATATTGGGGTGCGCAAACACTAACATACTCTCGACCCGAAGCACCTCTTGTGTCTTCGCCGAAGATGTTGTGGGTCTTCTTAATCGGCTCCCGCGGGTCTTCCCCCGCCGCGTGTGGCCCCGCCCTTATGCTTGCGCGTGCCTCCCTCCGGTCGATACGTCCTCCACAGCCTTGCTCTTTAGTTGATGGACCCGACCCGAGGGCCGGCGGCCGTTTCGCGATGACATTCAAATTCCCCGCTTTTCGGATCACGGCGGCTATTAGCCCGGCCTGTGTCACACACACACACAGTCTATATACATGCGTATAGACATGAAGTGCATTCTAAGTCATCACCGCCAATATAAGTATATAGACTGAAGCAAAGATGGCAGTACGTATTTGAGTTCTAGTAGCACCCTAGGAGAATATGCTGAAATACAGATTCTTTCTTCTCAGTCGTATTCCTCGTGATTGAGGGTCGTGTCCATCCTGTAAACTATTGACCATGGCACGCCATGCGCTCCTGTCACCCCTCAGTCTCCAGGCTGCAGCTAATGAGAGACCAGTCAGATCCCTGATTTGATCGGACCAGCGGCTCGGTGGTTGCCTTCCCTCCACTTTGCCCATGATTATGAGCTTTGCAAGGTTGTCCTGATCTCTCCGGGCAATGTGCCCAAAATTGTCAGCACTGTAAGACCGCAAGTACAGCAGGGCTCGAATACTATCGTAACAAGGGGCCGTGCTCGTAGTTAGAAACGTTGACGAGCGTGCGTGTGCGGGTGTCAGGAGAGAAAAGTGTGGCTGCGTATTCTCTCTACCTACCGCGTGATGGTTAGGTTAGTTATTTTATTTCGAGGTTCAAAACGAAAATTTTGTATTCGGGGGTTCAGAGTTCATATAGATCGTTCTTCTTAGTCAGTTGAACGAAGTATTTTCATACCAAACAATATAAATATAGTGGACTACACGTATAATATAATAGTTACAATTACCGCTCACGGCCGGCATGATACGATACCGCAGCGGACGGCATATTGGCGTTTGGGCGCGACCACTGCGACAGATTGATTTATTATACAATATATCATACGTACCCATTACAATATAGTACAGTATTAATGTATTTCCAATTCGTCTTACGGCAGCGCCCTGGAACTTGGAACCTTGTTCCTGCCAATAAATGAATACTTTATTTTTAAGTGAAAAGCTTTTTTCTTTAAATCGAGTATGCATTGTATTCTCTTAACAGGGATAACTCTGATGAAGGTATGAAATTTGCATTGTTGTGTGTGTGTGTTTCAATTGACTCGGCATTATGAACATTTTATTAGATTCTCACGAGTCTAATGCTCTAGCCCTAGCGTGTAGCGCCGCCCGCCCGCTGTGGACGATGCTAGCTTACTTTCGTGTCAGAACCTTTCAAAGAGAATCGATTTTTTATGATTATAATCCACAGCACCTGTCAACTTTCTGAGGAATTGAACGACGCAGCAGTGTACCCGCAAATCTTAGCTGAACTATGTTAAAATTGGAAATGGACACCTTTCGGGGAGTAATATTGTCAACACTCTACTCTTCCCACTTGCCTGCACCCTGGACCGCCACACTGATATTTCCTGGCATACTTCTCTCGCTTCCTCAACATTTATACATCGTGTCATGCACGCCTGTCGATTTCTCCGACTTTTCACGCAGCCTACATTTAAGATCTGATTGATTTAGACGCGCCACGTTTTCCTCTATTTAGCTACCCAATGTTAGCTAGAAACAGTAAACTAAGCACCCACAATAAACTCCTGATATACAAAACGGTCATAAGGCCGATCTTCTCTTATGCAGCCCCAATCTGGGGCTATGCAGCTTCGAGTCACAAACGAAAACTCCAAATCCTGCAAAATAAGGCTATCCGTTTATCGTTTGGTGCGCCTTCATGGACCAGGATCACACAACTGCACCTAGAATCGGGAATCCCGATGATAGATGAATTCATTCTGAAACTTGCCGAACGTTTTTACAAAGGACTCCCTTCACACCCTAACCCCACAATAAAATACCTCTCAAATTACGAACCAAACACCTCCAGCCGCCACAAGCGCCCAAAATCGATCCTCCTTCAGAGGAACACTCCGGGCCACACAAATCATGCCCCCGCATAAACTAACAACCCACCAAATCACCTTGCAACAATGTTCCCATCAGACGTAAGAGGAATAGCCACATGAGCTGAACCTCTGTAAGCCAGAAGATCCAAGTCCAAGTCCAAGTCTAAGAGATCTCTTTTCTACTGCATCTATGTACTCTCATCCTTGTTTTGTCAGTTTCTAGCTTGACTTCTATATATAGTCTAACTAACTAACCATCACGCCGTTTCCCCCTCGTCGATTGTTCCTACTTCGTCGAACATGGCCGCCTTTCAGTAATTGATTAATTTGGTCATGCCATGTCTTCCTTGGCCTTCCTCGACTTCTTTTTCCATTCACACTTCTTGTATATATCTTTTTAACCATTTTTCCTTGATCCATTCGTTCCATATGCCCAAACCATCTTAGTGACCCTTTCTTAATTTTATTTTTCACGCATTCATCCGCTTACATTCCTTTCTTACTTCACCATTAGATATTCTATCATACATTGTTTTTCCGCACATCCTTTTTAGTGACCTCATTTCTACGGCATTTATCCTACTTTCATCCTTCTTCTGCCAACTCCGAGCTTCACTTCCATACATAAGGGTCGGCACTAGAACTCCATTGTGCACTGCCATATTTGTTTAATTGAAGAAACGACGGTGAAACTATACATGTTAAAAATAATTATAAACTTGACAATGCTTTTATATAAAGTTAAAATAATACAAAATATAGAATTATAATTCCATCCACCTGTTGTGTTGGTGTTACAAATGTAAAATGGAATACGGAACTGTACGCCACACACACAGGCTTGCGTTATTGTGTCTTGAACAAAGATGGAAAACTCGATATTAAATATTGTTGGTCATGTTAGTCCACACTTGTAGCGGAGTGGGCCCGAAGGGTTTTCTTTTCTACATAGAATGGTCCTATTTTATAATGAATTTAGGAACAAATATTTACGTTAACTTTAATGAAAAATTCCTTACAATTAGTCCGATATTCAAAATACATATCTACAGTTTATAAAGTTTGAACATGTTTCCATCTAGCGGCATTTTGGCTAACTTAGTTCCCCACTTTATTAAGCAACGTTACCTAAATCCCGGAAAATTTCCGAGTTAAAACGCGGCACTACGCAACAAAGTAGATTAGTTTATGGATTGTTTTCTAGTGATGATACGTACTCTTTTTTTGTAGTTTGCCATTAGCCATTACTCGCCGTTTCCAGCTAAGTCGACTACAACGCCATCTGTGTGCACTTTGAAAAACTTGTATTACTCTTTGCACAGAAAATATTAATTTCACCTTTCTTTTGTGCGTAAACTGTTGTATGTATGATATCATCGGAAAATAAATAAATTTACAGGTGCTCAATATTGAGGAAAACGTACGTCTTCTAGAAGTTTATTATGTTGTATAGGAGTGCTTAGGAATTTTTGTTTCGTCTTGCTCGGTGATTTAATAATCATCATCATCATCATCATCATCAGCCTTTAGTCGTCCAGTGCTGAACATAGGCCTCCCTTCCCGACCTCCACAGCTCTCTATTTCTCGCCGCTCCGTGCCATTGACCTCCTGCCACCCTCTTGATGTCATCGGACCATCTTGCTTGTAATCTGTGTCGCCACTCCAGGGTGCGTCTTGTCCACCGATCATCCGTTGTCCTCGCTACATGGCCGGCCCAATTCCACTTCAATGATGCTATTTTGCACGCTACATCCGCAACTTTGGTCCTTTCTCTGATCCATTCATTTCGCTTCCTGTCTCACAGACTGATGTTTAACATCCTCCTCTCCATTGCCCGCTGGGTCACTTGAATTTTCTGTGTTGTTCTTTTTGTGAACGTTTCCAGCCTGTTTCTAGCCCGTATGTCGGTACTGGGATGATGCACATGTCAAATATATTTTTCTTCAGGTGGTTCGCGAATCTTTTGGACTTAAGGATATAGGACAGTTTACCGAAAGCAGCCCATGCAAGACCCCGCCTACGTTCGATCTCGGTTTCTTGGTTGTCTTCGCCAAGATTGACCATATGCGCTTTTATTTTAAGATTTTAATAATGCCCTCCCATAAAAATAAATATTAAAAATAAACTCTTCTAGAAATTGAATCTTTTGCTTAATATTTAACCCCTCATGGGAAGGCGCCAAATATTTATTTCACCACAAATAAGGGTCATTTGCTAATTTGTATCTAAAATGATGTAGAGTCAAAATCGGTTATTACGATCTCGGAAATAGCGAGATCTCGGATGTAACGAGGAAACATTCGTTGACATTTTAGTTTATGATTTTCTCTATACTTAATTGAATTGAACGAAAAAAAATGTTAAAAGTAATTAACGCAAGGAATATTAATACAATACTGTGTTTGTATGATTTCTGGAATAAACGGAAAATAATTGTGAAATGCATTTTCCCTAAAACAAGAAACACTAGGCGAGTCGTGACGTTATATCAGCGCGAGGAGATCTGATCCGAGACTCTCCTTTCTACAGTCTTTTCTTTTCATATTCCCACACCATCACCGTTTACCTCTTTTATAGTGTCTAGTGAGAGTCACTTATTATTTCCCACGATTTTCTCAAATAAAATAAACGTTATGTCTCTCAGTGAAGGAATATGCGAGTGTGCAGGGAGCGTTGGCCGCTGGATTAATTCAAACTTGAGTATTGTCGCACTAATTGCATTCACGAATTTGTAGAAACACATATTTTCAGGGATCTTCGATACATCCGTGTCTCTCGGCATCTTCTTCGATCGACGATCGTTGTGGACGTCATCTTCAAGATATGCGGTGGGCAGTGCTCGCTTACCTACATCTCGCGGCCCTCTGTCAGTTAAACTGCCGGGGACACGGCACAGTGCACGGCACAGTGCACTAGGCGTGCTTTACCCACTGAACACATCAACTATTCTGAAGATGGAATCGGCAGCGATCTCCGAAACGAGTGTAAATATCATCAAGTGCATCTTATAAAACGATTGATTCGTTATGTACTGCCAGCCAGTGCGGATAGTTCCAGTCCAGTCCAGTCCAGTCACCGCGGCGGTGGCCGATGAGAGTCTCATCAAAGATGGCTTATTTCACCTCTTGTATAACTTTTTATTATTATTATTATTTTATGTTTACTCACTACCTTTCTCAGGAAACCTGATATGAAAGTGCGTTCTAGTCGCTCAAGATTTTATTTGATTAACTAAGCATCACGTCACACTGTTCTTTCTTGACATATTTCTCTCGATTCCTCAACATTCATACATCGTATCACGCACGCACGTCGATTTCTCGGACTCTTCATTATTTTGTTCATTACATTTTCATTCGCACTGCATTCACTTCTAATACGAGGGCGGTTTGATAAGTCAGTGACTTTTTGAATTTCCCGCGCAGTAAAGTTAAATGTAACACTGCTCCCGTCAACTACCATCTATGAATAGAATACTGTACAATTTTGAGAAGGCTGCGCCATTTCGTACGTATTTGACAGCCATTGAAAGCAAACAAACTCGTGAATTTTAACGAAAATGGAAAAAAGTGAATTTCGTGTGTTGATTAAGAATTTTTTTTTGCGAAAAAATCCCATCACAGAAACCAAGGAAAGGCTTGATAAATACTATGTGGACTCTGCACCATCGATTTCAATGGTTAAGAAGTAGCTTACTGAGTTCCGTTGTGGTCGTACCAGCACAAGAGACGCCGAACGTTAAGGTCGCCCAAAAGAGGTTATCACGCCAGAAATCGTCTATAAAATCCATGAAATGGTATTGGACGATCAAAGAATGAAAGTGCGTGAGATGGCTGAGGCTGTAGGCATCTCAACTGAGCGAGTACATCACATTTTACATGAATATTTGGACATGAAAAAGCTATCTGCGCGATGGCTGCCGCGATTGCTCAAACTCGACCATATTCGCAACCGTGTTACCACTTCAAAGGAGTGTTTGGCGATGTTCACACGCAATCGGAACGAGTTTTTGCCCCGATTCATTATCGTAGATGAACCATGGATCCATCATAATACACCATAGAATTCAAGACAGTGGGTTTCTCCGGGTGAACGTGCACCAAAGAAGGCCAAGGTGGGTCTGTCGGCCAACAAGGTCATAGTTACAGTTTTTTGGGATGCACGCGGTGCATTCCCATCGATTACCCTGAAAGGGTAAAACGATCACCGGCGAATATTATTCAGAGCTTTTGGACATATTCGATATTGATTTGAAGCAGAAACGACCGCATTTGACGAAGAAAAAAGTGCTGTTCCATCAAGACAATGCACGGATGCACACGTGTGCATTCGCCATGGCAAAAATCCATAAATTGGGCTACGCACTGCTACCCCATTCAGCGTATTCTCTAGATTTAGCCCTCTGTGACTATTTCCTGTTTTCAAACCTGAAGAAATGTCTGGGTGGTAAGAGATTTGGGTCGAATGAAGAGGTCATCAATGAAACAAACGCCTATTTTGAGAGCCTTGAGAAAACCTATTTTTTGGAAAGAATAAAAATACTGGTAAAACGCTGGATAAAATGTATCGAGCTGAAAGGAGACTATGTTGAGAAATAAAACGCCTTTTTCCGAAAAATATACGTTTTATGCAAAAAGTCACTGAGTTATCAAGCCGCCCTCGTATTTACATTTGACATTTTATGATAGGTTCGTACAGATTAACCCCACATATTCGCAGATACATTCATTTAGTATAAATAGATCAGGTGAATTTCTATATTTATTGTTTCTTGAACAATGATGTCAAACATCATTCAGTAATTAATTATTATAATTTATGAAATGACACTAAGACTTTATCAAAAGTCATTAAAGCATTATCAAACATTTGATAATGTCTTAGAAAGGTGAAATATGTAATTCCCATAAATTATAATTACACTTCTAGAATACAGACGTTCTCATTCGTATAAATCATGTAAATTTCCATTAGCATCTATCGAAAGTATATACTATTATGTAATAGATGTGGGTTGGGAAATGTTAGTGAATTAATATAAAAGTGAAGGGGGTCCGTCTGGCGCATGCACTTGGTGCTCGTGGCGCGCCTCTTACTCTTCCTCCCGCGCCCATCTGCAGATGCCGAGACTAACTAACTAACCAACCATCGCGCCGTTTCCCCGAAGGGGTAGGCAGAACTAATGCACGCGCGTCGATTTCTCCGTAACCTCACGTGGTAGCTGGCATTTAATATTTGATCACGTTTACATCGTTAACATTCTTTCTTGATTAATTATTTCCATATGCCCTTTCACGGCTTTGGGTCCGCATGTGACTGAAGAGCCCGATCCTGGACCCACATATTCTGGGGCATCTGGGGCAGGGGAAGGCGCCTGTAATGGAGCCGTCACCGTCTCCCAGTGGTCTCTCCTTTCTCCTCCTCTCTGCGGCGTCGTCTCTGCGCTGTGCTTCAGAGTCTTGTGTGCCTTTATGTACTGCTGTTCTCCACCTAGGTCTGTCCTCTGCAGTCTTTTCCCACCAATCACAGTCGATGCCAGTCTTTTGTAGATTTCCTTTAAGGGAGTCCCTAAAGCGCTTCCTCTGGCCACCGTGTGAGCGTTTTCCTTGGGTAAGCTGAGAGTACATAATCTTCCTTGGGAGTCTTGCCTCAGGCATTCTGACGACGTGACCAGCCCAGCGCAGTTGTTTTCTGGATAGTGGCAGCCTCAATACTTGTCATATTGACCTCAGCAAGTATTCTGTCATTTGTCCGTTTATTCTGCCATTTCACATTTAGGATCCTACGTAGACAGCGTTGGTGATATCGCTCTAGGGCCTTTATGTGTCTTCTGTATGGGGTCCATGTTTCCGAGGCATACAGGAGTGTTGGCAGGACAACGGACTTGTAAACAAGCACTTTGGTGTCCATTCTAAGGTCATGGTTGTCAAATATTCTCCTTTTTATCCGCCCGAAGGCTGCGCTGGCCGACTTTATGCGGTATGTATGTAACATATGAAGGCAGAAGCAAATGGAACCCTCCCATATTTTATTTGGATAGTGTATTTTAATACAATCACAAAAGCTCGATATAAACCAGGACTTGTAGTTCATATTTGATGTCTGCGAATACAACAGCGGCGTACGCATACGCAAACGTATACGTTAACGTTGTGAACGTAACGGTAAATAGAGGAAAACTGAGGAAAACGTGGCGTGATTAAATCATTCAAATCTTAAATGTTGGGCACGTGTGAAGAGTTGGAGAAATCGACGTGCGTGCGTGACACGATGTATGAATTTTTTTTTGTATACAACGGGTCGTTTGAACAAAATTACAATTTGTTTCGTCTGTTACATTGATTCTCATGACAAGTGATAGGTATCATTATTTTATTATCACGTGAATTCTATACTTTCTACCAAAGACAGTGTTACAAGCACACTGTCATCGCCGGGAATCATTGAACCCGGGACCTTCGGTGTGGCAGTATTAACTATCAACACTGCCAAGAAGGTCGTCACAGGGGTCGAGAGAACTATGTCGGGAAAGAATAGTGTGGTAGCGTGATGCGTTGTTATAAAAGCTTAAGTTTTTTTTTACATAATTACCTTATAATTATATTTAACTGCATTTTATGTAGAAGTTTCCAGAAATGATAAAAGCTCTCATAACTATGTGGCAATCCACCCGGGCGGGAGGTCCCCGTGGCAGTGGACGCTGGAGGTGTTGCGACACAGCGGGAGCTTTTCCGATTTCCCAATTGACCGGGACGGAAGGCCACTTGACCCGCGGGCCTCGAGTGCATTCCTGCTCTTAGCGATTTCATAGTTTGCTTTTAGCTCTCAATTGATGCTGTAAAACCAGTACTTAATTATGAAAGAAATGTGCATTGGGATTAAGTCGCTATACACGGAAAGCACTGCTAGTGTCAGAGTAAATGGAGATCTTACATCCTGGTTTGATATCAATAAAGGTGTCAAACAGGGTTTCAAAAGGTGCACTTAAAGTTGTCATCGCAAACAAAAACCTATCCAAAAAAGCTAGAATGGCAGTGCACAATGTTGTTCTTTTACCGACCCTTATGTATGGAAGCGAAGCATGGAACTGGAAAAAGAAGGATGAAAGTAGAATAAATGCAGTAGAAATGAGATCTCTTAGACGAATGTGCGGATACTCTGTGTATGATAGAGTGTCGAATGAAAATATAAGAAGTGAATGCGGTGCGAATGATGGTGTCATAAACAAAATAATAAAAGGATCATTAAGATGGTTTGGACATATGGAAAGAAGGAATGAAGAAAGAATGGTAAAAAAATTATATGTTAATGATGTAAATGGAACCAGAAATAGAGGAAAACCGAGGAAAACGTGGCACGATCAAATAAATCAAATATTGAATGTCGGCCACGTGAGGAGTCGGAGAAATCGACACGCGTGCATGACACGATATATGAATGTTGAGGAAGCGAGAGAAGTATGTCAGGAAAGAAAAGTGTGACAGTCCATTCTTTCTGCCTACCCCTTCGGGGAGACGGCGTGATGGTTAGTTAGTTAGTTAGTTAGTTATGTGCATTGAGCAATGTTAGCTCAATAATATCGACTTATTTTTCTATCGGTGTCATGTTAAGTCTTCCCGACGTTGACAATCACTTGAGAGTAGGCGTCTCTGTCTCTGGCAGCTCGAAACAGCTCCTCAAGCCAGTCCAGTTCCCTAAGTAGCGGAGCCAGGAGATTCAGCTCCATCGAACACCTCGTCGACCCTCTATATATTGGCCCCAATGATCAGGTGCAGCAATTCGTATTTTTCCCCTAACAACATGCCACTTTACGGAATTTAATACATATGTTTTGGCGTTGTGTTGCAAATGCCGCATTGTGTATTCACTTATTTTCGGTGTGGAATTTTCTTAGGGATTTATATTATAGTTCGCCGTTATTGTGATAACGAATCTAGAATTTTTTATGAGCTTGGTTGGATTAGTCGGTCTTGCGTTTTATTGTCGAACCTTAACGTTGGATACCCCGAAACTTCCTGGACTGATCTTGTTAAATGTTTGACATTCAATCGTTTCAGGACCAACATAGAGATGAGCCCTAACCATATGTCTCTTCTTCTTCTTTAGCTTTCTTCCCTCCACCGCATGCAATGTCACGAGTCCAACATTAATGTGGCCTCTCTTGTTGTTTGTGCAAGGCCCCCGTTGAAGTATTCTGGGTGCCCATCTGGTACTGCCCTGTCTGACCATATGTGCAGCCCATCGCCACAATTTAGCCGCACAATCCACGGATTTATTTATTTTTTTATTTTATCCCGAAGGCTCATGCCAAGCATCCGCCTCTGGATCGTTGTGTGCATTTTAATTGATGGGCACTTTTTGCTGTGAGGGTAGTTGTCTACCCGCATGGACTGGCCCTTCATGTCTCAACCCATCCGCGATTATTATTGAAGCCAGGGAATTGACTCCCGATGGGTTCCTATAAAATTTGGCAGTAGCTGCGCACTGGCGCTCCTCCGCAGCCGTCACGCCGCCGACTTCCACTTTCAAATGTGAGAGGAGCGAGGTGCGAGGTGTGAGGTATGAGCACACGTTCCGCGAGGGACGCCGCGCACCGGATAGCCGGTGCGAGGATGAGGACCCCCTTGGCCGGTTAGTGCGTGTTGCCGGGGTCCAACTATTCAATCTTGCCTCCTTAGAGGAGCGGTCAATTCGTTATCGATCAACGCCGTATCTTTAAAATAGGCACACATTATGTTCTGTGATTCTCATTCGGGATAGATTTCAAACTTTCAATTTATTTTACAATCGGTCCAGTTTTATCAATAAAGAAATAATTTTCTATTGAAGTCCAGGGAGTATTATTATTATTATTATTTTGTTGAATCGCTCTTTACATCATGACAGCATGAGCTAAATCGATGTAAAGGGTATTAAAGCTATCATAGTGATTCTCATGACATGTGATAGGTAGCTAATCTATCGCCATTTTATTGTCACGTGAATTCTACACCAGACCAAAGACAGTGTGACAATCACACTGCCCTCGCCGGGAATCGAACCCGGAACCATCGGGGTGACAGTCAATGCACTTACCACTCGGCCACGAAGGTCGTCAATTAACAAAATGACCCGAGAGAAAAATCGACGGTTCAACTCTTACGCGGTTTAATTTGTATTCAGCTTCTTATAATATTATATTACAAATGAAAAATAATTAGTAAGGGTAATACTCGTAGTTATAAATATTTTGTAGGTATGGTAAAAACCATCTTCTGGAAAGAAGTGTAATTTTTTATCTAGTTGCGACATTCAGAGAAGCTTATTAATTCAATAAAATGTCGTGATGAGCGAATAGAACATTTCCGATATGATCTGACATCGGCGACCGGTTCGGAACCGGCGCGGGCGGCGCGGGCCCAGCTCCGCCCGATGCGCGATGGAACGAAAGTCGACCAAAAAGAAAGTTTACGGCGAAGTGGCAATCTAACCGCGATACTGTTATTGTGAAAAATCCACTATTCGCTCGAGTTGATTGTATCGCTCAGTACGTCTCTCAGCTCGCCGCCCGCGACACGCTCACCATCTTGCCGGCATCTGTCAAAGGTTCCCGCCACATCCCAATCGAGATGTTCCGAAACTCAAAAACAACACGAATCCTAATCACCCATACATGCCGCGACGTGGAACTTCGCTTTGCTTAGGGATATCGGTGGTCGGGATTGGTTTGTGGCGATACAAAAGCAGTGCAAAGTTCCAGCATGAGTCCGCTGAATAGGCTCGTCTCTTTCTTCCACGGGGACAGCAACAACAACGGCGGCGCATCGAAGAAAAAGTCTACTCTTCCCAAAAAATATACCAGCGACTTGAATATATACGGGAGTGACAGTGAGAAGCTAAAGAAGCACTATGTGTGGTCGTCGATTCGCGGACCCAAGAAACACAAAGGTTATTATTATATTCAAATATTTCTTGATTCCGTGTTGTATATTTTACATTAAATAAACTAAATGTCCACTTATCTACTATTATAGACTAGACTCTTGTGTCAGTTTTCTGCCCGGTGAAGGTGTGTAGGTACGTTTTTATTCCCCGGCCTGCACGGTTGTACGGCGAGTATGTGGCCACTTACTTTTGCATGTATTCAGAAAATGAAAGTAAAAACGGTGATCTTATTTAAAATGTTTCTCTTTCTTCGGATAACTTGTAATTAACTACAAATTACAGTGATCGGTCTTTTCGCACTCCGAAACAAAAATTTTGAACTGTAGTGATTCACGCCATATTTTCACTTTTGTAATATTGCAGATATGTCAATACGAATGAACCCCAGTCCGAGGCACCAGCTTAATGGTTGGGTTCTCTTTATTCTCTTCATTTCGTGCACAGGCAAAGTGCAATGTAATTTCGGTTTTCGTCGATATTCCGTTTGGAAACAGTCGGCGATATCCGAAACCGACGAAATCGAGGCGATTATTTCCATATGAATCGATGTAAATCCAATCAATTTGTTCTAGACATTCTCATTTTTATACTTTTCTGAAGAAATCCTTCTTGGCGTATGGAAGACAGCGAGGAGGGAAGAGAGAGGTGGATATATTATTGTTTGGATGGGGAATTTTCCTCCATAAGGACGTGGTATCAAGGCACTACCTGGGGTCACTTGCCTTGTTAGAAAACTGTCCAAGGAAGTCTGTTTCTGCCACCTCTTTAAGATTTGCCTAAAATGGGACAAGACATTATCATCAAACAAGTCGCGGACACGGCCCGCAATCGCTTTGTCTGGGTAATTTCTCTCCACAAACCCCTGTACCTTACTCCATATGGAGAAGATATCCTTAATCTCTGAAGAAGGCACATTCTCCTCTGTCTCTTCCTCCTCATCTGAAATAACTTCTACATCTGACGTACGTTGTACTTAATCTATAAGGCATGATGACAGATGAAGAAGTTCTAGGAGCAGGAGAACGCGTGGGACGCCCTTTTTTTCGCAATACGTCGACGAAATCCGAGGCAAACTGAGGAAAATGAAAATTGACGAGAACAGAAGTCGACGTTAACCGAGGTATTACTTACTGCATGAGCAATTGTTCTACTGGTATACAATTACGGTACACTCCTAGAAAGAGTACACTCTTTCTAGGAGCTAAAATATACGAGTATAACATCAAGCTCGACCGACAATAATAGGAAATATGCTTTTTAAAATAGTTCCGCACTCTGCCCACGACCATTAATTACTATTTAGTTTGCGTTCTCATATCGGACTTTTTATTTTAATGGGTGAAACATCGACCCCCGATGTATAAAGATGGATGTTTATTTAAGGGCCGCGGTACACCGGAGTAAATGTCTCGCAATGCACAACCTTTTCCAAAAAGAATCTCAGCATAACTTATCTCGGCCACTGTAAATTTCAATAGATAGCCTTCTACAATAGCACTCGTACCATAAACACGGTTGGTTGGGCGCGCGAAGAGTGTGAGCGAGGCCCGCAGCTCCCCAGTAGAGTTACTGGTGGGGTCGGATTCCGTGAAATGTCTGTAATCAAAATTACAAATTACTAAAAACTGATGTTGCGTCGTAATTGCTCTGGTCGGATATTGAAATATCAAAACATATGTTGATGGCTCAGTCCAAGAGGATGGATCTTATTCGCCTATTGATGTCATTCTGTGATCTCTCCCTTCGTACTGTTTGCGAGATAGAGAGTCTGGGGCACATAAGACGAATTGGTAACTCAGTTGAAATTGTAAATAACAAACGGAAAAGTAAAGGGCTTTAATGCACCATGAGCCGCAGATAACCCGAAGATCTGAAATGTAATGTCACTCCACTCTAACGCTATATGGAGCTGTTCTCCCTATCAGTATTCACCGCGAGTGCCGCCCGTTTGACTTTACTAACAATAATACAGAACACATATACAATTATCTTGAGTTGCTCAAACTGATTAAGCTATTAGCCGAGCTTTGAGATCGTCCTCGAGTACTTGTTACAAGTACGAAGCCCTATAGATATCAAATAGGTATTTTTGTTCCTGATAGCGCGACAGAGCCGACATCAATAATTGTTCTTTGCTCCGTCACGCAGAACCAACCTGCCTTTAGTGATGCCAGTAGGAAGAGCAATTCGGACGTTAAATCTAATCGTCTCGGATCTT
The DNA here is from genome assembly GCA_022606425.2 of Lepidostoma basale. Lineage (NCBI taxonomy): Eukaryota > Metazoa > Arthropoda > Insecta > Trichoptera > Lepidostomatidae > Lepidostoma > Lepidostoma basale. The sequence goes on from JAHDVF020001160.1 coordinate 1,702,117, forward strand.
CACACTTTCAGTGTCAGTGAGGCAGTGTTCATAAAAAATATATTACAAATTCTGGAAAGAGTACTGCCTCGCTGACGTCGACATATTTGGGTTCCTTCTGATATGTATGATTTTTTTGGTTTCATGTCGTTGTTTTATCTTTGTTACACCGTTTTGTGTCCAAATGAGTCGTCTAAATGTTTTTCGTTTGTTATGTCTCATTTGTGTATTATATATAAATAAATAAATAAATCGCAAGCGATACAGATCGGCTCAGCATTAAAATATGTTATTAAATTATAATAGGAATTTCATTCCGCCAAATGAAAACTCAAAACAATTCCAACTCCGGAAAACTCAACGACCTTCGTGGCAGAGTGGCGAGGCTACGACTGCCACACCGAAAGTTTCGGCTTCGATTCCCGGTGATAACAGTGTGGTTGTCACACTGTCTTTAGTCTGGTTTAGAATTCACGTGACAATAAAATGGCGATAGGTTAGTTACCTATCACATGTCATGAGAATCAATATAATAGCCAAATACAAATTCGGTTCAAACTACCGGTTATATAAAATAAATATATAAACAACTTTTATTTGGAATGCATCAAATAATACCGCAACATGACTATTTCGTGCGCACCATCACTCGCGTGGAATTGTTATTACTTCAATATTTTCTCAGCTACTCGTATATCTTGTACAAAGTGAAAACATCAAATATCGTATTGGTACACGCGAGTATGTGGAGCAATACGGTACAGCTCGCGTAATATTGGACATCAACGTTTTTATCGACTTAAACGTAAAAGAGCTGTTAAAAAAGAAGGAGAGAAGAAGAGGCGAGGAGATGAGATCTGTTTGTCTTCTGCCACTTACTATTGTAGTATTCCATCGCGCGTAGTTGCTACGGTGGAGATCAGATTTGATGCAACTATAGTAAACCCCGGCAGAGTGCGACGCGGATCCTGGAGACGGACTTGGACAGCTGTGTCACGTGGGATAATACGGTGCAAGTCAAGTAACATAAGGATACATGAGGCAATCTCCAAGTTAACGCGTTTAGTAACAAGTTTCCGTCGTACGTTTTTAATGACGCCTCAATAAGGCAAACTATATCATTCCACGGATTCTGTCATCTTAGGAATCTTCTTCTTCTTTTTGTCCTGTCACACCTCCGTGGTGCATAGGGCCTCAAGGAACCTTCTCCGCCCGACTCTATCGCATGCCTGTATTCGTAGGAATAATCGTTTCTTGAGTTACGTCTGCAACGAACGTTTGAAAATCTTTTTTCGGTTTCCGTTTTCGATGCAAGTGATGTGTATGGTCATTCAGTTAAACATTTATTTCACACACAGTTAACTGAGACCCCAACGATATCCCAGAACCGAGATTTATTTATTTATACAAGATACACACAATCGAGACATTACAAACGATAAAACATTTAGGCGACTCATTTGGCCACAAAACGGTATTACAAAAATAAGATAAAACACCATGAGATCAAAAAATCATACATATCAGAAGGAATCCAAATATGTCGACGTCAGTGAGGCAGTACTCTTTCCAGAATTTGCAATATTTTTTTATGGATACTGCCTCACTGACACTGAAAATGTCCAAATCCGAGATGATTAGATTCAGCGTCCGAATTGCTCTTTCTACTGGCATCACCAAAGGCAGGTTGGTTCTGCGTGACGGAGTAAAGAACAATTGATGTCGGCGCTGTCGCAGGTAGTTATCAGGAACAAAAAGACCTATTTGCTCCAGAACATAGGGGTTCTCAATAGAGCCCCGAGTCAGTTTGAAAAAATGTGTCGACAGTAATCCTTCCCTCCTCAGTTGATGGGAGTTATGTTCTGTATAACCTATAAAAGATAAAGATAAAGCCTGGCTCGCACACAGCACAACGGTGCCGCGGTACAGAGACGATGGAAACATCACTCCAGTTGGGTGAGCCGACAACCGAATAGATATTTTCTGCACTGGACATCGGAAGCAACAGAGTCGCCGCCCATTATACATATCTGTATGAGCATATTCCTCTCTGCTTCTCCGCTGGCGGGCACGCTTCTCGCAATGGTCTCAGATCCTTTGGATCGGTGCGTGCATTACGGAGCCCACTGTAGCTCCACGTGGCTCATTCCACTCGGCGATTAATAGTGATTCATGCCAATTGATATTTTACTGGTGGCTTAACGCTTTTGATAAATTACAACAACAAATCACTTGAATCATTCGATAATACTGTTCACTTTTTACTGCCAACCGGTTTCGATTCTATCCGTGACCTCATCAGACCCCTTGCTTGAAGTATATTATACTATCGAGTACTGTAAATGGTGGCGGAACGGTATTGGTGGTTTAGTGGCGGAGTAACATGCGCAGAGAGTATCAGAATTGTATTATTTAATATCTTGAGTGTAGTTGGTATCGCAGTTCAGAGTTTTGTAATTTTTATTTTCTTTCATTCGAATATTTAGGACAGAAAACGTAATAATTCCGCGTCCCCGGATCGAGCGATGGTCGTGAATGCGCGCGCCGGCGGGGCAAATGACTCCGCAAAGTGCATTCGCTGCATGCGGTGCGTTGTACCCCCGGAGTACTTGTGGCTCTCGAGTGTGTGATACGCGTCCTACGAGGCTGGGTAGTCCATTCTAAACGATTTCAATATGCCGACCTCGCGAGCCAACAGAAGAAATAATTTAAAAATATGCGCTTCATACATGTGTCGCCAGCAGAGGGTGCTGGCAGGGGTCGTCCTTACTGCGTATCGTGTAATATTGAAAGGGCCCCGCATCACGCTGTTTCTTAGTCTGTGTTCATCCGTCAACTGAAGAGGATGGACCGACATCCGCGCACGAGTGCAGGAAAGCTCTCGTAATTGGATTTGCGCAAATATTTGGTTTTCTCGTATCCGCCGTTTATTTAGATCGGTCGGCGTGGTGCGCTACACCGGCTACTGGTGCTGAATTATTCATTTCATACTTTCTATTTCATATTTTTATCATCTACGAGTACTTCGCAAATCCAAACCAAATTCAATCTCCAGCCGTGTAATGCCAACTTTCATCGGTTCTTGAACGTGTAGTAGGGATATCTCGGATATTTTTCACGATCCGAGTCAGCTTGTCGAACTCGGCTTAGTTAGCATGCATTGTTCTGTCGTTTGAATATTCCGAGTAATGAGAAATCATAATATAACATAATTCTAATTGTCGCGAGGTGAAAGTTCTTGATCCATTTATCGGCGTAGCGAGTACCTACCATATGACATTCATTGCTGCTTCCCGAGGGAACCAATGCAAAGTGTACGAGTTCCCTTTATTGACGGTTTTGTTTCTCTGCATTGTTTCAGGTGAGTCTTAGTTTCAAGAGATCCGCGCTGTGCACTGCGCATGGTCTGTTAACTTACTCGTGTAAGTACAAGACGTACATATATAGTGCCTACACGCACAACGCACGCTTCATGTCGCGGTATTTTGCTACACGATTTCTTAAGAAATTAAAAAGTGGCATGGAACCAACATTACGAGTTGGAACTAATTACGTATAATATATAAAATAACTGAATATGATCTGTCAAACTCTCGGTGAATTAAAAGGTCATTTGCTGCATCATCCTCGCTACGAGGTCCGCACCCCGAGGCGTTTTGAAGGTGCTCGCCAGAGCGGTAGTGGTGTCCTGTGTTTCTCCGGTCCAAGTGAGTCTTCCGATCCTCTGTGCACGGAACACCCATCACAGTATAAAGTGATTTGCTTATACCGTTGAATTTTCATCGAACACGTTTGTATTCGCTGGCTATTCACTGAGCCCCGAACTCCACTTGTCAGGTCTTCAGAAAACCTTCTGGTCTCCCCGTGCTGCGTCCACCTTTGACGCTAGTATTCGACGCGTGTTGTTAGTGTGAGGAGTGTGCATACAACGGTTTTACGTAATTAATTGGGTTCATGTTTCACAATGAGTGAGAAACTAACAATCGCACGTAAAACTGTAAAACTCATTGTGACGAAAGAATATTTCTGTAAGTCCTGTTGCATGTAGAGGAAATCTGTTACCCAAAGAGTGGCGCGCTCTATTGTGCAAGCCTTGCCCCGTGGGAATGGAGCCAACATTAACTTCTGCACACCTAACATTTATAGCGGTGCAATTCCCAAGAAGAAGAAGAAGAAGATTGCGATATCACAGCGAGTGTGAATACGGATGTTGAGTTATACTGTTAAAACTGAGCGTTTCGAGGGGGGCGCGGCTATCATTGTGTCGAATGTATGTTGCTAGATGAGAATGAATATAATATAATATAATAGTATAGTTAATACACTCATAGACAATATCATTTCATATAATAAATGTATGTCGTTGGATCGCCTACAAGAAGTGCGATATTACTTATAATTGTTTACATGCTGTGACACCTTTTGATGAACAATATATTATCATACTCTGATTTGGCGTAGTTACTCTTTTATGAAATAACAACCCTCCCTACTAACCTGTCAACGTGATTCAATGCGATCTTATAATATAATGAGTAGGGCCCGGATTTATGTTTACCGTTTACTAGGGAAAAAATAGGTGTGACAAACTCGTTCAGACTCGTATTTATTGTATTATAGAATAACATTTTTTCCCTGTGTTTTCGGGTGTAAGACTCTAACGACCTCTTGTATACAAAAAAACAATCGATATTTTGCAAGATTTTTTTAGAAGGAAGCATGAGCTCTCGCTGTCGTATGAGACAATAGGTTATAACTTGTATATTGCGCAATCAATGATGGCGCCGTCCAAATGTTCTCAATGCAGGATGGATCAAATTGTTAAATTTCTTCCCAGTCGGGATTTCGGCACGACGGCGACGCGCCTAAACACACATTCACATAAACCTATACTCACGACGCTTATGGTTTACTTTATGGTTGTCAATTCTTCGTCATTATGTTCGAAAGGGAGACTAAATACAATTTGAGCAAAGTAAAAATATATCACTTAATTGCTGTCACCCCAAAAACCCTGAAATATTCGCTGAAATTTGTTTTATATTCTCTAATAACCATGGCCAAAGAAGGTCTATAGAAGTGAAAACACAAAAACGGTGTCTTTTTGAAAGGTAAGCCCAGGGAAAAAATATGCTTTTTATGTCAATTCCGAGCCCTAATAATGAGTAAGCGTGTTGTTCTCATTTCAAAGGCGAAGTTAACAATTAACACGCTAATAATAGTTTGGGCGTTTCAAGTGGCACACCTCGTAGCCCTTGTTTAGCTACGGGACGTGCCACCGGGTGCCGTTACGTTTCCGCGAGCGAATCTACGAGTACCTGCACAGCGCGCAGTGCACAGAGGAGTAAGTGATATTCTATTATATTATTGCTATATTATTTAATGGCGCCATCTTCCACGATTCTCGAGTAAGAAACATATTTTCACTATCACGCCATTCACCGAGCGACACTATCGACCTCCAGACTTTTTTCAGACTAACACATATCTTGATTTTATCACCTAGAAAGAAACCAAAAAGTCGTGTAATAATATGAATTATAGTAGAGTGACTCGAGGGGCGAGGGCGAGGGCCCGATCAATGATACCGCGGCTTCCAGAAGATGGAGTTATAAGGTCAATCATTGTGTTGCGCGTACAAAATAGTAATATCATTGCGACGCGAGGTGCTCGTTCTACAAACAAACAAATTTGAAGTCAATTTACGTTTCATTATTAGCTATAGAAATATCGTACTGAAACACATTGTAATATGGAAAGACCGTAACCTCCGTCGACCGGTAAACAAATAACAATGTTTTTGTGCGAAATTTTTAAGTATTTTTTTCACTCGCCAAACACATCTGAAACAAATAACACGTGCGAGGCAGATGGTCGAGCTTTTCTCGTCAACACCGCGCCTCGCTAACACGTATCGAATGGTTCCGACCAGATTTCTCACAGTCCATGTGTCGTTATGCTCAGTATAAAAATAATTTTACAGTATACGCAAGACTAGAAATGAATATTAGTCTTGTCCGATTGAAGAGCATAAACTTTTGAATGTCTCCACTATAGTAAATCACAGGCCCAACAGAGAGGAGCGCCGATGGATGATGGCGAGCTGAGCCCATTCCAAGCAAGAGAGCGACCACAAGGGGCTCCCTAACGATCGGCCTTAATGCCGTGCATTAGCTGGTGGCGCGCCGCCTCGCGTGCGATGTTATCGGAATCACATTAGTATGAACAAAACCAGATTCCTTTTATATGCACCGGTGTTAGTGGAACGTTGCTTCAATGGAATAAGAATAATGTATAAGTACGCTGGAGAAAATAAACGCTTGTATTGAGGCAGAGATTAATTATGTACTCGTGTTTCGTGGACCGGAAGGGGAGGCTAAGAGGGACCGCGCGGCCCCTCGCAGCAGGTCCTCGCGCGAGCAGCGAGGAAGGCGTTACGACGCATTGTCTTGAGCTAAATAGCCGGTGTTTCGGTTAATCGATAGTTTTAGCACATCCTGTCACCGCTGTGAGACTAGCTCAGGGTTGCCAGACTCGAGACAGAGATGCCGAAAATTAAATATTATATTATAGTGGCATACTGCCCTGGGATCGAAACAGTGGAGGCACCATCAGTCAGATAGTCAACGTCGGGGGACCCGACATGACACACGAAGAAGTGGCATACTAACTACTAAGTGGTCAAATAATGAATGTCCGTCACGTGAGGAGTCGGAGAAATCGATATGCGTGCGTGAAACGATGTATGAATGCAGAGGAAGCGAGATGGTTAGTTAGTAGTTGTGGTGAAAAATATCAATTAACATAACTAATTAAAATATGACTCGTAGGATTTCTCTTCGGGTGTGCGAAGACGTCTCAGAATTATGGATGTTTCGACTCCAGATTGCATATCGTGAGGCATCTTGCCTGGGAGTGATACCCCTAAGCCTCTCCTTGCACTGTCCGCATCTCGGTACCCTTTTCTTCTTCTTCTTCTTGTACGACAAACATCGCCGGAACGTCAGGCGTTGAACCATCTTGAACCTGTCAGATGGCGTACGGAAAAGTCTTGGTGTCGAGAATGTATGAGGTATGCAAGTCGAACGATTTAATGATGAATGTCGGAATGTCAAAGGTGTTAGTTTTTGAAAGGGAAGAGCAAATGACAGTTTGTTATATAAGTGTAAATGAAGAGAACTTGGAACAGGTGACGGAATTTGTGTATTTAGGTAGCATGTTCACAGCGGATGGCCGAACGGACAGTGATGTTGAAAGAAGGGTTGGTGCGGTTAACAAAGTGAATGGAGCTTTAAAAGTAGTTATTGGAAACAAGAATTTATCAATGAAAGCGAAAATGGCCGTTCACAATGGAGTTCTGGTCCCAACCCTTATGTATGGAAGCGAAGCATGGAACTGGCAGAAGAAAGATGAGAGCAGAATAAATGCGGTAGAGATGAGGTCCCTAAGACGTATGTGTGGTAGAACGATGTACGACAGAATCTCAAATGCTGATATACGAGTAAGAAAGGAATGTAGAGCGGAAGAAGGTATTATGAACAAAATTATGAAAGGTTCGCTGCATTGGTTCGGACATATGGAGCGCATGGGTGAAGAAAGAATGGTTAAAAAAGTATACGTTAACGATTTTAATGGAGTAAGGAGTCGAGGCAGACCGAGGAAAACATGACATGACCAAATTAATCAAATATTAAAGGTTGGTCATGTCAGAAGCCGTACGTGTATGACTCGATGTATGAATGTGGAGGAAGCTAGAGGTTGTTATATCTTGCCTGGGGTCCATCATCACGGGGAGCTAGTACGTCCGACGGATAGAGCGATTGTCGCAGCCCTGTTACCAATGGTTGGAGTCGATTCGGGTTCGATTCTCGGTCAAATTTAACCGCCTCCTCACTGTTTTCCTTCGTACGGGCTTAATCGACGCCAGTTGGCTCCCGGCCACTGCACGACGCGCTCGCCTCGCGTCTGTTTCGTGCCCGGCGTGCCGGAAATCTTGCCACTAATTATATCCCACGGCAACCATACTAACAAGTGGCCAAAATGTTGTTATGTGATTGGTGTACATTCGCGTGTGAGTGGGAACATTTTCGGGTTCTTGCGAAAATCTAGACATACTCGTAGTACGCTCGGGCCGGAGATTATCATCAGACATCTTCGCTATTATTATTAGATAAGACGCGGAACATCCGGCGCTCTTCCGACCCACCTGCAGCGGCGGAGGTGTTAGTCACTGGACATGCCCAGCACCTAGACCTGGACCTGGGGGGCACCCAATACCGCCGCAGAGACACTCATCTCGTGTGAGAATTATCGCAAAATGGAGAGGTCCGTTAATCGGTCGGTAGAAGCGCAACAGCGTTACTGTAATAATTCAGCTGAAACAACGCAATTTCTATTGACGGAGCCTGGGAAATGGCGATGAGACGAGGCGTCTTCGAGATTTCCACGGGGCGGCGAGTTCGGACATAAACTGTGACTGTTAATTGCCCGCTCGAGTTCTAGACTTAAAGGAGTAATATTCTTAATAACAAAAGTTAAAAAGAAACTATGGTTATATTGTAATTTTGACAAATTAATGTGTTAAAGATATGTTATTTGGGGAATGAGTTAGAAACAATTTAAAAAAAAACTGTTCGTTTGACCACCGAGTGTGTAGCTAGTGTGTGGACTTGTACTTTGCTCTCGTATAAAGTACACGTGCAAGTGCAGGAGGCGAGCACAAGTGATGGAGGCTGTTCCGTGGTGAGCCCCGCGGGAGATGCGAGGGCGGCATGCGCGTCAGGAACAGGAACAGGAAATGGAAGAGTAAGCAGCTACCGACAATTACTCTTCTGTGTGGACTACCGGCTTGCGTTGACTTTGGAAGTAGTTCCAATAGTAATTCCTGATTGCGCGTGACACTGGTTAACGCGTTTGCTGATTATAATAACAACAATGTGCCTATACGAGTATGTGCATGAATTTTGAACGAAGATTTTATAACCGTTTGGTTATTTTAATTACGGAATGAAAGTGCTCTCGGAGAAAGTTCAAATTAAAGTTCACTTTTTCCCGGTGTTAAGTTCATTACTTTTTCTTTGAGGTGTACTACTATTTTTTTTCCTTTGAAACATCAAGTTAGATTAACAGTCAAGTACGTGAAATAGTATTGGGCTCTTGGTCGTCTACGCACGTTGTGTTTTTAACAACATTTGAAAATCGTTTTCCTGAATTTGGTTTCTCTTTCAATGTTAATTTGAAAGCAACCATTTACACGATGGGGGCGGAAGCTGCAGCTAAACATATCCCCGCCAGACAGGCCGCCCGGCGAGCCGGAAGAGGGCACAATTAGCTCTGCAATCACTTGACACTCCCTCATTATGGGCTAGGAGTGCTCCACTTTTCCCTACAATTTTAATAAAGACTGTCGGACAAACGCATTCGGATTTTAATCGGAGAAATCTTCATTGATCACCCTCTTCGTTACCTCGCACTCTCTATTTAGTTCATCCCAGGCTCTAGAAGCTTATATTCAATCCTACAACTAAATTACACTTGAAAATAAATAATAATTTTCCATACATTTCCTTGATCGAACTAACTAACTAGCTAACCATCACACCGTTTCCCCGGAGGCGTAGGCAGAGAGGATGGATCGCCACATTGTTCTATCCCGATAATTCTCGCGCCTCTTTAACATTCACATATCGTGACATGCTCGCTCGTCGATTGTTCCTACTTCGAACATGGTCGCTTTTCAGTAATTGATTAATTTGTATATGCCATGTCTTCCTTGGCCTTCTTCGACTTATTTTTCCATTCATACTACTTGTATATATCTTTTTAACCATTCTTCCCTCATCCATTCGTTCCATATGTCCAAACCATCTTAGTGACCCTTTCTTGATTTTATTTATCACGCATTCATCCGCTTTACATTCCTTTCTTACTTCATCATTAGATATTCTATCATACATTGTTTCTCCGCACACCCTTCTCAGTCTTGATCGAACTATTTATTATTATTATCCAAGGCTAAAGTTAGTATTGACCTGAATTATTTTAAGCACCCTCGCAATTAGTATATTGGAAATAGAAGAACATGACATTAAACAAATGCCTGGTTCTTTATGTTTATTCCGCGACGCACGGACCTCTCCTCGTCCCGATCCATTAGGCAGTGGCCACGGTGCTCGAGACGATATTGTGATAATGCATATGAACCAGCGCAGCGTGGTGTGGATGGACGGTATAGTCGATAGTCGGCCGATTTGAGTATTCAGTTGTTAGACGGTCCACTCACTATTGCAGTAGGTACCAATAATTTAATCCGAATGAGCATTCGGTAGAAGTTTAAACATTTTAGCAAAACCAAGAAATCAATACAGCCCTTCTCAATCGGTGAAGAGGAACACCCGGGCACACAGATTAAGCCCCCTCCCCCCATAAACAAACAACCCGCCGAATCACCTTTCCAACAACATTCCCATCACACGCAAGAGGAACCACAACCCCGTAAGCATGAAGAACCAAATCCAAGTATTCCCCTTATGGAAATGTTTAAATTAATTAAAGACTCGAAACTATGAATACACTGATTTCTTCTGGTTGTATCATCGCAGTTGTTCTCGATAGAAATACAATAATTATATTGTCGATTTTTTTATGAATTAAAACACTGTTTTTTCCACTTTTGACTCGACATGTTTCGAAAGCTTACACCTTCATCATAACCTTCATATATATAATACATCATATATAATACATCACCTTCACCACGATATAAACTAGCCAAAATTATTACAAAATGAGTGCAAGAACCTAGAAACATAATATAACATGTGTTAGTTAACTTAGGCAGAGTTCCAGGGACATAACAATACTCTGTTAAACCTAAGTTAACTAACATAATATGTTAGTTAACCTAGAAACAAATGTAACATATTATGTTATATATGTTTCTAGGTTCTTGTACGCATTTTGTAATAATATTGGCTAGTTTATATCGTTCTCCCGCTGATGAAGCCTTCGAAACATGACGAGAAAAATAAACTCTAATGTGGAAAAAACAGTGTATTAATTCATAAAAAAATTCGACCTTGTGGAATTCCACAGTGTTAACGCCTTAAGTTAATCTAAAATTATATTGATATTGACGATATACCGACACTATTATATTAGATATATAATATGAGGGAGAGTATCACAACATTCCGTTTTTTTTATTATAAAAATGACACTTTGAAAAAATAATACTTGAGATAAAACAAATTCAAAAGTACTCAAACAATTTACGAATTATTTTTCCAACTACGTGGAGATATGTCATCCACCTAGGAAAACCTGTATTTTCCGGGAGGAAATATCAATATTGAAATTTCTTGTTAATAGAAATCGCGGTTGAATTGGTCGGAACTATAAGAAAAATAATCAGAATAACACTAAATACACAAATAATAATATAAAACTGTTATTTAAATATAATTCTTATTATAATAATAATCCTACAATGGAGACAATTATTTTATTATAGTTCCATTTAAGTATGTAGGTACAATAAACTGAAGACTTTTGCCTCATATTCTCTATACAATGTAACAGCACAAGAAACGGTTACTTTTTATGGTAATACTATTGTTATTTAAGCTTTCATAATATTAATGTTGTTCGTTGAAATTTCATGGAAGAGTTTTGTTGTCAAAAATGAAAATGCTACAAATTTATTTATGGTGCATATTTATTTTTAACTCCATTTGTTATTTAGTTTCGACCGATTTCGGCAGCTCGTTGCCACTGTCTGAAGACTGCTGGCTGCCGAAACCGGCCGAAACTTCAAACAAAATCAAATCAGTTTATTTTCTCAACAGAATTACAAACAATATGAATGTTTATGGGATTATTGAGTACAAGTAAAATTTTACATTGTATATAGTACCAAGAATTTTTGAGTGATGGTTTGATACTAGGAAGACAAGATGCTCTCTAAAGTCAAGAGAGTTTGTCTTCTGAACGTACTTTCACTAATATGAAAGACGTCGATCTCCGAGGAGACCGCGTTCACTAGACTAATGGCTCTTCCCGTCATGCAACAACAAGTGGAATAAAAGTAAATGTTATTATCTTACAAGTTTTCTTCCCGCGACACATGGCGGCGCAGTTCCAAATGCTCGTATCCGCTCAGGAAGTTTATCTCGGACATGAACGATTGAATGATGCAAACTTTTATTTTGGACGCGTTCATAACACACGCGTCAATATACAACTATTTTGGTGCGGGAGTCCGTTTGGCGGGAAGTTTCAAGGCCACTCGGAGCAGTATAGTACTTTCACACGCGACTCGCGCGGAGCCCTGCTCGCTGCTCTACCTTACCTTACCTACGAGTATAACAATCCACTTGCGGATGTCTCGCAGGCTTATCAAACAATAAGCTTCGCCTAGAGATACCAGACGACAGAGTTGTCAAAGGTCGGAATGGTGCTCGACTAGTAAAATCTGATAAAATTAACAAAGTACTAACGGACTGGCTGGATAATCCCGGTAGGTTCTGATATGAAACCGGATTCGGTCGCATTCGACACGGATGGTGTTCTTTCTTTTTACCGCATGTTTTCTTAATTAATGTTCCACGCTCGTCATAAATCACAATTTTTGGTATCTTAGAGGGCACACTGACCGAATTATACAATAAGATAAAGCGCCAAAAATACGAGGAAGTTTCCCAATCACTGTGTGGATTAAGTCTTCATAATTTATAAAACGTTTCCTGCAGTAGATCAGGCCGGATAGCCGATTGTGCATCGGCCGCCACACTCGCGCAGCTGCCTTTGATTATTTTCGGGTCCGAAGACCGAGTTATTAAATTATATTATGTCATGGCATTTCTTATGTTAGTCGCTAAATACATTTATGAACAGAACTCTACAAGTGTTTTGTGTCAGATAATATGATTCAATTTTTAAAGATTCAGAAGAGCTAAATCTGTTTGTTAGAAGCCGGTCACCGCAGCATGTTCACACCGTTTAGTGTGCATTCCATCATGGCTCGATGCCACACCAAATGGCACGTGCCGTGGCCTGCCTTCTCGCCCCGTGGCCACGTGTCGGTCCTTGCGGAGCTGCACCGGTTGTAAAGAATGTCAATGAACGTTTTGCAAATCACACCGTTATGGGCGGCACGGCTGTGCTCGGAGCCCGCTGTTAGGTTGTGGGTTGTCACGCACTCGGCCAGGTCTATTGTATCGTCAATATACGACTACTTCTTCAATGTAAATACTTAATTAGCCGCCAAATCGATAACCTTGACCTTATTCGGCTTTCTTTAGATTCCGATTCGTCTTCCTTTGGAGTCCTCCAAATATCATTGGTAACTAACTAACTAACTAACTAACCATCACGCCGTCTCACCGAAAGGGTAGGCAGAAAGTATGGACTGCCATACTTTTCTTTCCTAACATATTTCTCTCGCTTCCTCAACATTCATACATCTATCTATCTTAATGAACCTTTCATTATTTGGTTAATAACACTTTCATTCGCACTACATTCAAATCCTATATTTGCATTTGACACTCTATCTCATTTCATCGTTCTTTTGTCAGTTTCTGCTTCTTTTCCACACATAAGGGTCGGTGCAAGAACACCATTGTGCACCGCCATCTAAGATTTGAATTTCAATGAACCTTTCATATATGCATAACGATTTCGTTCCCACTACGCTTAGGGACTTCTTCTATCCGCACTTGGCACAGTTCTATGCTTTCGCTTCCGTAAAAAAGGGTCGGTACCTACAAGAACACCATTGATCAATGCCATTTTAAGGATTGATTGTATCTCAATAGAGACGAAGAGATAAAATGATTTTTGGAAACAGAATATGGGTGGTCGAGGCGTTTACAGGACTTATGACCTGTCATTGGTTGGGTTGAGCGATCGCTTTATGTTAACAAGTCCTATAAACGCCTCGACCACTATATTTTGTTTCCAAACAATAACAATTTACATCTTCGTCTCTATTGAGATACAATCAATCCTTAAAATGATTAACCCGCAATGGGTAAAATCCAGTATTTGTCTACAAATATTGGTAATATTAAAAAAATGCCATTTTAGTTTTTATTTGCGCCAACAACTTTTGGCGCACCATTAACCCTTATCTGTACGGATCCGTGTTTTATGTTTTATTGTAGATAAATATTTATTTAGGGCTATTGTGGGGAAAGTTTGTGCACACAGCGCCTGCATTATCGTGATTGGCGGAATATTCCCTCGGGTGACCTTCGTTCGGGTATTTCCGGCGGGCCGGTATCATTTCGTAAAAAACATTGCTCTCGAACTACGATCGATGGTTAATCTTACATTTGCAGCGTAGGAAGATATTCCCAGTTATTTATTGTTTCTTGAACAATGAAGTAAAACTCCACATTAAATTATTGATATGTATGAAAAAACGATAGTTTTCAAGGAGTTTTATTATAATGTTTATGTATGACATGTTTCGCCCTTCTAAGGCATTATCAAATTTCTATCAAATGTGAAACATGTCATACATAAACACGTTGACGACCTTCGTGGCAGAGTGGTAAGATCTCTGACTTCCATACCGAAGGTCCCGGGTTCGATTCCCGGCGATGGCAGTATGATTGTCACACTGTCTTTGGTCTGGTGTAGAATTCACGTGACAATAAAATGGCGATAGATTGGCTACCTATCATATGTCACGAGAATCAATATAATAGCTAAAAAAATAAATTGTATACAGTAATTGGGTTCAAACGACCTGTTGTACACAAAAAAACATGTGCGCATTGATTGATTATCGAATCTGGATGAAAATAATAAAACTCCTTGAAAACTATCGTTTTTTCATACGTATTAATAATATTCCCAGTTCATTCCAGCGAGAAATTGGAGCAAGTTACCGAATTTACGTATCCGGGAAGCATGTGTACAAGAGACGGAAAAATAGAGAAAGACATCGAAAGAAGGGTTGGTGCTGGGAATAAAATAAATGGCGGACTCGAAGTCATTACTGCTAACTAACTAACTAACTTACCATCACGCCGTCTCCCCGGAGGGGTAGGCAGAAAGAATGGAACGCCACACTGTTCTGTCCTGACATACGCCTCTCGATTCCTCTACATTCATACATCTTGTCATGCACGCACGTCGATTTTTCCGACTCCTCACGTGACCGACATTCAATATTTGATTGATTTGATCGTGCCACGTTTTCCTCGGCCTTCCTCTATTTCTAGCTCCGTTCACGCCGTTTACATATACCTTCTTTACCATTCTGTCTTCACTCATTCTTTCCATGTGTCCAAACCATCTTAATGACCCTTTCCTTATTTTGTTCATAACACTTTCATTCGCACCACATTCACTTCTTATACTTGCATTTGTCACTCTATCATAAACAGATTTGCCACACATTCGTCTTAGAGATCTCATTTCTACTGCATTTATTCTACTTTCATCCTTCTTTTGCCAGTTCCATGCTTCACTTCCATACATAAGGGTCGGCACAAGAACACCATTGTGCACTGCCATCTTAGCTTTTTTGGATAGGCTTTTGTTTGCGATGACAACTTTAAGTGCACCATTTATTCTGTTGCCTGCCCCAACCCTTCTTTCAATATCCTTCTCCACCCTCCCATCCTTTGTAAACATACTTCCTAAATAAACAAATTCATCCACTTGTTCCAGATTTTCACCGTTTACACTAATGTTGCACACTGTCATGCTTCCTTCTTTTTCGAAAATCATTACCTTAGACTTATTCACATTCATCATCAAATCGTATCGCTTGCATACCTCATACATCCTAGACACCAGGGCTTGCAGTTCGTGCTCGTTGTCTGCAAGTAGCACAGCGTCGTCCGCATACAACAAACAGCTTACTGAAACATCTTCCATTTTTGCACCTGCTTCCAACCCTTTCAGCTCTTTCATACACTTGTCCATATATAGATTAAACAACCATGGAGACATTACACACCCCTGTTTGACACCTTTATTGATATCAAACCAGGCTGTAAGATCCCCATTTACTCTGACACTAGCAGTGCTTTCTGTGTACAGCGATGTAATTGCCGTGATCAGTTTTGTGTTTATTCCATATTCCGACAATATTTCCCATAGTTTACCTCTATCTACGCGATCATATGCTTTTTGCAAATCGACAAACGCACAGAAGAGTTTACGGTTTTTGGCCATAAACTTCTCTGTCACTGTACGAAGTGCAAAAATTTGATCCATGCATCCTCTGCCATTCATAAAAGCGCCTTGCACATCCCAAACTCTATCACTCGTCGTCTTTCTTACTCTTTCTATTAAAATTCTGCCATAGATTTTACCAACAACACTCAAAATACTAATAGCTCTGTAGTTTCCACATTCCATATGGGATCAAGTCATTACTGCAAATAGAAATATATATGCAGAAGCAAAGATGGCAGTACACAATGGAGTTCTAGTGCCAAACCTCATGTATGGAAGTGAAGCTTGGAGTTGGCAAAAGAATGATGAAAGCAGGATAAACGCCGTAGAAATGAGATCACTAAAGAGAATGTGCGGGAAAACGTTGTATGATAGAATACCGAACGATGAAATAAGAGAGAAATGAAGAAATGGATAAAATTAAAAAAGGATCCCTGAGATGGTTTGGACATATGGAACGAATGGATGAGAGTAGAATGGTTAAAAAGTTGTACACAATCAGCGTGAGTGGAAAAAGAAGCCGAGGACGACCGAGGAAAACATGGCATGACCAAATTAATCAATTACTAAAAGGCGGCCACATTCGAAGTCGGAATAATCGACGTGCGTGCATAGTACGATATATGAATGTAGAGGAAGCCCAAAAGGTATGCCAGGATAGAGCATTGTGGCGATCCATCCTCTCTGCCTACTCCTCCGGGGAAATGGCGTGATGGTTAGTTAGTTTAGTTTTTTCCCAGTTCATTATAATATTACGTACAATTTGGTAGTTAGGAACTTAAGTGAAAATATTCATAAGATACATTCATATATGAGCTGCAAATGAAGTATGCCGTAGTTCTAAACCTATTTTTACTTTAAATGTAGCAATATAGGGGTTAATAAAATGCTGATACTTAGTTTTAAACCAATGTTTTTTTTTTATATAAAGCAGGTCGTTTTGCCACATTATTTTATACAATATGTTTTAGCTGTTATATATTCTCATGACATGTGATAGGTTGCTATTCTACCGCCATTTTATTGTCACTTGATTTCTACACCAGATCAAAGACAGTGTAACAATCACCTTCGATGTGGCAGTCGTAGCTCTTCCCACTCTGACACAAAGGTCGCCGTATTGTACGTATTTACACCATAAACATAATAAAAAAATCCATTTAAAATAGACTAACTAACTTACCATCACGCCGTCTCCCCGGAGGGGTAGGCAGAAAGAATGGAACGCCACACTGTTCTGTCCTGACATACGTCTCTCGCTTCCTCTACATTCATACATCTTGTCATGCACGCACGTCGATTTTTCCGACTCCTCACGTGACCGACATTCAATATTTGATTGATTTGATCGTGCCACGTTTTCCTCGGCCTTCCTCTATTTCTAGCTCCGTTCACGCCGTTTACATATACCTTCTTTACCATTCTGTCTTCACTCATTCTTTCCATGTGTCCAAACCATCTTAATGACCCTTTCCTTATTTTGTTCATAACACTTTCATTCGCACCACATTCACTTCTTATACTTGCATTTGTCACTCTATCATATACAGATTTGCCACACATTCGTCTTAGAGATCTCATTTCTACTGCATTTATTCTACTTTCATCCTTCTTTTGCCAGTTCCATGCTTCACTTCCATACATAAGGGTCGGCACAAGAACACCATTGTGCACTGCCATCTTAGCTTTTTTGGATAGGCTTTTGTTTGCGATGACAACTTTAAGTGCACCATTTATTCTGTTGCCTGCCCCAACCCTTCTTTCAATATCCTTCTCCACCCTCCCATCCTTTGTAAACATACTTCCTAAATAAACAAATTCATCCACTTGTTCCAGATTTTCACCGTTTACACTAATGTTGCAGACTGTCATGCTTCCTTCTTTTTCGAAAATCATTACCTTAGACTTATTCACATTCATCATCAAATCGTATCACTTGCATACCTCATACATACTAGACACCAGGGCTTGCAGTTCGTGCTCGTTGTCTGCAAGTAGCACAGCGTCGTCCGCATACAACAAACAGCTTACTGACACACCTTCCATTTTTGCACCTGCTTCCAACCCTTTCAGCTCTTTCATACACTTGTCCATATATAGATTAAACAACCATGGAGACATTACACACCCCTGTTTGACACCTTTATTGATATCAAACCAGGCTGTAAGATCCCCATTTACTCTGACACTAGCAGTGCTTTCTGTGTACAGCGATGTAATTGCCGTGATCAGTTTTGTGTTTATTCCATATTCCGACAATATTTCCCACAGTTTACCTCTATCTACGCGATCATATGCTTTTTGCAAATCGACAAACGCACAGAAGAGTTAAAGTTCGCACAGAAGTCCATTTAAAATAATAATAATTTAAGATAATCAAATTATTTTACTGAAATCCCTTGATGGAAGTTAATTTAACTTCTTCTCACTGTCACTGTCGAAACAAAGACAAAAGTGGAAGTAGTTGAAAAACATCGTTTTATCTAATTATTATTTAAAATAATTTAAATAATGATTTGATTTTTTTTAATGTACTAAATCACCAAAATGCGTAGTTTTTATCACTTGAAATAATATTTTGTTATAAGTAATTCTAAGTCTCCATATTTTTAAGAAAACACCTCTGGTGCATTCGTGTACTACTGGCACTGGCGCGGCGTTATAATGAAACCTGTTAAATGATGCGAGATTATACAAGTCATAAAACATATACTATGGTCGCGTCTATATAGTAAACATCCCTCCCAATGGGCGTATCATTAATTTGCACTGATTCTTTTATACGGTGCGCTCGTATAATGTTTACTAAAAAGTTTTTAACCCCAAAAATAATTGATGTCTGAACTCAAATGTGCCATTTTAGATATAGAAAATGGTAGAAGAAAAAAAATGTGTAAATACCCCAAAATTGCTTTTTCGTGTGGTCAATAAAAAGAGATATTTGACCAAATATTTGTATTCTTTAAAACTTTCACCCTTAGTAGGAAACGGGTTAATGGTATGAAATACTCTATTTATCTTTCACATTTGCAGAACCGCCCCGGGCCGCGAGCCCCCGCCCCCCGGCCGCGGGGCTGCCCGCCCCCGCCCCCGCTCCGGAGCCGGCCCCCCGCAGCGTGGAGGCGCTCGCCGTTCTCGTGCATTATCTCGTCTTCCAGGTACGTTCTAAATATCGTCCTCGTCTCATGCACACAATATCAGCCGGCCCTCCTGGCATGTGACAGTGTGTTTACATGACACTATTTCAATAAAGTTTTATATAAACTAAACATTGAAACAAACACACTCGTTTTTTTTTTAAATAAAAATCCTGTCAGCTTCAATTGTAATAATCACCAAAACATCAACAACAATAAACCATCCCGCCATTTCCTTGGACGAGGGAGAATAGACCGCCACACTTCTCGATCCTGACACACATCTTTAGCTTCTACCAATTCATATAGAGTCATACACGCACGTCAATTCTTTCAACACCTAACACGGCTATGGACTAACATGGAATATAGATTATTAAAATAGGAACGGTGCTAATGACAATTGTCGGACAAGCATTAAGGGTATGACTAATATTCTTACGATACAATCAAATGTTAAAATTCCGAGCAATCCTTGTTTTTGGAAACTTCGTCCAATACCGGGACGATCTAAAATATTTATTTACCTATACTAATTTATTATTTTATAATGTCTAAGTGAATATTCGGAGAAATTGACTGCATGCATCACACGATATGTGATATTAAAGAATCTAAAGAATGATGTCAGTAAAGAACAGCGTGGCGGTCTATGGTTTCTACCTACCCCTTATGGGGAACGGCGTGATGGTTAAATGGTTAGTATGTTTTGAGTTGTATGGTAAAATTATAGTAATTAAAAAAATTACCAAATTGCTGGATTTATATAAATTCTTCAGATATTTGTCAACATTAAAACATTCTGATTTGCTTGGCCTGAAACCTGCTTTCTTCTCTTTATTTCGGTATTACTCTAATCACAAAGTAATATTGTAATTAATTGAAATATCTCGTAAATAATGAAAATAATGATAATTTGTTAAAATTATTTTTATCACCGAGTATTTAAGGGAGTCGGTAGTTTTTTCAGGAACTAATCAAATTGCATGACCAATACCACTACACAAATTGTGTAATGTACGGACAGATTCTGCTATTTAATATTTATGATGATTGCGTTGATATTCACGGTTGGTAGCAATATGTATTTTGGGAAAATCTGTCTAGCTCGTCGGTCCAGAAAGACGAGCTACACGATTTTTTTTCCAAAATCTCAAAGCGTCTCTCGCGATGGCGAAAAGAGAAGGATGGAGTGCCGCATCGATTAAAGTGTGGCAGTCCATTCTTTCTGCCTACCCTTTCGGGGAGACGGCGTGATGGTTAGTCAGTCAGTCAGTATCTCAAAATACCTACATAATACTGATGTTTCGGGTAACACAATGAGTGAGTTCTGGTGCCCCTTTGCGGCCGTGGCAGCGAGCTGCCGAAGCCTAAATAAATAAACAATGTTCGTTAGTTCCGGTGAATTAGCGTAGGTAGAATAATTCCCTTGGCCGGCTACATCGAACCTCGTCAGTCCTCCAGCAGACAGCTCGCCATGCGCATCTCCTACGACTTGGTAGAATTTGATTCTTCGCGCCCAGGCGAGGCAAGTTTCAAATAATATTCTTTTGTTTCGATATTGGGCTACTATTGTAGAACATGTCGTTTTGGTTTAGTAATGTTATTGTGTCAGTTCTAATACGAGTGTCCCCGTTGTATTTGTGCTAACATATAATATAGAGTTATACTCGAGCGAGTGCAGTGGCCCCCTCCGTCCTGGAAATACGCCCGGTTCAGTTTTATGATTCAAACCACTGTTTTCCCATATTCATTGTTTCTTAAACAGTGACTTAAAACTCCATTTTAAATAATTGATACGCTTTATCATAAAGATAGAAGTTTTAATTTATAACAGTAAACACGATTGTTAAGTGGTTTTAATTGGATTTAATTTATATAGATTTTATAAATAGTGACACTTGATAATACTTTAGTAAGGCGAAATGTGTCATTCTCATAAAATATAATAAAACCTCTAGAAAAGAAGACGTTTTCATTCGTATTTATTATATATTTTCTCTTCTCACCTGTAAGTTTGCATCGACGTTTTAGGGAAGACTGTACCTTCGTGATGTGGAGAAGTTGGAAATAATTGTTATGTTTCAGGTGGACGCCCTGAACGCTCCGCTGTGGCGGGCCAAGGCGGAGAGCACGCAGGCGCAGCTCGAGGAGGCCGGCGCCCATCTCAGGAGGGCCATCTCCGCGCAGGAGGCTGAGCACCATGCCGGTGAGACGCGCCCCTCGCTCCGTGTATGTATCCACCGATCGAATCGAGTCCCTGACTAAACACCCCCCTACGACCCTTGCAGTGGCGGAGTGCCTGGAGAAGATCTCGGGGCTGGAAGCGGCGCTGGGCAGCCGGGAGGCGGAGCTGAGCGCCGTCACGGCGGAGGCGGAGCTCAAGTACCGGGCGGCCCTCGAGGACAGCCGGGCGCTGGCGGCAGAGATCAGGAGCCTCAGGGCGGCCCTGGAGCAGCTGAAGAAGGAGATGGCGGCGAGCCGCGCCCTCGTGACGCGCTGCGAGCGGGAGGCGCGCCGCGGCGAGGCCAAGCGCGCCGCGCTGGAGAAGGAGCTGGGCGAGGCCAGGAAGGCGCCCAAGCCGGGCTCCAAGGAGGCGGTGCTGTCGGCGGAGGTGGAGTCCCTGAAGGCCGTGCTGGAGCTGAAGCTGGCGGAGCTGGGCGAGGAGCGGCGGCGCGGCGAGCAGCTGCGCCAGGCGGGCGCGGCGCTGCCGGCCGCCGTGCAGCGCGCGCAGGCCGCGCAGGCCCTGGCCGACTACCTGCGCGCGCAGCTGCAGCGCAAGCTCACCGACGAGGCGTGAGTTTTCACAACCTTTCGTCATTAAATAAACCACTCGGAATCTCGTCTCACCAGATTCACCGTCACTTTGTGTTGAGGATTCATAATTGAACAATATGTTGTAAGACGAGACTCTATTAAATTTAAAAAAAAAATGCATGTTTCGGGACACACAAACCCTTCATCAGTGTAAATAATAATAGTACCAAATATATTTTTTTAAATTTTCATCAACATGTTTTGACAGATGTTAAAATGATATTTTTTTCCGAAAATTTAATGCATTGGTTAAAATAAATGTTTTGAATAACCCTTAAATAAAAAAGTTATGTTCTTATTATACTATTCTTCTCTCAATGCTAGCGCGGTATGCGTTGCAATGTCTATTTCAATTATTGTTCTTGTTATTTGTTTGGAGTAGATACACATTCACAAAACAGACACATTTGCTTATACAAAATAAATAAATGTCAATGATTTTTTGGTTTGTTTCGTAAATCAAATTTGAAAAAGTTCATTCGAGTGCTTTGGGGTATACAATATTTTTAGTATTTCCGTCTTCTGTATCTTTTGTTGGGGTGTCCTTCTCGTGAACATGTAACATTTGATCATGTTAAAAGTATGAATTTTCCAAATTCAATCCACAGACTTGAAGCGATTGACCTTATACCTTGGATGGTCATTGAGAATGTAAGGCGAATGGGAAACTGCAATTGTTTGAAATGAAATGGTATATGTAGATGGGAATACGTGGAATCAATCAAATTGCGATTAAGAATCGTAACTTCGTTGAAATTTGACATCACTTTTTTGACAGCGAGCCTAGTTTCACTGCACGATCGCAGTGGATTTATGTTGCGAAGAAGACAATTATTGGTGCGCCGATTTTGAGTGATAATTTGTGCGGTGGCGCATAGGACATAGGACTTTAACATATATACAACTTCCAAAAATTTGTCATACATGGTCATAAAGAAAGGTGGAATGGGGTATATTGTTTATAATTGCCAGATTTCACATGTCAGTTTCAATGTGCCATCTATGAAGATTTTGATTACATATGTTAATCTTTTTAAGATTACTCTATATATAATCTACATACTAACGCCATTTATGGAGATTTATGTTTATTAAGCATTAAGCAGAACATCTTTTTAACTCAATGCGAATGGCTACCCCGCCATTAGCGCATTGTTAGAAGCCTTTGTCATACATGGTCATAAAGAAAGGTGGAATGGGGAATGTTGTAATTACATAAAGCGTGCGCTTAACCCAACCAATGACAGGTCATAAGTCCTGTAAAACACCTTGATCTACCATATTCAGTTTCCATTTGCATCTTCGTCTCTATTGAGATACAATTAAATCATGAATTGATAACCCACGGTGGGTGAAATCCAGTATTCGTATACAAGTATAAGTATACATTCACAAAAAAATATTATTCTAGATTTATTCAAAATATTCTTTATAACAAATGCATAAAATGCTAAAAAAAATTCACTTTAGCATCTGTCAAAACTAACCACATTTAAGAATTAAAAAAATATATATTTGGTATGTATTTAAATGTTAATATTTACATCACTGTCCCAAACATGTTTGCTTTCTTCTTCTTCTTTAACAGCCGTTGTCGTCCACTGCTGGAAATAGGCCTCCCCCATACTTCTCCATGTATGACATGTCATACGGGGGGTGATTGGCATTACAACCCCACGCTTGCCAGACGGGTTGGCGAGGTGTCCTTCCACGTTAGCCTATGCATCAATATTATCCACCGAGGTTATTCACACTCGATCTCTAACATTTCGCATAGTTTCCAGGGGAGACCAAAGTCGAAGAGATGTGGATAGGTACTTGGGATCAGATCAATCCTCCAGCGTAGCATGGCCATCACCACGGTGATGGCCATGCACCGCTCGAAGAGTCAATAGGATCCCCCTTACTCCCCCTTTGTTATGTTTGCTTTAGTTTTCAATTTTAATATTTAATTTGATCCTTTCTTCATTCATTCTTTCCATGTGTCCAAACCATCTTAATGATCCCTTAATTATTTTGTTCATAACAACATCATTCGCACCCCATTCACTTGTTATATTTTCATTGGACACTATCATACACAATATTATAATTAACCAAACACTCTCCACTTCAACAATATTATTTGTTTGTGCCAATTGAAACTCTTAAATCTTCTTCGTGTTTATTATTCTATAATACATACCCACTTTATGATCCCAACTATTCCAATGAATAACGTAATACAATAGGTGTCCACATAATACTGGGGTCCCGCAAGTAGTGGACCAAGGCAATGTTGGTGATAGAGGGACTCATCGTCTAACAGAAACACAACAATTCATTGTTCTATTCCTAGTAATTATGCTGAAATTAATGTACTGTGTACACAATTATTTAAAAATTAGTTAACATTTAAGGGAATTAAGAAAACATAAGCCTACCTAATTAACGGCAACATACAAATTAAAAGCTAAAATGATATAAATACTTTCATCCATCTTCATTGAAACATCACACTGCACATTGTGTGTGTGTGTGTGTGTTATAATTAACTGGTTGTAATTGTTTTATTTATTGGATAAAAGTGTCCAGTCTTAAGATATGAGCAGTTCTTTTGATAACAGAAATCACTCTGCATTTGTCATTTTTCTGCCCTCAGTACTCTGTTTAATTTGAATTTGCTTGTGTCAACGTTGACTATATTCTCCAAGAATTTTGTCAGCTATTAATTCAGTATAATTTTTAATTGTTAGCTATCCAAAGCCTTTACCTGAATGTAATTTTATCTTCCTCGGTAAATTGGTATCCATCATGCTTTCAATGTTGTAGTTTCATTCTGTTTTATTCTACCTTGTCTAATTGTCTTCTCATTAGCTCTGCTCTGCATATTTGTACATGTATTGTTTCTATTTCTAGAAATCTCATTCAACAAAACAAACAACTTCACGAGTCCTATGTCCAGATGGCAGCGCAGAAGAACCGGCTTTCCCTGCACAACGAGCAGCTGCAGTACAAGCTGAAACACAACAGCGAGGTGGCCTCGCTCCTGGCGCAATCTTCCTTCTCGGAGCCCGACCCCAGCGCAGTCAACCGCACCTTCCCGGAAACATTTGTGCGCGGCGCTCTCCGGACCACGGCCAGCTTCAATGAGAAGTACCTGCGCGGCCAGGACCGCCCTGGCGAGTGGGCCTCCCCGCGGAGGTCCGTGCGTTCAGATTCTTCTGACGAAAAGTCCGATATCTCTGAGGATATGCACAGGTTTCAGAAGAAATATATTGATAATTACTTAGATGAAAATTCTCCTCCAAATTCTCCAAAAATTAAGGGCGTCGTGGAAAAGAATGATTCCGTTAGTTGGATTGTGGAAATTGAAGAGCCTCCGGAAGAGACCGTGTCCAGGATAGTGAGGCGATCATTCCGTTCCTCTGTGTCTCCCCAGCATCCAAACAGAGAAGCACTCAAAAGACAGCGTTCTCGTCCCAAGGGCTCTCCTCTATCTCCCTCACACCCCCTTTCGCAGTCGGCATCTGCTTCTAGCCTGGAGTCTGCCAGTCCTGGGGGAGGAGCACACTGCAAGCTCTTTCGATCTAACTCAATTGAAAACAAACCAATTTTCTCAAGCACACCCAAAGGTAAGGGCAGGCGACACATTGCCAAGTCACGAGCTCCCGAAGTCCTCCCTGCTCCTCGGCCCCGCGCTGCTTCCTTGTCACATGACATCCGTCCCCCGGTCCCGGAGAGTCAGCGGAGGCGCCCGCGATCCACCTCTCTCAATAAAGAGACAGTGTCCAGGAAAAGTATACAACACTCGGAGAGTTACAATTGTGAGCCACTGGTCACAAACTCAGACTTAGCCCTTCTGCAAGAATGTGACGCTGTACCTAAAGAATCTGCCGGGGAAGCCCTGATATCCGGAGCGAATTCCGAAGATGATTCCTCGCTAGACGAGAGATCACACAGCCCTAGTGACAGCGAGAGCGTATCTGAGTCTGAGGCGCTGGGAGGCGGGGCGGGCGAGAGGCCAGCGGACCCCGTGCTGCAGAAGATCGCGGAGAGCTTAGCCCAGGGGTTGCCCACCACGCCTATGGAGGTCAGCTGGTCCGAAGATGGCGAGTGCTTTATCTCGGAGACGGACATATGAAATTGGGACTTTTAAATGAACTTTTCCCGGTTCATTTAAGTGTGTGTAGCAAACATTTCTCTTGTGATAACGGATTCTGGGGTTCGATGGGTGTTGGAAGCACTACACGCCCCTGCATGTGGAGCGGTCCAGCGCGGACCGCAGTGAATAGCTCTGTGCTGACATGTGATTGGATGGCGGCCGGGGCCCCGGGGCTCCAGCTACAGGGCGTTCAGTCTAAAGCTCTAGTCTTTATTGTATATTCTTTTTAAGTAATTTTCTACCATTGATATTGTGATTTAGTGGAGGACAGTTAGCAGAGTGCCGAGTATTTTATATTTGTCATGATTTCATCTCAAGCTTTTGAAATATTGTTATAATATATTGTATATACCTAGTATTGCTGGGTTTTGTTTTTAGAAATTATTCCACTTTTATCGGTCGCGAGAAATGTAATTTTCAAATACTGAGTAGTTTAGAATAAACAGGAATTTGCAAGTTTAGCCTTTTTATCTCTAGTGTTAAATGATTAGGAATGATATGCTATCGCTGGTCAACTGGCGGATTAATACACTCCCCTTGAGGCGATTGCGGTACTCCAAATTTTATTCCATAACAAATGAGTTGTGCATGACTCCTTGTTTAGTGTTGCACAGCTACATGCAGTTAGTAAGGCAGATGTTTGTGTTTTAATCTCTTAACTCATCTAAGGTGTTGGTCACATGGCCGGTTGCTTGTTACAGTTGCTAGAGATTTATAGTGCGGAGGCTCGAGTGCAGGGTGTGTGGACCACGCCTGGAGCGTGCAGCCGGCAGGTGGAGGGTGTATATATTTCATAATATGATGTTGAAGTTACGGAAACTTTAGGATATCAACCATGTTTCTCCGTTAGAATTGTTATCGTTCTTTTATTCTTTAGTATGTGTATATTTTAAGAGGCCGGCTATGGAAAACATTATGGCGACTAATTATTTATTTCTCATCCTTTTGTAAAGTGTATTTATTGTATTTAAAAAAAAGAGATATTCTATGCAATTGTATTAGTAACTGAAAGCTGTCTGTTGTGTTGTGTAGCGTGGCAGATTGTACATAGGGCATGTGTAAATAGCTCGGCCGCAGGACATGCGGCGCAATGTTCTTGTCAATAGTTCATAATAAAATGTCTCTGTATTTTAGTAAATAAACTAGGCACGTGTTAACCCTCTTTTTCACTCTCCTCCCACTCTCCTCTCTACATGAAGAGTAAAGCAATCACAACAACTTCAGGGTAAAAAATATTTATTTGTACCTAAAATGCAGAGTATTTAGAATATAATAGAGTTCTAAACTGGGCCTAGATCTGGCCACGCTCCATCATCTCTCTCAGCTTGAACTTCTGGACCTTGCCACTGGGCGTGAGCGGGAACTGGTTTAGCACGCGGAGGTGGCGCGGCACCTTGAAGCTGGCCAGCGCGCTGCTGCAGAAGCTGCGCAGCTTGGAGTATTCCATCTGCGCCCCCTCGCGCAAGCGCACCCCCACGCAGATCTCCTCGCCCAGACGGTCATCCGACACTCCGAAAACCTTACATAGAAAAAACACACATAGAAACATAGCTTGCTTTTAATACAAACTATCAGCACATTGTATTTATACGAAGGGAACTCACATGGGACTCGATAATATCGGGATGTGTGTTGAGGAAGTCTTCTATCTCCTTAGGTAGGATGTTCTCTCCGCCGCGAATTATGATGTCTTTTATGCGCCCGGCTATCTGACCATATCCATCTTCTGAGAGCACAAACTGATCCCTGCAACAGCGAGGACAATATCGCATTCCGTCTTGGAGCATGTATTCTTATTTTAAATGTTCAAGTTTTCTCCGCTGTGTCAATGGAAGGGCGAGTAAGGTGCCCCCGTACTCGTATATGGTCAAACAAAATAATCCAATAAAATCAAACCAACTGCTACAGCACCCGGACCATTGAAAACAAGACAAACCTACCACTACAATGGTAACAGATGGAAGAGAAAAGAATGTTGGAGTGAAGTAAGGTATGTATATACAAATCCCTACGAAGTGGACACACAGTTGGTACACTCGGCTCATTATTTTATGTAGACAGGACTGTTTGTGGCAGGATAAATGGAGCTATGGAGTGGTAAGTGCATTGACTGCCACCCCGAAGGTTCCAGGTTCGATTCCTGGCGAGGGCAATGTGATTGTCACCCTGTCTTTGGTCTGGTGTTGAATTCACGTGACAATAAAATGGCGATAGATTAGCTACCTTTCACATGTCACGAGAATCACTATGATAGTTATAAATACCCATTACATCGATTTGGCTCATGCTGTCATGATGTAAAGAGCGATTTAACAAAATAATAATAAGTGCGAATGGCGAGAAATTGGAGCAAGTTACAGAATTTCTTAACAGCATATTTAAAAGAGACTGAAGAATGGAAAAAACATGGAAAGAAGGGTTGGTGCTGGGAACAAAATAAATGGTGCACTCAAAGCCATCTGCAAATATATATCCACCGAAGCGATGATGGCAGTTCATAATTGAATTCTAGTGCCAACTCTTGTGTATAGAAGTGAAGCTTGGAGCTGGCAAAAAAAGGATGATAGGATAAATATCATAGAAATGAGATCACTGAGAAAAATATGTGAAAGACGATGTACGATAGAATACCAAATGACTCGTTACATCCTAAGTAAAATTAAAAAAGGATCACCGAGATGGTTTGGACTATGGAACGAATGGATGAGAGAAGGGTGGTTATTATACTTATGTATACACAAGCAATGTGGATAGAAAAATATGAACAACAACTACGATGCCATCAAGCCGTTACTCCGGAAGAGTGGGCAGAGAGAATGGACCGCCACACTACTCTATCCTGACACATTTCCCTAGCTTCTACCACATTCGTACAGCTAGTCATACACATACGTCGATTGTTCCGACTTGGTCATGCATTCCATATGTCCATACCAGTGCAGTGATTATTTCATAATTTTGTTCATAATATTTTCTTCCACTCTACATTCCTTCCTGATTCTAGAATTTGATATTTTGTCATACAAAGTTCTACCACACATACGTCTATGGGATCTCATCTCTATCGCATTTATTCTGTTCTCATTCATCTTTTGCCACTTCTATGCTTCTTCAAAACTCCATTGTGAACGGCCATTTTCTCTTTCATTAATAAGTTCTCGTTTCTAATAATTATTTTTAAACTTCCGTTCACTTTGTCACCCGCACCGACCCTTCTTTCGATGTTGCTGTCCGTTTGGCCATCCGCTGTTAACATGCTAGCTAAATATACAAATTCAGCGATCTGCTCTAGGTTCTTCTCATTCACTCTTACATAAGAGTTATATGTTACATGACAAACTGTCATTTTATCTTCCTTTTTAAAAACCATCATCTTTGCCTTTCCGACATTCATCATTCATCTTACCTCGACAATGAGACTTGTAATTCACATGCACTATCTGCAAGGTGGAGGACATCGCCCGCGTCAAGTAGACAACTTACAGACATCTCACTTATCTTGGCACCAGCATTTATTCCTTTCGGCTCTTTCATACACTTTTCCAAATGCAGTTTGAACAGTCTGGTTAAACAACCTTCGTGTTATCAAACCACGGCGCGATGTTTCCATTTACCCTAACACTGGCAGTGCTACCTTTGCACAGCAAGCAACCGCCCGTATCAGTTTTGTGTCCGCTCCGTATTAAGAAAAGATTGGCCAACGTTTTTCTCTATTCACACGATCATAGACTTTTTGCTAATCGACAAACGCGGAGAAAAGTTTAGGTTTTTTGGTCTCAAACTTCTCTGTGAGTGTTCGAAGTACAAATTCTGGTCCATGCATTCCGCTCATAAATGTGTACATCCCAAACTCTGTCAGTCGTCGTCTTTTTTACTTTATCTATTAAAATTCGGCCATTACGGCGCTTAACAGAATTAGTGCCCGGTGGTTACCACAGTTCATACGGACCCCTTTCCCTTATATAGAGGCTTGGTAACCTTCTCCATTCGAACGGCATGTATCCCTCTAAACACTGGTTGAAGAGTCTATGTAACCACCCTGAAACCACTGATTTTAATGAACTCCAAGGTTACACAATCATAACCGCCAGCTTTCTGTATCTAGACGACTTGGCCCCGTATGCAGTAACAGTAATATTGCAGAGTGTGAGTAGTTACCCCGTCCGAAGCCACCCCCGCGGGTCCAGGGCGGCCGCGGTGCCCGCAGGGTCCTCGAAGTAGCCGCGCATGTTGGCGTAGCTGCGCACGTACAGCTCCCCCGGCTGGCCCGCAGCCACCGCGCGCCCCTCCGAGTCCGCCACCTTCACCTGGACATGGGGGCAGAGCATCCCCACGGAGTCTGTGGCTCGAGAGAGGGCGTCTGCGGCGGCGTTCTGGAACACCACGCACGACTCCGTCATCCCGTACACCGACTGAAACATCCAAGTGCAGCCTGCGGTGAGTACAACTGAGCTCCCATCTCCCCGGAAAGGGAGCGACCGACGTCACGACGGATTATGGCAGCACCTTGAGAGCTCGGATCCCGAGGTGGTCCCGCATCTGCAAGCCCAGCTGGCCGGAGCACGGCGCGCCCCCCGTGAGGGCCACCTCCGCCCCGCCGAAGGGCGCGCAGGCGGAGCGCTGGTGTCTCACCAGGTCCACGTACATCGTGGGGGTGCCCGTGAGGACCGTGCACCTGCGCAAGGGGTCTGTTTGCTATATTTCATCAATATGTACATTTTAAATGGAACTAGAAATAGAGAAATACCGAGGAAACGTGGCACGATCAAATAATTCACAGATTGAATGTCGTGAGGAGTCGGAAAAACCGACGTGTGTGCATGACATGATGTATGAATGTTGAGGAATCGAGATAAAAGTGTGGCACTCCATCTTTCTGCCTGAGAATGTGTGATGGTTAGTTAGTTAGTTAGTTTTTACTTTTATTCCTCTTGTTTTTCTATACCTACCATAATATAATATTGTAGCTCTGACCGGTTTCTCATTCCGATCAGATCTTCCGATAACTACTCGTACCTACATCAAAATGTCTAATGACGGTGGTTTAAAATAAATGCAACTATGAATGATCCGAAGTACATAGAAAGCTAGTTATCATAATTGTACTGACTTTAATGTTCCATTTCTAGATGTTCTATTATATTTTATGGAAGTAACATGTTTTGCCAAAGATGTTACAAACATGCTGACAGTTTGAGGAATCTATTTGAGAACAGGTAAAATACCAGGACCGCATGAGAGATGGTTCGACTCTTAGGAATACAGGATACCTACTCTCTAAAGTCGAGAACGTACTTTCACTAATGTGAAAGACGTCGATCTCCGAAGCGATCATGTTCATCGGTTTGATTGCTCTCCCCACCGCCATCACCAAAGGGTGTTAAGTTCTGCATATTGGGAAATAAAGCAGTCTGTGCTGACGCTGTCGAAGATAACCACCCGAAATATAGAGATGGATACCCTCCAAGATGACGGGATTCTCAAAGAATTCCCTAATATAGTAAGTCTGAAGAAATGGATTAGTGTGAACTCATCCCTCGACCGAACCCGAACATCGCGCCGAACTTTAAACTTGAGTAATACTTAGCCCTTATTAGCATTATTCAAATATAAAGTTCACAGTGAGTTTGCCGGGTTCAAATATTGTTTTATAGGGCTGGACGAGTTAGGATACGCACATGATTACTTGCACCGGTACATGGTGCATGTTATATTAAATAATTAAGTCGATACCGAACATCACTTGTAGGGGAAAGTCGGGGAATCACGAACGGGGTAATCCCGAATTCAACAGTTCTACTATGTTAGACATTGATGGCAGTATTATGTTCACTGCCATCTTAACAATCACGCCACCTCTAGTGATAGACGGCAATTTTTGAGAAGTGGACGTGCGTGTGATACAAGGTATGAATATTTCAATACTTTTTGTGTTTTCGATGTTAATTTTTCATGAAAGTAACTTGATGTAGCTTTATTTTTACGATTAAGTATAATATAAATACAACGTGTAGAAACATGAACAGTCACTTATCAAAGATTCCAATGAGACTAACGCCAACAGCAAATTGTAACATTACCTAAAACAATGTTTATGAATTTTGAATTTTGATCCTGCGGGGCAATCACGAACAGTCCACGCGGGGGAATCTCGAACGTATGAAAAGGCCGCAACGTGATGAAAAATCCAAAAACAAAAGAACTAGAAAAGCACTGAAAATTTTCATCAGTATTTATGATTTTTTTATGATTCTAACCAAGAGAAGAAAATAAAAGGCAAAAATGAAGACTATCGTTGTATTTTTTGTTATGAAAAATATGAAAGCCCCCCTATTGAAGACTGGATTATGTGCAACATATGTAAAAATTGGGCTCATGAGAAATGTACAGACGGACAATCAACATCGGTGGGATATAAATGTGATCTCTGTCGTAATTGAAGACTAATTACTGATTATTTATGTTAGTTCGTAATACCCCACTTGGTGTTTGGGATTACCCAACTGACGTCGGGTAAACCCGAACGGTAAGGGTTCTGTTTTTTCACCAAAATGTTATTTATTATTAAAAAATTCAAAAATTTGATTAGTGAGGTACGTAGCTGGATATACTTGCTCAAGAAACAATAAAAGTAATTCTATATCATAATTCCGCTGTTTTATTCAACTTTCCCTTAGGTGTTCGTGATTCCCCCACTTTCCCCTATCTGTTTAATTTGCATACAGTAGTATAGTAGGTACATACGTACTCGTATTGTGAATTATATGTTTTTAATATATGGAGCTTCACACGATTAGCCCCGCTGGGAAGTATAGTGTAAATGGGGACCGACCTCTCCTGCTCGATGGCCCGCACCGCCCGCTGGACGTCGTAGAAAGCGTAGGGGATGACCACCGTGCAGCCGTGCTGCAGCGCGCCCACGATCGTCAGCAGCCCGAAAGCGTGGAACATCGGGAGCTAACGGGACATCTCTACATTTTACTCCTGCACTATACTATAACTGTAATAACATTCATATAATGGATAGACTGCTATCGTACTCATTACCTGGAGACATATCTTATGATATTTGTCGGAGAACTCGCCTCTGCTGCCCAGCTCCCAACTGTTGTTGGCGTACGCGAAGTGGGACAGTACGGCCGCTTTCGGTTCTCCTGGAAGTGGACAGAGCGTGGTTGCAGTGTAACATACCTATACACAGGTAATATGCGACGGGTGAAGTACAATATTCTTTAATATCTATCGCGCATTCACGTTATTACATAATACCTACTCGTGAGCACACAATCAATATTTTATTGAAAATCGGGGGGAAATCACTCACGCCAAATCTATACGTATTCACGAGAACGTGAAGTGTCACACAACTATTTACGTCGCTCTCTCGCTACAATATTATTAATATAAAGAATACATAAGAGTCCCACAGATAGTCATGGGTGAAATCTACTTGTCACTGCAGTCAAGTCTTCTAATACCAAAAATAACCCAAGATGTCCTGACCTGTTGTGCCAGAGGTAAACATGATAACGAAATCCGAATCTGGAGACACGTGGTGCTGGGAGGAGGAGAGGGCCTGGGCGGCAGCTGGACTGCTTCTGGAGAGGACTTCCGTGTATGTTATTACTCCGCTGAAACGAATTATTCATTTGATTTCGATTCAAGTAATTACTTCCCAACTTGAAGACGTCCAGTAACCAGGGCATGGACCAGTACTGCAAAATAATTGAAGACTATCTATGTTACTACGCAGTACGCAAACTTTTCAAGATTCGGGTCATTTTCCAAGATGAGAAATAGTTTGAGTTCCACTTCCTATAAGTTTTAAGGGCACAAATGTTCGATACAAATTGAACAAACCATAAAAATGCATAGGTATACCTAATATTTCAAATGTCGCTCCCGTAATTAACGTACTTAACTTCATGGAACTTTAAGAATATTCTTAAGATCGATAGAGAAATAAGATTCTTCTAAAAACATAATGGACGAGACATAGAAGGACCTTATACATTATGATGAAGGAAACTTCGGGTCTCACTTCCCGCACGTCCGTTTTCTCGAAGTAATACAGAAAACAAATATTAACTTAAGCTTCCTGTCGTCCAGGGCGATGATGGTGTTGAGGCTAGGCAAGTTGGCCCCCTGGAGTGCTTGAAGGAGAGCTCCGTAGTTCCGGCCGTGGGACGAGGCGGGCATGGCCAGCCCTTGCACCCTCAACTTCTTCAAGCAGAACTCCACTTCTCGCTCCTGGTAGAGGGGGTTTAGGGGCACCTGCGAACATTACACGATACAACATCAAGACGGGGTCCAGTACAACACACACACACACAGAAGCATTGATACAAGGATGATGTTTACCCCGATGAGCCCCGCCCTGGAGGCCCCCAAGAGCAAGGTGAGCCAGCGCACGGAGTTGGGGCTGAAGATGGCCAGCTTGTCTCCAGGCTCCAGGCCGCTCTCCAGCAGGCCTGCTCCCAGTCTGTCTGCCTAAAATCAGTTAACAGTTGAATGTACCGGTCCATTGAAACTAATATCTAAATAGTAAATCAAGTGTAAGTCGTTAAAGATCGGTGATAGGCGACCCTGGCTTACCTCCTCCAGCAGCTCTGCGAAAGTGAGGCGGAGCCCGTCTGCGGGGGCCACGAGACAGGGCCGCTGGGGCCAGCGCTCCGCAGCCCGCTGCAGCGCCTCCCCGACAGTCTGGTACAGCAGCGGCCGCCCCCCGCCCTGGTGCGCGTAGCTGGCGCCTCCCATCCTGCGGGTGCCGAATTTTGGATTCAGAAACTATTTAGAAGCAGTAAGGCCATTGGCTTGAACCTCGCAAAGAGTGTAACCCCTACAAACGTTATTGTGGCAGGTAACTAAGCTTAGTTCTCTAACACTAGGAGCTTTCCGAGGCGAAACTTCTCGGCTTTTTGGAGCGTTGTCCTGTCCGCCAAATTGTCAGTACGCATTTGTAATTCACGTCTTTCACCAGATCGGATGAACGTCCGTCTACGCTCTAAATTACAGTATCATCAGTAGATGCATGAGAATTTTATTATATATTACACAAACAATAGAGAAAAAAATATAGAAAATACAATCTGATAAATATAATGTTTCCACAATGAAATAATACCACACGCTTTTATCAATATTAAATTAAATATTTACGTATACCTTACATCACATAATTACATAATTACATGTATTATTTACAGCTATACAGCTATGTAGTTTATGCCCCGAATTGCCGCACAGAGGCGTTTCAAAGTTCTCCTGTATTGAATGCGATTCGTCTTTTAAATCGGGCAGCAAAGGAGATAGACCTCTTTGGATGCCACTGTAGCGAATTCGCGCTGTACCTAATGATGTAAAGAGCTTTTCAATAAAATGATAATAATAATCATTGTTCCAGTAAAAAGAAATCTATTTATATTCCATATAAGCGTTTCCTAGTCCTAAAAAAGATATAATAATCGATTATAAATGGAAAAAGCAATACACACATGAAATCGACTATTTCAAGGAGTTGAGAAGTTTGACTTCAAATGCGCATACAGATTTGGTAATATAATATGAATGAGCTACATATATTATATGTACAACTTGATAATAGTAGGTGCAGAGACTTTAGCGGTTATCAAACGAAGTATTATTAATTAAAATATACAAAATAACATAATTTTCCTCGAAGCCAAGACATACATGTAGGACCTCACTGCGTACATATGTATAATTCGCTTCGAATACAGGAGTCTCGCACGCCTACATGACGCGGCCTGGTGTCCTGGTGTCCTGGAGTTAAACTATTGTTACGGGACTCGCTATTCAAGTGAAGTGGTTGTTTTGCCTTTAATCCAATCCTTTCAATCTTTGATAGCGCGTAGTGCAAAACGTTTGATTTGGTGTGAATCATTTGTCAATCAACAGGGAAATGGTACTATTAAAATTAAAAATAAGATATTAATTGAAGATTAGTGAAATTCCGCTGCGGCGAGCGATGAACATTTGGGATTAAGATACAACGCGAGACCAGCTAGGCGGCCAGTGCGCTCTTTGCTCATATATAATATTTACTTGTTTATTCGACGCCTTGGTGATACAAGAACATTGATATAAACAAGTCATCGGACTGTAGAATATGTAGAGCAATGTGCGCCTCGGCTAGGACGGTCCACACCGGGTCCTTGCGGGTACCTTCTGGCGGGAGCCGGCCGCAGCGGCAGCGCGGGAAGGAGAACCGAAGCTCTGCAGCGAAGTGTGCAGCGACTCGCGATCATTGCGGATGGATCCTGTGCGCTCTGTGTTGTTCGTCCGAATCACTTACGAAAAAAGAATGAAAGAGTTACGCGAGACAAGCACTATAATAGACACGGTATGTAAACAGGGCAGCGCCGCCGTCTAATATCTCCGTTGCACGAGAGTGACGAGAGAATGGACCAGTCACCTCAGTGGACTCTCTGGTACTAATGAGCGCGGACTCCAAAATCAAAGATAAGGACAAAGTAAACATCTGAATGATACGGAGTGATTCGGAGTCAGAGATACGGACTTCGAGGAACTGGTGTTTGTTAGTTGGCAGCGCGAGAAGCTAAGTACGGCAGGTCCAGCGAAGATTGCGGATTCTGTAAACAGAACACTCGGGTCGCTCATCGATCCGTGTCGCCCTTACTGCGACTAATTGCATCCATCTAACGAAGCGAGCGAGATAATACCGGCGCTGACACTCCGCTCGGCTCCCTCCCTCGCGCTCTCACTTCTCGCACTTCACTGCCGCGCTGCGCTGGTCTCTCGTCTCATGAAGCGGAGTTTTAATACGATCATAAACTATACTATAGGTACCTACTGTTACTATCGACGTGGTGCAATCTAAAGATAGTTAGGGCTAATACTGTCAAAAGAAAAGGAATAACTGAAAGCATTAATTATAATATGATTCGTTAGCCTAACGAACCCCCTGTCGTGAGTTGGAAAAACGAAAAAAATAAGTGTTTAACATATTTATTAATCAAAACAATCTTGAAATATGATATTTGGTGAGCGATAAGAGCGAAATTTTGAGGTAAACACATCCCTGTAGAGCGGGTGCATGCACCTGCAGATTGCAGATTAGTTGGACCAGATTCCAGCGGCTCTCAACATTCCTTAGTGCGACGTAGCTCGGACTAGCGGACCATTTCGATATTACCGATGAAGTCTAACACCACATATTTGGATGCGATACGAGTATTATATGTGTATCATTACAGAAATGCCAGTTTCCAGACGATGAATCCACAACTGTGCGCAAGCGGCCAACGCGATGGAGTACCAGTGGTGTTGTCAGTCTGCCTAATAATCGCCAATTATTTGGAAAACAAATAATAATTATAAATAATAGATAATACACGAAGATTAAGGTTTTTAGTGGGAAAAGATTATTTCTATTCTAATGACGAATGAACGGTGACAATAGATATGGAATCACTCCATCAAGCGGGGATTAACGTCTTGTGACTCTTGTGCGGGAGAATTCGACTGTTAGGAAACTATCATGACAGATGTTTCACATTTATTGCGACTTTGAAGAGTGTTCTCGGTACAACCGACGCCGCGCGCCGACGTCTTGTTTAGCACCGAAGTGTGCGTCCAAGGGAGCAGAGGTTGGATCTCGTTGTGAGAATAACCTATCGGCTATCCTGGTTGTGCATCATCTGGTGGGGAGATCGCCTCGCCTGCAAAGAAATAATGAAAAGCGATCAGAAGAATAACCTCTCAAAGGCGGGCATGTTTGCCTTGTGACGCGACCGCAGCCAGCCGAGAGATATCGCGGCCGCCATGAGCTTCTTCGTGTATATTTGTTCATTAGAGTGATTTACTTTAGACAAATAGCAGATTATTCCGGGCTTACTGTTCTGCCTGTCCAGAGATAAGTTTTCTTATTGTCATTCGCGCACCTAAAGCTACATATTAAATAAAAATATGTAGTCAAATGAGGTCACAAAAAGCCACAATTTAATTTAGCCAATCTCGGAGAGCGCTGCAGTGGTACCTACTGCCGCACACTGGATCCATTTGGCAAAGACATGGACTTAGGGGTCGAACTCTGAATTTCGCCCTAATTAGGTCCTTTGTGTGATTCCAAACCACTTTTACATTTGAACTTTTCTTGATATAACTGCTAATTTCCAAGAAAAAAAATGTTATTGTTTTTTTTGCATTATACAAAACTGATTTTTGCAATTATTTCGGAATCAGTTGGATATGTCAAAACCAAACTTAGTAGGGATTATAGAGGACATAATCCTCTACATTACTTGTTCCGACATCTACTTCATATCTCTGCCCGTTTAAAAGCAGCAGACATTATAAATCTTAATTAATTATTATGAGTATAAAGTGGTTTCGGATTTTTTGTTAGATGCATAAATGATCATCGCGTTCCTTTACAAAAGAATGGAGTGATTTTAGCATATTTATGCATCTAACAAAAATCCGAATAGAAGATTTTGCCCTCTATAATCCTTACTAAGTTTGGTTTTGACGTATCCACCTGATTCCGAAATAATTGAAAAAATCAGTTTTGCTTCATACAAAAAAAACAACAACATTTTTTTTCTTGGAAATTAACAGTTATATCAAAAAAAGTTAAAAGACAAAAGTGGTTTGGAATCACACAAAGGACCCAATTTAAAAAAATCAGGGCACAATTCGGAGTTCGACCCCTAAGTCCATGTTTTTGCCAAATGGATCCAGTGTGTGCCGTAATGAGCCCCAGTGAAGATATACCTGTATACACATGACTCCTTCTTCTTCCTCGAATCAACGGCAAGTTAGTTGTGTAGGAATAGTCGTAAAAATGATCACATCTCTCCTCTTCTCACGCCATTGTGGTGAAAACAAGTGTTTTATCGAAAATCGGAGATAAGTCATTTATAATATCAGACGAATCGCACGTGACTGTGTCGTTCGCCCTTTATATCTCGTGCATCCATATACCGTATATTCTCAAGAGCAATTGTTAATCGTTCGAACATTAAGAGAATCGCCACGTAACTATTTACGTCGCATTCCCGCTACTAAAATATTCGGAGTGTGAAGAATACAGAGACTCCAGTGTGTCGCTCCTAGGAATTCTCGTAAGCGGGATTCTCGCTGGATGGTTTTTCGAACGTAAACGTTTGCCAATAGTATTTTTTTATAATTATCAGCGATTTCTTTAACTATTTAAATCCTTTTGACTTTGATTGCCTGTATATTGAAGAAATATCCTTTTAGCGTTACATTTTTCCGATTTGAAACTCTTATTTTGAAGATTTCATTGACTACACAGCACCGTAATGCGCGGACCTTATTTATTTTTTACCACAATAAGGTTCAAAGATATATACAATAATAGCAGGTCACTGCACAAGTAGTATCATACAATGTGTAGGTACGTCCTCGTGTGTAGTCAAGGCAAGTGTAACATTGAATATTACAGGGTAATATTATTATTAATATTAATATTGTGACCATTGTACTGGTCCTTATCTCGGTGGGAATGTTATGTGTGCTCTGTACCGCTTGCGGTACCTACTGTATGTATCAATCGCCGCAACAGCTGAAATGCAATTAAACTGTCGCCGACCAGGCCGTGGTTCTGTTTACTGTTTACCATCAGACACTAGACACCGTGCGTACATGCATGTACGCACGGTGTGGTGTACCCAGCGCGATTGTCTTCCAATAGATTGCGCTCAGTGATTGCAATGTCATGTCGGCATTTCATATTTGCGAACACCGTATAACTCATTGGTCCGGAGCCGGCTCGGGGACCAATAGTTCACAGGTAAAGAGGGATGGGTGCACACTTACGCATTCAGACTTATCAGGGGATTCTTTAAAAATCCCTTTATATTGGTTGGTATCCATCTCTCACAGACTGTTTTATCTCCCAACATGTAGAACCGTCCTGCCTCTGGTGATGCCGGCGAGGAACGCAATCCAACTGCTGAACATGATCGCTTCGGAGATCGACGTCTTTTATATTAGTGAAAGTACGTTCAGAAGAATACTCTTGACTTTAGAGAGTATCGTGTTTTCCTGGAAGTCGAACCATCTCTCACGCGTTCCTGGTATTATATTATAGTTATGTTATATTAAAATATTACATAACATATTAAATTGTATCTGTTCTCAATAGCTGCCTTAAATCAGAGGTCGGCAAAGTGCGGCTCTTTGCCCCCTTAATTGCGGATTTAGCACAAATGTCCACGGGCAGGCGGACAAGATGCGCCGATGGTATCGGTCGAAGAAAGGGGTTTGTTGTTATTGTTAAAGAAAAAATAATCACGAGTTACTTCCTTACCATTGCATCACTCATCAAGAAACGCTTGGGGTTTACGATTATCAACTCCGTTTCAGCTAAAGCTCTTAATCATCATCGCCAAATCAATTTTTTTTAGTTGAAATGGAAAATAAGTACGATAATCCCCTGCTTCATAAAAAGGTACCTTGGTTATCAAGATTTAGACACTATTTCAAAACAACCATTTTAAATATGAGGTAAGCATTTTTCAGCAGGTTTCGGGAAGTTAAAAACAGCAGAGCGATCTTAGGATTCGTCAAAAACCCTCTTAATACTACGATAACTGACTTGAAATTTTCTCCTTTTGGCATTGACATTGGGAACTTTGAAATACGGGAAGCGCGGCAGATGCATACTCTTACAAAATGACCGCATTTTTATTCTAAGTTTGAGAAAACATAAATTTCCCATCTTAATGAAACATGGGAAATTTATGTTTACATGGCTTTGAACAAAATATTGCCAAAATAGCGCCCCTCACACTCCAAACACTTTTTCTGAAGTTTGAAGAGTTGGCGTTCGAAAAAATTGTCTGCACACAAATAAACACGTTGTTTAATGAACCGCTATGTTTTGGCAACTTACATCAAATAAAACATAAACTTACCGCCTTTTAATTTATTTATTAACTTACTTTCAACCTTTTACGACCGTTTAGAAGGGAGCAATGCCGTCTTCAAATCCACGCGTCTGCCGCGTGCCACCCTATATATCGCACCGTGAGTGTAAAACCGAGATTACTGCAAATATAAATTTTGGTGATATGGGAGTTTAAAGACTTCATATTGCTTGGAAAAACTGTTTTTTTTTTTAAATAAGCCAATGATTTTCGG
This sequence comes from Lepidostoma basale, assembly GCA_022606425.2. Classification (NCBI taxonomy): domain Eukaryota; kingdom Metazoa; phylum Arthropoda; class Insecta; order Trichoptera; family Lepidostomatidae; genus Lepidostoma; species Lepidostoma basale. Next base: position 1,743,541 of record JAHDVF020001160.1, read on the forward strand.
TTTATAGGTATATTACTATAAACCGAAAATCATTGGTTTATTTAAAAAACAGTTTTTCCAAGCAATATGAAGTCTTTAAGAGCGTTTTTGTGTTGATTTGGTAATATTAGAGAAGAACAAATGTGAGCTTGGTTCACAACACAATTGTTCGGCTTTGAAGACCTGGAGAAGCAAGACATAGTCACCTTCAACGCCTGGAATAGTATTCCTGACTCTGGTGATCATCCCTTTTCGGTTCTACATATTCACGCGAACAATTTTTTCAAGCGTAAACTGTAACAAGAGTAAAATGAAAAGTTGTTACTTATCGATGAGAACCTGGAATTGTGCCTTAAATTAAGAATAACAACAAACAAATCTGACTTACTCAAACATTCCAAGCAGACGCAAGAACATTGTTCGCATTAAGTGTTTGTCAGTCATTGTCATGATTTAAATTTGTGTATTCATATTTTTCATATTATTTTTTATCAAGGCTTAATATATCAAAAATGGATTTGGCTCCCAATTTTTTTTTAATCGTTGTAATGTACCAATTCGGCCCTTTGGCTAATAAGTTTGCCAACCCCTGCCTTAAAGTATAATTTTTGTTTGTAATATCTTTTGAGAAAATAAACTAATATGGTTCGTAGATTAATAAATTCAATCCTTAGTAAAAAATATATTTTTTTAGCTTCCAAAAAATATTTGTATAATAGTTCGCAAAATACTTCAAATTAATAATCAATGGCGTAGTAGTTTTCAGCTCGAAGTGTTCGAAACCTTCCTCCCAATATTAAGCCAGCTTTCTACACTAGGAATTCCTTGGGTAGTCTGCTAGGCAATACTAAAGATAGGGAAAATAAATTTGACCATGCGGGTGTTTACCAATTGACATGTAATGATTGTGATGCATTATATGTAGGTAAAACCGCTAGAAATGTAAACGTAAGGTTAAAGGAACACATCTCAGATGTCCAAATATCGCTGATGTCTAAGATGTTCGCCAATCATCTGTTAAAGACATACCACACATATCCTAAAGATTCTGACCTGAAAATGCTTCACAAAACTTCCCCGGGTCTAAAATTAGATAATTTGGAAGCATTAGAAATAAATAAAAAGCCCATAACAATAATCTAACCTTAATAAACAATCAAACTAATATTACCCATAGTCCCATTTTAGGTATTTTTCCCATTGAAAATAATTTTAAATATTCCCATAAAAATAAATAAAAATTGAACTCCCTTGTCCCCCACTAAAATACGAATTAGAAATTCTCCAAATTTTTTCCCTAATGAGCATGACTTACCGTTCTAACATTCTCTCCTACCCCTCTTTCTCCCTTCCATTTTACGAGTATATTTCCTTCTGCATATGTTGTTCTTTGATTTTTATATTTAGTTTACTCTCTCATCCTGACGAAGCTCTGGCGTGAGAGAAACCGGTTGATGTTACCAAATAAAGTGGTGTAGATACAAATGACTAAAAGTATATTATTATTTTATTTAATAATGTCACAATATCTTGAAACCGGTATCTGCTGGTAACATAGGTACCAGCATTTTTGGTATTAGCTGCTGTTTGAATCGCTGACAGAATGGAAGATCTACAAGTCCTAGTATCAAAAATGTACGAAGTATGCACTAAATGTGACCTTGTGATGAACGTGTCAAAGTCTATTTGAAAAGGAAGTATTATATTATTATACTAGCTGACCCGACGAACTTCGTACCGCCTCAGAATCAATAAATGTTGTGTTAACTAATTAGCTAAATTTAATTCACCTTTTTATTGAATTACAATTAATACTTAAAATGAATTAAGTTCATGAAATGTGCAAAAGTCAAAATTAAAATTATTAATTACAATGGAATATAATTCACGTGGAAGCCTGCATTAATACTTAAAATGAATTATAAATTGTTAATTAAAAACTTTGTTTTATGTATCACAATTGTGTTTTTATTTTTTCGCGACAATATATTCAACCAAAGTGGAATCTACCAGATTAATTGTGAGGATTGTGATGTCGTGTATATTGGAAAGACGGGTCGATCATTTTGAAGAGGTTATATGAACACAACATTTAATACAAAAACAGAATCATTGTGTGAATTTTGACCATCATTTCAATTCCAAAAACACATTTTTTTGCGTATAGCAAATAATTTTTTAAAAATTGGAGAAATTAGAAAATTTAGAAATTTTTAAAGCAAAGGCACGTGAATTGAATGTTATAAATAACAAAATTCCAGCTTATTCCCCCTTAGTATATATGTAGTACATTAAAAACTTTTCCTTTATACAATCTACCAAAAAAATGTTAATACTACCTTCCACATTTGTCCCTTTCTTACTAATGTAATCTGCTTCCTTATAATGTTTATCGTTTTTAATATATAACGATTCATCGTTTTTGACTCTATATTATGTATGATTGTTCCTTCTAATTACTGTTTTAATTATTATTATGATTATTATCATTCTTATTATTATAAATAAATGAATTTAATACAACAACACAACAACAACAACAACAAACCATCACGCCGTTTCTCCGCAGGGGTAGGCAGAGAGAATGGACCGCTACACTACTCTATCCTGGCACACCTCTCTAGATTCCTCCACATTCATACATCAAGTCATACACGCACGTCGATTCTTCCGGCTTCTGACATGACCAACCTTTAATATTTGATTAATTTGGTCATGCCATGTTTTTCTCGGTCTACCTCGACTCCTTACTCCATTTACATCGTTAACGTATACTTTTTTAACCATTCTTTCTTTACCCATGCGCTCCATATGTCCTTTCATAATTTTGTTCATAATACCTTCTTTCGCTCTACATTCCTTCCTAATATCAGCATTTGAGATTCTGTCATACATCGTTCTACCAAACATACGTCTTAGGGACCTCATCTCTACCGCATTTATTCTGCTCTCATCTTTCTTCTGCCAGTTCGCTTCGCTTCCATACATAAGGGTTGGGACCAGAACTCCATTGTGAACGGTCATTTTCGCTTTCATTGATGAATTCTTGTTTCCAATAACTACTTTTAAAGCTCCATTCACTTTGTTACCCGCACCAACCCTTCTTTCAACATCACTGTCCGTTCGGCCATCCGCTGTGAACATGCTACCTAAATACACAAATTCCCTCACCTGTTCCAAGTTCTCTTCATTTACACTTATATTACAAACTGTCATTTGCTCTTCCCTTTCAAAAACTAACACCTTTGACTTTCCGACATTCATCAAAACACGTTAAAAGAATTAAATAGCAGACAACATAATTTTGAATAAGTGTCTCTAAATCTGAAGAGTTTGATGATTCAGTGTCCCTATCAATTGAAAAAAGAAATTCCTCGTCTTCATCTAGCCAAATATTTCGTTTATTAAGTAGGGGAGATGTAGGCAATGGGAGTCAGTTGGCAATGGGAGTCACTCCTTTAATTCGAAAACAATACGCGTGATGGCGGTTTCAGTGACGTCATACGCTAGCTGTTTGCCGGTAACATCCGCGGTAGGCAGCTTACTCAGTTCGCATCACGTGCTAGAGAGTGGTAGACGTAACAAGTTTTCGGGCCCTTCTGATCTAATTTTTCGAGTGGACAAATCCGAAGGTAAGGATCAAACTACTGAGTGTTTCTTTTTGCGCTTGTGATATGTAATGACTAAAGCATTTTAGATCATGATTTCAAACTCATTTTACCACTATCACTTTTACTTTTATGTCAAGGTAGGTTTTTTCTCTTTTTTACCGATGTAGGCAATCGGAGTCAGGTGACCCTTATTGTTAACATTTCCTGTCTTCGATAAAATAATCTTATTTTTGGTTTGTAGATACCGAACGTTCGTCCTAGAAAGACAAATAAGGCTAACTGGTCTATAGCTAACCTGAAAAAGGCCGTGGAGCTCATCGATGAACAAGGTTATTTAATAAGAAAAGCCGCGAAAACAATGAACATCCCATTTTCGAGTCTTCAGAAGAGGTACGCGAAAAAAATAGATCAAGAAGAAAATTCTGCAGGAATCGAACAATACTTCAGCGTCAGATATGAACACTAATGACTTGTACCAGGACGACAAAAACGATGATGCAGAAGATTCTGACAACCAATGTCTTGTATGCGGCGAATTCGGGCGAGATAATGAGATGTGGTTCCGATGCACTTCATATGGACTTTGGGCTCATTCAGATTGCACTGGGTGGGACTCAGCTTGCAATTATGTGTACGATTTGTGTTGACCCCCATTGCCAACATGCTGATCACCATTGCCAACAGATGTGGGCAATGGTGGTCAAACCTGTTTTTTTTTTAAATGATTATTGTTCCAAAAGTAAAAAGCCAAAGTGATTAAAGGTGATCTCAATTAATAGTTTAATAACTAAAGTTTATAATAAGGCTTAAGCAATAAATAGTTAACTAATAGTTTGGTTTTTTTTTCAATTCTCGCTTAAGTGACTCCCATTACCTACATCTCCCCTACTCGCGGCTGAATTTCCTATGGTAACAATTCTCTGGACCGAATGTACACAGATACACCTATAAAATCAATACAAAATATACAATACGTATTTTTATTATTATTCACTAATCATAAATCGGTTTTTAATCTCTACGGAACACTCATCTGTCATCTTTTTCGAATGGAATTAATGGCGCAAATATTCTCTGCTCTCCTTCACAAAAGGGGTTTAACTTTTAGAATAGTCTCTCTTATACTGATTTTTATAACTTTGGGCATTGTTAATCTAAAATTAATAAAGAAAACCAAAAATCCCGGTGACGATTCAAACATAACCTCAAATGAAGAGAACTTGGAACAGGTGAGGGAATTTGTGTATTTAGGTAGCATGTTCACAGCGGATGGCCGAACGGACAGTGATGTTGAAAGAAGGGTTGGTGCGGGTAACAAAGTGAATGGAGCTTTAAAAGCGAAAATGGCCGTTCACAATGGAGTTCTGGTCCCAACTCTTATGTATGGAAGCGAAGCATGGAACTGGCAGAAGAAAGATGAGAGCAGCGGTAGGGATGAGGTCCCTAAGACGTATGTGTGGTAGAACGATGTATGACAGAATCTCAAATGCTGATATTAGGAAGGAATGTAGAGTGAAATAAGGTATTATGAACAAAATTATGAAAGGTTCGTTGCGTTGGTTCGGACATATGGAGCGCATGGGTGAAGAAAGAATGGTTAAAAAAGTATACGTTAACGATGTAAATGGAGTAAGGAGTCGAGGTAGACCGAGAAAAACATGGCATGACCAAATTAATCAAATATTAAAGGTTGGTCATGTCAGAAGCCGGAAGAATCGACGTGCGTGTATGACTCGATGTATGAATGTGGAGGAAGCTAGAGAGGTGTGCCAGGATAGAGTAGTGTGGCGGTCCATTCTCTCTGCCTACCCCTGCGGAGAAACGGCGTGATGGTTTGTTGTTGTTGTTGTTGTGTTGTTGTATTAAATTCATTTATTTATAATAATAAGAATGATAATAATCATAATAATAATTAAAACAGTAATTAGAAGGAACAATCATACATAATATAGAGTCAAAAACGATGAATCGTTATATATTAAAAACGATAAACATTATAAGGAAGCAGATTACATTAGTAAGAAAGGGACAAAAGTGGAAGGTAGTATTAACATTTTTTTGGTAGATTGTATAAAGGAAAAGTTTTTAATGTACTACATATATACTAAGGGGGAATAAGCTGGAATTTTGTTATTTATAACATTCAATTCACGTGCCTTTGCTTTAAAAATTTCTAAATTTTCTAATTTCTCCAATTTTTAAAAAATTATTTGCTATACGCAAAAAAATGTGTTTTTGGAATTGAAATGATGGTCAAAATTCACACAATGATTCTGTTTTTGTATTAAATGTTGTGTTCATATAACCTCTTCAAAATGATCGACCCGTCTTTCCAATATACACGACATCACAATCCTCACAATTAATCTGGTAGATTCCACTTTGGTTGAATATATTGTCGCGAAAAAATAAAAACACAATTGTGATACATAAAACAAAGTTTTTAATTAACAATTTATAATTCATTTTAAGTATTAATGCAGGCTTCCACGTGAATTATATTCCATTGTAATTAATAATTTTAATTTTGACTTTTGCACATTTCATGAACTTAATTCATTTTAAGTATTAATTGTAATTCAATAAAAAGGTGAATTAAATTTAGCTAATTAGTTAACACAACATTTATTGATTGTGAGGCGGTACGAAGTTCGTCGGGTCAGCTAGTTATATATTATATAACGTGGCATAAGTGCGAATGGCGTGAAATTGGAGAAAGTTACCGAATTTATTTATCCAGGAAGCATTTTTACATGATATGGAAAAATGGAGAAAGACATCGAAAGAAGGGTTGGTGCTGGAAACAAAATTAATTAATGGTGCACTCAAAATCATCACAGTAAATAGAAATAGATCGACTGAAGCAAATATGTCAGTGCACAGTGGGGTTCTAGTGCCGACCCTTACGTATGGAAGTGAATCTTGGAGTTGGCAGAAGGATGATAAAAGTAGGATAAGTGCCATAGAAACGAGATCACAAAGTGGAATGTGCGGAAAAACAATGTATGATAAAATACCTAATGAAGATGTTAGAAAATAATGTAAGGCAGATGAATGCGTCCTAAATAAAATTTAGAAGGGGTCACTAAGATGGTTGGACATATGGAACGAATGGATGAAGTAAGAATGGTTAAAAATATATATGTTATATAAGTAGTGTGAATGGAAAAAATATATCGAGACACGACTATGGCATGACCAAATGAATTAATTCCTGGAAGGCGGCCATGTTCGAAGTAGGGACGAGCGCGTGCATGACACGATGTATGAATGTTGAGGTAGCGAGAGAATGGAAAGAAAAGTGTGGCTGTCTATTATTTCTGCCTACCCATTCGAGAGACGGCGTGTTGGTTAGGGAGTTATTATTATAGGGTTCAATTTAACTTTTAGAGCGTCGACTGTTACTTAAGAAATTGAAAATAACTTTGTTTAATCCACTATTTATTAAAAAATATTATTAAACACGACATGTTTCGGAGGATACCTCCATCTTCAGGTGTAAAAATATAGTAAAAGCTAAACAAAAAAGAGAAATAAAAAACGCATTTTAAATTCGATACAATAATTCAAATTTAAAAATTAACCTGGGCTATTTGTTATAAGTATAATACTTACAATTATTATTATTATTTTAAAACAGTAAGAACGAATAAATAATATTAAATAATAATAATACATGTAGATAATATAAAAAATATATTTAAAAATGTATTTTAGAAAAAACGTACATTTGAAAAGACATTATTTTTATAGAAATTAATAAATTATTAATTTGCATTTGATTGGGAATGGGAGTTTGGGAGATTAAATGTAGACAAATTATTTAAGGAGAAAGGAGTAAAAAGAGGAATCTGATTATTAATTATGTTTTCACCCAATTTCTCTTAAATACTTTGTCTACATTTAATCTCCCAAGCTCCCATTCCTAATTAAATGCAAATTAATAATTTATTAATTTATATATAAATTATGTCTTTTCAAATGTATAATATGTTTTTTCTAAATTACAATTTTATATATTTTTTATATATTATAATCATTTATTAGTTCTTACAGTTATAATTTTTTTTAAGTGCTTATAACAAATAGCCCTGGTTAATTTTTAAATTTGAATTATTGTATCGAATTTTAAATGCGTTTTTTTATTAGTCTTTCTATTTAGTTTTTATTATATTTTTACACCTGAAGATGGAGGTATAGGATTAAATAAAGTTATTTTCAATTTCCTAAGTATATTACAGTGCCTTAGTGTTCAATCGTCTACTGTTATATGAAATACATATTTTGTTTATTGTCAAGTTTGAAAGACACTTTTGATTAATGTTTGGACTCGCCTTTAAAACATATAATATATAGAGTACAATCATGCTTAAGGAAGGGAGGAAAATACAGAAACGGAACGATGACCATTGGACGTAATATAAACTGCTTTGTTTTTCAAATACTTCCTATTTGAAAACAGGAACGCAGTATTACCAATATGCTCCTCTACTAAAAAAAAACCTTTATACAAAAATATGTAGCCCATTGTTTTGCCCGAAACATTATAAAAGCATGGGAAACTGTTGCACCGTACATTGAGAATCACCACCCCAATAAGGAGGTGGCTATGCGTTCTACAAATTTATTCAATGATAATGCTGAGTCACATTTTCCTAAAATTTTGATTCGTAGGCAAAAACAAATGTCTCATATCAACCTTCTAGTAAAAATGATGAATTAGTTGTCATTATATCATAAATAATAAAGTAGTTATTTCGATTATGTTATTATTTTTAGAAAATCGAAATTGCATTCCAGGTTGTTACACTCCTTAAAAAAAAATTATATGTAATTTTATGCGAATAAACTATAAAAATAGTAAAATTGAGTATTTTTTTGGCATGGAACACATTATCGTATTTTATATTGATTTATATGGGGAAAAATGTCTCGCTTAACGAGTGTGTCACATCACGAGTAAGGTTCTGGAACGAATTAATCTCGTTATGAGAGGTTCCAGTGTACAAATTATTATTAGACTTATCTTATTAATAACACTTGATTATAAGATTTGTTCCTTTATTTGAAATGCGTACATTTGTTGTATAAACAAAGAGCTGGCTGTCCTCTCTAGAGCTATATCTCCCCCGCCTCGAGCATCTCCCTGAGGCGGAACTTCTGTATCTTGCCGGAGGCGGTGGTGGGGAAGGAGTCCAGGGTGCGCAGCAGGCGCGGCAGCTTGAAGCGGGCCAGGCGCCCGCGGCTGAAGGCCTCCAGCTGCGCCGGCCCGAAGTGGGCCCCCGACCGCAGCCGCACGCAGGCGCAGATCTCCTCGCCCAGGCGCTCGTCCTGCACACCGAACACCTGGAAACATGAACAGAGGGATATATCATTCAATTTATCTCGTAGAACTAGCGGACCCGACAGGTGTTGCCTGCGATTAGCTGGTTCAACAAACGTTTTTTCGTTATTCTTATTTACGATAAACTATATACTAAATGACGTTGGACATTGAGTTTGAATTTTAAATCTACGCCACGCTACAACGCAAGTGATATGCGCATGCTTATACACAGAATTCGACATCAGCGCCATCTATGGTAAACAAACACAAATATGAATTATTTATGAACTTCCCAGAAGAATTTAACGGTCACCTACCGGGTCCAATTGTATCTAAATCATCCAGGATCACACTCAAACACATCTAAATCGGTCCAACCATTTAGGAGGAGTTCAACTACATACGCCCGTATAGAAGAATTACATATACATGTGAAGATATACAAAAAAAATCATTTACAAAATAGATGGTTTCAAAAATATCTAGAATTTTAAACTCTTCTGATTGGTTAGCGGTGAAAGACGTCACCAATAACAACATTTCGTGTCAAAACAAAAACATTGCAACGTGATCACACAAATCGTTAAATTTTCGTCTATATAACGGTGAATATTCCTGTTTTTTATGTATTTATTTATTTTCTATACTTATTTATTATGACTGATGCTGGATTTTTACAAGGGCAGTCTGATAATTTGGCTTAAATCAATGTTGTTATGATAGGCTCATTTAATAAGCAAAACGCTGAATTTTTATTGCTGAATATCGTTATATTTGACCTAAACCTAAGAAAATATATAAATTTGATCAAATTCCTTATTTGGCCAATATTCGTCTCAATTAACTTAAATTGAAAACAAAAACCTAAAATTATAACCTATTTGTAATGGCGCGAATTGGTAGATAATGCATTTTGACATTTTGCGTTAAAAAAAACTATTATTAATGTTCATTAACTATGCTAAAAAATATGTCATTTTATACGATGTCTTTTGTAATACGATTTGTTAATATGCCCCATGTAGCAGTCGACCCGGCACCCCGCTCCTTCATATGTAGACATAGAATGTCCTACCACATACCCGAGGCTGTTATAGGTTGCAGCGGCGCCCTTTCGTCAGCCTCGCTCGTGCACTTCCTCGACCTGTCATTTCAGATTTCAAGTGCATCGTGATGCCAGGCCACATTTAATGTACTTTATTATTACTACTTCATATACATATATAATAAGATCGCTCTTACGTGCGCTTCCAAGATGTCCGGGTGGGCGTTGAGGAAGTCTTCTATCTCCTTCGGGAAGATGTTCTCCCCGCCTCGGATGATGACGTCTTTCAGCCTTCCTACCACCCTTCCGTAGCCGTCTTCCTGCAGAACGAACTGATCTCTGCAGAAGGAAAACTTATGTGAAGATCTCGTATGAACCCTGCTCTTTGGAGAGTTGATCCTCAGAATTATACCCTGCTTATCATTATCATTACAGACGAACACACTAGATGTAATATAACAGAAACAACGGGGGTGGCTTGATTATTATTATCCTCAATGGGAGCGGAGATAATTGGTCATTATTATGAAGGTTCCTCCTTCCGGGTCTCCTCCACTAGATCCAGAGCTCTCATTGCTCCAGCATCATTTGAAAAATACAGGTAAGAGTAAATAAATTACAAAAATAATGAAATCATTCTTCTATCCGAAATAATTATTTACTGATTGATGGTTGAGGTATTAATTGTATGTAACTTCATTATTAATTTATAATAGTAAACACGATTGTTTAGTGGTTTTACTTGGATTTAATTTATATCATTTATAAAAATTAAATCCAATTAAAATCACTAAACAATCGTATTTACTCAACATTTTGAATGTATCCAAATTCTTGTAGACAAATACTGGAATTTACCCATTGCGGATAAATTATTTTTTTATACGGATTAATTGTATCTCAATAGAGACGAATATGTAAATTATATTCTGGGAACAGAATATGGTGGCCGAGGCGCTTACAGGACTTATGACCTGTCATTGTTTGCGTTGAGCAATCGCTTTATGTTTAACAACAATCCCCATTCCTCCCTTCTTACGACCACCTCGTCTGACAAATTTTTGGAAGTTGTATATATGCTAGTATGCTGCGCTTATCTTCACAAGTTTTAGTTCACCTTACACAAGGATCATCTATAATCGTATTTACTAATATTAATTCATAATTATTTACATTTTTTTTTTTATGAATTAAAACACCTTTTTTACACTTTTGAATTTATTTTTCTCGACATGTTTCCAAGGTTTTATACTTTCATCATAGGGAGAACGATATTAAATATCCTCAAACTCAAAAGTGGAAAAGGCAGCGTTTTAAATAATAATAAAAGCTAAAGTATAAATGATGGAATGAAATTATAGAATTCTATAGTGTTAACGCTTTAATTATATCCTTAACTTATACTTTCGTATGAAGCACTTAATTTGTAGTGAAAATTATAAAAAAATAATTTTAAATCACTTTCCTACTTGTTTCTTTTTACCATTTTATTTTTATTTTATTAAACCTTTAATAAAATGATAAAATTAAAAAAATAGAAAAGGTTTTTAAAATTATTTATAATAATTATTTAATACTAATGTTATCATCTAAAATGGTAATTAGAATGGACACTGAATCATTCTTGGAGGGTGGTCTCTTGGCTGTCAGTCCACGCACTGTTCTCGGCCTTTATCTGTTGGTTTCTCTACTTTCCACTCAGAACAAATTGCCACCTAGTTAGTCGCGTTACCCTGTCTTGAGCCACTTGTCGGGTCCGATGGCCTCCGCGGTCTTGAGTGGGTCCCCCCAGTAGCCGAGCATGGTACAGTAGCCGCGCACGCACAGCTCCCCCGGGACCCCCAGGGGGACTACTCTTCCTTTGGAATCGACCACCTGCAAAATACAAATGAAGCTGTAAAGGCGCCTCCTTTCTCTAGTTACTTGTGATCAATGATGATCAATATTATGTGTGTACCCACTTGAACTTCCATGTGCTCTTGGATGTGGCCGACTGTTTCGGTGACCTGCTTCTCTGTCTCCTCAAATAGAGACTGGAAGCTGACGGCTGTATTCTCTGTCATTCCAAAGACAGACTGGAAACAAAAATAATACCTCTGTATTAGTAATAATAGCTTCAAGGTAAGGTCCCACCTGACAAGGGTTTTCACAATTGAAAGCTAATTAATATCTACTCAATAATTCGGTTATTATGGTATCATATAATCTATAGAGAGTAAAGAATGCGGCTCCTTAAAGTATGATGCATTGCTCGTAGTAGGAAGTAGGTCTACTCGACAATACGTTCAGAAGACAAATACTCTTGACTTTAGAGAGTACCTACAGATGCATCTAGTCTTCAGTGGCGTGCCTAGGGTCAACCAGTAAGGCAAGCCCATCCGATAACCGATTATTTTTCGGGATCACAAGAGTTTTATCTTTCTAAATTAATTTCATGAATTAATTGATTTTAAATCCCATTTTAGGCGCTTTTTAAATCTATACAAAAATATTTTTCTGCGTCCTCAAACTCATGTTCTTGTATTATATAATATAATAATGTATTTACAAATACAAGGAAAATTGTAGATATCTTCTGGTATATATGCAACTAGCTATATGATTACAAGCCAAAAATACGTAAGTGCGACAAAGATTTTTTACATTTTGCAAGCCCATCATTGCAAGTCCATTGCACCATTGCAAGCCCGTGAAACCCACCGAAAACATGAAACAAACAAAAAACATCGTTTTATTATAGATTTTTGAAGGCAAGCCCAGCTTTTCGGCTTGTATGGAAGTACCGCCACTGCTAGTCTTCCTCATGTTGAACCATCTCTCATACATTCCTGCTATTACATTGACACCTTAAACATTAATATTGTTTGTAATGTCTGTTGAGATGATAAACTGTTTTGATTTGATTTGACGATGGATTAAGTCCGACCCCGAGAAGCTGCCAGGAGAGAATCTTGTATAAACTCTACTGGACGATTTTTAAAGCGCTTCACGGAATGGCACCTGCCTATTTACGAGTATATACTCGTATCTGAACTTTGTATTATTGACAACCCTAACTTGCGGCTAACTACGCTTCGATCAGCAAACTCCTCAGCAAAAGGCAGATTATTTGAGTCAAATCGCAACTGCCGGACAAATTTCGGAGATCGGGCTTTCGCACTGGCAGGTCCGTCTGCCTGGAACATGCTCCCTGCAAGCCTCAGATGCATTGACAATCCGACTGATTTTGAATCTTACCTAAAAACTCAGCTTTTCAAAATATCACCTAAAATATAAACAACTATTATCAGATTGCTGGTGTCAGATGCAGATCTCATTCAGGTGAGTTATTCACGAAAACGGCCCTATACAAGTAAGTATAATAATAATAATGACCTTCACTCGGGCCACCCCTAGGTTCCGGATTTGGCTGAAGAGCTGCGGCGAGCAGGGCGCGCCGCCCGTCACGGCCAGCTGCAGGCTGTCCAGCGGGGCGCGGCGCTCCCTCTGCTGGGCCACGATGTCCACGTACATCGTGGGAGTCCCGGTGAGGATGGTGCACCTGCATTTACACACATTTCAGGAGACAATCTCACATTGCACATTTAGCAATATGGACCAGTGTGCCCGCGGTGAAGGTACGAGTACTACGAGAATCTGGAAGCATTCTTGTGAAATCCAAGTGCCTAATTCTCAAGATCTTGGGTAAGTGGTAAGTCGGTGTCTAGTGGTTTCGTCGATCGTTGTAGTCTCCATCTACGGAGTATTTTTACTTGAACATAATCACCGTGAAGGTGGAAACTGCAACTATCTCCGTTCGAAAAAGACACCTATTAACAAGGCGTTAACGCGATTCCGAGAATTTTTTTCCGTTTAACCATTACAATCAACCCCCAAATCCAAATATATGATGTCGTCAAGCAAACGGTGGTGTTACTCGGAGTGGTTGGTGTTTAAACGAGTAAATATTGGCGATGGACTAACTTCTCCCTGGCGATAGCCTTGAGGCTGTCTTCGGGGCTATAGGCGGGGGCGGGCAGCACGAGGGTGGCGCCGTGCTGCAGACTGGCCATCGTCACGATTACTAACCCGAACGCGTGGAACAGGGGCACCTGCGCTGCACAACACTAGCGTTATAATACTCGCACAATACATCGTGAGGCAGAGACGGGCTGGAGGCTAAACAAGTCGCCTTGCCTGCGTGCAGATGGTGTGGTGGCGCAGGGACAGCTCGTTCCTCTTGCCGACCAGCACGCCATTGTTCACGTAGTTGAAGTGGGACAGCAGCGCGGCCTTCGGCTGCCCTGGAAAAAACAGAGACACGTGGAACACGTCAGTCCATTCTCCTCACAACTTGGGAACCTCCGCCATGGCGGCCTGGTTAATCGAAATAACTAACGGCCTTAAGAGAAACCGAATAGAACATCATTTTATGTTTTTTTTTTTCAAATAAAACAACTTGTGACTAAAGAACTCCTTGGCTGAGGGAAGGTAGTACGAACGATAGGTTTCACGGCAAAAGAGGATCGATCAAAAGGCAGTCCAGAGAAGTAAACTAATTCTCTTACAAAAGGTTAAGTTAAAATAAACTGTACAAACCGGTGGTTCCGGAGGTAAATTGGATATTAAAGCCATCATCGGGGTGGATGGAAGACTGCAGCTCGGATATGGCCTGGATGGAGGCTGCAGAAGCTGTGGACATCACCTCTGAGTATGTCAATGTGCCGCTATAAGATTCAGAAATATTGTTGTAATACTTTGTTTTTAACACTTTATTTATTTGTTGTAGACGGAATAAATTCCAATATGTTTTTTTTTTTATAGCAGTTCACAAATCTAATAATGTTTTAAGAGTAACTGTAAAAATTAAGCATATGACGAGTTAGTTCTGTGATCACAATTAAGAATACAGGTATGTACCTATATAGATTATTAAAGACGGGCACTATTAAAATTAAGAATACAGGTATAAAGATTATTTAGGACAACCAAAACATTATGAATACAGGTATGTTATACACATTATTAAAGAAAGAAGGATTAATAAACAAATGTAGTTGAGATGAGCAGTGTGAACAAGACTAACCATTAGCAAGTCTAGTCATTCTCGGTATACCTGTAGGTGCATTATATCCATAGTTGGTTTTATGCAGGTTCTCGCGGAAGAATTTAACTTGTCCTAGATTTCGGGTGGGCATATTGAGATTTTTACTTTCGGGAAGACAGGGTGCATCAAAGTGTGAGATTCTAATTAAAAAAAGGAGATTCAATTCAATCATATGAAGACATTATCCAAATGGTTCAGATAAAGAGTCAATAAACATAATCGCGAAGCCTCGGACTCAGCGGATGAAGAGGGATTGCTGCAGGCCACAGAGGCAATAGTCATCTCCAGTGGCCATCAGCAGCGTCGCTATGTGTAGCCTCGTGCGTCCATTACTTCTCAGGTTTTAAAATCCAGATCTTTTGTGGTATTTGTATTGAATTTATCACAGCTTCGTCGCAGGTGTGCTAGTTTGGCGGTGACCAGAGTGGAAAATGGAATAGATTTTTGTATTTAATTTTAATGCAGGTCAACCTGCTATGCTTTGTAGATCCTAACTTTGCTTTCCTGCATATGCCTACTGTCTCAAACAGTTCCCCTCGGGTATCCGGAGATAACTGCTGCTTTATTAGTCTGTTCTATGTTTTTTAAATGTACTATTAAGGCAACTAACGTAATAGTTGGTAACGGCAGGAGTAACAGGAATAAAATTTAAAAGTGAGCGAGTCCGAAAACATAATAAATTCGAATGTAACGGAGTCTAGGAATGTATACGTATGCGACACACTAAGATACTAACTCGTATTTACAGTCATCGATGAGTATCACAGACTTGAGGTCGGGCAGGGCTTCCGCGCGCAGGTCTCGCGGCGCGCAGGCGGCCATCTCCGGCATGAGCTGGCGCAGCATGCCGCAGTAGTCCTGGCTCCTGAAGCGCGAAGGCACCACCAGGCAGCGCACGCCCACCTTCTTCAGGCAGTACTCCAGCTCGCGCCCTTGGTAGGCGGGGTTTATGGCTACCTAACGAGATGCACAAGAGATCAATACAACACCAGAGAGGACATAGGAGGTCCAGCGAGCGGAGATGCGGCGGACGTACCATCACGAGCCCCGCCCTGCCGGCAGCCATCATGGTGATGACCCAGCGGGACAGGTTGGGCGCGCACACCCCCAGGCGATCTCCGGGCCGGAGCCCCAGCTGCACCAGCCCCGCAGCCAGCCGGTCAGCCTGCAAACGGAGGGGAAGGATATTGTCCGGGCACGATGCACTACTGTACTGTAGTGGTATAATATAGGTATTCCTCCTACCTGCTCCAGGGCCTCGCTGAAGGTGATCCTCTCGCCCCGGTCGCAGTCCACGAGCCAGGGCCGGCCGGGCCAGCGCTCGGCGGCCCTCTGCAGGCTGGCGCCCACGGTGCCGTGCACGAGGGGCTGCGCGCCCAGCTCGTGCCGGTAGCTCGGGCCGCTCGCGCTCGCTCGGCGGCACGGCGCCGCGCACCTGCCCGCGCCCCCCCTTGCAACAAGACACGCTCTCGATACCTACTATACTACCGATACACGAGATACACATCATCTCTTAGTAATCCTCGAGACAGCAAGCGTGTCCATGCGGCTAATTGCAATTAATGATTGCTAATTACATAATGACGAAGCAAGAGCAGACGCTGTCAGAACAAAACATCTCCTTAGAAAAACAGAAATGAAAACATTGCGACTTATCGTGGGTAGAACTCTTGGAATATAGATAGATGCCGGGCTAGAATTATTCTGGACATAACGTACCTGTATATGGTAATAGTAGTGCTTCATAGAAAAACAGAAAATAATTTGAACTAGAAACACTTCTACTAAGTCAATACATTCACGTACCCACGCAGTGAATTCAAAATGATACCATTTTATTATTTTATTTATACGAACTAATGTAAACTTCTCCCGCAAGATTTAATATTTACGATATTTCAAGGAAAATATTAAATTTCTCTCACTTATTATCCTAATCTATAATACTTCTTAGGAATATGAACGACGATAGCTACCTCACTAGCGATGGTTTCCGCCAGGGAAGGAAGAGCGCGCCCCGAGCAAGTGCCCCCGCGGGACTCGACATCCTCGGAGCTGGTACACGGTCTTCAAGACTCACCTCGTTCACTCACACGGCACATACAAACTAGCTCTAGTACTCCCGAGAACAGTCGGCGCCGTGCAGCGGGCAGAGGAGCACTGGGCGGGACCGCGATAAGCGGCCGATAGCGCGCTGCTGCGGAGTAGAGTGTCTGCTAGGGAGGCGGCGATAACAGTGTTATCGTTGCGGAGGACTGCCGGCGAGGACGCCAGGCGAGACGTTCTCTCCTGATATCCGGAGGTGGTGGAGTCTGATAATATACGTAATATGGTAAAAGAAAATGTTGCAATAGTCGAAGGCAGCCCTACACGGCGGTGAACCGAAGACGTGAGATAATGAGTGCCCTTGACTATTCCACGCAATCACGTCTATAAAGAAGGTCAATTCTTGCGATTAATCCGATTTCCTTATCTGTCTGCTGCTGTTATCGGCGGAGATAGCGCCTCTGCTGACTGCTCAGCGGCGCGGCCTTCTATTACACGAGTAATATTGATGTATTAGGGATGTCAATGGAGAAGTGAGTCTTTCATCCCATTTGTATTTTGTACGATAACGGACAGACAAGGGTTTCCGCCCCCGCCCCTGCCTCCGCTGTAGAAGGAGTGAGAACGTGTATTGTCAAGTGAATGACGGTTTATACCCAACACGTGTGCTAGATGCTCCTCGCCGGGTACGTTTTGTAGAGTAACGGTTCTCCGCGAGGTGCGGTTTGCCCTCATGGATTGGTTACGGATGTAGCGTGCAGACTTACCCCAAGAAAAACTCCACTCTACGTATCCCTTTCTCTCTCGTGTGCTTTAGTATGGAAATCTCGCTCTCTTTCTTGGAACTGGACCGTAAAAATCGCTATCAAAGAATTCCTCGTTTTGTAAAAAGGGATAAGTTTAAATGTAAATAGTAATTTTTTGATAAAAATAAACACTCTTAACACTTTATAAAGTTCTTCATTTTGTTTGTCGCGAGTTTGCAACGGGGAATATTAAATCACGCGAATCGTTTGTACAACTATCAGTTGTGTATTATCCGCACTGAAGCTCTGAAAGCGTTCTATGTGAAGATCTGTACAAATCCTGAACGAAGTGTTTATTCTAAACAGACTCGAATCAAATAATAATTAAATAAAACAATGTTTTTTTAACTACTTCTACGTTTGTCTTTATTTAGACAGCAATCGATAGACTACCTGGACTGGTCTGTTGATGCCAGCGAGCCTGGTGAAACCGGCCACAGTCGAAATAAAGGCAAATGTGAAAGTATTTAAAATACATCGTTTTATTTCATTATTATTTAAAATGAAATTCCACCTAAAGATTTTAGTAGAACCTTAGACTCGTATTAATACTGGCCGAGTTGTCTGGACACTGAAAAGGAAATGTTCGCTATTGTCACCGTCTTCCCCGAGAACGTTTAGAAAGATGCTTCATTAACCGGGTGTACAGGTAGCTACCTCGATGATACGCATCATAAGATATAATCTTCTTGGTGAACTTTCAACCCTCGTGTGACTCACGGAGCGGCAACGCGTATCGCGCAGAGATAAATAGCGACCAGAAATATAATAACAAAAGTACACAGTGAGATATTTACAACTGGCCTCACTCATTCCGGCCATTTCCGTCCTCAAATATTATACCAAGTATTCTGCAATCGGAATAATGATACGTTCGTGGAAGGAAAAATCCTAATTTGCTATTCGTACCAGAATGTGAAACGGAGCTAATTAGGTAAAAATATGCAAGCCCCCCTCCCCCACCCTCCCCCACCCCGCGGCCAGGGCCACGGCGCACTATGGGGCGAACAGCTCATTTTCATCCTAAAATTCGATAACTTCGAAACCAATAAGAATATTGACCCAAAATTTGGAGGAAATAATAGTAAATTAATACAAATTTATTATCTTTAAAAACATTTCTTTAATTTTATTCGTAGTATGAATTATAGATCAGCAAACATACACTTTTTAGACCAAAAAAATAATATTTATCTTATGTAAGAAAAACACATGGATTAGGGTTTATAAATACGTTATAATACATAAAAAAACTGTAGTTTAAAAAAAAACGTTACATTAAAAAAATTATGCCTCTTACATGAGTGTATTTTTTAAAGAAAGATGTTTTCATCTCAGTGTTTCATTGTTCAACTTGATTTTTATGATTCTGTATTTAAAAGTGCTTTAGCCTCGTCTTCTAATTCCATTACTTTGCGTGATGTAGACATACTATTGCTAGAAATATATGGATCAGAACTGTACAATAGAGTGTGAAAAACGTCTTCATTTCTTGATGACCGTGAACATTTTCTTGCGTGGTGGAGGCGATAATACTTGTAATCCTTGTTTCTTGCTTCTTGAGCATCTTCTGAAAGCTGTTCCAGTGGTAGTAAAGAGTGATGTTTTATAATATTTTCTCCATGTATTAGGACCTTATGTACAGAAGCAGGCATAAAGTACCATTCGTACTCTTGGACAAAATATTCGGCCGTTGTTTTTGCATAGCTTCCGAATTTTTGTGCGTTTATAGGTTTTCCACTTGCCATAGTTTGTAAAATGATGTAAAATCTCTTGATAAGTTCCTCTTTTACTCCAGTTATATTTGCACTACATGTGTAATTAGAAAAAAACCTCCTTGCAGTATTCCCGTCGTTGGAATTACCACTTCCTTGACGAGGTTTGTCAATAATTATTTATTATTATTATTTTAATGAATAATGAATGTCGCTTTGACGCAGGTAAATTGCGTTTCTGTTAGATTAAAATTATTATTCAAAAAAGTTTCTGCCATTGAAATATGTTTTCCGTGATCCACAAAAGCCATGCAAAGGTCGTGGTCGTTGATCTTTATTATCGATATTTTTTTAAATTTTCAATCAAAAAATTAAAATATGTTTTACGCTAGTAGGTACATATAAACGAAAAGTGTTTATATGTATATCAGAAACTGAATTTACAGCCGTATAAATACGTTTTCAAAGTTAAACTACAAAATACGACGGGTGCAAAATGCGTGCGGAAAAATGGAATGTATAAAAAACAAAAAAATATTTTTAAGAATATCGAAGGGAAAAATATTTTGTTCTAAATTTCTATTTACCACTGTAGTCGTTGATTATTGATAGATAAATTGTTAATCATGATGTCAAAATAATAAAAACAATTCCAACAATGCAAGATAGTATTTAAGTTGACACATATTAAGACTTCCCGCAGATAAAAATAACCACAAAATAAAATTATAATAATAATGATTATCGGTATAATAATAAGTGAAAAAAATATTGTACTTGTTGAAAATAAGCTAGTTAATAATTTAAAACCATACTAAAATTTATTTGTAAATTTTTAAATAATAATAAAAATATATGTTGCATCCATACATTTTTCGGGTAAAGTTTCTTTTTATAGAATTTTTTTTTCTCAGATTGGCGCAAGTAGGCGCAAGTTTTTATTTCTGTTTCTCAAACAAAACTTATTATTTATAATAAAAATCATAATATCCAACTTTCGGCACAATTCGCTAGTAACGAAAAGTTTCGTGAAAGGTGAATTTAAAAAATATTTTTAGTTGTGTGTTTCAAAATTTATAATAAAAAGTTCATAAGCTGTATTAGAAAAAAAATACATTTTAGGATAGAAAAAACTAGTACTTAGTGCAAAAAAAACAAAATTAAAAATTATTTTTCATCAAAATGCTTTATACGAGGATTTAAAATTTCACTTAAAATTACTTAACAAACGATTATTCGAAAACATCCAACTTTAAGGTGTCATAATTAATTTTAGCATTATGAATCAATTATTATTTTAATTCTACCATATATTTGATAAAATAGAATTTTAGGACGATTTAGGTCCGGCCGCCCGGTAGTGCGGCGGTTGGTGTGTCCCCGCCGCAGTAGTCGGCGATGTGTTCCGACTCCCGTGTGAGAACAGAACCGGAACTTCCCCTTGACCGCAGATAGTTCAGGGGAATAGATGGGAGAGACGAGAGAAGGAGAGGAGGAGAGTGCCATCTGCCGGAGGCGGGCTGGAGGGAATCGGAACAGTAAATAAATAGGCGCTCGGTGGGCGGGGCGGCGGCGGCGGCGTGCGCAGCGGCGGGCGGGTGCGCCCCTCGCTAGCAGCAGGCGGCCACCAGTCGGCTCCGAGTCCCGAGGAAGAGCGATCGCCCTCCACCCCACTCGTCCACCTTCCACCTGCCATCTTCCAGTCCTCCGCAACCTCTCGCGCTTCCCCGGCATCTCCTTCGCTTCAGCCACTTACCGAGCTGAACTGTCACCCCTTTCTTCTTTCCTTTCCCCCAGCCCCTTCCCCCGCGGATCTGAACGCTAATTACAAAAATCGCGAGTTGTTGAAATTAGTTGACCTCGGCAGTTGACGAGTTTATTTTTATTTTGTCCAACAGAGAGTACCACTCGGTCCGAAAATGAACATCCGACTCTCGAGCGACTGCTGAAGCGACCTCGTGATCGTGCCACGGAGTGGCGGAGTGCAGGATGGGCCGCAGGTAGCGCCGGATGATGCCGAAGTACCGGCCCGGACACCCGGACAGGGACAGCTGCCGCCTCTCTCGGACCGGACGCGGCGCGCCGAATGAGTGACCATGTCCACGGGCGGAGGCAAGAAGGGCACGGGTAAAGGCCCTCCCAAGAAGGCGGAGAAGGAAGAGGACAAGGGGGCCCCCAAGGCGCCCGAGAGAGATGCGGACCCGAAGGAGGAGACGGCGGCCAATGGAGACAAGAAGGAGCCGAGCAAGGCGGAGGGAGAGGTGCCCGCGCCCAAGCCGCAGAGCGCGGGAGCCAGCATGCGGGATGCGGCCCAGAAGGCCCTGGCGCAGGCCCAGAAGGGCGAGTGGCCCGCCATAGAGCAGACCCTCAAGAGCCTGGAGAAGCTGGTGGCCGCTTCCGCGGGGAACGAGGACGCCAACACCTCGCCCCTCCTCGGAGTCATCGATATGGTGAGTTCTCTTCCACGTTATCTATATTTACGTGAGAATTGATTAGAAGCCGGTGTTGTCGCGACCCCGCAAGGCTATCATTAAAATACTTTATTTATACAATTTCCTGTTAAAACAAATCAAGGTTGTCGCGAGCAGCTTGACCTAGTGTCGGCGGCGCACTACCCTTCGAGATTAGACCACACTCCCAATTACACACAACAGATATATACAAATGAAGTATAGTGAGCTTCTCGCTTACATGTTGTTGACAACTAGAAATACTCGTATAATATTTATCCGAAAAGTACGCTCGAGTGAGAAACAAAGAAGTGTTTCCGAGAAGTAGCCCCGTCCGACCGTGTATTACTCATAGGCATGCATGTATTACATTCCCAGGGGCTTAGAGGATCTCTGAATCCCCAGGACTTAGTACCAGTAGCTAACAATGATATCAATTTGATGTGAACTGTGCATTCGGAGAATTAAATATTATTTATAACATGAATGTATCAAAATATGTGACCTCGAATTAATATTCATTAAAAAATACAGTTTCCATTTATAGAGCAAAACAAACCACACAGTTTATATGGTACAGTAAATACACGAAGCATGGCAAATAATGATAATTTCACCTTTAGTGCAATACGACAACAAATGATCTGTCCGAACGAGTAGATTATTTTCAAAAGATAATATTGTAATGATTAGCATTGCGACAGAGAGAAGGTAGCCTCGCCCTCGCCTCTCGCCGTTAGCACTTGTTAATACATGTAAATGGATGCACACGGCACGCGCTGCAGCGGGCGGGGTGGAGGAGGTAGAGGAGGGGCGGCCACCCCTTGCCCTTGCCGCTGGCGGGGGACACAGCCTTCGCCGATAATTTCTCTCAAAACACAAACACGCAATTTTTTCATCAATATTCTGCAAACTTCGTACTCCAGAGGAACCGCGCTCAGGTGTAAGTAGCGCGGATTGAATGAGAATACTAATACTCGTATCTTAGTTCTGCAATTCCATTTATTCAAATCTGAAATGTTCTGTATTTCGAACAAAGGTTTGTAAACAAATCGACCCAACATATCGAGACCTTAGTCTTTCCACGGCTATAGACTTTTTAGAATGAATATTGATTAAAACACATCAAATGTCATTTGATAAAGCTCCAGCTAGACGAAAATACCACACCACAAGACACCTCCAAGAAAACTTGTAGAAGGCGGACATTTTCTAGACTAACTTAGCTGAGTGCTAAGATCACAGCGCGACTCTATGTAATAAAAGTCACCGTTCGTCCTTACTGAGAACTGCGGCTATGGGGCTAATGGGGCTCGCCCGGCACGGATGATCTCACTCCTGTCGGTGAGCTCACTCCTCCGGACGCGCTGAGTCAGCAGGAGGGCAGACACCCCGACCTCGAGTGCTAACGAGGATTTGCAGGGTTAATCGAGAAGCTTGTTGCCCAGAGGTGACCACGCCCCCTCGCATACCTCACGCGTACCCCACGCGTGCTGCCTCCGTGTGTCGTATTCGAACCCCGAGCAAGTTTAATCTGTATAATGCATTTAGATGGGGACCCCGAGCGATCTGCAGGGGAGGGAGGGGGCGAATCGATTGGCGTGTGCCTGCAGAGCGCGTACACTTTCCTTCCAAACACTTCTCGGCAGATAGCATCTCCATTCATTAAGTCGAGGTCAGCTGAAGGTAACTGGGCCACGGCGGGCGGGCGGCGGGCGGGGCGGTGACTGACCTTACGCGAGGCGGCTAGGGGGCTCGATGTTCGCGGGATTGCCTAGCGACACGCCCGAGGAGCAGAGCCTAGTTGTTGGATGCATTGTAAATAACGAGAGATGATTAGGAAATAGAACATTAAAATGTATTCGCCGAATATCGACCAAACCAAAAATATAAGCAAAGCGTGCATGGCAACCCCAATCGTCGGCAATAAAAGTAATCTGATATCAGAAATCCCATTCGATTTGGGACGACCTCCACCCCCCTCCACCGTCCGGGAGAACAGCTGGCGGGAGTCCGGAGGCTACAAGCCAACAATCATTTCCGTGGATATATTCTATCTTGCAGATTCCATTTTCAGGAAATAAAAGTAAGGCCGAGCTTAGTCACTGGGTAAAAGGGACCGAAAAAGACGGCTGTACTAGAAGACCACACGTATAGGACGGGTGATCCGAGAATTGCCAAGATCCAAGGACGCGTTGTTGCTCATAATATACCCGGGGGACATCGCCCGCCAGAACTTCCCAAGATAGAGAAGAAGAGATCAATAATCTAGAATAAGATGAACGAGAAGTTTATTCATTTGTTTGTTCCAGCTTTAGTTTCAAAGGACGGAAGAAAAAAAAAGTTTGAGTGATCGCTTCCTCAATGACTCGTACAGATTCGTGCAAGTTCATGCACACCGTACGAACTCTTAATACTCGTATTATCGGCAACCGAGGCTGGAGATTCTCGCCTGAAATGAATAAGTATAATCCGAGCTACTGCTGCTATCGATCGCACCGTTTCTTTGTGATCCGTTTGTTTCGGGACGGCCATTGTCTTGCAGCGGATCTCCGGAGCGTTGCGTGCGGCCGCCCTCCGTACCACGGGCCACCGTCTCCGGCGCGGGGCTGACAGGGTGGCGAGCGAATCACGTTTGCAAAACCAAATGCACCGCTTTCACGAAAAACATATTTTCAGATAGACAAACATATATTAAAATAACTACTCGTCCGTCTAATTTCCATCCCAGCGTCTTGGCTTTATCGATCGGCATAGTTAACGAAGTTATCTCTATTAGTTTTCTCAATAATAATAATTAATCGGATGATTTGTAGAGTGCCATTTTTATGAATTCATCATCTCAGGGGTGCTGTAGAAATTGCTCCATTTTATGAACTAGTTAAAAATAAATATATTTAGTAAGCGAGGCTTTGTGATTACTATTGCTATCTGGGGATGGACTATCTTTTCATTTGTTTGGTGTAATCATTAACTCTGTTGATATATTATCGAGAAACACTTTTGTATCGAGCTACTTAAATGCATTATACTGGAGGCACATCAAGCTTAATAAGAAATCACGACTTTAAGAAGCCCTACCTTCGTGACCCCCCTGTAACCTGGCATGAGCGGCCGCGCACATTAGCTAGCGAGGGCTCTCTCCGGTATTAGCTTGTGTCTCTCCCCCCTACCTGCCGCCTCCCCGCCCCATTCTCCCCCATTTTCCGCGATGAGGTTGAAACAATTTGGCGGAGGGTTGAGGGCAGTGAGGACTGGTTGTTGCTCCCCTCTCTCCTTCTCTATCTCCTCCCGAGCCAGCCGGATCCCAGGCTAGATGCTGTCCATTCTTGTCAGATACAACTTGCACGTGGACGCTTATAAAATTTAAAAACATTTTGAATATGAACTGAATAGAATCTGCTGCCTCGGTTGCCCTAGTAGTTATCGGACGGGCTTACCCTGGCGACCTGGAGGTGCTTGAGGCGGTTGTCAGAAGGTGCCTCGCTTGGGTCTCACTCTCGACCCCGAGGATGATGGACTCGCGGCTGTGTGGGATGGCGGTAAAGGGTTCGGTTGGAGCCTGGCAGGAGTGGTGGGACGGCTCGCCACGTTGTGCAGATGCTCTCGGGTCATGGCAATTTTCGAGCCAAGCTCCATGACCTTAGTCTGGCGCCGGACTCGGAGTGAACGTGCATCGGGGGGCCCCCAGACGGCCTTCCACATCCTATGGGAGAATGGTCTTCTAGAGGAGGCGAGGGGTGGAATGGTCTCTGATGACCTGGGTCCCTCTTGATTTCTTGCGTATAATTTATTGAATGCAAATCCCTCATGGACGAGGCCTGGGGATTGTTTGAGCGAAGCTGTCAAAAGGCGCCGATCGCCCATAACAGCTTCTTTTAAGCGGTGGGAAACCTCTAGGGTCTATTAACCGGATAATCCTCGTAACATTATTCATCCGGTGTTTCTCAATCCAAGTACGAGTGCCCGATAGTGCTCTAGCAGGAGTTACGGTTACCATTTGATCAGTTTTTAAAGTAATGTGCAGCCGGTAGTACTGCGTCTGCTTGGAATGGCTACCCCCACGCCCCGCGCCCTCTAGGGTGTCTGTAGCGTGTCTGTAGGGAATAAACCCGAATATTGTAATTCGGAGAGGGTTCCGTGACGGCTGCATCGGTCCCTCCTTCTCTGTTGCCGTCCGATGGAAAGGCGTACCAACCGAATTTCAAAGAATTTTTCTTTTCACGAGTCTTCCGTGAGGCCCCGCCATTAATGCAATGACAGTTATTTGTGGCAGGAGCTACAGGAGCTACAGGAGCTACAAGAAAGGCGTCGTCGCTTCAGATTGCACTTCCATTTGCCGCAATGCCAGATGGAAGTTTGCGTGGAACAGACATTTACCGTTTCACAAGCGACATTCTTGCTCCCGCCAAACGATAACTATATCAAATATAATATAAATCTACTTGTAAGTTTGTATTTACAGCACTTTATTATTTACAGCAACCGCCGGAGCTTCGTCAGGGTTACAATAGACACCGGTTTTTTGCTCTTAATAATGAAATGGTGTAAATGTAAATTTCCAAGCGTATTAATATTATATTTAATAATGCCGCACCACAAATTAAGTGCTTCATACGAAAGTTTAGATAAATATATCACTAGTGAAGGCAATGTTCCATTCCTTAGATTATGAAACTTCCGATGGAACGTGTAATAACCCTTTCACGGGAAAAGTGAGTTCATTAGTTAATTCGTCACGCCGACGCCGCGCCGAGGTGTACAAGGTATTCTTAGGAACAAGTCAGTAATCGAATTCGCCGAAAGGTGAGTCACCCATTCACAGCTCGGCTATCGAGACGGAGAATGCGGACTGACTGCGTCTCGGGTTGGAGTGCTGGTGCCCATCGTTTGAGGGGATGGTGACGAAAATCTGAATGTAATCACTCTCCGACCAAACCTGCACTCGTCTAAGTTGCCTTTTAGATACAGTCAGAGCGCTACTCTGACGTCGATGGAAACTATAATAATTATTCTTATTATGTGTGAAAGTATCTAATGTATTAATATTCAAATAAAATATTGTTCAAAATCATATAAAATTACTTGGAAGTACCGGCGGATGGTCGCGTCATGAGTTTCTTTATAGATATAGGTACGTTAAAAACTCGTAAGAAATCGTTTGACTGTTTTTATTTGTAGATTCAACCTTACTTCAAACATCGAAGCCAAATATAACGAGTTGGTGAAATAATCGCCTTCTCCGGACTCAAAGCTGTACACAATAAGCGTGCTGTTAGGCACACCTCCTATCGGAATATAAAGAACGGCACTATTGGTGCTGTCGAACTGTGGCGGAAGCGGAGCGCAGTGGACAGGGCGGGAGTTTCGGTCTTCACCTTGCATCGGGATCCGGCCGCCCGATATATCCCGCCCCCAGACAAGATAGCCCACCCCCGCCACTTCCGACTGGAGCGCCGCTCGTTACTGTGTGTAACTGCAAATACTCGTATCCTTGTGAGCGCATTTACTTCGTACAAATCACAATGAGCATAGCACGCACATCGTGTACACCGAATTACATACATATGATGCAATGAAAGTGATCGAGAGACAATATTATTTCTGCAAACTTAACATACCCGTGGAAAGCGAAGGACAGCAAATATGATTTGTTTGTCGAAAGTTTAAGAGAAATGGTCCGTGTCTTGTAAAATGTGTCTCAAATAATTTATTGTAGTTTGATGCTCTGGACGCGTTTATATATTTAAATATCATTTCAATTGACTTTACATATTTGGACTTGGAGAAGAGCATTGGTAAAAGTTACCACAGAGGCACCTACGGTACGAGTATTCACGCCAACGTTAGCGCGGGATTATGTTGTCGGTTTTAGTTGATTAGCCCTCTGCATACCTACTGTATACCGCGTACCCCTCCCTCACCTTTTAGGGAAATGAAACCCATCCGAGGTACGGCCGCGCGTTCCTCGCCCTTCCCTGTCCCGATTAGCCTTAACCGATTTTTTATGGAAATTTATGGACCGGATCTTGATATAACGATGGAAGTTTGATAAAGGAAAACGCTCAGTTTAGATTCGCTCGATGTCGTGTCGTGTGGTATCGATAGAGGAGGAGGAAGATGAAAGCCACAAAGTGTCGCCAGGATGAGGTTGCACAACGTGCTCTGGACAGAGACGATTAATCACCCGCCGATGTTCTAAGGCGGCGCACTGGAGGCGCCACCACAATGGACGCCGCCACAATGGTCTACACACCTATCGATTGTCTGCCGTGTTTCCTTCGTCGACCCAACTAATTGGTTCAAGGTGGCCGGGATGCGAAAAAATTCAATTTCCGGTAATTTAAGTAATGTTCCACAATTTCCATTATCTGTTAATTTCCCGGTCGGCGAAATTGGCTATCAATGCAGAAGGCGGGTTCGTGCAAATTTCCTGTGGAGCTAGTGCCGCCCTCCCCCGACGGACAATCGACTTAATTAAAATTGACTTTGTGTACAGACACAGCCCCCGCAACCACCCGACTATTGTAGGGCCCACTGCCCCACCAACACCGCGCTGGGGAAGCGCGCTTTTTACCCTTTGGCTGCGATGATGTTTTCAAATTACATACCTCTGGTTTAAGAACGGTATGACATACAGGTATGTTTATACGAGTACTAAGCAAGCGAACCTTTCACATTCTGCGATCAGCAACATATTAAATATTTAGTATGGAGTTATTCCTCGTTGTTCAATAATAAACTAATAATAATTCTAATCTTAATAGATGACGCTAGTGTAGAGTGAACATAAAAATGTAAAGATAGGCGTAGAAACCTACCATATATACAAGTTCCAAAAATTTGTCAGACGTGGTGGTCAAAAGGCGGAATGGGGAATGTTGTTAAACGTGAAGCGATCGCTCAACCCAACCAATGACAGGTCATAAGTCCTGTAAGCGCCTCGGCCACCACCTTCTGTTCCCAGAAAACAATTTACATCTTCGTCTCTATTGAGATACAATTAATCCTTATAAAAATAAAAATAATTTATCCGCAATGGGTGAAATCCAGTATTTGTCTACAAGAATTTGTATACATTCAAAATGTTGTTGTATAAATAAACTAATTGTTGAATGCCCAAAATATTTGTGATGGAAGAACAAACACGGTGGCAGCAACTCAAGTTAACAGGTCAGAACTTGTAAGACGATGACGATATGTGCGAGGGGGTTCTAAGAACATCTGGTCCAAGATCCCCGTAACGTAAACAGTGCCGGATTGAGGCAGCACGGGGCCTGTAGCGAACGTTACCAAGAGGCCCTGGATTTTGTATGATAGTCAAATGAAACACAACTTTTACTAACTTTTATCTATTTAATGTGAACTAATTTAAAAAGCAAATAACGATCAATGTTCATTAAGGGGAGATTATTTTAACATGTTGGCAATATATGAGAGCAATTGACTTTTTAGTAACGTTAGTTGCGCTAAATATAAAGTCAGTTTACTACCCAATATTGAAATACTCGTATAGATTAACACTCTCTCCTACGAACCAACCATTTAACGTTTAATTTGTGAAGCATTCTAGCCTTGGAATTGGAATAAAATGCATGCTGATAAAAAGGACAAACTTTCATCCTATTTTGAAGAACTGGATAATAAATATTTGAAACAGCCAACTTACGATATATCAAATCATTCATTGCCGCCTTTCTCTAATAAGATGATGATGGACCAGAAGCTTCAAATAATGTTTAATTGATCATCGCAAAAGCGAGAAAACCACACACAATTGGCGAGGAAATGACTTGATGTCTGCAAAGAAGTAATAAAAAGTGTTATTCATCATAAGCCACCATCAGATATCTTCAGGAAAATTGAATAGATGAAATAGCTAGATGAAAAGGAATAGATGAAATAGCTAAAGACATTGAAGAAACCTTATGCGATTAATAGAAGATATGGAAATTTTCCATTCACCTCTATGAAACCTACCAGCCTTAAAAGTACCCAGTATCAGTATCAAGAGCATATCGTCGGCTAAGAGTTCTAAACTGATGAATCAATTTTTTGACAAATTGACTTTTTGATATGGTTAGAAAAAGAAAAATATACTCTACAGATGTGTTAAACATCAATACGGCGAATAACATACCGAAATCGCTGTTTTAGAGACGCAATATCTGCTAACTCCTAGAGCTAAAAAAATCCTAGTGGAAAAACTGCTAACTCCTTCAGAGAAGGTAATTTTGTGTACGCCGGCGCCGGCGCCGCTCGGATGAATGTTCCTGTTTTGATGATTATAATATGAAGATTTTGATTGTATCTGTGAGTACTGGCTCTGAATTACTTTCATAAGTTCATTGCATTCTATTTAGGTTTTTACATGTGTACAAATAATTTTTATGTAAAAATAATAATTATTGCACCTAATACTTGCCATAGAATGCGGCAGGAGGTATCCTTTAATGTTAAGTTGTTTCTTGGGAGCTGGATTTATTTATGTTTGGAATAATAAATACTTAACTGAGTATTTTCTAGAAATTTCATTATATTTTATGTGAATGACATGTTTCGCCTGTCTAAGGCATTATCAAATGTCATTAGATAATGCCTTAGGCAGACGAAACATGACATTTGCATAAAATATAATAGAACTTCTAGAAAACAGACGTTTTCATTTGTATGAATTATTTATTGTGCAGTTGCGCATCATTGTTCAAGAAAGAATAAATTAATTAAAATATACATTTAGGTAGAGGAAGACATCGAATGAGGGGCTGGTGCTGGAAACAAAATAAATGACGCACTCAAAACCATCACAATGGCGTTCTAGCGCCGACCCATTATGTATGGAAGTGAATGCCGTAGAAATGAGATCACTAAGAAGAATGTGTGGAAAAACTATGTATGATAGAATACCCAATGAAGAAGTTAGAAAGGAATGTAAGGCAGATGAATGCGTCCCAAATAAAATTAAGAAAGGGTCACTAAGATGGTTTGGACATATGTAACGAATGGATGAGGGAAGGAAGGCCAAGGAAGACATGGCATGACCAAATTAATAAAATACTGAAAGGCGTGTCACGGTACGTGAATGTAGAAGAGGCGCGAAAGCTATGTCAGGATGGAACAGTTTGGCGGTCCATCATCTCTGTCTACCCCTTCGGGGAAACGGCGTGATGGTTAGTTGGTTTAGTTATATATATTTAAGTTGTAACACTGTTTCCAAACTTTCATTTGAAGTTATATTAATTTCAAGAATATTGACAGCGTGACTTGACGGTTGTGGGTCCGTGAGTGACTGAAGAGCCCAATAGAGCTAGACTGTCATTAAACTGTCAAACACCGTTTCCAACGTTAACGCTTTAAGATGATATTATATATTTTTATTAATAACGCCATCGCGGAAATCTGAAACAAGTGGGTGAAATTGTATACGAGTATTTGGGCAATATGTTTACAATGTATAGGGATACTGAATGAAGGGTTGGGGCAAGCAACAAAGTGAATGATGATGGTAGTGCACAATGGTGTTCTTGTACCGAGCCTTATGTATAGAAGTGAAGCATGGAACTGTCAAAAGTAGGATGGAAATATAATAAATGACAAGGACAAAGACAACCTTCGTGGCAGAGTAAAAGAGCTCCGACTTCCATACAGAAGGTTCCGGGTTCGATTCCCGGCGATGGCAGTGTGATTGTCACACTGTCATTGGTCTGGTGTAGAATTCGCGTGACAGTAAAATGGCGATAGATTGGCTACCTATCACATGTCATGAGAATCATCAATATATTATAATCGCTAAAAATAATGTGTATGTATACAGTAATTGGGTTCAAACCTGTTGTATACAAGAAAAAATAATAATATTGGTAAATCTGTGTATGATATAGTTGTGTGTTTTTGTGTTTTGTTCCCTTAATTTTGTTTTGCATTTATGTGCTGGTTACTAATTCCGACATTTATGTGTTGGTTACTAATTCCGACATTTATGTGTTGGTTACTAATTCCGACAAACAGAAACAGTTTCCACTGTGGTAATATCAGTGCGAGACCTTGTTCTGCTAAACATTGAATAACTTAAGTGTTCGCTTCAAAAATGTCCGCAATATTTAGGTTCGATCTCGCAGTGACTTACAAGTAGGAAATGGACACACACATGTCATCCCTATTTGAGAAAACTAACGGTTAAAGTTGGCGCTTTCTTCGTGTCTTTTTAATCTATCAGTAACTTAGCAAACAAAGCATAATTTTTGTTTTTTAAATTAACAATGAACCTCTCGCGCGAGTTTTGTTTGTTGGTTAAATAGTAATAAATAGTGGCTGGACCATTCGCCGAGACGTTGCTTCATTGGAAGCATGCGCTGCGCTTTCTGCCACTATTGGGAGAACTCGTTCCACATCAATTCTGTTCCCTAGCTAACTAAATATCCATCACGCCGTCTTCCCGGAGGTATAGAAATAATGGACCATCACATTGTTCTATCCTGACATACATCGTGTCATGCACGCACGTCGATTTCTTCGACACCTTACGTTGCCTATTTTTAATTCCGTCTGCGCTGTTTGCATATACTTTCTTCACCATTCTGTCTTCATCCATTATTGTCGTGTATCCAATATATGACCCATTTATTTGTTCATAACATTTTCATTCACCCTGCATTCGCTTATTATATTTGCAATAGACTAAGAGATCTCACTTCTATTGCATTTATTCTACTTTCATCCTTATTTTGCCATTTTTATACTATACTTCACCTCCAAACTTGGGTCGATACAAGAACACCATTGTGCACTGCCATCTTAGCTTTTTGGATAGGTTTTTGCTTCCGAGACAACTTTAAGTGCATCAT
Source organism: Lepidostoma basale (assembly GCA_022606425.2). NCBI lineage: Eukaryota > Metazoa > Arthropoda > Insecta > Trichoptera > Lepidostomatidae > Lepidostoma > Lepidostoma basale. Next base: position 1,776,449 of record JAHDVF020001160.1, read on the forward strand.
TTACTTTGTTGCTTGCTCCAACCATTCTTTCAATATCCCTCTCCACTCTCTCATCCTTCCAAAATTAACAAAATTAATCCATTTGTTTCAAAGTTTCACCATTCACGCTGTGTTGCGTCTGTGCTCTAATGAGAGAAATAATTGTCGATGCCAGGGTGCCTGGCGAAACCGGTTGCTGTCAAAATAAAGAGGAAAGTGGAAATAGTTCTTTAAAACAACGTGGTTTCAATAAAATTATTTGGTAGTAAAAAAAATTTTTTTTGGAAATTTTTCAGAAAATCTTTATTGTGCTGAAAAAAAAAGATCTGAAAATAATATTTAAACCAAAATTTTGAGTTTTTATTTTTTTAGATACAACAGGTCGTTTGAACCCTATTACTGTATACAATTTTTTTTTTTATAGCTATTATATTGATTCTCGTGATATGTGATAGGTAGCTAATCTATCGCCATTTTATTGTCCCGTGAATTCTACATCAGACCAAAGACAGTATGACAACATCCAGAAACGCGGAGACCGCAGCACTCGCTACTTGTGCTATACAGCTAGTCCGGCACTGGTAGAAATAAGGACATTGCTCGTTCCACCGAGGACCATCTAGGCATGCAGAAGACCACGCGGCCTGAATGGTGGCAAGTGTCTAGACACCGTCCACCTAGACCAGGGGTTGGCAAACTTATTAGCAAAAGAGTCAAATTGGACATTACAAAGATTTTTAAAATATTGGAAGCCAAATTTATTTTTTGATTTAGCAAACCTTTATTATAATTTGAGCACTTCATTAAATTACGGGTACACTGAATAAAATTCTATTTCAAACTTAATTTAGCTTTTATTCATTGATAAAAAATAAGATGTAAAAATTAAATACACAAATTTAAATCATAAACACTTAATGCGAACGATGTTCTTGCATCTGCTTGGTAAGTCAGATTTGTTTGTTGTTATTCTTAATTTTAGGCACAATTCCAGGTTCTCATCGATAAGTAACAACTTTTCACTTTACTCAATGTTCGCGTGAATATGCAGAACCGAAAAGGGAAAGAACAGATCATAAGAGTCAGGATTACGATTCCAGGCATTGAAGGTGACCATGTCTTCCTTCTCCAGGTCTTTGTCTTTTGTCCTTCTCCAATATTACCAAATCAACACAAAAACGTTCAAATTTAGAGCTCCATATCCTTGTTTCAATTTTTTCGAACGCCCGTTCTTCAAACTTCAGAAAAAGGGTTTAGAATGTGAGGGGCGATACTTTGTTCAAAACCATTCATTGTTTCTTGAACAATGGTGTAAAACTCCTTATTAAATAATTAATACAGTCAGTTTTCTAAAAGTTTTATTATATTTTATGGGAATGACATTTTTCGCCCTTCTAAGGTATTATCATTTAGACATTTGATAATGCCTTAGAAGGGCGAAACATGTCATTCCCATAAAATATAATAAAACTTTTAGAAAACTGACGTTTTCATTCGTACTAATTTATATAAATTTCCCATGTTTCATTAAGATGGGAAATTTATGTTTACTCAAACATTCCTGATTCATTATCAAGAATAAAAATTCGGTCATTTTGTAAGAGTATGCATCTGCCGCGCTACCCGTATTTCAAAGTTCCCAATGTCAATGCCAAAAGGAGAACATTTCAAGTCGGTTATCGTAGTATTAAGAGGATGTTTGACGAATGCTAAGATCATCGCTCTGCTGCTTTTAAATTCCTGAAAGCTGCTGAGAAATGCTTACCTCATTTTTAAAATGGTTGTTTTGAAATAGTGTCTAACTCTTGATAACCAAGGTACCTTGTTATGAAGCAAGAGATTATCGTACTCACTTTCCGTTTCAACTAAAAATTCTTTGAATTGGCGATGGTGATTAAGAGCTTTAGCTGAAAAATGGAGTTGATAATCGCAATCCCCAATTCCATAACCACTTTCCTGCGCACGATGCAATGGCCGTATGTACGAACACTACCGCGTGGTCCGCGAGATAGAAGGACAGCCAGGCAGAATGGTATTAGCCGTTATAATGGTGAACCACCACACCACACCTGGTGGATAGTTGCCATTTGATTAATGAAACCGATACTCAAAAGATGCAAATTATTCAAAAGAGAGCAATGAATGATGCTTGAAGATTTGAAGATGTTATCGATTAGACAGGGTCACCTTAAATACACTTATTTTTGCTTACAATTATTGGGCACCCAACGAGAAACAATAACATTTTTAGAATTTAGAGATCAAGGGTTTCAAAGTATTCAATAGCTTGCTTCGAATCCTTCTACCGCGGGCGATACTTTGCACTTCCGGGTCTAGCGGCACGTGGAACTCATTTCCCAAGTATCGAGAGAGTTAAATGTATGCGCTCTCTACAATCACTTGCGTGCGTAGCTTGCAATGCACACATCCGAGTATTTGTTATCTAGGACTAGGGGCCAGGGGGCGCAAGAAAAGAGGACGACTTACTTCCCTGAAATACTAAAGCGAAGTACACCAACTATTATAATTAATATGGCGAGAAACACGATTTGGGCTACATTTTAATTCCGTTGCTCCGCGCCCTGCGGCTTGCCGCTGCTGAGCTGGCGCGGTCGTGCGCGCCGCGCAAAAAGATTTTTACGATCACAGCGGTGTCAGAATTAGTATAGAGAATTGTACATTTCACCTTTTGGTGAGGTGTGTACAATTTGCCGGGGAATGCTGGCTGCGTGAGAAGTGTGCCATGGCCTCTTTAAGAAACCTATCGCACGCGTCACGCTCCAAGATGGCGCCGCTTCCGGTCGCTGGGAAAGTTTGGCCCACATTTGGCGGGAAAATCCATATACACCCTCTCACGAGCCGAACATCTACGGCGCTCATCTCGCGGTAGATGCGCTCTGCGGGGTGGCCATCCCATTTGAGTCTCTTTGTTATTATCTCTTTCTCCCAATGACTAGTTTGAGTGTGTTCCAGGCCACCGGCATGACCCCGCTGATGTACGCCGTGAAGGACAACAAGACGTCCCTCCTGGACCGCATGGTGGAGCTGGGGGCGGACGTGGGCGCCAGGAACAATGTGAGTGCCGCCGTGCCGCCGTGCCGCCGTGCCGCCGTGCCGCCGGGCCGCCGTGCCGCCTAGCGAGCTTATTACTGACGGCTTATTATTATCTGCTCTGTGTTGCAGGACAACTACAACGCGCTCCACATCTCGGCCATGTACTCGCGCGAGGACGTGGTGAAGCTGCTGCTCTCCAAGCGGGGCGTGGACCCCTTCAGCCCCGGCGGGGTCGGTATCTGTCTCCTCTCCCTAGGCTAACCCGCAAATATAAATAATCATGTTTCAAGAAATTAATTTCATCTCGTTGACCGATTATTAATTTTTGTTGACAAAGGATATTGCTGATGACTGTAGCCAAACATAGTAGATGTAGTGTTTTGTAAGGTTGTAAAATCTGTTTAATAAAATGCATGTACTACTAATAAAGAAAATAAAGGACAAGTTCCAATAGGATGAGCTTGCAGGTATCTACGAGTGTATTGCCGTAGGTATTAGTCATATTAGAAAAATGCAATTAGGAATAATTGTAGGTATCTATGAGGGTATTACCGTAGGCAATACCTACGGTATCCACGTATCTACGAGGGTATCTACAAGGGTATTACCGTAGGTAGTCTTTTTAGAAAACATGCAATTAGGAATAGGAAAATGTGAGAATGGAAAGAAAAGAAAGTTCCAATAGAATAAGCATGCAGGTATCTACAAGGGTATTACCGTAGGTAGTCTTTTTAGAAAACATGCAATTAGGAATAGGAAAATGTGAGAATGGAAAGAAAAGAAAGTTCCAATAGAATAAGCATGCAGGTATCTACGAGTGGTATTACCGTAGGTATTAGTCATATGATAAAACATGCAATTAGGAATAGGAAAATATGAGAAAGGAAAAGAAGGAGAAGTTCCAATTGAATGAACTTGCAGGTCTCTACGAGTGTATTACCGTAGGTATTATTCATATTATAAAACATGCAATTAGGAATAGGAAAATACGAGAAAGGAATGAAATGAGAAGTTCCAATAGAATGAACTTGCAGGTCTCTACGAATGTATTACCGTAGGTATTAGTCATATTATAAAACATGCAATTAGGAATAGGAAAATATGAGAAAGGAAAGAAAGGAGAAGTTCCAATTGAATGAACTTGCAGGTCTCTACGAGTGTATTACCGTAGGTATTATTCATATTATAAAACATGCAATTAGGAATATGAAAATATGAGAAAGGAAAGGAAGGAGAAGTTCCAATAGAATGAGCTTGCACGTATCTACGAGTGTATTACCGTAGGCATCAGTCATATTATAAAACATGCAATTAGGAATAGGAAAATATGAGAAAGGAAAGAAAGGAGAAGTTCCAATAGAATGAGCTTGCACGTCGACTAACCGATCTCACCGCGCAGAGCCGACAGCAGACGGCCGTCCACCTGGTCGCCAGCCGGCAGACGGGCACGGCCACCAGCATCCTGCGGGCGCTCCTCAACGCCGCGGGCAAGGACATCAGGACCAAGGCTGACGGCGTGAGTTGCACATGTTTTGTAAACTAGAGGGACGAGCCCGTCACGAGCAGAGGGACGAGCGCACTGTCGGGGACTATTATTAAATCCTCAATTAATGGCGGGCAAGTATAGTACAATACGAGCATAGCGCACTCAACTTGCTCAGGGCCGTGTCCAGACTGGGAGCACGTCCCGCCTACCATTGAATTAGTATTCACCCTAGTATCCGCCCATCTCAACTACTACCTTTTTTAACAAACTTCCTTTGATCTTCCGTAACACTATTTTCTCTGAATTAAATCGCCGTTTTTTCCACTTACATCATAGTGAAAAACAACGGATATTTAATTTTTAATCGCGTAATTCATGAATAGGAATAGGAATAGGAAATTCAGTAATATTTGAGTAGTTCCGGTTCCTGAGAGATGAAAACAAATTGAACATTTCACGAGAGTGGAGGGACGGCAAGTAGATCTACTACAAGTAGATCTGCGATAGAGCCATCCGAATCAAGACACGCCTGACCTAATTATTCCTGCGAGCCCGTCGCGACCATTTCGTCTACAGTTTGGCTCATTTGCGTTTTAATGTTCGGATTGAATAATATCTCCCACCGGAGCGCCGCACACTGGATCCATTTGGCAAAAACATGGACTTAGGGGTCGAACTCCGAATTTTGCCCTGATTTTTTTAAAATTAGGTTCTTTGTGTGATTCCAAACCACTTTTACATTTGAACTTATCTTGATATAACTGCTAATTTCCAAGAAAAAAAATGTTCTTATTTTTTTTTTGAAGCAAAACAGATTTTTGCAATTATTTCGGATTGGATACGTCAAAACCAAACTTAGTAGGGATTATAGAGGACATAATCCTCTACATTACTTGTTCCGACATCTACTTCATATCTCTGCCCGTTTAAAAGCAGCAGACATTATAAATTTTAATTAATTCTTACGAGTGGTTGAGGATTTTTTGTTAGATACATAAATGATCACAATTATGCTAAAATCACTCCTTTCTTTTGTAAAGAAACGCTCGAACGCGAAAAAATAAGTACCGGCGGACACTGGTCCCATTTGGCAAAAAACATGGACTTAGGGGTCAAATTCCGAATTTTGTACTGATTTTTTTTAAATTAGGTCCTTTGTGAGATTCCAAACCACTTCCGAACACACAATTTTTTGTTATATCAATAAATGATCATCGAGTTCCTTTACAAAAGAATGGAGTGATTTTAGTATATTTATGCATAAATCCGAAACCACTTTATACTCGTAACAATTAATTAAGATTTATAAAGTCTGCTGCTTTTAAACGGGCAGATATATGAAGTAGATCTCGGAACAAGTAATGTAGAAGATTATGCCCTCTATAATCCTTACTAAGTTTGGTTTTGACGTATCCACCTGATTCCGAAATAATTGCAAAAATCTGTTTTGCTTCATACAAAAAAACAACACCATTTTTTTTCTTGGAAATTAGCAGTTATATCAAAAAAAGTTAAAAGACAAAAGTGATTGAAATCACACAAAGGACCTAATTTAAAAAAATCAGGGCAAAATTCGGAGTGCGACCCCTAAGTCCATGTTTTTGCCAAATGGATCCAGTGTGCGCCGGCAGGGTTTTCGTACCGCCCGCCTTAATCGCTTCAGGCATTATTATTATTATTCCCAAAAGACATAACACACATATTTAAGATTTGAGGCATCCATTTAAGAAGATGTACAATACCAGTAAGTAGTCTATCTACACCGTTGTCCTCGATTTAATATCTTTCAATGTTGTAACCAAATAGGGGGTTAGACGAAGAAAATATCATCAAAGTTGGTTAAAGTTTTCAAATAAACAAAATAGTTTGAGAAACTAAGGCAATCGCCCGGAATCTCCATAATGTTTGGATTTATAGTTATATAGTAATGGGACAGGCCCGAGCGGGTATTATGGAAATGCTGGCAAACCTCTAGGTTACTACCAAACAGTCTGACTCCACCCTTGGTGACAGGCGCGGCGCGGCGCTGGGCCAGTGCGGGCACACACACCTCGGGTGTAGGAGGGTGTGCACTGTGCAGCCTCTCTCTTGTAGTGTACTCGTAGTGCAGTGTCCCGTCGCGCCGCGAGATGGCGGCGTGATGTCGGAAGACTCCGGTTCCGTGTCCCCGGACGAGTGGCAGGCGCGAGGCCCGCCCAGCTACGAGCGGGAGCCTCAGTCGCTCACGGACCTCCTCAGGAGCGAGGCCTGGAGGAACCACGAGATCAGCTATCTGGAGCTGAACAAGAAGAAGGCGCGCCTCAAGGAGCTGACCCCGTGGCGGAAACTAATGGACGATGTGTTGGGCTTGCAGAGGGGGAAGATCCCGCTGCTGCTGGCGGTGGAGGCGGGGAACCAGTCCATGTGCCGCGAGCTGCTCTCCGCGCAGACTTCCGAGCAGCTCAAGGTCAGTGTCCGTTGTCAAGCGTGCGCTCAGCATGGCAGTGTGTAATGTGCACGCCTAATGCGCGCGTGTAATGTGCAGGCCACGACCAGCAACGGGGACTGCGCGCTTCACCTGGCGGCGCGCCGCCGCGACGTGGACATGGTGCGCATCCTGGTGGACTACGGCAGCGCGGTGGACGCGCAGAACGGCGAGGGCATGACCCCGCTGCACATCGCCTCGGGCGAGGGGGACGAGATCCTCGTCAAGTACTTCTACGGGGTCCGCGCCTCGGCCGCCATCACGGACCACCAAGGTATGCTATGCTTTCTCTCGTTCTCTTTCTTTTACGCTTATTACAACCTTTTTTCAAGAAGGGCACTAATAGACGATAGATAATTCATAATTTATTAACCCGAAAATAGAACCATTTCAGATCAGGGCGTCAACCATTACAAATTCGATACTATTATATTTACGAACTTTGTCACGAAATACGAACTTGATAAATGTGCGTAAGTAGACTGCTCGTACGAGTATAGCGATTTTTCAAAACCTTTGGTAAGGTGGACCACCGCTTTTGCTTCGAGAACTTTAAATGGTTGGCTTTAGTGACAGTCTGCTCAAGCTTTTCTTTAGCTATCTAACATCTCGAATACAATTTTATCATATGGACTTTATCAGTCTTCAGTCATTCACATCTCATCAAAAGTGCCACAAGGGTTCAAATTAGAACCATTACTTTTCCCAATGTGATATTTATACCAAAATTATGTTTTAAAATTTTCGATTATTTGCAGATGACATAATTTTTTCTGTAAAATACAGACTCCCCCAGATTGCTGGAAGCTTCAGTGTGACATTCAGAGCATAACCCAATGGGGTAAATGAAATAAATTGTTCTTCAACGTCTCCAAGTGTCTTTGGTAAATCATACGCCTCCTCTTCTTCTTCTTTAGACCGGCCGTGGCCGTCCTCTCCCGGACGTTCCCTCCTCTCATATTTTCCACTCCCTTCTAAGGAGAGCGATCCGCATCCAGGCACTTCCCGCACTCTTCCATTTATCATCAGGCCAACGCAATTGCGGGCGCTCAACTCCACGGGCTCCAGCACAGTCCACTTTTAATCTGGGTCACGAGCGACGTGTCCCACCCAACGCCACACAATGACGTCGGAGACTTTTGTCCGGGCTCGTATTCCCTCATTCCTGACTCTGTCCCGCAAGTCCCCCAAGCTAATACCCAACATGGCTCTTGATACCATACGTGAACACTGGCAGAATACAAGCATTGAATACTCAAATACTAAATGGGGTAGATTAAATGTGGTCTAGCACCCCCTTGTTGTTTTAAATGTAAGTCCCGGGTGGACCGGGGACAGACCCAGGGAGTGTACGAGCGAGACTGACAAAAGGGGGCCGCTACGCCCTATAACAGCCTCGGGTATGTGGCGGGAACTTCTATGTTCCTTTAAAAAAAAAAGCATTGAATACTCTCCTTTTTAGGTTGATGGATATTTTCGAATTCTTCAAAACTTGGCCATGATTTTTGAACGCAGCCTAGCTTGGCATCGAAAACATTATACTGTCAAGACAGTGTCTTATGGTTAGGGTGAAAGAGATTCTAAATCCAGAGATCTCGGTGTTGTTGCTGACGATAGTTCCATTATTTGATCACCGCATGAGATATTCACCGATATTCTCTGATGCTGCACGTGTTGGAGCGCAGATCGCACGCCGATGCACCTGGCGGCGGAGAACGGCCACGCCGGCATCATCGAGCTGCTGGCGGACAAGTTCAAGGCGAGCATCTTCGAGCGCACCAAAGACGGCAGCACGCTCATGCACATCGCCTCGCTCAACGGGCACGCCGACTGCGCCATGATGCTCTTTAAAAAGGGCGTGTACCTGCACATGCCCAACAAGGGGGGCGCCCGGAGCATCCACACGGCGGCCCGCTACGGCCACGTGGGCATCATCAACACGCTGCTGCAGAAGGGGGAGAAGGTGGACGTGACCACCAATGTAAGCGATTCTATTATTGTATTGTTATACATGTAATACGAGTATGTAGTATATACGCCTATACCGCAACACGTGCGACTACCTGTTTGCCTGTTCCAAGGACAACCACACGGCGCTGCACATCGCCACGGAGTCGTGCAAGCCGGCCGTGGTGGAGACGCTGCTAGGCTACGGGGCGGACGTGCACATCCGCGGCGGGCGGCAGCGCGACACGCCGCTGCACATCGCGGCGCGCGTGCCCGGCGGGGATCGCTGCGCGCTCATGCTGCTCAAGTCCGGCGCGGGGGCCAACCTCACCACGGAGGACGGCCAGACGCCCGTGCACGTGGCCGCGCGCCACGGCAACCTGCCCGCCCTGCTGCTGCTGCTGGAGGACGGGGGAGACCCCCTCTACAAGTCCAAGGTAACTAGAGCTGCAGCCGGCGGCCGAGAGCGGTAGAGAGAGCGGTAGTTCTAACTTTGCTCGCACTCTGTTGGCAGATCGGAGAGACCCCCCTGCACCTGGCGTGCCGCAGCTGCCGCCCGGACATAGTGCGGCAGCTGATCGAGTTCGTGACCAAGAGCCAGGGCCCGGAGGCCACCACGGCGTACATCAACACCGTGAACGAGGAGGGCGCCAGCGCGCTGCACTGCGCCTGCGGCATCGCGCACGAAGAGGTCTCCAGTCCAGGGGCGGACCGCGAGGTGGTGCGCATCCTGCTGCAGGGCGGGGCGGACGTGTCCCTGGAGACCAAGCAAGCCCGCGAGACCGCTTTCCACTACTGCGCCGTAGCAGGGAACAATGACGTCATGACGGAGATGCTGGAACACATGTCGTCTACCGACGTCGGCAAGGCCATGAACAAGCAGTCGTCGGTCGGCTGGACGCCGCTGCTCATCGCTTGTCACCGCGGGCACATGGCGCTGGTGAACACGTTGCTCTCCAACCACGCCAGGGTGGACGTGTTTGACACGGAGGGTCGGTCGGCCCTGCACCTCGCCGCCGAGAGGGGCTACCTCCAAGTGTGTGATGCCTTACTCACTAATAAGGCTTTTATTAATTCCAAGTCTAGAAACGGTAGAACTGCTCTGCACCTCGCCGCTATGAATGGGTTCACTCATCTTGTTAAGTTCCTCATAAGAGACCACAACGCCGTGATAGACATCTTGACTCTGAAGAAACAAACTCCGCTCCACCTCGCGGCGGCCAGTGGGCAGATAGAAGTGTGTCGCCTGCTGCTCGAGTTGGGAGCCAATATAGACGCCACCGACGAACAGGGGCAAAAACCCATACACGCGGCCGCCCAAAACAACTTCAGCGAGGTAGCGCAGTTATTTCTCCAGCAACATCCCAGCTTAGTGATGGCGACCACGAAGGACGGGAACACGTGTGCCCACATAGCGGCCGTGCAAGGGAGCGTCAAGGTGATCGAGGAGCTTATGAAGTTCGACAGGAACGGAGTGATCACTGCGCGAAATAAGATGACAGACTCTACGCCGCTGCAGCTGGCGGCGGAAGGCGGCCACGCGGACGTGGTGAAGGCTCTAGTGCGCGCAGGGGCCTCCTGCACCGACGAGAACAAGGCCGGCTTCACGGCTGTTCACCTGGCGGCGCAGAACGGCCACGGACAGGTGCTGGAGGTCATGCGCACATCCAACTCCCTCAAAATATTCAGCAAGAAGCTTGGCCTGACTCCGCTGCATGTGGCCGCCTACTACGGTCAGGCTGGTGAGTATGGAATGTTTCTTATCAAACAGGCGGGGAGTAAGTGCTCATAAGTAGGTAATACCGACGTACGGATGCGGTTGCAGACACGGTGCGGGAGCTGTTGGGTCACGTACCGGGCACCGTGAAGTCGGAGGCGCCCAGCGGCACCTCACTGGTGGGCGAGCTGGGCACGGAGTCGGGCATGACGCCGCTGCACCTGGCGGCGTATTCGGGGAACGAGAACGTGGTGCGGTTGCTTCTCAACTCAGCCGGCGTGCAGGTGGAAGCCGCCACCACAGAAAACGTGAGTGTTCGCCGCTACTAGTCTTTGCATAGGTACTGTCGCTACCCGTGAATTAACTCCACGTGTGTTTGTCTGCAGGGCTATAACCCACTGCACCTCGCATGTTTCGGAGGACACATGTCCGTGGTGGGGCTGCTGCTGAGCAGATCAGCCGAGCTGCTCCAGAGCACGGACCGCCACGGCAAGACGGGTCTGCACATCGCCTCCAGCCACGGCCACTACCAGATGGTGGAAGTCTTGCTGGGACAAGGGGCCGAGATCAATGCCACTGATAAGAACGGCTGGACCCCCCTGCATTACGCTTCCAAGGCGGGTCACTTGGACTGCGTCAAGTTACTCTGCGAGTCTGGGGCGTCCCCCAAGAGCGAAACCAACTTCAACTGCTCGCCCATCTGGTTCGCCGCTTCGGAGGGACATAACGATGTCCTGGAGTACCTCATGCACAAAGAACACGACACCTATTCGCTTATGGAGGACCGGCGCTTTGTTTATAACCTCATGGTCTGCTCCAAGAATCACAACAACAAGCCCATCGAGGAGTTCATCCTCGTCTCCCCGGCTCCGGTGGACGCGGCTGCCAAGCTCTCGAACATCTTCATCAACCTGTCCGCCAAGGTACTTCGGCATTTTTGTTTCGCAGTCGGCTGAAGGTACGTTGGAGATGTGTTAAGATTAAAGCGGCGGCGTCTTTATGTTTGTAGGAAAAAGAACGCGCCAAGGACTTGATAGCCGCCGGCAAACAGTGCGAGGCCATGGCCACCGAGCTGCTGGCGCTGGCTGCGGGGTCGGACTCGGCGGGGCGCATCCTCACGGCTACCGACCGGAGGAACATGGAGTTTCTCGACGTGCTCATCGAGAACGAACAGAAAGAAGTGATCGCGCACACCGTGGTGCAGAGGTACTTGCAGGTGAGTGAAGTGCGGAATGGGCGGGTGCGGGTGTGATAATACGGGGTGTGGTAGCGAATCCAGCCACCTGATACGGCGCCCCCTCTGTCCGCAGGAGCTGTGGCGCGGGAGCCTCACGTGGGCGCCGTGGCGCATCCTGCTGCTGTTCGTGGGCTTCATCATCTGCCCGCCCGTGTGGGTGGTGTTCACCATCCCGGTGGGGCACAAGTACAACAAGGTGCCCATCATCAAGTTCATGTCGTACCTCACGTCGCACGTGTACCTCATGGTGCTGCTGATGGTGGTGGGCATCACGCCCATCTACCCCGTGGTGCGCGCCAGCCTGCTGCCCTACTGGTACGAGTGGGGCCTGCTGGTCTGGCTCAGCGGCCTGCTGCTGTTCGAGCTCACCAACCCCAGCGAGAAGTCCGGCCTGGGCTGGATCAAGCTCATGGTGCTGGTGTTCGGGATGTGCGGGGTGGCCACGCACGTCTCAGGGATGCTCATCGTGGAGAAGGTCTACTGGCCCACGCTCATGTACTGCCGCAACCAGTGCTTCGCCCTTTCCTTCCTGTGCGCCTGCGTGCAGATCCTCGACTTCCTCTCTTTCCACTATCTTTTCGGTCCATGGGCCATCATCATCGGAGACTTGATGAAGGACCTGGCCAGGTTCTTGGCCGTACTGGCGATCTTCGTGTTTGGTTTCTCGATGCACATAGTGGCGCTGAACCAGCCCTTCAAAATCTTGACTCCCGAAGAAGTCAGAAGCCTGTCTAGGCCTAAGCCGACTAAATACTTTTCAGACGGTAATATATACTTCTTCTATTTACAAAACATTTTTAACATTTTTAACTAATGACGTTTTCCTTGGATTAATATGAACACTTGTGCGATAGATACAGATACTTTATCCCCTGTGCGAACCAAGCGCGGAATAGCCGAGGACGTAGAGTGGATCGAATCGTCGGCCAGAAAGCCTCCTTACACCGATAGCTACAGAAGGAAGCACCGAGCCGGGAGTAAGTGACCAGGCGGGAGCTCGGCTGCACGCGACCTGCCCGCTGCGCGTGCACGGGCAGGCGGTAGATCCATGTTGAATGCGCCGCATCTCCTCACAGCCCCACCTCAACACCTCATTGGATGGCCCGTGCAAGTCTCATCAGCCCCTGAATGATATCATGTCCGATCATAGCATGGAGTTTTCCTTTTATAATATTTCCCATTTCAAGTGTTACTGCAGCAGGTTGACTTGTCGATGTTAGTTTTACGTTTGGCCGTACCCGTTAGAATGTGCGCTTGATCACGTGTTATGTGGGCTTGGGCGTCCCCGCCGATGGCGGGCGTCGCTGAGCACGAAGAGCCTTGTATTTTGTTTAGTTCTGCTCTGTTCTGTTTTGTTCCAGGGCGCACGATTTGAAACGTTTAGGCAATGTTTAGGCCGTTGGGCAGACGAGGGGCCGCCGCACTCCTCTGCCGCGCATGGGGTATGCTCAGCGTTTGTTTTCATGGTCTGGCATCTTACTATTGGTTCACGCTTCCTCTTTATTTCTTTATTTGTTTGAGAATGTTCTTATACGTTTTATTCGGTTTGGCTGTTTCTTTTATTGTTTGGTTAGTTTCGTTTTGTTAAAAGCATCTCAGTGTCTTAGCGCATCGTGCCTGTTGGTGTGTCTGAAGAGAGGGGAGGAACTCATGATGCCTTGTCCGTAGCGAGAATGACTCCGGTGGACGCGTTCGAGAAGTTGTTTTTCGCCGTGTTCGGGCAGACGACGCCGGACGACCTCAACTACGTGCCCGAGTCGCGCCCCGAGTGGACTCAGGGCCTCTTCAAGTTGGTTTTCGGGGTGTACATGTTGGTGTCCGTGGTCGTGCTAATAAACCTGCTCATTGCTATGATGTCCGACACTTACCAGCGTATTCAGGTAACTGGCCTAGAGTTATTGTGTGTTTCCCTATTTTCTGGTTGCAGTTAAAATGAACCCGATACTTTCGTTCGAGCTGCTATTCTTCGCGGTGTTCGGACAGACCACCACGGAGCAGACCCACGCCACGCCGCCCGTGCAGCAGCCGCAGTGGACGGAGTACCTCTACAAGATCGTGTTCGGCATTTACATGTTGGTCTCGGTAGTCGTGCTCATCAATCTGCTCATTGCTATGATGTCAGACACTTACCAGCGCATCCAGGTAATCCAGCGCATCCTCTCCCTCACTCCCGCGGTGTTCAGAGGACTGCTGAAGGAGCGGATATTAGTACTTTACGTCCTAGGTACAGATATTATACAGATGTGGGTAGGTTTAGGCTATTGCTAGACCATTACCAAGTGAACGCGAATCAAACTAAGCCGAAGGATGTAATTAGGGGGTAATTAAGGTCTTAATACAAAATATCGTTAACTGTAACAAATTACAATGTGACTACTACTCATAGATACAGTGTTTAGGCAGTTGAAGAATGATATACTCGTACCTATTGTTGATCCATCATAAGAATACCCTGTGAGAAGATGAAATTTGGTTCCTACTGCGCATTCCTCTCCCCCCGCTACGATCACTCATCCCCGTGCAGCCCTATCGGCTAGCGGAGCTGTCTTCAGTATTTATCTGACCGTCTTATCGTGTGCGTAAATATATGAACTTATTCAGTCCCTATATTCAAATGTAATTTTTTTTATTTTTCTTATGACGATGATGATATTTTCAACTTCGGGTCAATTCTTGGCCGATTTGATAAATCTGATGCCACGTAAAATGCAACATACGAGCAAAATGCAAAATGCAACAACTCGTACATATTTATTAACGAAAGATTATATCATAAGTTTCCAAATAATATTTTTTTATCTTCGGGTATTAATTATTATTATTAGTAATGAAATAAAATAAATCTGATGCCACGTAAAATGCAATATACATCTATATTTATTAACAAAAGATTATCATGTTTCAAAATAATAAAATTTTATCTTCGGGTATTAAATATTATTATTAGGTCCTTACATATGAAATTGGCGTTTTGCCGTACTGGCAACTTTGATCTCAAATATCTTCTCTTTGGTTAGGAATTCCAAATTCAAATTTATACAGCTATTTACTCAAGTATTTGTGTTTCGAAAATTATAATTCATTTGTTTTTTCCTCAATTGTTTTTTTTCTTTGCGTCACTCAGTTTACAAAATGGAAAACTTGAAATATTGCGTTATTTACGAGTACGAGTTCCACCGTGGCGCCAGTGCGGCAGAAACGGCTCGAAGGATTAATGATGTGTATGGCGACGGTGCCGCAAAAGAAAACACAGTGCGTTTTTGGTTCCAATGTTTTCGTTCTGGAAATTTCGACCTGCAGAACAAGTCCCGTGGACGGCCGGAGACCAAAAGTGATCATGAAGAATTGAAGGCTATTGTGGAAGCGGATCCATCGCAAACCACGTCCGAGTTAGCTGCAGGCTGCGGTGTTAGTGATAAAACTGTTTTAATCCACTTGAAGCAAATTGGGAAGGTGAAAAAGCTTGAAAGGTGGGTACCTCACGAATTGAGTGAAGCAAATCAACAAACGCGCGTTGACTGCTGCGTTGCATTACTCAACCGGCACAATAATGAAGGGATTTTGAATCGAATCATTACCTGTGATGAAAAGTGGATCCTGTATGATAATCGGAAGCGCTCATCGCAATGGCTGAACCCTGCCGAACCAGCCAAACCATGCCCCAAGCGAAAATTGACTCCAAAAAGTTACTTGTGAGCGTTTGGTGGACTAGTGCTGGTGTCGTTCACTACAGCTTTCTTAAATCTGGCCAGACGATTACGGCAGATGTCTATTGTCAGCAACTGCAAACCATGATGGAAAAGCTAGCTGCTAAATAACCGAGGCTGGTTAATCGCTCTAGGCCACTGCTGCTTCATGATAACGCTAGACCACACACTGCACAACAGACGGCTACCAAATTGGAAGAGCTTCAATTGGAATGTCTAAGACATCCACCGTACTCTCCGGACCTTGCCCCAACAGATTACTATTTTTTTCGAAATTTGGATAACTTCTTGCAAGGGAAAAAATTCAACTCCGATGGGGCAGTCCAAACCGACTTCAAAGATTTTATTGATTCCCGTCCGAATGGTTTTTTTAGTAAAGGGATCGATGAACTACCTATGAGATGGCAAAAGTGCATAGATAGCAATGGTACATACTTTGATTAAATAAATATATTATATTTAAAAAAAATCAACTTTATGTTCCTCCCATACAAAACGCCAATTTCATATGTAAGGACCTAATATTACTAATACAGTACAAGTGAACATAACAATTGCATTTTTTTTAAATACAGTTTTCTGAAATACTGCAAAAGAAGTTGTAAATTGTATTAAGTGCGGAGTCGGAACTTACTTAGGGTCATAAAATTAATCCGACCCCCGAGCCAGCGGTGACGGTCTTTTATGTGAGCAGCCCGTTAGGAGTTTACCTAACTATAGGAGGAAACCATTATCAAATACATAGATTTTTGAATAAATTTTTTAATTATTATTTAAAATATTTCAATTTTATTAGTATCCTAGTTGAAAGTGTTGAGAGCAAGAGAGGGGGGAGTGGGCGGAGCATGCGCGTCACAGGGTATTCTAAGGATAAAGGGCCTATACTTACTTACACAATTGTCTTCTGCTATATTCACCATCAAGTCGTATTGTGGATTCACATTTGAATAACTTCACATAAACATTGTATTTTCACAAACATGTTTCGGATTTCACGCACCCTTCTTCAATAAAGTTCAGGACCTGGAGTACTTACTTGTACACGGTGTTTAGACTTACCCAGTGCAATTAAGTTTTGAACTCTGGTCTCAGTTCCGGAGTTTATTTTGAATTCTCTGGTACCCAGAGATAGTTACCATTAAGTCCATCCAAGTGAGGGAAGTAGGGGTAATTGTTATTACAATCCCAGCACACACGGTGCCCCAATGTACCCCAAAATACCTACTACTGATTCACTGAACAGTCATATTATTTGACATTATACCTTCCTTATTACTGAAATACTGTATTCATTATTTTCTATGAAATTGTTGCGACAGCTGTTTCGCTAACCTATGTCAGTAACTGTTTGGAGAAATTAATTAATTAATTGTGATACGTATTGGGACAGTGTTTCAATTATAAAACAGTAAATAATGTTGAAGTATCATAGAGAGTGGCCAAAACATTGTATTATCTAATTACACCTCCCAATTACTTCATAAATTATACCAGCATGTGTCGTTATCACAAGTTTTGAAAGGTGCTAAACATTATTCCAAAATATAGTGTTTTATCATCATCACATCTGATATTCCTAGACTGATTGACTACACTGTTAGCGTCCGCATCGGTAATATAGATTCAAGTATTTATTGAACATCTCTTCTGAGATTCCTAGACTGATGGACTACACTGTTGGCGTCCGCATCTGTAATGTAAATAAGTAACCTTAAGAACTACAACATAAAATTGATTAATCACCATTGAATGTATGCCTTGGGTATATAAACGGAGATAGCAGGGTGAAACTTGTCATCAAAACTGACAATTCATTGAAAATATTTATGAGTGTAACTGAAATCTTTGATAGAAGTTGTTGGTATTATTCCACTTGCCCTCCTCTCCTAGATTGGACCAACTTCAGCAGCTCGCTGGTACCAGAATGAAACTAAATGTGTGTCAAAAATAAAAAACTTTGTACTTGTAGAAGGAATTTGCAGGCTACATACATATTGTAATATCAGTTTGTAACATGTTTTGGCCACAGCGGTGAGACAACAATTAAAATGTGTAATAAACCTGAGAATGCACTCTCCCCAGGCCCAATCCGACATTGAGTGGAAATACGGGCTATCCAAGCTGATCCGGAATATGCACCGCACCACCACAGCGCCCTCGCCCCTCAACCTGGTCACCACCTGGCTCATGTATCTCATCGCCGTCTGCAAGGTGGGTTGTTGTACGATTGTTGTATGCACGGGTTATATTACTCCTAGTTACTAGTACTCCTACTTACAAGTGAGATAACAAATGGCATATGTTCAGGCACGAATGGCAAAGAGAAAGCGGCCGAGCCTCGTCCACCTGATTGGTCTGCAGCGGAACCAGATGAGTGCCCGCACCAAGGCGGGGGCCAAGTGGCTCTCCAAAGTCAAGAAGACCCAAGTGGAGCCCAAAGGTGAGTAGCTAATCTACTGAGGTCAGTGTGATCAGTGTGAATAGCAGTTTAATACTGGCATTGTGTTGCAGACTCGGTGGCCTTGTCCGTGGTGCACCTGAGTCCCCTGGGGTCGCAGCTGAGCTTCTCGAGCACCACGCGCATAGAGAACGTGGCGGACTGGGAGGCCATCGCCAAGCGCTACCGCGCACTGTGGAGAGACAGTGCCGAGGGCCCCGCGCGCCCCGAGAGTGAGGATGTCACCTCTACCACCTCCGAGGTCCCTCCCGCTGCGCCGCAGCCGGCTGCCTAAGACATCATTCTGTCGCTGCTGATCTGCTCTAAAGGAATCACGAACTGTGCCTTAATCACCTGAAACGTGGAAACTAACAGTTTACTTAATGGACGCAAATCTTCAATTCATTACCGAGAGTAAATGACGATGGTGGACAATGTTTACAGATGCAAATCTGAAAAACAAAACGTAGACTAATATTTGGTTCTCGTAAAAGAAAACTCTTTGTGAATTAATGTCTTCCCAAGAATATGAAGTCAGCTCCTGACACGGTGGCCACTTGTCATTAGGTTAAATCGCTTATTGTAATAAACACCGATGTCTTTGTAAATAATCATAGTGAGGTAAGCAATCATTTCAAACTGTTGCCAATAGAATAACAAATACTTAGTGTTGGGGCAAAACTAGCGGATAATCTCATGAATGGAAGTGAAGTACTGTATGCTCGCATGTTACCACGCAACAGCCGGCGTAGATTTATATACTGACAGCAGCGCACTCCCGGCTCCGCTCCACTCCAAGAGTGCATGTGATAGTCTAACTCATTGTTACCAGTTGTAAAATATGATGTATTTTTAATAAATTATTTCTGTATCCATGAAATGTTATATACTAAACCATCTCCCAGCTGTGTGCACTAGCGCCCGTAAGTCTTCCCTACCTGCAGCGCCCTCATCCCTCCCTACAATTGTTATTGGATGGCATTGCCTTCCTGATCACCTTTCTTCCTCCAAATGCTCCAGCCAACTATCCTCCCAGGAATCTTCATTGGTCTAGAAGTTTCACTAACAATATTTTGGAAAAAGCCACCGTTGCTAAACGGATTTCTGAAATTTTAACAACTCCCACAGACACTTTGAGAGTCTAAATGCTGGCAGTAAATCAGACAAAGGTAATGGAGAATTTTTTCCATCCTACCTGTAAACCTAAACCAATTTTTAAAGGGCTTAGCTTGCTTGGCTTAAAAGTATCTATCAAAACGGTTGTAATTATTGTTTCATTATTTTTTTCAGTGAAACATTGCATAATTACGCAAGTAGATCAAATATTGGGGGTGGTGAAGACGTACGAGTGGTAGTGTATATATCAATACATATGATGGTAGTGAAGGATTGCCACTCGGCTAATTCAAAATGTGAAACAAAATACAACTGAAGACTTTTATATCCTTTTAACTTGAACAAACTGTTGGGTAGCTTTCCAATGAAATAAAGGAATATTTTACAGAACTCTCTGATCTATTATTTGTTGCGGTAATCTCTAGTCACCAATCTATAATGTGTCGTGTGATTGTAAATGAAGGAGACAAGGTTTTTGTTTAAATTGAAAGCGTATATTTTGTTCTAAACAATTGTGATAGAATACATTACACGTACATATATAGAACGCGGACATTTTGTTCGTTGAATAGTAATAAAAAGTGATTCTGAGAAATGCAGAGTGCGACCTCTCCAAACACCCTATCCAGACACTGTCAAGGGCCAAATGGAGTCCAATATGGACAATGCAGTCCCTCGTGAGGATGAAGCTAATCCCACAGAAAAACATTTGCATAAACTCTAGAATAACATTCAACAACACCTAGAATATTTGATATTTCAATAACTACAATATAACACAAGACCTAACCTCAGACAACTCAGTAATTAGACGGCTCAAGCGGCGAGTCAGACATTGTTTTATTTACTCTTGTTCATGAACCTCGATTGACCTCAAATCACCGCGGAATTAAATTAACAATTTGCCATTTCAAGTGTGAAACAGTCAACACAGCTTTAGCGGCAATATCTGATCAACAAATAAATATCTTTGGCTTGTCTCCCCGCGGCTGGAGATCTGCCCTGTTTCATTTAGCAGAGTAAATATTGCCACAAAATTGCTAAAACGCAATCAAATACCAGGAGCCGCAGGGAATGCAGGGATAACTGAAGGGAATGCTGGAACCTGCTCACGGCCGCGGGGGGAGGGGAGGTGGAGCCGGTTGGCGCGAGGGGACGGGGGGCGGAGGCGGAGGGGCGGAGGGCGGCGCGGCCGGAGGAGGGGCCGGCCGGGGGGGCGGGGCCCGCAGGGGCGAGCGCAGGGGCAGGGGAGGAGCCTCCTGGTGGAGGGGGACGGTGTTGTCGCTGCACAGCTCTATCTCCTGGGCCGTGATCTCCCACCATTGGGGGGTGCGCAGAGACACTGCCAGCACTTGCGAGCATACCGTCATCTCGTGGTTCTTGGCAGCCAGAAGGGCGCTCTGCCCATCTCGGAAAGTTACCCATAGAGTGTTCTCATCTGCAAATCTCACCAAAGTCACTTCTCCGAAAGAGTTCAAGTCTCGGAGCAGTACCTCCATGAGAGCATCCCCAAAAACAGGATCCTCGGTGGGAGTGGCACGGGGGCGGAGGATCACGGTGGCGTCAGGGGGACCGAGATCCCGCAGCACCTGTGCCAACACCTCCTGGCGGGAAGGCGAATGGACGCAGCTGACCTCCACGTCGATGATTGCCACCACGGGCCGATGGTCGCTCTGCTTGAGCTCTGCTCGCCCGTAGTGGAGCAAGCGGCCGGCCCCCTCGGCCGACACCGTGTCGGGCTCCGTGAGGGCCTTGCGGCTCTTCCAGAGGATGCGGTCGGTCCAGGCGGGCGCGCGGCACTTCTCGCTCGTGTCGAACTCCTGGCTGAACAAGTCATATTTGTAGGTGGGCGGGAAAGTAATTTCGCCCTCAAAGCAATTTTTAAAAACGTTCCCTGCGGCTTTTTGTTTATTCAATTGGTCATTATCTAGTACCGGCCGCAAGTCATCATCCCGTACATAGTCCTTGATCATGTCCTTGTCCATGTCCACTCGGTAGTTGAAGTCGCCACACCAAAATACATAGTCATGCGAGTTGAGCGTACGGCCCATGGGGAAAGCGATTTTCCTGGTAATCTCGGAATAGTCGGCGTTCCTCTCGGCCACCTGAGATTGGCCGGCGGCGAAGTGCGCGGCCACGAAGCACAAGGAGGTCCCGTGCAGCACGAAACGTATGGCCGCCCCGCCCTTGTTGCCCGTGGCCCCGCCCAGCCCGGTCTTCACGCAGTCGGCCGCCACGTCGCGGATGTGCGCCGTCAGCTCGGGCCGCACAAACACGTACAGGCAGACTCCCACCAGCTGCTGGCTGCTCAGCAGCACGTAAGGTCGGTCGCGAGAGAGGACTCTCTCCAGTTCCTCGGCCCAATCCTTGGCATTTTCTGAACTGGCTGCCACAATGTTCCCGGCGCATAGGTCTACAATTTCTTCAAATCCAACAGCAAAAATATCAGTAGGGGTGTCTTGGATATCTGCAGTAGCCACGAGGGATGTCTGCGGTGAATCTAAAAGCCAATCGGCTAGAGAAAGCTCTTTGAACACGAGACTTCGGAACTGCTTCCCCCCGTTGACGTTGTAGGTGCCCACGGTGATCCGCACCTTGGTGGGGGTGACGTAGTCGGCGTACCGGCGGCACATCTCGCGCAGCACCGGGGTGGAGATGTGCAGCATGTTGGTCGGCAGCAGGATGCGAGTTCTGTCAGCTAGCTCCGTGTTGAGGGTGGAGCCCAGGAGCAGAATGTCGATGGCTTCCTGTTTGGAGTTGTCCAGCAGATTGTTCTGTATGGTGCGGGCAGCCGAGCGGGCCCCGTCGATAATCTTGGAGCCGCCCTGGATAGCCCCCGTGCCCGCGTATATTTTGCTGATCTCATTACCCATATTGATCCACATCTGCCTGAACACTTCTTCGAACCTCGTAATGTTTTGTTTCTTGTCACCGATTTCTAAAAGATTTAATTGCTCGTTTAGGATCTTCAAGCCGATAAAAGTTTGGACACAGTTAGTCCTGTCCAGGCAGTCGAGGCAGTTGGTTCTGATGGTCCCTTTCTGCTGGCAGAGGACAGCCCCCCCGCGGATGTGGAAGAGCCTCCCGGCCGTCAGCCAAGGCTCCAGAGCCACCTTCAGCCGGGCCAACGCGGCAGGGAGTCCGGCTCTCACCTCCTGGTGGTAGTCAAAGAGGACCTGCCCTATGTCTGTATGGGAGGACTCGGCCAGATGCTTCTGGAAGGCATTGCTGAGAGCCGCCTCGCCCTCGCTACTGCCCAGCAGCCCGGAGCCCAGCAGGTTTACCACGGTGACGGAGCCGTAGTTGGTCTTCATGCGCTCGAAGTGGCGCTCGAAGCAGCACTGGGACGCCCCGAAGCCGCGGGACATCTTGACCTTGTGCGAGCCCACCTGGATGCCGGGCTGCTCCCAGAAGGCGGGCACGGAGCCGCGCGTCTGCACGTGGGACGACACGTCGCCGTCCAGGAAGATGGCCTGCTCCGTCTCCACGAAGTTGGCCACGTGGCCCTCGTCGTTGGAGCCGCGCACGTTGAACCGCGTGCCCGCGCGCTCGCAGCTCAGGCGGGACAGCAGCGCCGCGCGCGCCTGGCGGTGGCCCACGTACACGGTGCGGATCTCCACGGAGCCGCACATCGCCCTCAGCAGCCAGTCGTCGCAGTGGACGCCGAAGCGCAGCAGGTGGATGAAGAGGGCTCGGTTCCAGAAGAAGCGACGGTCGGCGGCCGCGGTGCGGCTGCGGCGCTGGGCGCACAGCGTGAGGTCCAGCGGGCCGGAGCTGCCGCGGGAGAAGTAGAAGGTGCCGGAGTTGAGCAGCTTGCGCACGTCGGCCACGCGGTCCTCGCTCGCCTGGTAATGCAGCGGACAGAACTGGGTCTGCGTGATGCGGAATATCTCTGTGTCGCCCACCTTGCCCACAGAGCAGCACCCGGTGACCAGCACGAGGAATAGAAGGGTGCCGTCGCCGGCATTGAGCTGCAACACGCCCAAACAGCCGTAGGCGTCCGCGATTTTAGCATAGTTTTTCTTCACTGCCTCGGCTTCCTGGGGCGTCAAAACAACCACGGCCTGCGATTCGAACATGAGAGTTTCATCCTTGTTTCTGTGCTCTAATAAAACACTATGGGGGTTGGGAGGAGCGGACTTTTCCAGCACTCTAAACCCTTTGGACATGGCCATAATTAATTTGTAATCGACTATTACCAAATTATCTTACTAGAAATGTGGAGCGAGTTAGCAATAAGATGTAATCTCGCTCCTTAAGCAACATTTGTAGATTATCATTTAATGGGAAAGAAAGCCGACCGATTATAAAATATTTACAATTCTTCAAATACGACTCAACTCTGACACTTTGACAGATCGATGACATGCAGTGTATAATCAGTTTTCAGTTTTAACTGCGCCAATATTTAGGTAATACGCTTGCGCAACTTCAGCCGTTCAATGCCAATGCCATCTCGAAAATGACGTTTAAACAACCCGACGTATGCAATTCAATATGGCCTACCCAGGAGGCCTTCTTTCAACCGTCACTTGATCGTATCTTTCATACGACGAATCCATGTTTTTATTATGTATTATAATTCTATTCGATATATTTTAAGAAGTGAAAATGACATTCCTAAATATTTTTAAATTTCATTATTTATTAACTAAGGCTTTATGAGCGAAATAATCGAACCCACAATCAAATCATATGCATTACTTGTTTCATTGCAAAATCTTAGGGAAACATGTTTTTTAATATTATTAATACTTACACAGTCTATGTTGTTTTATCCAAAGTCTTTCAAAATAATATATCATTTAATGTTTATCCAGGAACTGTACGGTAACATGAATTATGTGTAAGCATCAAAACAGCTAGGAAGCCGATGTGAAGTTAACTAGACTAATCAGCTGTCTGCCTGGAGGAGATAGAGACGAGTGGAAGGGAAGGGAAGAGGCCTATGTCCAGCAGTGGACCGATAAAGGCTGACGAAGAAGAAGAAGAAGAAGATTATTTTAATTATTTAAAAAAAATGGCGATATAAAAAAAATGTATATATTTTTCCATGCATATTGTTTTAAAAACTACGTATTTTTAACTTTCAAACGAGGTATTAAAACTAAACAGGAGTGACAAGGTTACAAAGAAATCAACATTACACTAGAAGTACGCAGAAAATCGTCTAACTACATACGAGTATACCTACCATCAAAAATTTAATTTAGTAACTAAATATTTTTTAAACTATCAACAAATAAAACTGTCAATTAACACAAAGGCGTATTTTTTTTAATAATTCGTTTCTTACCACTTTACTTGTTAAAATAGTCTAAATTGGATTTATCACACTGATAATTCGTTCGAGTCACAATTCAAAATCGCTTGTATATTAAATAATATAAAAATGGTTGAAATTTTCATGAAATGAGTATAAATAATCTACAAACCAACCATCCCTCCGAAAGGGTACGCAGAAAAAAGGACCACCACAATATCCTTTGCTTTCTCAACACTTATACGTCGTGTTGTGTTAATATTTATTTTAGACCGATGACTGCTGCTCGTCTTCAGATGTAGTCCACACATAGGGCGTAGTGATACTCCACTTGCCAGGTACCGATGCGGCCGAAAAATAAAATAGCGTTTCCTCTTAAGCGGCGATCGGTGCAGGAGCGAAGAAGGCGATACGAAGTGCGGGTGTTGCGGTAATAGCTCAGCCTTGACGAAGGCTTTTTTGTAACGGTTTCTCTGACGTGCGCTCTACTGTATGCTCTCTCGAATGGAACTAAGGCTTTTACTTCCCCACAATTAGAAATATGAATGAGAGTGAGATTTTTTTTTACTTTGGGATGTGGTGGGGTTTTAGTTTGGGCTTGCAAATAGTATTTGTATATTTTTTGTTAGTTATTTTAGGGCGGATCGGGTGGGTTGGTGGTGGGGCTGACGGGGCGGGATTGAGAGTATGGATTAAATGGTGTGCCTCTGAAGGAGAATATTCTTTGGGCGATTGCTGTGAATGTGAGTATCATGGGTTGGGGCGTGCGGCGATCCCCTGAAAGAATCGCTCGGCCAGTGTGGTGGGGATTCCAGTCTCTAGGTGAAGGTGTGTAATTCTCCTCCAACATGAAGCACCCAGTGCGAGCCGGGTAAGCTTATTTTACAGGATTTGAAGTTTTTGTATGTGAATTATTGAAGCTGCGTGCCCCGAGATGGGGGCTGTGTAGGTGATAATCGGTCATATTACCGATTTGTAAATAAGGAATTTATTATCGATGCTGAGGTCGCTTCTATTGCCTAACATGGGGTCGAAAGCTCCGATAGCTCGTGACGCGGACTTGAGTTTATTTGATGTGTGTATTGCCCAAGGTGACACGAACATTTGTATTTCAGGGAATCTGATGCGAGTTGCCCCTGTGTCGTCGGCGAATTCAGTGATATGGGTGTTGTGTTCTAAGGGGGTGGGATGTCACTGGAGTGTGGCCCATTAAACTCATGGGCCTACTTAAATTTAATTATCAGCTTTCGGCTATTAATTAGCATTAGAGATTTTTTTCATCAATGACTTCCATTGAATAATATGGATAGGTATTTTATTATATTTATAATTGCTGTAAAAATAAAATAATTCATTTTTAGAAATCAATTGAGGATCAAAACAGAGCAAGAAATATAGAAATTTATTAACACTAACCTAAATACAAATATCCAACTAATTCTTGGGGCACATATACATATATATATTATTTGTAATTAACTATCGCATATAGCCATGGCCACTTTTTTATTATATATCATTTCATTATTTCAGTTCTACATCTTGAAAGACGAAGCAGCGAGTTACAGCTTTATATATATTTGTACACATAATTAATATTTTTAAACTTTGAATACAGTTTCAGTCTGTCAGTTTTCTTTGCTTATTCTTTCTGACCATACTGATCGAATCAGTAGATCATAAGGACTTAATGAAATATATTGAGATTTTTTTTTACCTTATTCTCAACGACATTCATGTTCCAGAGCTAGAAATGAGTTTATTTGACAAAGAATCAAAGTGACTGGAGTGGCTTTGAAGGTAAGCAGACTGCAATGACTGTGGGCTGATTATATTTGTTGGAGAACCAACAACTGGTGACGTGCTTTGTGAGAGACTAGCGTTCGGCAGTGGATGACAGACGGTTGATTAGTCTAGTTAATTTACATTTTACACTTGCTTAAATATAAAAAAATATTTTCTTTTCTTCTGGAATCATAAGAAGTATTTTTATCTTATAAAATTCATTTTTTCATTTCGGCTTTCTAGTTGTTTTGATACATTAAAATAATTCTAGTTACCATACAGTTTAAATAATTGCGTAGATTTTCACGGTTGGCAGCAATATGTTTGGTGTAATTTTTCCTTCTCGACCGGCGTATCGGAGATAGCTGCAGTCTCCATCTTCTGTGTCTGTTAAGGGTACTTCACGGTTGTACCATGTCGCTGGCAGTGTGTACGTGCGAAATAGAGAGTCCGTGCTAGGTTCCCCGAATTAGCTTAGCAGCACGGACTAGGTTTCCCAGAATTAGCTTAGCAGCATGCAAAGCACGGACTCTCTATTTCACACGTACACGCTGCCGGCGACATGGTACAACAGTGAAGTACTTTAGCAGACACAACTCATATCACATTCATTTCAAAAATTACAAATAGAGCGCTCAGACTAGCGCTGGGCGCTCCGAACTGGACAAGGATCACACAACTCCACCTAGAGGCCGGTATTCCGACTCTAGGCGAACACATCCAAACACTGGCCGAACGGTTCTATCAGGGGGTAGCCTCTCACACAAATCCACTCATACAAGAAACCACAAACTACAGCGTAGACAATCACTACAAACACAAGCGCCCCAAGCAGATTCTCCTAAAGAACAACACCACAGGCCACACTCTACAACCACCCCCACCCCTTCCAAACATTCCCTCCCAACCCACCACCCCACCCGACCCCCCATAAGTCCAACGTACCTTCACCACTACCACTATCACTACCCCTCACACACATAACTCCAACAAACTGCACCGTCCGCACAAAGGACCCACACACGTAATCTAAACGCACAACACCGTCCGCATTTAGGACACACACACTCAATTTCCACCAACGAAAACTCCAACAGGTGAGGGAGCAATAGCCTTCGGACTGACTCTCCCGGCAACACAGATCTAAGTATCACATTCATTACCCTGAAGATGGAGACTGCAACTATCTCCGAAACGTCGGTCGAGAAGGAGAAATCACACCAAACATACCATACAGTTTGTTTATGAAAAATAATGATGAATTATTTTTAAAGACTTTGGTTAAAACTTTATATATTGTTAAGTTAATAATATATTTAAAAAAAATGTTACTTGATATAGCCATGTTTCATGGCAAACTCGGTGAGATTGCACTAGACAAATTTTACATGGCAGAAAATACGTGTTCTCTCTGGAGGCTTGTTTGATATTAGTTAAGTTTAACTTTAATTAGTGATAATACAATTTAATAACAATAATAGTGTATAGGAAAAACAATAATAGTGTAAGTGACCATTTTGGCGAGTGGCAACACGCGCGGCCATGTTATTTTGACAACGGAAATTGAAGAACGAAACCAACCGAGAGTCGGACCGCCGGGACTTGGAAATCAGACTCCCGAGGAGGCGGACGGGCCGCTCCTAGCGCCCCGCTGGTCAGGAGGCCAGGTCGGCTCCAGCATCCACAGCTCTCCCCCATCGTCCGCCTCGCACGTTCCTCGTACGCGGACGGATGAACGCAGCCCCAACTCGGCGCTGCTGTCCCGAGGATAGCATTACGCAATAAAATTAAGTAAGCTGACCAGTTTTTAGCAAGTAAGTCTTTGATTGTAATTTATTAATATTAAGGTGTTCCTCCCGTGTAAATTCTTGTAATTCTATCTATAATAAACTTAATTTCTAAATCACTTGGCCTTTCAATAATTACACTCTCAATCCCGAACGAATCATATCATCTATAAATCATGGACATTTGGGGCCGAGGCAACGAGAGATGAAACTCGACAATACGAGTCGATATTCCCAGCATCTCCTCGTTCATGGACCCCGTTCCATCATCAGACTCATGCTTATGTAGGGGCCGTCCTCCCGTAGGCTTTAGTTACTCCCGAACATCAGTCAATAAACCAACATCCGACAGTAAACACGTCTTTCATTGACTCACATAGGAGCACACCGACTAAGCATCCTATACTTAATAACTTTACATTGAATTTTATTTTTCCTATTTTTTTATGAATCAAATTTATTTCAGTAAAGCAAAAAATACACAAGATTTCATTGTGTATTTTTGTGCGGATTCGATCATTCACTCATAAAGCTTTAATTAAATAATATTGAAAGATTCGTGTATGCATATAAATCTGTATGAAATATATGACCAAGTAAGTGACAGCTGAAGTGAATGCCTCCTGTGTCGGCCATATTGATTTGCGCACATCGGCTTGTTATATCGTTATTTTCGAGACGACATTTGCATTGGACAAGCCATAAAAATAATAAGAAGAGGAAGAATCATATAACGTATCCCCATATTCTGATGTCGCTTGACAGGTGTCAGTTCGTTCATTGCTTCATTCATCGGAAATAATTGTAATTGGTGCGTGTACTTTTAAGCGAAATGGGAAAAGGAAGTAAGTTGTGTTGAAATATTTGAAATGTCCATCAAAGATTTTGTATTAAAACCGGCTGGCGGTCTAGAGTCTAGACGGCAGAACGCTCGGCTCTGGATCCAGGGGAAGTCCCAAGTGCGTTCAAGTCTGGAAATGACGTCATAATCATGAGATAATGGATGACGATAGTTTGCGTAAACCTATTTTTCGTGTGAGATTTAGACTAGGGCGCCCCTGATATGTCTGCATATAGTGGTTTCCTCCTCAATTTCGAAAGTTAATCAAAGAGGAAACCGCGGACATACCTAGGATTGATGTAAAACCCCGTATTAACCCCCCGCTTCCGTGGTGGCTTTTTGGACAATATGCTCGCTGTCTCTTCGCATCAGATGACCGTACCACCGGAGTCGAGATTCTCTTAATTTTTCCGTTATTGGGGCAACCTCACGTATTCGTTCCTTACGTGGTCCAGCCTTGTGACGTCTCCAGCCCACCTCAACATTTTCATCTCGGCAGCGTATTAATATGAATGAAAATATCTGTTTTAAAGAGGTTTTATTAATTTTTACGGGATTAACATAGTTAATTTAATAATGCCATATCAAGGCGAAGCGTATCATTCCATAAAATATAATAAAACTTCTAGAAAAGAGACAATTTCATTAATATAAATAAAAAATATTTTTAACGCTTGTCATTTGAAATAGAGGAAGTAGTTTTGTTAAGTACTTATTTAAATGGTTCTAATTCCATTTATTGTTTTTTTTTTAGAAAAAAAATCTAGCAAAGTTCAGAATGTTGTTGGAACCATAGGGGGTGTGGAACCCATTCCTAACACATCCTCAGCCACACAGTTGCACACTGTTGCAGAAGACCTCTGCTTCTCTCTTGCTTCCATCAGTCTGCAGCCATCGCAGGTGAAACAACAAAAATCTGAAGCTAAAGACAAACTGCCGAGCCCGGGACCACAACAAACTGGACCTAAAGGCCAACCCCCAGGCCCGGGATCACAACAAACTGGACCTAAAGGCCAACCCCCAGGCCCGGGACCACAACAAACTGGCCCTAAAGGTCAACCCCCAGGCCCGTGGCCACAACAAACTGGACCTAAAGGCCAACCCCCAGGCCCGGGACCAACAAACTGGACCTAAAGGCCAACCCCCAGGCCCGGGACCACAACAAACTGGCCCTAAAGGTCAACCCCCAGGCCCGTGGCCACAACAAACTGGACCTAAAGGCCAACCCCCAGGCCCGGGACCACAACAAACTGGACCTAAAGGCCAACCCTCAGGACCACAACAAACTGTCCCTAAAGTCCAACCCCCAGGCCCGGGACCACAACAAACTGGCCCTAAAGGCCAACCCCCAGGCCCGGGACCACAACAAACTGGCCCTAAAGGCCAACCCCCAGCGCCTGGACCACAACAAACTGGACCTAAAGGCCAACCCCCAGGCCCGGGACCACAACAAACTGGACCTAAAGGCCAACCCCCAGGCCCGGGACCACAACAAACTGTCCCTAAAGTCCAACCCCCAGGCCCGGGACCACAACAAACTGGACCAATAGGCCAACCCCCTCAAGCAGGTACTGGAATTCAGATACCCATACGTGGAAAGGCAGGGAATAAAACAGGAAGAAAGATAATTGTTGAAACTAACTTCCTTCAACTTCTAGTTGCCTCAAAACAAAATGGAGTAAGTACATAGCCGTCTTTGAATATTTGTAACTTCTATCACATAATTGAATTAAAGGGCTGTTTTTTTTTCAAAAGTTAACACTTATCAAAAATTCCATTTGTATTTCTCTTTAAAATATTATTTTAAAGATACTGTTAAAAATTCAAATGAATAGAATGAAAATTGTTCTGCTGCGAGCCCTTTAAAGTTTGTAAATAAATTATAGGCATAATTTTTTTTTTAATTCAACTTAATTATTTTTTTACAATTAATCTGCTATCCCGGGACTGTAATATTAATATTCTTCCTCATTCTCTTTTATCAAAGATTTTATGTTAGAGCGTGCCTCTTTTGCTGCATCTATCAAAAAGTCTCGGCATGGTGTGTTTGACTGCGCGATTCCACACCAATATCCATGCCACACTAATGTAGTCTTTTTGTTTTCAGGTGCATTACGACGTGACGATAGAGCCGGACCGCCCCAAGAACCTCATGGTGCATGTCATGCAGAAGTTCATGCACAAGTATTTCCCGGGGAGAGCGCCAGCTTTTGATGGAGTCAAAAACCTTTACAGCCACGGACCACTCCCCTTTCCCTCGGCCGGCTACACCGGCACGGTGAGTTCCACCGCCCAACCGACCAGACCGACCAGACTTGGAGCCCAATCTAACCGACTAACTAATGTAACTCCACAGGTAGAGATGGAGCTGGAGGGCCGTCCCAAGCCCATGTCATTCTCCGTATCTCTCCAGTGGGCCGCTAACATCGACTTTTCTTCTTTGCAGACGTAATTATTCTCTTCCTTTGGTTGTAACGTGTCCTATTGAATGCTGTTAACCTACGTCCGGGTGACTGTTGACCGTGACTGTTGCAGGTACATGACCAAGGGCAGCTCGCAGGCACCCCCGCAGAGCACCATCTCCTGCCTCGACGTGGTCCTGCGTACCTCGCCTCTACTCCGCTTCATCAAGGTCGGCCGCTCCTTCTTCTCCCCGCCCGCGGGGAGCGTGGTGCGGCTTGGCGGCGGCCAAGAAATGTGGTCAGTGCGTAATCAATGAACGGCCATCGAGGCCCTCGGCCGGTTATTGCAGGCTCGGCTCAGCAATGCGGCGTTGGTTTCAGGTATGGCGTGTTCCAGAGTGCGGTGCTGGGCTGGAAGCCATTTGTCAACGTGGATATCGCTCACAAAGGCTTCCCCAAGAGGCAGAGTGTAGTGGAGCTGATCCGCGAGCTCAGCGGCCAGGACGTGCCCTCCGGCCCGCTGCACGTCTCTGTAATCAAGCAATTGAAAGATTTCTTGAAATCCCTCAAGGCAAGTGTACAATATAAGTTGGGAGGCCTGCCTGTTGCTGACTGTTAGTAAATACTGACCTGTAGCAATGCTGGTGGTGCCGGTGGGGAGAGCAATTGTCTTTTATATTAGTGAAAATACAAATACTCTTGACTTCAGAGCAGTGGTTTCCACCCTTTATGCCCCTACGCCTTATAATATGGTTATGCTATGAACATACACCAAGTTTATCAAATGTTGGGAGCAATGGGGAGATTGCCACTCATGTCTCCTTGCTACAACCTGCGTTGCTATGCATCATCCAAAATTTAATTAAGATTTCATTTTGTTTTAGTGAGCTATCGGAAGATAATTCTATCAATTTTTCCTTTACAATGATTGTCACCTCAAATTTGCCATCTTCACTGTCCATAAATGGATTATGTATCTATGTAATTAAATGGGCATCTTTAGCTATACATATCTATATAGAAGTACAGATTCTCCTGGACATGGTACGAAGCCAATAGTGCCTCTAATTATTGAGCTCGTCCTGATCCACGTACATATTCAGAACGTAAAGTTTCATGAAGCCAAAACTTCTAATTTAGACTCGTCGGCTTTCCGCCTTCAACCGTATACGACCAAAAACCGATTAGTCAGTTTTTCTACCCTATGATTCTCACAAATGCTACTGGAAATGATTCTCACAATTACGTAAATCACTATATCAATTTCAAATTTGAACTATTCATTTAAAAAGGGTATTTACTACGAATTAAAAAAAAGAATATGCTTAAACTTAACTAACTAACTAACTAACTAACCATCATGCGTTCTCCCGAAGGGGTAGGCAGAAAGAATGGACTGCCACACTTTAACCGATGCGGCACTCCATCCTCCTCTTTTCGCCCCCGTGGAACTTAAAAGATTTTTACAAGATGTTATTATCTTCATTATAGGTAGTTTACCTTTCTCTTGTAATCACACAAAAATATTAAATATACCCGTGTACAAAGGAAAAGGAATAAAAGAGTATGGAATGTGGAAGCACAGAGCAGTCTATGGTAGAATTTTAATTGAAAGAGTAAGAAAATTGACGAGTGACAAAGTTTGGGATGTGCAAGGTGTCTTTATGAATGGCCGAAGATGTATGGATCAAATTTTTGGACTTCGTACATTGACAGAAGTTTCTGGCCAAAAACCGCAAACTTTTCTGTGCATTTGTCGATTTGCAAGAAGCATCTTCTCTTCTCCGGTCTCAATCTAACAATTGGTCTGCAGCAAGGTGACGTATCTCCTCTTCCACTCCGCTCGGTCCTCGGCAACTCTCTTCAACTCCGCATAAGAGGTGCAGCCCATATCTCGGTAAATCTGGCCTAGGTACTCTTGGCGAGGTCGCCCTCTGCCAATCGATCCCTCCAACACATTATGCAGGAAACATTTGTGTCGCAACATGTGACCAATCCATCTTGCGCGCCTCTCCGCTATGGTGTTCAACACGTGCCTACTCTCTTCAACTCTGCTGAGAACTTCTTCATTTGTAAGAGAAGTCAAGAAGCATATGATTACGTTAATAGAGTAAAGTTGTGAGAATATTGTCTGAATATGGAATAAGTACAAAACTGATCACGGCAATTAAGTCGCCATACACGGAAAGCACTGCTAGTGTCAGAGTAAATGAAGATCTTACAGCCTGGTTTGATATCAATAAAGATGTCAAACAGGGTTTCGTAATGTCCACGTGGTTATTTAATCTATATATCGCACCGTGAGTGTAAAACCGAGATAACTGCAAATATAAATTTTGGAGATATGGGAGTTTAAAGACTTATTGCTTGGAAAAACTGTTTTTTTTAAATAAACCAATGATTTTCGGTTTAAAGTAATACACCTATAAACCGAAAATCATTGGTTTATTTAAAAAAAAAAACAGTTTTTCCAAGCAATATGAAGTCTTTAAACTCCCATATCTCCAAAATTTATATTTGCAGTTATCTCGGTTTTACACTCACGGTGCGATATGGACAAGTGTATGTATGAAATAGCTGAAAAGGTTGGATGTAGGTGGCAAAATGAGCGGAGTGTCAGTAAGCTGTCTCTTGTATGCGGATGACGCCGTCCTACTTGCAGACAACGAGCATGAACTACAAGTCCTGGTGAATGTATGAGGTATGCATGCGAAATGATCTGATGATGAATGTTAATAAGTCCAAGGTATGATTTTTGAAAAAGAAAAAATCATGACAGTCTGCAACATTAGCGTGAATGGTGAAAATTTGGAGCAAGTAGGTAGCAAGTAGGTGTATATAGGTAGTATGTTAACAAAAGATGGGCGAGCGGAGAGGTATATTGAAAGAAATGTTGGGGCAGGCAACAAAGTGAATGGTGCACTTAAAGTTGTCATCGCAAACAAAAACCTATCCAAAAAAGCTAGACTGGCAGTGCACAATGGTGTTATTCTACCGACCCTTATGTATGGAAGCGAAGCATGGAACTGGCAAAAGAAGGATGAAAGTAGAATAAATGCAGTAGAAATGAGATCTCTTAGACGAATGTGTGGATACTCTGTGTATGATAGTGTCGAATGATAATATAAGAAGTGAATGCGGTGTGAATGATGGTGTTATGAACAAAATAATGAAAGGATCATTAAGGTGGTTTGGACATATAAAAAGAATGAATGAAGAAATAATGGTAAAAAAATTATATGTTAACGATGTAAATGGAACTAGAAATAGAGGAAGACCGAGGAAAACGTGGCATGATCAAATAAATCAAATATTGAATGTCGGCCATGTAAGGAGTCAGAAAAATCGACACGCGTGCATGAATGTTGAGGAAGCGAAAGAATCTGAATATGTCAGGAAAGAAAAGTGTGGCAGTCCATTATTTCTGCCTACGGCCTACCTATTGATGATCCTAGACGGCGTGATGGTTAGTTAGTTATGAAATATATAATAGGTACTAACAATTATTTTCAGAAAGAAATCACTTAAAAAACAATATCGCACCCCGCCGACCCGCTCCGGTTATTGTTTGGATGCAGCCAGCGCTCCTTTTGTGATTGTTTCAATATGAAGTTGTATTTATTTGTAGAGACCACTTGTATTGATTCTATTTCACCTCTCCTTAATCTTGAATCTTGTGAAAGCAATGTGCCAACTGAGTGAGGATTGTGACCTGCTCCAGGTGGAATATGAGATCCCGGGCAACTCGGCGTCACGGCGAACATACCGAGTCAACGATGTTGTCAAACCTCCTGGCGAAATATCCTTCACCCTGGAGGATGGTAGTAGGCGGACAGTCACTCAGTACTTCGAGAGAGATCGTAATTATCGGTGAGTCTCATTCTTGGAGAAGTGGTCACCATATGTGGTCACCCGCTAATGTGTGAGCTAATGTGTGAGCGTGTTGCAGAATCAAGTACCCGCAGTTACCGTGTCTGTGGGTGGGCAGTCTCAGCGGGCCCATACGCATCTGCTACCCTGTGGAGCTTTGCACCGTGGTGCCGGGCCAGGTGCTGGTGCGGCGCCTGGATCCGCAGCAAACCTCCAACATGATCAGGGCTAGCGCCTGCCCTGCCGATGAGCGGAAGCGGAAGATCATGGCGGCCATTGACAGCGTAAGCTCACCTTCACTCTCAAGTCAACTTCCGCATACTCGGTTATTTTAACTCGGTTGTCTTTCCAGATGAAATATAATGTGGATCCCATACTCAAAGAGTTTGGAGTGAAGGTGTCTGAAAAATTTGAACGTGTTGAGGGGCGCGTCATCCCTCCTCCTGCCCTGCAGTATGAAGGCAAAACCGTGGAGCCCCGGTGAGCCCCATTTAGATGTGCAAGTCCAGCTTGGTTGATTTAGGAAGTGTTCACATTGGAAGAAGGCTGTTCTAAAACATACCACTGGTTCTTGGTGTTTCAACAGGTTCGGGCAGTGGTTCTCTGGCAAGTTCCAGAATGCTGCTAAGCTGACACAGTGGAACATCGTATACTTGGAGCGGCTGAATGGGCGAGAGCTGGATGGTCTGGTGGACGCCCTGATGCAGATGGCGCCTCGCGTGGGAATGGAAGTGGCGCGACCCCTTCGCATGACGGAAGCGCAGCTGAGAGACCTGCCGGAGATCCTTTCGGAGGCGGCGCGCAACCGACTGCAGCTGGTCATGGTGGTCGTGGGAGACAGGGGCGACCATTACGCCAAGGTTATG
Organism: Lepidostoma basale; assembly: GCA_022606425.2. NCBI lineage: Eukaryota > Metazoa > Arthropoda > Insecta > Trichoptera > Lepidostomatidae > Lepidostoma > Lepidostoma basale. The sequence goes on from JAHDVF020001160.1 coordinate 1,812,407, forward strand.
TCTATTCCACAAGTTTTGAAGAAGTAGCTAGCCTCCTGTGATTCTGATATAATAAGTTTGACGGAGACGGAACTACAGAAGAGATTGGGAGTCCTCTGCCATTGTGAATAAACAAGGTGGAGGGTGTTTATTGGCAGTGGGAAACAGACAATCTTTTGAGTATTCAAAGATTGCCTGCTTTAGATACCATTAATGAAGAACTTTGGCTAAAGATATTGTATAGAGTAGAGGCGTATTTTCCTCCACATAGTAGTAGTCCAGATAGTTATAGTATATTTTTAGGTAATATTTATTCAAATGCATTACACTTTGAATACAATTCCCAGTCGCCGTGGACTCGTACAAATGTACCATCCGTGGATGCAGTATCATGGAGTTGGAGTTGTATGATACAATGAGCCTGGGAACGCGTCAGCTGACATGAATGATGCTGTGAACATTTTCTACAAATTATTATACTCGTGTTTTGATAGATGTTTTCTGAGGAAAGGCGATCAGTCTGCTTACAAGTCGTATATCACCGAAGTGGAATAAAATGTTCTCCATAAAGTCTAAATGTCAGGATGGTGGAATATGTGTGCACAATTCTGAAGTTGCCAATGCATTCGCAGACAATTTTCGTTATGTTTATAATGTTTCCTCTTGGCATAATCTTATTGACAGTGAATGTGATAAGTCACACCAAGGAGCCCAGGATATGTACATTTATCTTATTGATAAAAATAAAGTTTTTAAGACTTAAAAATACAACATCTCAGAGTCCCGATTACTTCTCCACATCTGGAGTTCCTCAGGGCTCCATCCAGGGGCTGTTGTTATTTACAATTTTTATAAATGATATTACGAAAAATATCTTCCAATAGCCTCTTGTTAGCCGATGATTCATTTTTTTTTTTCAGGAATTAATCTGTCGACGATTGTTTGAAACTCCAGAATGAAATTCACAGCGTCTTGGAATGGAGTCTCATCGTGTCCTATACTAGGGCTCGCATGACGATCTATCACAGCTATACAATATATGGTACTGGTACACTGGATAGGACTACCTCTTGGAAAGATTTGGGAGTAACATCCAATCCCAAATAATCTGTGTAGAACCAATCTACTTAAGATAATGCCCGTGGGCAGGGCAATAATCATTTTTCACGATAGTGAGGCTACCCTCAGAAAGCATCTATCTCTTAATGGTATTTGCTTTAATTGGTTTTCTAATTATAAAGTGGTGTGTTTGGTGTGGTGCGGTGTGAAGGTGAAGCAGGAAGCCGAGCAGAAGTACGGCGTGCTGACGCAGTGCGTGCGCCGAAGCACAGTGCAGCGCATGAAGGACACCACGGCCTCGCAGCTCTTACTCAAGATCAACTCCAAGCTGAACTCGCAGAGCCACTCGCTGGCAGCGGGGCCCACGAAGCCGCCGTGCCTGGCCAAACCTTGCATGATCGTGGGTGCCGATGTCACGCACCCGGCGCCCGGCCAGGACGAGCCCAGCCTGGCCGCCGTGGTGGCCTCCCACTGTCCCCGCGCGTTCAAATACAACATCACCATACGCCTGCAGCCCTCCAAGGTGACGATTCTCTCATCTCTTATCTGTCACTCCATCTATAGCAGTAGCCAACCTCTGTAACTTCTTCGTCTTGCAGGTGGAAATTATCAGCGACATGGAAGCCATGATCAGAGAACAACTGATATATTTCCGCAAGGTGACCAATAAGGTGCCGGTACAGATTATCATGTTCCGTGACGGCGTGTCGGAAGGACAATTCAGTACGGTGCTGAACAGCGAGCTGATGGCCATCCGAGGAGCCTGCCGGAGCCTAAGCGACACCTACAAGCCTAAAATCTCCTACTTCGTAGTTCAGAAGCGCCATCACACCCGGTAAGTCTAAGTGAACCCCAATTAGCGTGTTAACCTTTACTTATAAATCCGCACAATTGGTGATAATATCGATTATGTTTGGAGATTCTTCGCCACGGATCCACGAGATGCGGACAAGAACCAGAACGTGCCGGTGGGGACCTGCGTGGACTCGGTGATCACGCACCCCACGGAGATGGACTTCTTCCTGCTGTCCCACGCCTCCATCAAGGGCACAGCGCGGCCTACGCGCTACCACCGCCTGTGGGACGACGCCGACATGTCGGAGGCCGAGGTGGAGGAGCTCGCCTTCGCGCTGTGCCACCTGTACACGCGCTGCACGCGCTCCGTGTCCCTCCCGGCGCCCACCTACTACGCGCACCTGGCGGCTGCGCGGGCCAAGGTCTACACGCAGGGCAAGCTCTGGAATTCGGGCAGCGGCGCGGAGGAGCAGAGCCTGATTCAAGTCACCGACGCTGTGCGGAAAGATCGCCCCATGTACTTCGTCTAACCTCCATTATTATTCTGTATACTTGCTTTTCATAATAAAATTCAGTTGTTTTATTACGTTTTATTTTCTTATTGGTGTTTGATAATGTCTAATATTTAATGCTTGAGTAAGAGTAACCAACGGTAAGCTGTGGGGGAGGGATTGCAAGAGTTTGTTGGGGCCTGTTTCTCATAATAATTATACTTGGTTCAATGTATGCATGTTGCTGTATAAATTACTAATCCACAGCAGCCTCAAACATCCCGAGTTTTTGAAAAATTATTAATTAACCTGCATTGTTGGTTTCTGAACACAATGTATGCGGTTGGACCCTCTATAGAGCGGGCCATTTTTTCAGATTGGGACGCAAGATTATGTTTCATGTAAAATAGCTATAACCTCTGAAGTACGAAAAGTTTTATTATGTCTTATCACATGTTTTTATATTTATAAATACGAGGGTTGTCCGTAAAATAAGTTTCACTATTTTTTTTCACAATGAAAACCATTTTTATTTACAACGAGCAATAAATCATTGGAAAGCTTAGACTTCCAGCTATTTTTCTACATAGACTTGTAGTTGACTTCGATGCACTTTTTCATCCGGGTCACCATCTTTTTGATTCCCTGGTCATAGAAGTCTCCCAAGTCCGGACTGTATGGTGGATGTAGGACGATCTCCCATCTGAATTTCTCAATGTCCACGGTGGTGACGCGGGCTGTATACGGACGAGAACAAACCTTAGAATAACCTAAATGTTCTGTTAGGATCTTGTCTATAGTTGGCTTGCTGACATCTGGGATCATCTCGCTAAGCTCCCGAACCGTCAGTCTTCGATCTGCCAGCATTGCCGCTTCCACTTTCGCAATCGTTTCGTCACTGACTGATGGCCGTCCGGACCGCTGTTCGTCGTGGACGTCTGTGCGCCCTTCTTTGAATTCATTGCACCACTTGCGCATCACTTGAACACTCATGCACGTTTCTCCATACACTTCTGTCAGTTGAGAATGAATTTCCGTCGCCGAATGGCCTTTGGCACACACTTCACACTTCGCGGGCGATGCGATCGGGAGCTCCATTCTTTATGGCTGCCAAACCGACACTGAGTGTCGCAGCGAGTTTGGCTGGGTGGGCATCTGCGCGCCCGTGGCAAACAGGGAAACTTATTTTACGGACAACCCTCGTATATATTGATGTATTATTATAATTTTTTAAATACAACTAATAACAATCAATTATGAATATATCATACAGTGATAGGTATTTTGATTGGAGGCAGAAACGAAAATGAAGAACATCACCCAGCAGTGAAGAAATGTAAAGATAAAAACAAGTTCGGACATGCGCAGTCTGCCACCCGGCAATAACGACCTCGCGATAGTTGGCGCTTCATTTTTACTTCACCAAACAACAACACGTCTTTGCTTTAGCCAATAGTACGTCAATACTAAAAATGCTTTTAAGCGTCTCCTGCTTTTTACCAACAGTATGATAAAGATGCGTTTAAGCGTTTGATCTGGTATACGGAGTTCCACAATTTCGATTGACTAGCATCTGTGGCAAACTGCTTATTGTCCGGTGATTTCCACAGTTCACACGAGACCCCTTTCCTTTATATAGAGGCATGATAACAGCAATCCTCCAGTCAAGCGGTGTATATCCTTCCTCTAAACACCGGTTAAAGAGGGTAATATAACTGCGCTGAAACCACAGGCCCACCGCTTTTAATAAACTCCAAGGTGACACAGTCAAAACCAACAGCTTTTCCACCTTTCATACAGTTTACAGATCTTACTATTTCGTTCAAATTTATTTCTTTGTTTGCACTGAAAATGTTGGGATTTATTCTCCGAACTGGTAGAGTTTTCAAGAATCCCTATGTTTTGCGAATTTTGTATAACTCATTGGTCCGGAGCTGGCTCGAGTGTGGTTCGGTGATATGGAGTCCCCACGAGGCGAGGTACTCGCTCATGTTAGAGAGGGTTCAGAAAAGATTTCTGAGATATTTTGATTTGTGTATTTTCTTTTGCTGTTGTATTGCTATGTGTGTACGGCGGGACATCGAGGGAGAGTAGCGTAGCTTAAATGTGGTCTGGGTCCCCCTTGGTTGCAAATATACATATATATATATATATATATATATATATATATATATATATATATATATATATATATATATATATATATATATATATATATATATATATATATATATATATATATATATATATATATATATATATATATATATATATCTTTAAAGTACTCCATCCATCTCCCTTGTATACTTTCAAAATCAGTTATCATTCTTCTCTCACGACTCAAAATTGCTTTCACACAACCACTTTCGGGAGGATTTCGGGCTTTTTTGACTTCCTTCCAAATCATTTTTATGTTGCTCTGAAAGTGATCGTCACCTTAACTCCGTCTTCCTCCTTCAGTTTATCCTTTTTCGCTCTCACTTTCAACTTGACATTCATCTTACAAACTCTGTACGCTTCTTTTGTTCTTTTACATTTCTCGCAATCACTCTTATCCAGAGATATCATATTTGACTCTTTAACTTTCGCTGTTTAACACAGACTTTCTTCCAATTTGTTCCAGATCTCGTCTATACTCACACATTCTGATTCTTGACTACTCAGCCTCTCATCCACTTTCATCATATAAGTTTCTTTAACGTCATCCATTTGATGTTTTTCTACTTTAACTCTAGGCGGGGCGGTCACTGTTTTGTTCCTCTTGGTGCGCCAACCTCGGAACAGGTTTATCTTTGTCACCCCAAAAAATGGTTTCGATATTCGTTTCAATATTCAGCTTCAATTTAGTTGAACCATCTCGTAGACCCCCAATTTATTTTTAAATTGTCGTAGAGCCCCGGGGGTCTATATAGACCACTTTGGGAATCACTGGTCTAAACCATATATTATTATGGATTTGATAATGCCTTAGCAAGGTGAAACTTATAGAAAACAAATGTTCTTCATATAATAATAGAGTTTTACATTATTGTTCAAGAAAGGATAAATGAAAACTTGGGTTTTTGTGTATTTACCACACGACAATTATTTTGAAACTATCATACATTGTTTTAAACTGAGACAGATATGTTCTTTTTGTAATGAAATAAATCAGATTATTTTATACATAATATACTACGTTAATTTTATTAAACATTTGACAATGCCTTAGAAAGGCGAAACGTAAAAATCATGAACACATCCGTTACAACCTTTGTATAATTTGTGTTTCAATACCATTAATGTCCCTAGTTCTCACCCTCTTCCTCTCCCAGGTCCCGGCCTGAGTACACATAGGGCTCGAACAGAAAGATGTCGGAGTCAATCCGGTCGTCGCTGAGCGAAGCCAGCGAGTCGCGGATAGGCAATGGCATGGGCTGAGGCGGAAGAAGCTCGGCAGAGTAGGGCAGCAAGCGAACAGGCAGCCAGCCCTCCCGGCGGTGCTGGCCCTCCTGCATGCAGCCGTGCTCGAAGGTGAAGAAGCCCTTCCCTGCGGGCTGGCCGCACTGCCAGGAGCCGTGAACGCGGCCCGTGGGCAGCAGCGCCTGCCCCGGCCCGTCCGGCAGGCCGGCCAGCCAATGTCCCATGAAGGTAACGCGCAGAGCGGCATGCACGTACGTACCTAGCCCGTGTCTCTGCCCCCTGTACCAGCCTCCTTCGTACACGTCTCCGTTAACGTAATAGTATGCCCCAAAGCCATGCTTAAAGTCCTTTTTCCACTCCCCTTCATATCTTGATCCATCAGGATAAACCATCTTTCCAAAACCATATTTCACACTCTTCCTCCATGACCCATCGTAACGGCAGCCATTTTGAAAAACATATAATCCATTACCCTGGCGCAGACCTTTAAAGTAGTTTCCAATGTAGATGTCCTTGTTGGGCAGAGTCGCCCAGCCGTACCCGTGCCGCTCCCCAAGGGCATTCCTCTTGCCGTGGTACTCCTGCAAGCCGGACCGGTTACTTATACCAGACACTTGTATCTACACACTATATTACATATTAATTTCTACTCGCACTCATTACCCCTATGCCAGCTTCATCTTCCCCTTCCATTCCCTCCATTGCTTGATCTGCGTCCTTGTCAGACATCTCTACCTGTCAGTCAGCTCACTTGTTTATGTCATATATTAGAATATATGTTTTTAAATTAAAAGAGTACCTACTTAATTCCTTGGACCTCCAAGCGCGCACCTGTCCATTACACAAAGTTTATTCCTACATATCGTGATTGCTTTGTTGTTAGTTTGTTAGATTGTGTTTTGCTGTTAGTTTGTGAAAATGGCAAAAAGGAAGCCGAAATAAGGCAAGGGGTCAGGCCAGTGTCATTCAAGGTGGCGATGTATTAGGGGTACCCATAAGTAATCATCTTTAAAATAGTCTGATTCGGTCTGTTATGCAGTAAGGACGTGTTATAAGTTTTATTATTATTTATTAACGGCTACCTGCTCGTGGCCTCGAGACAAAATAAAATGGTTTCTTTATCCCTCTGACGACAATGGTAGAGACGTGTCCGTTGGAAAAACATCTGCGGAGCTGTATACTTTTTTAATATCATTTGAAAAAGAAAGCGACAGAAGCTACGAAGGATATTTGCGAGATTTACGGTGACATATTGGATGTCAGCAAATGCCAACGATGGTTCAAAAAATTTAAATCTGCTGATTTGTGTTTGGAAAATGAGCCTCGAAGCGGACGACCCATCCAGGCGGATGAAGCAGCCGTGAAGTCTGAAATCGAAGACGACCCGATGCTGACCATTGAGAAATTATCGGAAAAGGTCGGTACATCCTGGTCCAGTACTCAAAGTATCCTAAAGAAGTTGGGCAAAATAAAAAAATAAGGTGTTTGGGTCCCGCACGCATTGACCGACCGCAACGTGGCTCATCGGCTCAGCATCAGCAAATTATTGCAAGAAAAATAACAATTAAGCCCATTTCTTTGTGACTGATGATGAGAAATAGGCTTTTTATTCAAACGTAACGAAAAAAAAAACAATGGCTAAAATGCGGACAAAAGGCCATTTCAACCCCTAAACGGTCATTGCATTCTAAAAAAGGGTTATTATGTGTATGGTGGGATTTGAAAGGAATCATTTACTTCGAAATATTGCCACAAGTTCGGACAGTGTTGGCAGAGTTATACTGTTAACAGTTGGATAGCTTTAATGTAGCACTACGCCAAAAGAGGCCAGCTTTGGTGAACAGACGCGCCACTACTCTTCAGCACGATAACGCGCGACCTCATGTTGCGAAATTGACACTTAAAATATCTTGGGTGGGTCACCCTAGTGCATTCTCCATACTCACCGGATCTCGCACCATCTGAATATTATTTATTTTGTTCTATGGACCCTTTTTTATGAGATCAAAATTTCAATTCCTTAGAAGAGGTGAATACAGCCCGATCAGAATATTTTCAGTCAAAATCCGCTGAATTTTACAAAAAGGGCATGGATGATTTGAAAAAAAGGTGGCAGAAGGTTATAGATAATATGGGGAATCATTTTATATAAGAAAAGTTAAATAAAGTATAAGAAAAATTGTTTTGAATAAAAATGTAGAGGAAGCTGTAGAGGTATCTCCACCCTCTACCATCCGAGTCCACCAACGTCCTGATGGTTAGTTAGTTAGTTCTGCCACCTTCCATGGCAAGCATGAGGTGTAATAAGAAAGATTGTGTAAAAATCAATATAGAATGCAATAATCTTATTAGCCCTAACAATTATCAAACAGGAATATTATACACTATTAACTCGCATATAAAATGACTCTCTGGGAGGGTATTGGCAGATTTTATTGCGGCTGTAAAACAGCCATTTCAGTTTGTTATCTGTAGAGTCTTTATTTCTCTTTCTAAACATATTCTACATACTTTCTAGTCATTTTGTCAAAAAAAATGGAGTTAGCAGTTTTGGACTCTTAGCTGAAGACATGTTCTAATAAAACATTTATTTTCCTGCAGAGAACCACTTTCTCTCCTTAAAAGTAATTTAGATAAACTGTAATATAAATACGAGTTCAAATGTGTTTCTGTACATGTATTATTATTGATTGTATTCCCATGAGTTCTGTGAAACACAATTGTTTTTGAAAAATACTGTGATAACTTTATGAATTTGATTGTGCTTCAGATTTACCGTGGTTAGAGCGAACATCAATTGGCTTGTATTGGATCAATCGTATCTGAGGGGAGAATCTTTAGGCGCAAAAGATTTACTTTAGTCATAGTTGGGAGCAGAGAATGAGACATTAGACGACTCTCTCACTTCTGCGTAGTGGTGCAGTGCACAGACAACGATGGAGCTGGTGGAATATTTATTGAATAAGTGCAATCATATCTCTGTTCAATAAATTGAACTTATGGATCTACTTAAATTTAATTGTCATCTTTTGGATGTTGTTAGCATTAGAACTTTTTTTTTCATCAATGTTTTCCATAAACCTCTTCTCGTGATTTAATCGTAGAATAAATTGGATAAATATTTTATAAAAACGACTTTTAAATGCGTTTTTTATTAGTCTTTCTTTGTTTAGTTTTTGTTATATTTTTACACCTGAAGATGGAGGGGAGGTATCCTCCGAAACATGGCGTGTTGTTTAATATTTGTTATTTAATAGTGGATTAAACAAAGTTGGTTAATTTCCAAAATATATTACTATGGAATTCCACACTTCACTTTCAATACACGAAATATTTATTGTAAAACTAAAAATGATTTATATTTAGAATATCGAGTCTGAGCAAGAAATATAGAAAGTTGTTACCACTAACCTAAATACAATTATCCAGCTAATTCTAAGAGCACATATACCTGTATATTGTTGTAAATTGTTTCAGATGTACATGTTGAAAGAAGAAGCAGACACTGGGACAGAGCTTTGATATAATATTTATACCTATTCTTTTAATCTTACTTTAAATACAGTTTCAGTTTTCTTTGCCAATTCTTTCTGACAGCCCTAACGAATCGGTAGATCATAAGAACTTCATGAAATATATATCGAGTACAAGAACATGTTTTCAATGCTTTCGCTATGCTTCGCCCTGTATGGCCTTTCAGTATCATTTCGAGAAGCTCAAGCTCCAAATATTCAGCAGTAGCGTTAAAAGCGTACTGCTGTACGGATGTGACACTTGGAAATCTACCGCTGTTCAATATTCAAGATCTATTGGCCCCAAACAGTATCAAATGCTGTTATCTGGACCATGGCAGGCCAAAAGTCAATTAGAGAACAAGTCGCTAGACGCAATCGTGGATCACGGATCGTGGACACGTGGATCAGTCACACTCCGAGACGGAACCCAGCCTGCATCGCTCAGGGCGCACTAGACTGGTCCCCTATGGGGGGGAAAGAGGAAGCGAGGCAGACCTAGAGCCACCTGGAGAAGAGCCCTGCAGGACTAGGTTAAGGCAGCAGGCCTCACTTGGGTTGATGTTAGGCATCCGGCATGCGACAAGAGTCGGGTGGAGAAGGTTCCTTGAGGCCCTATGCACCATGGAGGTGTGACAGGACAAAAAGAAGAAGAGACAAGAACATGTTTTCAATCACTACCTTATTCCTGTATCACACTCGCGATTTAATTAAGCTTCCATTAACAAATGATATCATAATCAGCGACATTCATGTTCCAGAGATAGAAATGAATTTATTTGACAAAGAACCGTTTGAGGTACCTTTGAAGGCAAGAAGACGGAAATGCCAGTGGGCTGGCCATATTTGGCGGAGAACCATCTGGTGACGTGCATTGGGAGAGGTTTACGTTCAGCAGTGGACGACACACAACTGATAAGTCTAGTTAACTTCCATTTTACATAGAATAATAAATTATTCTTGCTTTAATATGAAAAATATTTTCTTTTCTTTTAAATGGACTATTTATATTTTATAAAATGCACTTTTTCACATCGGCTTCCTGGGTGTTTTGGCAGTTTGAAATAATTCAAGTTGCCGTACAGTTTCTGAATAAAAATAAAGTCCAAATAATAAGATGAACATCTGGATACTGGCCGCCAACCGGACACAGGAGTAGCCTCTAAGGATGGTACAAGAGAAGAGAGTAATACAATATAATATGCAGTGGTAAAGAGCTTTATTCTTATTGCGTGGCAGCAGACGGAGAGGAGGAGACGGGGTTCTCGTAAGTGGCCTTGTTCTTCAGGAGGAAGGCGGCCAGGAAGGCCACGGGGTCGGGCGGGCGCTCCCGTGCCAGCGCAGACAGGCCCTGCAGCAGCACCGGCACCACAGTCTGGTCGAGGTACTGCCGCGTCGGCAGTGCAGTCAGCTCCACGCGAGACTTGCGGCCCGCCCCCTGGCTCGGCTCGCTCTCCTTCTCCATGGCCAGCACCTTCCCTGACAAATTATATATTAAGCAGGAGCCAAGCGTTCTGTACCCTAGCACCCTTTTGATGCAGCTATAGTTTGTGAAAGGCAGGACCCAACTAAAGACACGAGATCAAAGGGCAAGCTCGCCTGCAAATAGTGGTGACATCGAGAAAATATGTGGAGTTGCACTGAAAATGTTGAGATTTATTCTCCGAACTGGTAGAGTTTTCAAGAATCCCTATGTTTTGCGAATTTTGTATAACTCATTGGTCCGGAGCCAGCTCGAGTGTGGCTCGGTGATATGGAGTCCCCACGAGGCGAGATACTCGCTCATGTTAGAGAGGGTTCAGAAAAGATTTCTGAGATATCTCTACATGAGGGAGTTTGGTAGCTATCCGTGGCTTTATCCCACTGCATTCCTCTTGGGCATGCTGGGGACCAATAGTTTACAGATAAGAAGGGATGGGTGCACACTTACCCATTTCTTCAGACTTATCAGGGGTTTCTTTGAGAACTCCGTCATCTTGGAGGCTATCCATCTTTATGTTCCGGATGGTTATCTTCGACAGCGTCAGCACAGACTGTTTTATCTCCCAGCATGCAGAACCAACCTGCCTCTGGTGATGCCGGTGGGGAGAGCAATCAAACTGCTGAACATGATCGCTTCGGAGATCGATGTCTTTCATATTCGTGAAAGTACATTCAGAAGACAAATACTCTTGACTTTGGAGAGTATTTTGTATTCCTAATGTCGAACCATCTCTCATGCGTTCCTGGTATTATATATTCCTTATGTTTTACCTGTTCTCAATAGATGCCTTAAACTATAAAAATGTTTGTAATGTCTTTTGAGAAAATAAACTGATTTGATTTGATTTGACATTTTTCATTATTAACTGAGCTGAAGGTTTTCGGTCTCGGAATTGTCAAACAGAGGTGTACATTAGAATAGAGGTGTTCATAATTTTTAGTTTGTGCCCAAGTGTAAGCAACATAATCTAGAACTAGACTCGAATGTCAGCTTTTGACTTAAATTCTCCGCCTCCATTTGAATAAAAAATCAGATGAATGTCATCGATTGTACTGTGCATCGATTTAGGAATACAAGATACTCTCTAAAGTCAAGAATATTTGTCTTCTGGACGTACTTTCACTGATATGGAAGACGTTGATTTCTGAAGCGATCATGTTCAGCACTTTATCACCATACCACACTAGAACAATGAGTTATACAGTATTCGCAAAACACAGGGATTCCTGAAAACTCTATCAGTTCGGAAAATAAATCTCAACATTTTCAGTGCAACTCCACATATTCTCTCCATGTGAGCATGGAAAGTCAGCCTAATTTCATAAACAATAACAAATATCCTTTCTTGTTGAAACACGCTTAAGTTGCTGGTATCCATTATGTATCTGTAATAAATAGTACGCTATGCTCTCCTAAAAGACAAAATTCCTTAGACACATTGAAATCAATTTGATTGGTTTTACTCCAATGGATGGTATTATTTACAGCTGACTGGAGACGGAGCCAATCTTAAGGAAGATCATTTGCAATCGCAGACATTTTATAACCCTCACGATATAATTAACCTCTCCCTGAGTATGGACGCACGGGCGCGTCCAGTAGAAAAAAGTCTCAAAGGAGTATGGAATCACCGACGCGTCCACGCCTATAGTACAAGCGCAGTCTGATTTAAATAAAAAATATGTTTACTGTTGACATCTATGGACTTTGTCACGTACTTTAACAAATATTTAAAGCTGTTGCCTACATTACCGAACTGACAACCATTTGCCACGAGAACTCACTAGCGGAGAGGTTAATGAAGATGGTGAAGAGGAGTGGACCAATCACTTAAAACTTACTTGTAGCCCTAATATACAAAATATATTTTTATGTGTGTACCAGGTGTATAAGCTTAAATCCGCTGTTTGCTCATAGACGGCATTAGTGACGCATTTTACTGTTTTTTTATGAGTTAGACATCCGTCACCATTAATCAGTACACATCATCAGCAATTTCATACAACAACATACATTTTTCTGTTGGTTTTTAACAACATAAACTCTTCTAGTTTCGTACCAGAAAAATAGCATATGCGGGAAGCTCTGAAAATGGCTTGTGGAAGGTTACGGTGACAGTGTGCAGAGATTGCTTTTGTCAGTTCAAAGACGGCATTTTTGGCCTGAGCAACAAGGAGCTAAAAATCAGCCCAAGAAGGTTGAGGACTATCAATTGCAGGCAAGAGTCAAAATATTGAACGAAGACGATACTCAATCGCAAAAAATGTTTGCCGAGGAATTGAGTGTTACTCAACCAGCCATTTCCATGGAAAGGTTCAAAAGATTGAACCATAGACGGATGGTGCGACCCCAAAACGCATGTGAAACTTAACTGGCGATGAAAAGTGGATATATTTCGAGAATCCTAAACCCAAGAAATCGTGGGTTGATCCCGGCCAACCATCGACATCTTCCCCAAGACCAAATCACTTCAGAGAAAATGGCTTGATTGGATTGGTTTGCCTCGAAAGATAAGTTTTTTTTGGCATAATAGCTAGAGAGAGCTAAATGTTGCCATGTGGTTTTCTGACTAAAAACAGCAGATTTAAACATATTCACCTAGTCAAATATACAAAAGTGGCATCCTATCGAGGATCAGAAAAAAACTTCTTCATCCCGTTACTTCTAAACTAACTAACTAACCATCACGCCGTCTCCGGAGGGGTAGGCAGAAATAATGGACCGCCACACTGTTCTGTCCTGACATACTTCTCTCGCTTCCTCTACATTCATACAATATTGTTCATTACGTTGAACACAAGTGATAATTTGAAAAAAAAACTACATTCATTAGTTACAGAACAAGAAAACAGAGAAATTAATACAATTTAAGTTGTTTGAATAGAAAATGTGTCCCCCTTGGCTTTTATAACTACTTCAACACGTTTTGGCATAGAATCAACAATTTTCTTTTACAGTTTTCCATGTATGGATCAATCTGTTTTACCAAGTCTAGCTTTCACAATAGCCCGCAGATTTTCAATAGGATTAAGGTCCAGGGAGTTCCCTGGCCATTCAAGGCATGATATCTTTTGGTCCTTGAAATATTTCATCATGATCTTGGACACGTGGCATGGAGCCGAATCTTATCAACTTTTCTTAATTCAGCTTCCAATCTCTGTTCTAGCAAGTCTCTGTATTTTTGCGAGTTCATCATCCCTTCGATCGGCACAAGGCATCCGGTACCTTTATAAGAAAAGCAGCCCCAAAACAACTTCCTTAACGGATGTTTAACTGTTTGATCAATATGAGCTGTCGTAATTTCTTCTAACGAAACGAGATCGCTGTCCTTGAACTAAAAAATGGCTCCCATCTGAGAACAACACTTTTCTCCAATCTTTGACAGTCCAGCTCGCATATTTTTTTGACCAATCATATTGTTTTTTCATCATGGCAGCAGTCAACAATTTTTTTTTAGGTCTGATTGTTTTTCTTCCCTCTTCAATAAGTCGTTTTCGTACGGTGGTCATGAACAATAACTCCAGCGTGTCCTAAGTCTTGCTGAAGGTCTTGGCTGGTTTTCCTAGGGTTTAATTTACTTTCTCTAATTAAAAAAGCTTCATCCCTTGCTGTCTGCATGTATGTTGTCTTTCTTTTCCTTCCACTTCAATCATCCCAGTGCCCCTTTTCTGCTGCAAAATCTTGTTGACAGCTCCTAAACTTACACCACATTCTTGGTAATATCTATTTGAGTCATTGATGTGTGTTCATTCAAAGTCACAATTTCAGTGCGCTTTTTGGGAGTAATATCCATCTTCACTAATAAAAACCAAATAAAGCCTCAATTCACTCAAAACATAATAGTTCTTAAAAACAACAAATGCAACGTGTCTGCAGCTTGCTATGTGTCATTACTCACTGACTGACTGAACAGTAAAACAAAATGGCCACTCAAAATTGTGAAAAATTGTATGTGTTCACATTAATTCGAACAATACTGTACATCTTGTCATGCACGCACGTCGATTTCTCCGACTCCTTACGTGATCGACATTCAATATTTGATTGATTTGATCGTGCCACGTTTTCCTCGGCCTTCCTCTATTCCTTCACACAAAAATTCCTTTAAATACTCCCAGGTATCATCAACATTCAACAAACTTACATCACACTCACTCAATATTTCATTCACTTTTCTCATGAAATTATCTCTTACGTCATTGTTTTGTAGTTTTTCAACTTTGACTCGAGTTGGCGCGGCCACCGTTTTGCTTCTTCTGGTTCGCCATCCCCGGAATAAGATCACTTTTGTCACTACTAAAAAGTGATCCGTTTCCAGTTCGGCTCCCCTGAAAACCCTAGTATCAACAGTATCCGCCCGCAATCTAGAGTTTACAATGACGTAATCTATAATAGACCTTTCGTTTCCTTTTTCCCAAGTATATTGATGGATTCTCTTATGATCGAAAAAGGTGTTCGATACAAAGAGACCCCATTTCATGCACACTCCAAGCAGTCTCCTTCCATTGTCATTTATTCTTCTATCTCCAAACCTTCCCAGGCAATCCTCATATCCACTCCTTCGAATTTCCACCCAACCATTCATATCACCCGTAATTATTAACCTTTCATTCTCTTTCTTGCACATTAATGTCTCGCACACCTTATTCCAAAACTCATCCTTGATCGCCTCATTTTCGTTGTTAATGGAAGCATAATCAATTAACAGGAATACTCTCGTTAACCCGATCTTGAAGCGAATCTACATGAGTCTTGGACTAACCCATTCATACCCTTTTATACATTCTATCATCCTTGGAGCTAGCATCGCCGCCACGCCCTCACATGCTCTATGGTCTTTAGGTACCCCCGACCACAGAACAAGCTTATCCGCATGCTCCTTGGATCCCCGTTACTTCTAGCCAAAGATATTACATAATGGAAACTATAGGGTGCCTATTTTAGCCGCGGCAGTATAAGGGTCCACCTTGCTTGTTTCATTATTCATAAATATAGGTTAAAGTGCACTCTCAAGTGATAGTCGGAAGAAGATAGGTTAACGTCAGTCCCGCGTGGACCAGGGGTACAAGAGCAAAACTGATGAAAGGGCGCTGCTGCGTCTGGAATAATTTCGGGTGTGTGGCGGTCACACCTATCTATTATAGGTCCTGAAGTGGGAAGAGTGTTATAAAGTAAATTAAAATAGTTTGTTCGTCGTAAAAACATTATTCAAGTTTCATCAAATATTAAGGTTTGAAACTTAAGTTGAATTTATATTGAGAAAAGTACATCTAACAAGGATTGAAATATTTACCTAACAATATATTTGAATTTTGTCCAATATATAATACTAACAAAAAAATTACTGCACCTGAGCTGCCGTCGGTCCAGCAAGTGTGGGAACTTTTGGTTTCGGCGCTCCCTTATCGGCAATAATAGTTTTTTCTGGAATGAATTCTTATAAAATCAATACAGCCCTTATTTTAGAATTATCAAAAACTTTCTAGCAGCAGAAGTTTACTCGCTTTTCTGTCAAAAATCAAAACAACCATAGATTAGATACAAAAAAAACTTACCGCCTGCGCCTGCGGACATGATAGTAAATCGATCTTATACGAAATATTTTTAACGATCAGCTTTTGAATACATCTGAAGTATTTTTTATTCTGTTAAGATTTTAAAATTTTGTAGTTTTATTTTGGAATAGTTATAGGATTCGTCATTTTCAGAGCCAAACGTATTCTTCATAGAAAATAGTTTGATATTTTTATATACCTAATAATTAAAACAAAAGCACACATCCATTATATTTAAAAATTTACTACTGATACATTCTTTATTCTTCTTGTTTCGTCTTGACTTCTCGGAAGTACCAGCCTGAAGGCTGTTGCTCTCCCTCTTGTAAAATTGTTCGTTGTTGGATGGTCAAAGGTGGATGTTGTCTGTCAACAAATGGGTCTGACTTCCCGGTAAGTTGGACCTTGGCCGAGTTGTGTGTGAACCGAGGGACGGTGTCAGGGAGTGGACTCCGGAAATCCGAAATTGTACGCGTTACTTAAAATTCATACAATAAATCACCCCATTTGGCTTGCTGTTTCCAGTTGTAATTCCCCAACATTTCACCTAACTTTATTTCTCAATAAATTTGCCAATACAAATAATTTATTCCCACTTAAATATATAATTAATAATCCAAGATTAGTAGATGATTTGAAATGTTTAAATGTTCCATGTAATGTTAGTATTTTTGTAATTGATAATCTATTCACTAATGCAGCAGTTGCATAAATAAAACAGACAAAAAATATTACAACTTCTAAAAATGCAATTTATTGTAGGAACGTAAAGATGTCCAAAAATATTTTACTGTTTGTATCATCTGAAATTCAATTTCCATTTATAATGCTATCATAAATCATAAACATTCAGCTTTCCGTGCCACGTTGACCATCTTAATGAATTAATATACCCGTTTCATTTGAACATCATCAAAGGACAATTAACAAATCGTCTCGAGAGAAGTATGGCAGAAGAGAGTGCATCGCATAGGGGATCACGTGCCTCGGATTCTACATTGGCGAGGAGCAAGAGGATTGGGCATGTCTGTCGCACTACCGCTGTGCATTGATAAACCGGAAATCAGGAGCTGATCTCCGCATTTGCATAGAAACTGGACCAGATGCTAGTTCTGCCATCGGCCAAGCTTAACCCATTCATCGCCACATGTGTGTAGAAACAGCGCGCCAGTACGCCACGTATTTTCTCCCGAACTACCGAAAAACTGCTGCAACGACTCACCACCGTCATCATCACGAAGAAGGACGGAGAACGTCACCCACCACCCGTCGCGAGGAGGGCGTGCTTCATGCTAAACAGATAGTCTCTACACACAGTATCCTTCCCGCTATTGATTAACGTACCTAATTTTTAATTTATTGTAGTCGCTTGCCAGCAATGAACAAGTTTTTTTTATATTTTTATAATATGTATATAGTTTGTGTATTTTGATTTTTTTGTAGTAATAAATGCTGATTCATTTGATTTTGTTTTAATAATTACACACTTTCAATTCCTGAACGAATCACGATATAATATTTAGTCCAGGGCATTGATTGTAGAAGGAGTATTTGCAACAGTATGCGTGTATTTGCTTGCGTATGACGGTTAAGTCAATAAAATACGTGTTAATTGTATGAGTTCGTATATTGACTGAAGCGTACGGGATAACTTAGGCGTGCGAGAGGTCATTCACTACACGTGTGTATTGGTTTCCCATAGAATTGAGGGATACCATACTGGGTCGGAGGCTAGGCTAGGGGGACACCTGGCGAACCAACGTATGGCGTACTATGGGACCGGCCACACTATAAGGTTCACGTCAAGCGGGCGATCTCAAGCCATCTGCTTAAAGCCGCCAACCTAGCCTCCGACCATGGCACTTCGGTGTGGCCGTACCCTAGTAGAAAACCCCTGCTTCATCAACCTTGATACAGCCATGTTTCATGGCATAATAGATGAGATTGCACTAGACAAATTTTACATGACCGAAAATATGTTTTCTCTCTGGAGGCTTGTTTGATCTTAGTTAAGTTTAATTTTAATTAGTGATAAGATTATGAAAGACAATAAATAATAGTGGGTAGGAAAAACAATAATAGTGGTTAAGGAAGTGAAGTGACAATTTTGTGATTAAGAAAATAGCGTTCTGCCCCGGTATCGCAATTCAGATAGGTACTGCCGGCCGGATGCAGAGTGGCCACACTTTGGGGGGGGGGGGGGATGACCTAACCCCCCGTCACCCTGCGGATTGGAGTCCGCGCTCGACCAGCGAGTCAGTCCGTCCCCCGGCCCTCGGGAAGGAGCATCTCTCCCCGGCCGCGCGCCGGGGACATATTCTAAAAACTCGTCAGTAGTGAGTCCCGCGAGGGGGATAATCTCAAAAGTTCGCGATACGTGCCGCATGGCGCTAGCTAATCACCATTGGGGCTTGATGCTGGCCACCGCTGTCGCTGTGAAGAAGACCCGTGCCCTCCGCGGTCCATCATCTGCGTGATGCCCCTCAGCCCGGGAGATAGAAGTGGACGCCGGGCATCCTTCTGTGCCGTGCAGCCTCTGGCAGTCCTCGTGCTAACCAGTCACGCCGGCTTCCGTCAGCGTCGGTCCTCGCCGCCGATCACCGCCATCGTTAGTTACGTTAGTTTTAATTCATTGGCCAACGAATAGCACGTAAGTCCCCTTTAGTTCATAAGTAATCTTGTTTCTTTATTTTGTGTCATTAAATATAATTGTAAATAGTAAATATTGGTTTCAATTTCATATCACTATACATCCCGGAGCAATCTCAATTAACATAATAATAATTACATTAGCGAATAAACACATGGGCATGGTACACGTTGTGAGGAGTTGCTTCGAGATCGGGAGTGAGATACGAGTAATCTTCATTTTCACCCCGTGACCGCAACTATTTCGTAACAACCTCACTTATTATAGTACCCTAAACTTATCGGTTGATTGTAAACTTAACATTACGGCTTGATATTTATAAACATAGTTTCGAGACGGCGCACTATCGGGCGGCCGGACCTAAATCGTCCTAAAATTCTATTTTGTCAAATATATGGTAGAATTAAAGTAATAATTGATTCATATTGCTAAAACTGTATATTTTTCAGTAAAAAATCGCCAATATTTCTTATTGCTCCGTTAATTAATTATGACACCTTAATGTTGGATGTTTTCGAATAATCGTTTATTAAGTCATTTTAAGTGAAATTTCAAATCCTCGAATAAAGCATTTTGATGGGAAATATTTTTTAATTTTGTTTTGTTTGCACTGAGTAATAGTTTTTTCTATGCTAAAACTTTTTTTTTTTCTAATACAGCTTACGAACTTTTTATTATAAATTTTGTAACACACAACCAAAATTATTTTTAAAATTAAACTTTCACGAAACTTTTCGTTACTAGCGAATTTTGCCGAAAGTTGGATATTATGATTTTTATTATAAATAATAAGTTTTGTTTGAGAAACAGATATAAAAACGTGCACCTACTTGCACCAATTTGAGAAAAAAATAATTTTCTAGAAAAAGAAACTTTACCCGAAAAATGTATGGATGCAATATATATATTTTTAAATTTACAAATAAATTTTAGATTGGTTTTACATTATTAACCAGCTTGTTTTCAACAAGCACAATATTTTTCTCACGTATTATTATACTTGTAATCATTATTATTGTAATTTTATTTTGTGGTTATTTTTATCTGCGGGAAGTGTAAATATGTGTCAACTTAAATATTATCTTGCATTGTTGGAATTGTTTTTATTATTGTGGGATCATGATTAACAATTTATCTATCAATAACTATCTATCTATCTATCAATAAAATGGATACAATAGAACGCTTGGCTCCCAATCCAGGGGACATGGGTTTAAGGCTGGACACGACCAGATTCCTTCTTCATAATAATGAGCTATTTTCTGCTCACATTGAAGATTGTAAAATAAATTCTAATATCATTGAATTAAATCCTTGGTATTAGTCTTTAAAAAAAAAAAATAGAAATTTAGAACAAAATATCTTTCCCTCCAATATTCTTAAAAATATTTTTTTGTTTTTTATACATTCCATTTTTCCACACGAATTTTGCACCCGTCGTATTTTGTAGTTTAACTTTGAAAACGTATTTATACGGCTGTAAATTCAGTTTCTGATATACATATAAACACTTTTCGTTTATACGAAGTACTAACGTAAAACATATTTTAATTTTTTAATTGAAACTTAAAAAAAATGTCTATAATAAAGATCAACGTCCACGACCTTTGCATGGCTTTTGTCGATCACGGAAAACATATTTCAACGGCAGAAACTTTTTTGAATAATAATTTTGACCTAACAGAAACGCAATTTACCTGCGTCAAAGCGAACATTCAAAAAACTCTATTACCTCAATTTAAAATGAAATGGGCTGCAGCATCAAGAATGAAGGATCGTTTTATTGTTATGAAACAAGTCTGGTTAAATACAGAAGTTATCATTAACTTCAACGATCCAGAATCATCCAAACCTTCCGGATCAAAAAGGGGTAGACCATACAAGGACCACGAGGAGTCTTCTGAGTCTTCAAAAAAGAATAAAGCTACAAAATTAATACAACATTCTGGAGTAGATCAAATAAGTTTCTCTCATGTACAAGCGCTGAGGTCGATTGGAAATACGACGCAAGCAAATATTATTGAAAAATTGAGAGATTCGTCCCCGGAATTGAAAAGCAGCCTGTTAACTTGGCTTCATAATGATGGGCATGCCGCAATAATTTTTTCTAAAGATGAGGCCCTATCTATTTATGTAGACTTAAACATTTCTTGAGACAGATATCAATTATTAAAAAATGTTCTTGATGGTAAAAAATGTAAAGTACTCCCATCTTACAAAATAATATCGGAATTATAAAAAATTAAGTTGAACCGTGAAACATTGAGATGAAAACATCTTTGTTAAAAAAAAATACACTCATGAAAGTGGCATAACTTTTATAATGCAACGTTTTTTACAAACTACAGTTTTTTATGTATTATAACGTATTTGTAAACCTTAATCCATGTGTTTTTCTTACATAAGAAATATTTTTTTTTCTGTATTTTCGCTGACCTATAATTCATACTACGAATAAAATTATAGAAATATTTTTATGGACAATAAATTTGTATTAATTTACTATTATTTCCTATAAATTTTGTGTCAATATTCTTATGGTTTCGAAGTTATTGAATTTTAGGATGAAAATTAGCTGTTCGCCCCATAGTGCGGCGTTGAATTCGTTTAATCTATTTATATAGTTATCTATGACCATAGATATTCAGAAGAAGGGGTCCGCTTTATTCTGTGGACCGGTATTGTTTTGATTTTTGTAGAGTTGAGCGTGTTTTAATATTGAATTTATTATTCTATTTTGTATACACATTTGAATATAAATTTATTATGTGGAGAAAATTGACCGATTGACTAAAAAAGGGCGTTTTTTAATGTCGAAATCAATTTATTAAAAAATTGTCTCATTCCAGTTGTCATTTCTCAAAAAATCTTCTCATAAATTTTATATGACCAAAATATACGGTATTGCTGCTGTGCAATACTAAATTGTAATGTTACTAAACAAAGAATGGCCGCTTCGAGTGCTCAAGCCCAAAATAAAAAAATTAAACCTATCAATCATCCAAATCTGTTACTGAAGACGCCGATAGCTTATCACGGAGTTTCCGACCTCTCTGTTTTACCAATAGACAAGGACGGAATAGGTGAGCTTTACCTTTAATAGGTGAGATTGGGAACCCAAAATAAATAACCAACTAATCGAGTTATTTTTCCAGCCGTGTGCGAGAAGTGCGGCGCTATCGGAGTGAAGCACGCCTTCTACACTCGACAGCGTAAGTTCTGCAGCGTCCTGTGTGCCCGCGGCTACACGGATCGTCATGGCGCGGAGGAGCTGAGCGACGCTGGCTACAGGTTTCGGCTCATGGAGAGCGGCGAGGCGCTGGTGGGGCGCGTGCCGCTGGAGCCCCTGCCGCGCCTGCCGTCTCCATGGCGACCAGCCGCCGAGGACGCCGCACCCGCGCCCCGCGTGCCCCCTCTCACGCACCGCTGGGCCTCGCGCGACCTCTTTCGCCGCCACTTCCAGGCAGCGCCCGTCCGTCTGTTCGCTCACGCGCCGCTGGCCGACATGTGGGACCGCGCGCTGGAGGGCATGAAGGTGGAGGTGCGCAATGCGGACTGTGAAATGTCTTCCGAGTACTTCTGGGTGGCCACTGTACTCCAGCTCAAGGGATACATGGGCCTATTGCGCTATGAGGGCTTCGACGGCGATTCCTCGCGCGACTTCTGGGTTAACCTGATGGCCTGCGAGGTCTACCCCGTGGGCTGGTGCGCCACGCGCGGTATCCCCCTCATTCCCCCGCGCTCCGTGGAAGGCGTACACTCCGACTGGAAGGGTTTTTTGGTTCGCAGGCTTACGGGTGCTCGGACCCTGCCGGCTGACTTTTACCTTCGAGTCCGCGAGGGGTCGCGCTCTCGCTTTCGCCTGGGCCATGTCCTGGAGGTGGTGGACAAGAACCGACTCTCGCGAGTGAAGGTGGCCGTGGTCGACGACATGGTGGAGAAGCGGCTCCACTTGCGCTACTACAGCAGCGCAGCGGACGGGGGGGGCTTCTGGTGTCATGAGGATTCGCCCCTGCTCCACCCTGTGGGCTGGGCGCGCGCCGTGCAGCACGAGCTGGACGCGCCTGCGGATTATCCCAGCGATCCGGCGCCGGCCGACTACACCACCCCTGACATGTTCCGCGAGCCCCGCGCGCGCTCCCCGCCCTTGCTGTTGCGCCAAGGAGACCGGCTGGAAGCTGTGGACCCGCTCAACTTGTCTTCCATCTGCGAGGCCACTGTCATGCGTGTGCTACTGCGTGGCTATGTCATGATCCGCATCGACTGCTATCCCCCTGATGAGGCTGGCGCTGATTGGTTTTGCTATCACGAGACCTCCCCTTGTATCTTTCCGCCAGGTTTCTGTGCAGAAAATGGTATCGCTCTGACTTCCGCCCCCGGAGCCCCCGTATTGCCCCCTGCACGCCATGCCTCCTCACCCCAGGTCCCATCCAGGGAAAATGGGTTTGTGGAAGGCATGCGTCTGGAGTGCACTGACCTGATGGAGCCGCGCCTAGTGTGCGTGGCCACCGTGGCCCGGGTCGTGGGACGTCTGCTGCGGGTGCACTTCGACGGATGGGGGGAGGAGTATGACCAGTGGCTGGACTGCGAGAGTTCAGACATCTTCCCAGTGGGTTGGTGCGGGGCTGTGGGCCATCGGCTGGAGGGACCCCCGGGCGCTCCGCAGGCGCAGCGCCGCCGCCCCCGTAAAAAGAAGGGACTAAAGCCCTTGGCTCCACCTCAAGGTCAGTTATGATTGTACTATGGTAAGATGCTGGCAGAGCTTTAGCTGTAGTAGGATATTTCAACAATGATCATAATATATGGTTACATTACACAGGATAACTGTTTCAGAAATGTCCATTGGCAAAGAAGAGCAGGCACAAGAGATTACTATGAAAGAAGAGGTCGAGGAGCCAGCCGAAGTGCCGGAGGTGAAGGCGGAGGTGAAGGCGGAGGCAGGGGAGGTGGTGGAGGAGGCGTGGGTGCCTCGGCTCGCAGGCAGTGCGCTGGCGGAGGTGGGCGCCGCGGACCCGGGCCGCTGGCGTCCTTCCGACGTGGTGCGCTTCCTGGCTCTCAACGACTGCGCGCCCTACAGCGTACACTTCGCAGGAGTGGACGGGCCACGCATGCTGGCCTTGTCCAAGGATGAAATCATTGAGCTGCTGCATATGAAGGTGGGCCCCTCCCTCAAGATCTTCCACCTCATCCAGCAGCTCAAGTGTAAGCTGAAACCTCCGTTGCTCCATTGAGTGCTCTCCTTCTACATGTAATACATCAGTACAATGATAACACATTTCTTTTTCACCGAACTCGTGCATTTACCATTGTGGAATAGATTTGTCTATCAATTGAGAAAACGATGGGTAGGTTAAATAAGATATTATATCTTCTTTCTTCATCAAACTACCCTGAGATGGAGGCTGCCGTGATCTCCGAAATGTAGGTTTTACACCATGGGAGATAATGTTATCTATGCTGCCCAGCTATCTGAGAGAAAGGATGGTGCGCTAAGGAAGTTTTAATACATATTTGCTGTTGGGAGATCAATCGAGCATTCAGGCTTGTGTTACTACCGAGGAATGTAAATATTTATTATTGGGCGGGTGTCACAGCCATTCAATCCTGGAATGTTTTCCATATTCTTGTACATACCTAGATGTAATTATTTCCACAATAAAGAAGCGAAATGCGAAGGAAGGACAAGAAGTTGTTTTATTTGTAAATAAAACAAAGATAACATGTCTTAATGTGTACTTTAAATCATTACAATGCTCCATTACAAATATATGACACATTTCTATTTTACTTGATACATCTCAAATACCAAACTATGAAACTACCAATATTAAGGGGAACATGGAGCCATGGAGCCGGACAACAGCGCTGATCTATCGACACTGCAAGCGTACTGTGGGCTGTTCAGTCGGGAGGGGGTTCTCTCGCCACCCGACAACTGTACAAGAGATGAGATACACTAACCTATAAAACAATCCTTACTATACATAAAAATTTAATATAAATTTTTAACTTACAATAAATAAATTATAAAACATTTATTATTACACCCAGCGAGACTAAGCTAAGGGACTAAACCATAAGCAACGGCCTCATCTGTTTATGATCTTTACAGAATGAAGGAAGAATTAACTTAGCAAAAGGTAAATTATAAACCCCACCTCGGGATGAGCTACAATGTGAACCAGTTTGGCACTGAGCATAAATGAAAATGATTTTATAAAATATGAGAATACTCTGGCGACACGATCTCGCCTATCTTATGGAACAGAAATAACCTAGTACATTATGTAGTATTATCACAATATTGGTACGCCTCTCTGGTCCGCGTGTGCACAAGAGATTCAGAGAGGGTAGTATCACGGGGAGTGCACGCAATCGTCCGCCACGTAGATGGGGTACAGCAGTCTGGTGGTCAGCGAGTCGTTGTGCACCTCCAGCGAGTTGAAGGCGTAGTGCATCACTAGCTCCTTGAGCGAGTGGTAGATGTTATAAGGCTCGGCGAAGCCATATCCCTTGTCCGTCTTGTATATGATGCAGTGGTACACTGTCTCGTTGCAGGCCACGGAGAGTGCGTACTGGCCCGTGCGGCTGGGGCGGACCAAGAAGGTGCCGGCCGGGCGGCCCGCCAGGAGCTCCTCCGCCTCCAGCCGCGACACCTTGTCCGCGCGCCAGAGGTTCTCCCGCTGGTGGGTGTACACCAGCGTCAGGTCCTGGCCGCCGTTGTTGCTGGCCAGTACCAGCTTCACTTGCTCCTTGGACAGGCCGTGGTTGAGCAGCCAGCGCTTGTGGCGGTCTCGCAGGTTGAACAGGGTCAGGATCTCGGGCTTCAGGGAGGTCATCTTCCACTCGATGGCTCGGTGGTTGGTGTTTTGAATTTTCAGGTTTTCGTTGAGGTAATTCCGATGGCTGGCCAAATTACCCAATTGTCGCTTGAGCATTTCGCAGTTCTCCATGAGAGCCGTGATCTCGTGTGGCTGTGCCTCGGAAGAGAACTTGTCCTGCATATCCTTCTGCTCCTCAAAGATCTTGTCGGCCGCGGCGTATGCTTCCAGTGCCAGTCGCTTGGCTTTAGCCTCGATCTCGGAGCGATCCAAGTCCAGAGAGTACTCCTCGTAGTTGCGCACCTTGGCCAGGTATTCGCGCTGGATCTCCTGCAGGCGCGTGAGCAGCGTGGCCAGGTCTACGGAGCCTATGAACTCCTCCTCTTGCGAGCGCGTCAGCGGGTACAGCAGCTTGACATCCAGGCTGTTGTTGCAGTGCGCCAGAGACACGCGCCGATAGTAGTTCACCAGCTCCACCACAGAGTTAAACTCGTATGGCTCGCAGAAGCCGTACTTGCCGTCCTGGTGGGAGATCTTGATGAGCTTGCTGACGCCGCCCTTGCGCACCGTGAGGGTGTAGCCGGTAGCCTTGTTGGACGCGTCTCTTACGAGGAAGGTGCCGTCGCGGGTGTCCTGCAGCTTCTCGTTGACCTCGTCCCGCGTGATTTCGCCCCAGTACCAGTCCGCCTCCTCCAGCCGCTCCCCGCACCCCGCGGGGCCCTCGTCCACCATCCTTCTCCGCCCGTCTACACCCGCCCGGCACCCTTCTGGAATACGACATCTTATCATTTCAATATTTCGTTAGAAACAGATATTTATCAAAGTTCATTAAATGTATTCTAGTACATTTAAAACAAAACCGTATTCGGATATACAAGATTCGTGGACATAAGTACAATATAGTAATAAGCGAAGACAATTTGGGAAACGTCGAGCCGATAAATATAAAACAAAGAAATAGTTTGAATTATTAAAGAAATATGCCATTTAACTTACCGAAAAACACATTTCTAGTATTTCTCAACTAATAGCACCCATGCCGATAGAAGAGATATGATTATAGAAGACAAAAAATTCGACTAAAAGCCCACTCTCCTTATGTCAATCACGTCTTAAAACAGCCATGACAGGCCGGACCAGAGATAATAAACTATACCATAACTATGCCATCGCGGAGAATGATTGAATAAATAGAATAATTTTTCTAATTTGATATAGCCATGTTTCATGGCATACTCGGTGAGATTGCACTAAACAATTTTTACATGGCAGAAAATACGTTTTCTCTCTAGAGGTTTGTTTGATCTTAGTTAAGTTTAAATTTAATTAGTGATAAGACAATTCAAAAACAATGATAGTGTTTAAAGAAGTGTAGTGACAATTTTGTGAGTGAAAAAAATAGCTTTCTGCCCCGGTATCGCAGTTATGTTAAGTACTGCCGGCCGGATATGCCGAGCGGCAACACTTTGGGGGGCGTGATCTCAACCCCCCACCCTGCGGATTTGCAACTCCAGGCTCGAGAGTTCTGGACAGCGAGGCAGCGCAGAGAGTTACACACCGGCCTTCGGTGAAAGGAACATCTTATCTGAAAAAGATCGCGATATCGCCGCATGACGCCAGTAACCATGGCGTCAGCTTATCATCATTGGGGCCTGATGCTGGCCACTGCTGTCTCAGCGAAGGAGACCAGGCCGCCTTTCGCTTCCACGCTCTTCCCCATCGTCCGCCTCGCACATCCCTCGTGGAGCTGGACGCCACGTGCCGGCCAGCTCGCCGTCACGCCGACTTCGCAGATCGTCAGACATTGAAGCAGATGGAGGAGGCCTACGCCCAGGAGTGAACGGATATAGGCTCATGATGATGATGATACAAAACATTGAAACACCTACATGCAACATTTCAAATAGTTCTGGAATGAGTAAAATACTGCAACAATGAAAGTTCATTGTATGGAATGAATGCACAACATTGGATCGAACATTACAAGATTTACGTGGAAACGAACAGCCATTTGGTGGAGCGTCAATATGTATTATTAACGGGTGATTTTCACCAAACATTACCTGTTATATCACGTTCAACACCAGAAGATGAACTGAATACCTGCTTAAAAATCATTGATTTTGTGGAGACACATTATAAAATGTACATTGACGACAAACATACATATTCAATTGCAAAAATATGCTTATGCAGAAAATTTTACAAAATAACTATTGGATATTGGAACTGGTAAAATGACAATTGCCGAATCAACAGGCTGCTTTAAATTATCACACCCACAAACCACATAACTCGTCAATGGGAAGAAGTAACAGACTTCCGAGTCTCACTCCAACAAATCAGAGATCCAAGTCCAAGATTCCAATATAGCAATAGTGAAGCGTTGCCGGGTCAGCTAGTCTACATCTACATCTACATCTACATCTACATCTACATCTACATCTACATCTACATCTACATCTACATCTACATCTACATCTACATCTACATCTACATATAAATAAAACTCAATGTGTATTTGTGTGAAGACCATTTACTCGGTTATTCCTGAACAGATCCTCAGGAAACTTACAGAATACGGCGGTGGTTATAGGCATATTTTTATTACTAATCGAGCTCTAATTAACTTTATAAATTAATAAATGAATTGAAAATTTTCGTAGTACAGGCGAATAAAGACCTTAATAATCGAGCTCTGTCTATCTTTAGAGTTCATATTCGCTTGGTATGGTCAGGAGAGGATTTAGTGTCCATGTAATTTTGTATAGTGGCAACAATGTGTTTTTCTTTCTGACAGTCCAATATATTTCATTTTACTTTGGGATGTACTTAATACGTTTTACTTATTACGTAGTATAATAATTGGTTGTTTAATTGGTACAATATATTTTATTGCCGTTATTTTAATGTAAATGCAGACAGGTAATTATGCTTCTAAATTATGGCGAATAAATTTTTTACGCGAGTATCATTTTGAGGTTATGAACGAAATTTTATGTGGCATTATTGAATTATTATTATGAATTCGTGTGGCAGCACTTTTTTTGACAGTTCAGTTAACGCGTCATTACTGAAAGGTTATGTTTAGTTGCAACTTTTTCGTTTTTCTTACGTTCGACGGTGATTACTTACGTGATAATCTTCCAATATTAAGATGATAAATCCATTGAGTGGTGAGTATACATAAATCTCCTGTATGTAATATTACATCATTTCCAAATGGTCTGATGTTTCCACGCCAATCTTGCAATGCTCGATCCAAAGTTACCGATGGAGCGTGCAAAATAACTTGGTTAAAATGGAATTGGATCAGTCAAACAACGGATGATCAGTGAACCTAGATGCACCCTGGAGTGGCGAATGAGAACCGGTTCATTTTCACAGTACACACAGGCTACTTTTAGTATTTTTCATTCATATATGAAGATTCGACAGACTTTAAATCTCACCTAAAAACCAACCTTTTCAAATATCGCATAAAATGTAAACAACGGTTGTCTGATTGCTGTTGTCACATGCACCTCCCATGACTAAAAACCTCGAGGTGAGCTATTCACGAAAACGGCGCTATACAAATTAGCCTAATTATTATTAATATGCATATAACATGAACTGCCTTTTATATGAAGAAAATCCACATTCATATTTGAAATTTCCTCACATATTCGATGAAGAATAATCTTCAGCAAACAAGTAAACAACAGTTATAATTCATTCATTGTATGGAAATTTGCCATATGCGCCTCTTCGATGTCCGCCTTATGGCAATTCTAATATTTTTTCTTTTATTTCTAAGAAACGAAATCAATGAATTAGAGATCGGACCAAAGCTGCCGATGCAGCGTGTAAAATAGCTAATGTTTAAATGGAATGGAATCGGTCATATAACAATGACAACGGATGATAAGATACACCCTGGAGTGGCGAACGAGAAACGGCTACACAAAGAATTGTGGAAGTCGGGAAAGGGAGGCTATTATCTACATTACTATTCCACGCCAACGGACTCGCAGTGCCGAAATCACGATCGTAGAAACTTGCTTTATTGGCTCTGACGGGAATTTTATGGACAACAAAATTGAGAGTTTTGTTTCTCTAAACATTGTATTTCTAAGAGCATTATAATGATCTTGATTTATGTATAATACATATGAATGTTTTGTGCAAATGTGATATAATATTGTTTATTTGATTATTTAATCTATATATATAAAACAAAGTCAAAAATCGTGTTAGTTACACCATTTACGAGTATAACTCGATGGTCCAGCCGTTCTCGAGTTATAAATGGTGTAACTAACACGATTTTTGACTTTGTTTTATATATGTAGAAGATTTGTTGCGAAAAAGTCGCGATTTTTCATGCATTTTATTGAGATTTGAGAGCTGTCAGATCAAACCGGCCCCACATTTAATTAAATATTACAGCCTGGTAAACTGTGAATTCGAGACGTCATTGTGTTAGGTGTAAGTTGTCATGCCCCACGACGTTGGATGCCATTTGTTAGGTGTAAGATGTCGTCACGGGGTGAAACATGAAATATTACTCGTATCTCATTCCCGATCTCGAAACAACTCCTCCCAACGTATTGCCCTTCGCTACGTATTGTGCTTCGCTAATGCAACCTCATTATGTGATCTCTGAGATGCTCCGGGATGTATAGTGATATGAGATTGAAACCAATATTTACTCTTTACAATTACATTTAATGACACAAAATAAAGAAACAAGATTAATTATAAACTAAAGAGGACTTACATACTATTCGTTGGCCAACGACTTAAAACTAATCCGTCACTGAAACAGCACTAACTGATCTGATCTGCGAAGTCGGCGAGCCACCCGACACGTGGCGTCCACACCACGAGGGACGTCCGAGGAAGAGCGAGGAGCAAGAGGCGGTCTGATCTCCTTCGCTGAGACAGCCATGGCCAGCATCAGGCCCCAATGATGATAGGCTGGCGCCATGGTTACTGGCACCATCCGGCGATATCGCGAACTTTTCTTCCGATTATCTCCCGAAGTCCGGTATCTCACTTTCGTGATATCTCCCCGGCGCGCGTTGGCCGGGGAGAGATGTTACTTCTACCAAAGGCCGGGGACCGACTGACGACTAGAGAGCTCGGATTTTTCAATTCCGCAGGGTGGGGGGGTGAGATCACGCCCCCCAAAGTGTTGCCGTTCGGCCTACCCGGCCGGCAGTACTTACTTAATTGCGATACCGGGGCAGAACGCTATTTTTTTAATCACAAAATTGTCACTACACGTCTTTAAACACTATTATTGTTTTTCCTATTCACTATTATTGTTTTTCATAGTCTTATCACTAATTAAAATTAAACTTAACTAAGATCAAACAAGCCTCCAGAGAGAAAACGTATTTTCGGCCATGTAAAAATTGTTCAGTGCAATCTCACCTAGTATGCCATGAAACATGGCTATATCAATTGTTCAGACGTTGTTTTTGGTTTATTTATAAGTCTATGGGTTTTCGTATCATAGACGATAAGAAAAATGTCAGCTTCTGTAGCGTAGGTCTTTACCGCAAAAATACAAACTGATTATAATAAAATATTTTACGGATTACACACATTTCTGTGAGATTTGCTGTTGGATATCTGGAATACTGTGCGATTGTTTCCCTGAAACTTTACAAGGTTTGATTGTAAGCATTACTGCACGGGATTGATATTAAAAATGCCTAAAACCAAAAGATCTAAAGACGATGATTCTAGCGACAGCGATGAAGGGCCGCTCGATGTGAGTTTTTAATTGGAATATTGCGTATAAATATGAAATGGGGTAATTAACATTTATTTTCAGCCGCCTCGCGCTTTTGGGTACATTTTAATTCTGCAACTTTGATGAGCGCGTGCAGTAAGTGCGTCGATCAAAAATTGCGAGTAGTTTTTAGATAAATGATTTATTAAAAACATTCCATGTATATTTTTAAGTACAAATAACCTCGCATTTTAACACAAAGTGTTTGTAGCGTAAACGTAAATAGGACGCGGGATTCATAACCTTAAAATTGTTTTAGAGGAACCAACCTGCGGCGAAGCACAGTAAGAAAAGTGAGAGAACCGACGACAAGGAGCCGACCTGGGTACTGCAGAAGAACAAGCTGGTGAAGGTGCGCGAATTCAAGGGCAAGACGTACGTGGATATACGCGAGTTCTACGAGAAGGATGGCACTCTGCTCCCTGGCAAGAAGGGAATCAGCCTGCCCGTGGAGCTGTGGCGTCGGCTGGTGTCCCTCGCGCCCGAGATCAACCAGTGCCTCGACAGCTTGTGAACTGTATTATCTGTAGGACCAATTGTTTCCCTCGTGTTCAATCTTAGAGTCGTCTTGTTTCCTGCCCCAAATACTTTTCTCTCTACCTATACCTCCAACTATTGCGCCTTTAGTATTTTCCCTAAAAACAAATGTTTTTTTTTTAATAAAAAATATTTGCACTATTTGATCATTTTTATAATTGGTTTTTTAAAAAATGATACCGAAGGAGTAAACTCTTAATGCGACAAACGGAGGACACAGGATGCCAAAAGTATTGTGAAGACAACCTATGAACATCAAACTATACAGTTTGGGTAAATTAGAGAGAATTTAGATAGCTAATATTGCACATTTGTCAGTTATCATATATTTCACCATTGGCTTCTGTAACGGCAGCTATGTATTTGAGATGTAGTGATTGCAAGCTTGCGGCACTCTCTAGGAGAATCGGCGTCCCACTCTGGCTGAAAGGATTTTCATAATAGTTTCTTTTGATTGAGATCTGTGATTGTGCTGCTCACTGTGAAACATGGTATTTTAGTTGCAGATGTGTGGCGCGGCGCTCTGTCCGCATTAGTATTACTGTCGATCTTCATACCAGGTGGGCAACATGGCAATATGTTTTTCACTGCTCATGCGTCCTTTACAGATAAATATTTCATCCACTCCCAAAGGGCTACCCTTTTTAGAATAATAACCAATAACAATTGTTTGCACTACGAGCAGTTGCAGCAACCAGCACGTTGCAGTTTCCTTTGCACAAGGGTTTATTACCTGAGTGTCGCCAGCACGCTTGCTGCCTGATCTGAGTAGGAATGAGAGTAATATTTTCTAGCGGAACCATCGCAGTGATATGTGTTCATGATATGATATTCTGTATGGGAATATTGAGAGACCAAAGAAGGCCTAAAAGCCTTCCTAAACACGTATTAACTTGCTATGTTATCTTCCCTATTCCACATATTAAATGAGTATCCTTCTTCCCTCATCCTACATTCTGTCTAAAGGAATACCTTAGACCAGGGGTCGGCAAACTTATTAGCCACAGAGCCAAATTGGTACATTACAACGATTTAAAAAAATTGGGAGCCAAATCTGTTTTTTTGATTTAGCAAACCTTAATTATAATTTTAGCACTTCATTAAATTACGGGTACACTGAATATAACTTGATTCCATACTTAATTTAGATTTTATTCATTGATAAAATATAATATAATATGTAAAAAAGGAATACACAAATTTTATCATGACAATGACCGACAAACCCTTAATGTGAACTTGTGTGATTCTTGCATCTCCTTGGAAAGTGTGAGTAAGTCAGATTTGTTTGTTGTTATTCTTAATTTTAGGCACAATACCAGGTTCTCATTAAAAAATTAAAGACTTTTTAGTTTACTCTTGTTAAAGTTGGCGTGAATACCTATGTAGAACCGAAAAGGGAAAGAACAGCAAGCGCGAGGAATATTATTCCAGGCGTTGAAGATGATCATGTCTTCCTTCTCCAGGTCCTTCAGCGAAACAACACAACACTTGTGTTGTGAACCAAGCTCACATTTGTTCTTCTCCAATATTTCCAAATCAACACAAAGACGTTCAAATTTAGAGCTCACGTGCATGCTACCCTCAATACGTCATCAAGGCGAGAATCAGTAAGTCGAATACGATGATTCACAAAGATATGTCGGTGCAAACAATGTGAGGAGCAGGAAGGAACAATTTTGTAGAGTCTTGTATTTTTCAGGAACTAATTTCCAAAATTCGATGTACTCCTTTCCCTCTCTTTTTTCTTCAAAAATAGCTTTCAGGTTAATATTGTCCTTAAATTCGATAAATTCTCCAAAAAGCTCTGCATAATCATATCCCAGTGCAGCTAATTGTGTTATAGTTGCTGTTTCTAGGTGCCAGGGATTTCCTAAATGTAACAAACAGTTAAGTATTGATACAACCAAAGTTATAATAACATAACCGGCAATCAGTATCAGAAACGTACATTTTAATTGAACAATTCCGAAAGAAAGACGATTTAATGAATAAAAAATAATAAAAAAAATTCGTGCAGATTATTTAAAAAAAATGTAGGTAAGTTAACGGCACCAGTCATGGACAGACCTCTAGTTATGGACAAAATTTTTTAAAAATCTTAAAAATAAGAAATATTGAACATTTTTTCATACTTTCAACGTTGAACTATAAACTATACTCGTAGATCCTTCTCTGTCAACTGACATAAATTTCATTCCAATCCGCCATTATTTGGCGAAATAACGGACATTTACACGACCCCACGCGAACGACATTTGCAAAATTCATAATTTCTTGCAGAATTCATTAGTGAGGTGAGTAGATGTTTTGTAATAATTCGTAGAAATCTTAGTAATTACTTATTATATAATTGAATAATGCGTTTTGTAGACATATCAGAGATACGAAATCATACTAAATTCATATGTAGCTACTTGTACAGTTTGTCAAATTTGAATGTTCATTACTGAGTATCGATTTTCAATACGAACCAGTGATGGACAAAAATATCCATAATTGTTTACATCGCAATTAAAGTTAATTTATGACAATTTAAATCTGTAATGTCAGGTTTCTTGTAAAATTATGCTTATGATACTGATAAAAGCAAGGGATTCAGTCATGGACATGGATGTATAATACTGGTTGGATCGCAAATGAGGGTATCATTTTGTGTATTTTATTTTATAGCAATGGCACCCAAAAAAATTATACACCGGAAAAAATGGGGCGTGCCGTAGACGCGTGAAAAAAGAAGAAGCAGTATGTGTAGCAGCATTAAAGTATGGTGTACCACGCAAAAATAATGTCACCGGGAAAAGCCCTGCGGTTTGTATATACAATGGGCCCAGCTACGAGCTCGCAAGGAAGTGGGTCAGGGGGCCAGTTATCTATGGGAAACACCTTCAGATGGCCGGAAAGACCCGATAAGATTTGGTACAAAATGGAAAACATTGTGGAAAGGATTAAAGAACCTTTTATTAAGTAATGGAGATGGAAAAATATTTACCTGACATCTATGTGCCCTAAAGAGGTGGTGCTAAGAATGATTTAAACTAAAAAAAAAAGTTTTTGTTATACGTCCAATACTGAATGTCCATTACCGGGCGTTGTTCATTACTGAGTGTCCATAACTAAATTTAATCTGTTCATCACTGGTGATTAGAAATGACTGTGGTCATCTAACTTTTTTTATTTAAACCTGACCCCTTTAATTATTTTCATTATTAAAAACGATTCCCAACAAACCATTCTATTATTTTTTCACATCACCTGATTTAATTTCCTAAAATTATCTTTAAAACGGTCATTAAGTCTAAAAACATTTTCTTAAACTGTCCATCACTGGTGCCTTTACCTTACGCATTTATAGTTTTGAAACGAGGTATTTCAACTAAACATGGGTTATATGATTACAGAGATCTCAACATTACACTAGAAGCAAGTAGAAAATCATTAAAACATTGAATTAAGTAACTAAATGTTTCTTAAACTATCAACATTGAATACTGTATGGTATAATATTAGGTCCTTACATATGAAATTGGCGTTTTGTATGGGAGGAACATAAAGTTGATTTTTTTAAATATAATATATTTATTTAATCAAAGTATGTACCATTGCTATCTATGCACTTTTGCCATCTCATAGGTAGTTCATCGATCCCTTTACTAAAAAAAACATTCGGACGGGAATCAATAAAATCTTTGAAGTCGGTTTGGACTGCCCCATCGGAGTTGAATTATTTCCCTTGCAAGAAGTTATCCAAATTTCGAAAAAAATAGTAATCTGTTGGGGCAATGTCCGGAGATTACGGTGGATGTCTTAGACATTCCAATTGAAGTTCTTCTAATTTGGTAGCCGTCTGTTGTGCAGTGTGTGGTCTAGCGTTATCATGAAGCAGCAGTGGCCTAGAGCGATTAACCAGCCTCGGTTGTTTAGCAGCCAGCTTTTCCATCATGGTTTGCAGTTGCTGACAAGAGACATCTGCCGTAATCGTCTGGCCAGATTTAAGAAAGCTGTAGTGAACGACACCAGCACTAGTCCACCAAACGCTCACAAGTAACTTTTTTGGAGTCAATTTTCGCTTGGGGCATGGTTTGGCTGGTTCGGCAGGGTTTAGCCTTGCGATGAGCCCTTCCGATTATCATACAGGATCCACTTTTCATCACAGGTAATGATTCGATACAAAATCCCTTCATTATTGTGCCGGTTCAGTAATGCAACGCAGCAGTCAACGCGCGTTTATTGATTTGCTTCACTCAATTCGTGAGGTACCCACCTTTCATCCTTTTTCACCTTCCCAATTTGCTTCAAGTGGATTAAAACAGTTTTATCACTAACACCGCAGCCTGCAGCTAACTCGGACGTGGTTTGCGATGGATCCGCTTCCACAATAGCCTACAATTCTTCATTATCAACTTTGGTCTCCGGCCGTCCACGGGGCTTGTTCTGCAGGTCGAAATTTCCAGAACGAAAACGTTGGAACTAAAAACGCACTGTGTTTTCTTTTGCGGCACCGTCGCCATACACATCATTAATCCTTCGAGCCGTTTCTGCAGCACTGGTGCCACGGTGGAACTCGTACTCGTAAATAACGCGATATTTCAAGTTTTCCATTTTGTAAACTGAGTGACGCAAAGAAAAAAAACAATTGAGGAAAAAACAAATGAATTATAATTTTCGAAACACAAATACTTGAGTAAATAGCTGTATAAATTTGAATTTGGAATTCCTAACAAAAGAGAAGATATTTGAGATCAAAGTTGCCAGTACGGCAAAACGCCAATTTCATATGGAAGGACCTAATATATAACCCTGTAGATTGGCTCTTTACTAGTGCCGGTTATCAGCAGATAACATTTTGCTTCTTTTCTCTACTCATCGAGTTGTAGGTACATACAGAGAATTGGGTTGTCTTTATTTAAATCAAACACCAACTAACTAACCATCACGTCTTCTCGAAGAGGTAGGAAGAAAGAATGGACTGCCACTCTTTTCATACATCGTGCCATACACGTACGTCGATTTCTCCGACTCCTCACGTGGCCGACATTCTATATTTGATTTATTTGATCGTGCCAGGTTTCCTCGGTCTTCTTCTATTTCTAGTTCCATTTACATCATTAACATATACCTACTTTTTTACCATTCTTTCTTCAATCATTCTTTCTATGTGTTTAAACCATTCTTAATAATTCTTTCATTATTTTGTTCATAACACTTTCATTCGCACCGAATTCACTTCTTGTACTTTCATTCGACACTCTATCATACACAGATTTTCAGCAAATTCGTCTAAGAAACCTCATTTCTACTGGATTTATTCTAAATACTTCCTTCCTTCTTTCGCCAGTTCCATGCTTCGCGTCCATATATAAGGGTCGCACGAGAACATCATTGTGTAATGCTATTTTAGGTTTTTTGGATAGGCTTTTGTTTGCGATGATAACTTTACGTGCACTATTCACTTTGTTGCCTGCTCCAACCCTTCTTTAAATATCCCTCTCCACTTGCCCATCTTTTGTAAACATACTACTCAAATGTACAAATTCATCTGTTTGCTCCAGATTTTCACAATTCACGCTATGTTGTTGCAGACTGTCATGATTTACGTTTATTCGAAAAATCATTACTTTAGACTAATTCACATTCATCATCAGTTCGTATTAGGGTGGCCCTTATTTTTAAACATTTTTTATGCCTCACCCCCTCAGTTTTAAAATAAAACTGAGGGAGTGAGAAATAAATAAAACTAATGCCAGAAAAAAATTTGATCATTCTAATAATTCTAAATGGTGCCCCAGTGTAATGAAGCAGTTTTTTGGGTTTAGAAATTATAGAATTACGACCTTAAAACGGGAACAAAAAAAACACCACAACAGAGATTAAGAATAGGATCCCAAAATAGCTTTAAATAAGCCACATCCGCTCCAATACATAACGCCCGCGCGAACAATAACATACTTTATATACTAACGGTTTTTCAAAGACCACCCCTTAGTAGAAATATTCGAGCATCAAATCATACTACGGCATAATATAAATAATCCTTTCGATAAACCGCCTTCCGGCCACTCAATACCCACGCGAATATCACGCACCCCCAAGGTGAAAGACGCAGGCACCTCACCAATAGGCTGTTCTTAAACCTCTCTAATGTTAAGCTAAATTAATCCCCGCTTACTCGGAAAGAAATTTCTTCACGCACTTCACAAACAGGGAATTGTGTCATAGTATGTGTGTGCAAATTAAAATCCTAACACGACAAACGGATTCGCGCCACTCTACGGATCTCGTTCAAACTAGGCGGTCGCATCGGAACTCCGGCGATACTTCGGATCCTCGCGATTTCAGTTTCAAGGCAGTTTCTTTGAATAATGGAGAAACTTCTCCTGGAGTCCCGAATCCAATATACAGTACAATGTCTATCAAGTTTAAAATCAAGTGACACCAGTTCACTACAGTGATCTCGCCATTAATTCTCTCAGCCATTAAGGGCGGCTCCGCCTCTCTGAAGCATCATATCTATCTATATCGCGAGGGTCCAAAGCCGGGTTCCCCGACCACCGACTGCCCGAAGTCGTGCCCCGATTATCAAAGGCAATCCAAGGGGCCGCCTCCTTTAACTGCATCACCACTCTCCGGAAGAAGGGACAACGTCCTCCGGAAGCCCACGAGCGATGCCGCGCCCCTCATCCTCCAGACCTTCAAGGCCCCGGTAGGCCCCGGCCCTCTCCAGTCCCGGTGGCACCCCGGCCCTCTGCAGCTCCGGTCACGTAAGCAGCTCCTCACGTTTTACGTTCTCTCTCTCCCCATACAAGTACTCCGTTACGACGGTTATGACGCAATGCCAAGGGTTAGTAAAAAACTAGTTAAAGGTTAGAAATTTGTAGATGTCTGAGTGTACGGATCTGCCGTGATGCAGGCCGGTCTCGATGTAATTAGACCTTACAATGAGCATGTTCACTTTGAAGCGTAAGCCCTTTTGTCTGGGCACCAACTTGTGTATTTACCAATAAATGTATAAACTCTCATCCTCTTTTAATTTATAAGACATGAATTCCCCTTGGCGGTTTGGGCGTGCGTAAGTGGCTCCCTAGAGAAATAGAACTTTTGTCCTGCCGGATGCTAGCCGCGGAATCCGGATCGGAGGAGGCACCAAGGCAAGTACAAGGAAATCTTCAGCCCACCAACAAGTTAAGTAATCAGGTTGCTCGAGGTTCTGGTCCGAGCAACCCGCAGGATAGATTTAATTATATATTACCATCACTCTCGCCACTTCAAAGTTTCGTCATGAGCCCCTCAAGTTATAACCCTTAATCTTTATCTACCCTAAAATCCTGTTATCTTACACTGGCGCCCAACGTGGGGCCTGAACTATATATCCACAAGCCACTCTCGCCTCGTCCAAGCTATCAATCGGAATTACTTAAATAATGTATTTTATTTGATACTATGTACAACATTGTAATTCTTTTTTTCCTCCATGTTCAATATTCTCGTAATTTATAATATATGTTTAATATCATTTTATTCTAGGTAACAAAAAAAAATAATAACTGCATACAGCCAGACGTATAAGTACGCTGTTCATTATCAAGTAATTTTGCCGCGTAAAATGATACCTACTCATACATATTCGAAAAAATAACTGCGCTAGCACGCGTAATACGCAACGAAATTTGTTTCACCCGTTTCGCGCTCAAAAATGTATCAATCCAATATTCAAAACAATATCTGCCGACCGGTTATCGCAAGCGCGCGTAAATACGTAACGAACTTTGTTTCATCCGTTTCGCGCGCAAAATATATCAATCCTCTATGTGCGTACAGGAACGCATGATTTTTTTTAACCAAAATAAATCACGTGCCATATTAATATATAAAATCATATCAATTCCCGAATAAAAAATAAATTACTCACAATGCCGAGCTCAAACTTAATAATTAATATAGAGGGAGCTACGGCCGCGGAACTGCGCAAAGAACTCTCAGATCGAGGCATCACCTTAAAAAGGAAAACTACGTCATACTTGCGAAACAAGGCTTCTGAATTTAATAAAACTTTGCAAAAAGAGAGCGAACGGTCGCGCTCACCAGATACGAATATAGAAAAAACCACGGCGCCGTCGCGAGTTCCGTCACCAGTTGTGGAAGCATTGTCATCCCAACCTTCAAAAACTAGAGTAACATATGTTCTAAGAGAACAAAAAACTTCTAACTTGACTTCATGGAATCTCAAGTTAAATCTATCTTCAGATATCCGAGGTTTCATCCTCCGAGCAGAAGAACTCGCCGCGGCAAGAGGAGTCGTGTTGGACGTGCTTTCTGCCAGTTTCGTCGACCTAATTTCGGACGACGTACTACTTTGGTACCGTACCGTCAAAAGGGAAAACCAGTCATGGAAAGACCTCAAAACACTGTTGTTAGGCAAATTCGAAAGACCCGATCATCAACACAAATTAAAAGCTTCAATTTTCTTGGAAAAACAGCTCCCCAACGAGGAAGCTTGTTCGTATTTCCTAAGGCTGAGATCCAAGAGTTCACAATTGGACACGCCTATTCCCGAGGAAGAGCTTTTACAGGTTTTCAAATTCGGCCTCGATCCCAGATATGCCGCACTTCTAGCAGGACAGGAGATTGACAATTTAAAAGAACTGGAGAATCTTTGTTCCCAGTTTGATTTGTACAGTCGCCGTCCAAGCGAACCTTCGCATAAATACTATAAACGGGTGAATTCTTTGGAACTAGAGGAAAATAACCATAACAATCAAGCGCCCCGGAACTCGTGCTATTATTGCCACAGTACCGGACACTTTCGCAATCGCTGCCCAAAATTGGCAAAGGCCAGCCACAGCGGCCCGGCCCGTCAGCCACCTCCAAACGCGAACCGCGTCCCTGGCACCCCGGATAGGCTAAGAAATATTTTCCGCCAATCCCATAATATGCCGCCGTTCTACAATCCAAACCCACGCCGGCCAGTTCCCCCAGTGGACACATCTCGCCCGCCACCGAACCTTATAGATTCAAAAAACGAACAGCGAGCCACCGCTCCTATGCCCAATCGGAACAAATCCAGAAACAGGAATGGACCCGGTGGCTCGAATTTGTAAAATACTTCAATTACACCTTTGAGCTTTCCGCTGTCACGAGTAAAGAAGCAGCCGACGGACGAATATATTCAAAATTCTCTGTGAAGGGAGTTCCTTTTTGGGGCCTACTAGACAGCGGCGCGAATGTCAGCTGTATGGGAGGTGATTCCTACCGCGCATTTTTAAAATCTGGTTTCCTCCTCAAACCGTACTCAGCTCGTGTGCTTACTGCCGATAGGGCTAAGCAGACCGTAGTAGGCGTAATTTCCCTCCCCGTGAAATCGGACGGGTATATCAAAGAAATAAATTTCCTCGTCATTCCGTCAATATCTAACAAATTCATACTCGGCATAGATTATTGGAAACAATTTAACGTAGCTCCTGATCTGTTCATAAATAACCAAATTCCTACGATAAAAATAAACGATCGCCAACCCATAATAGCGGAAATACGCACCCTCGTCCCCGCCGATAACCTTACACCAGATCAAGACCAGTCGTTACAAGAGGCCATCAGAAGATTTGAAAATATTTCCTTCGAAAAACAAGGTTTGGGTTACACCCACCTAGTAGAACACAATATTGAAACAGAGGGTCCACCCATAAAACAAAGATACTACCCGTTGTCCCCGATACGCCTCAAACAGCTCGAAAACGAATTGGATGAAATGCTCGCCTTAGGGGTCGTGGTACCCAGCAGAAGCCCCTGGACCAACCCTACATTACTCGTGGCAAAGAAGGACGGCACAGCCCGATTCTGCCTAGACTCCCGTAAACTCAACGCAGTCACCAAACCAGACGCTTACCCCTTGCCTTTCGTCCATCGCATTTTAGATAACCTGCGAAATGCCAGATACATTTCATCCATTGACCTCAGTAAAGCTTTTTGGCAAATACCCTTAAATGCTGCGTCATGCGAAAAAACGGCCTTCGTGGTACCGGGGCGAGGCATGTATCATTTCACCAGACTACCGTTTGGATTGAGAAACAGCCCGGCAGAATTACAAAGATTAATGGACCGCCTTTTTGGCCCCGAATTAGATGAACAACTTTTTTGCTACTTGGATGACTTGATCATCGTATCGGACAACTTCGATAAACATATACAGCTACTAAATACGGTTTACCTACGCCTTTTGAATGCCGGCCTCACCATTAACCTGAAAAAATCGGAATTTTGCAAATCAAGATTGAAATACTTAGGCTACATAATTGATCAGGACGGACTACGCACAGACCCCTCAAAAGTCGAAGCAATCGCTAAATTCACCCGACCAAACAACTCGAAAGAGGTCAAGTCCTTCATAGGCTTGGCAAGCTACTATCGCCGCTTCATCAAAAACTTCTCCGCAATAGCGGCCCCGTTGAATAAACTTACCGGATCGCGAAAAGGAATAAGCAACTTCAAATGGACTCCCGAGGCAGAAATCGCGTTCGAAACACTGAAGTCTGCCTTACAAACGACACCCGTGCTCAACTGCCCCGATTTCACTCTCCCTTTCACCCTGCACACCGATGCGTCAGACTTCGGAATTGGAGGCGTACTAACGCAACAATTTCCCGACGGCGAGCACCCTATAGCTTATTATTCCCGCGGATTAGCGAAAAATGAACGAAATTATTCCGTCACCGAAAAAGAACTACTTGCCATGCTGGATGCTATTCATCATTTTCGAGGATACATCGAGGGTGGAAAATTCACAATTATTACCGACCACAACAGTCTGCGCTGGCTCTGCACTTTGAGCAACCCTTCAGGAAGACTAGCCAGGTGGGCCACCAGAATATCCCAATACACTTTCGACATTATTCACCGAAAAGGATCTGAGAACATCGTCCCGGACGCTCTATCCCGTTTAGAAATCGCCTCCTTGGATGTCCATCTCTCCCCCCCGGCCACAACGGACTCCTGGTACCTTCAAATATTTAAACAATGCCAAGAAAATCCTGCGAAATTCCCCAATTATTGCATAAAAAATAACCAATTATATCGACACACGCGTGTGCCCCTCGCCCTGCTTGAAGACCATGCTTGGAAGCTGGTCGTGCCAACCGAAGAAAGGTACGAATTGCTAAATTCAATTCATGACACCCTACCCTCGGTACACCCTGGAACTTATAAGACTTACAAGAAATTGTCATTGCATTACTATTGGCCGGGAATGTTCTCGCAGGTTAAGAAATACGTCACTAAATGTCTAACCTGTAAGGCTTACAAACACAGTACTGCCCCTCCGTTAGGCCTGATGTCCCGCCCGAAGAGCGTGGACCGCCCCCTACAAGTGATCTCGGTAGATATTATTGGACCCATTGCGCGCAGTTATGCCGGACACACGAATATACTCAGCGTCGTGGACGTGTTTACCAAGTATTGCTGGGTCTTCCCCATGAGACAAGCTACCGCCGCCGCCGTCAACCGCTATTTGGAAGAACGTATCTTCATCCCCTGGGGAGCCCCCCGGACCATTATTTGCGATAACGGCCCCCAATTCATATCTAAAGCGTTCCGAGACCTCGTGTCTAAATACGGCATCCCGGATGTATACTACAATAGTGTATACACCCCGCAAAATAACCCGGTGGAACGCTACAACCAAACAATCAACACCACATTGGCCATCATGGTGGGGAAGGATCAGCGAACCTGGTGTAAAAAATTAATCACCCTTCAGGCAGCTATAAATAACACAACAAACATCGTCACCGGTTACACACCCTTTTTTCTATTACATGGATTCGAACAAACTGTGCATGGAACTCAACACGACTTAGGCATAAAAAATATATCCTCAACCGACCCCCCAGATACAGTGAAAAAATACGCCAACCGCCTGGAGGAATTGGCAGCCGTTTACGACGAAGTATGTTACAATTTATTAACAGCCTTCAAGAAAAATGCCCAGCGATATAACTTGCGCAGGAAAAGGATTTCTTACCAAATAGGAGACATAATCTGGAGAAAAAATTTCGTATTATCCTCGGCCATTAAATATTTTTCAGCTAAATTAGCCCCGAGATTCGTAAGAACAAAAATCACAGCCAAAATTTCCGACGTAATCTACCGTGTGGCAGACCTCGATTCAAAACATGTAGGCACATACCATATTAAGGACTTGATCAAGTTGGACTCCGCCGATAGTGTATAAACCTCCTTTCAGCCCTCGTCACACCTAATGTATTCTTAAAAAAAAAAAAAAATAGGTACCTACATCGTTTAATTTAAAAAAAAATATATATATATATATATATATATACGTATATTACAAATACCTGCCCGAAATAAGCTGTTATTCTACTAGTCCAGATACGTACCTAATACCAAAATGAGTTCCCGCAAAAAAATAATACGCGCCAAAACTTTCGGTACAAGAGCGGACAAGTTAGCCCAAATGCGTAATACCAAAATGGATTCCCGCCAAGACTCCCAGCAAATCGAGAACCAATGAGAAGGCGAGACTAGGACACACACCCAGTACGGGTCAGTAAATTTCCCGCGCGGCATAATATGCGCATATTGCCGACTATAATTATCAAAGATTCAATAACTAACGCATAATTTATTTCAATAAATCTACTTACACAACCATCCCATGTTAACTACCGAGCGTAATTCCTAAAGATAAATTACTTCAAAATATAATTAACAAACCGTCACGCGCTTCTCCGGAGGGATAGGCAGAGAGGAGAGACCGCCAGGCCACCTGTTCCGACATACCTCTAGCTTCCTTCACTTTCATACATCGTGACCTATGTACATGCTCGTCATTTCTTCCGATTTCAAGTAAAATACCTGAACATAAATACTTCACTAAACTTAAA
Organism: Lepidostoma basale; assembly: GCA_022606425.2. Taxonomy (NCBI): domain Eukaryota; kingdom Metazoa; phylum Arthropoda; class Insecta; order Trichoptera; family Lepidostomatidae; genus Lepidostoma; species Lepidostoma basale. Next base: position 1,857,372 of record JAHDVF020001160.1, read on the forward strand.
AAATATATACAGTAATAAAATATTTCGGTATTACAACATTACAAAATTACCTTCCGTCGTGGACACGCGGACGCGCGCGTTATGACGTAAGGCCCGTTTGATATTGGCCTGACTAGATTTATGGAATCGCGACCACATCCCCGGTCGGATCATGTCAGAACTCAAATCTTCTTCTTCCTCTGCGTACATGCAGGGTGAATGCACTACTTTAGTCCTCTTCTTCTCAAATTCAAACTTTTGCCAAATTATAAATATTTTAATTACACCACGAGTCCCTAATGGTGCCAGTGACAATTAAAGTCAATTCTTCTAACGGTTTTCTTATTGATCCGTTCTTCAAAAAATAAGATGGCGCCTAATCATTATTTATTTTTCTTTCAAGTATAATTTTCTCAAGTGTACTCTTGCGTTTCCCTTTCTCGAGTTCAAACCTTTTCAAGTAGAATATACCTTTCAAGTTTAATGTGTCTTTCGTGTTTAATGGGTCATTCAGGTGTGACAATGTAATTTCTCTATCATGTTTAAATTTTTTCGAGTTAAATTTTTTTTTTAAATATGTCTTTCATGTGTAATATATCGTTCATGTGTAATATACCGTTCATGTGTAATATATCTTTCATGTTTAAACTTTTTCGAGTTAAATTTTTTTTTTCATAATATGTCTTTCAAGTATAAGTTGTCTACCATGCTTGAACCTTCTCTAATATAAGTTCTCATGGTTAATATGTCCTTCATTTTGATTATGTCTCTCGCATTTAAATTAACTTTCTTTGTTTTTTGTTTTTGTGCGTCAACTACAGAATGGGGCGCACGTTAAAAATACCTCATTCCATGCCAATCAATAAAGGGGGCATGTTAAAATACCCTCGCGTGCCAACCACCATCTGCTAAACACCAATACCGGTTGATTATAACCACGGTCACGCGTAAATGAACTTTCTTTGTTTTTTGTTTTTGTGCGTCAACTACAGAATGGGGCGCACGTTAAAAATACCTCATTCCATGCCAATCAATAAAGGGGGCATGTTAAAATACCCTCGCGTGCCAACCACCATCTGCTAAACACCTATACCGGTTGATTATGACCACGGACACGCGCAGAGAAAATTTGTCTCTGCAAAAAACTACACTTGACTCGGAAATCTCCCAGTTAAGAATACATTATGGCGGATTTTCCTCGGAAACCGCAACACGAATATTTGGACTATGTTCCTCAGACGCGAAAGGGGTAGGCCCTCCTATTGCCAAATATAGGGACTCCGCCTCCTCAAGTCGGATATCCCTGGAGGTGTCCTACGGATAGTTGAATCACGAGCCATCTGCTGTGGTCAACTAAACTCAGCCCGGGAGGAATGGGCTAGAATCTATTCCCACGGCCGGGATTGGACCTGATTGTTTCGGACGATCTTCCGGCCGAGATTTGGAGTTTATGCGAAACAAAATTTACTTATGTATATAATAACTAGTTTTTAAGTCAATAAGTTAACGAAAATAGGTTATGTAAATTTCATATGTAAATACATCTCACCCTCTTGTAAGTTCACATTTAATGTAATTTTTTATTTTTTTTTAAATGCATCAGTGTTCATGTCACTGTTTCTGTTCAATTACGCTCGTTGTATGTTTTGTATTACAACGATACGCCCCTTTGGAAAAAGTTACTTCTGAATAGTGGCATGTCGCCACGGGTATAATATACCAGAATTCAGTCGTACACATCATAGGCTAGTTTCCTTATAATTGACTCTTCTGGGGGAGCGGTGTGTTTATCCACCCTGGACAAGGTGTCAGAACTCAGTCGTACACATCATAGGCTAGTTTCCTTATAATTGACTCTTCTGGGGGAGCGGTGTGTTTATCCACCCTGGACAAGATGTCAGAACTCAGTCGTACACATCATAGGCTAGTTTCCTTATAATTGACTCTTCTGGGGGAGCGGTGTGTTTATCCACCCTGGACAAGGTGTCAGAACTCAGTCGTACACATCATAGGCTAGTTCCCTTATAACTAACTCCTCCGAGGGGCGGTGAAGGTTATTCACCCAGGGTTCGTCCCAGAACTCGGACGTTTACCAAGTACTAATTGCCTTATTAATGTCAATATTTTTCCCAATATGGTTCAAGGTTAGCCTGATCTGAAACGCTCATCACGTTGTCAGGGCAAAGTTTTAGTGCCAACTAACCACCATATTGGCATGTGTTAGATTTAAGTTCGTTAATTTGTTTATAGATAAATAAAAGTGATCTTTAGTATTGAACAAGCGTCAACCTCGAATGCGACGCTAGGTCGCAGGGCAATGCCTAATTCCAGTTGATTTCAGTACTAAATATTTCATGTTATTTATTAGATATAAGTTCCCTATACGAATGTCAATACTTTTCTAATATGGTTCAAGGTTAGCCTGATCTGAAACGCTCATCACGTTGTCAGGGCAAAGTTTTAGTGCCAACTAACCACCATATCTAGATAGGTACATATACATTCTTTTTATTATATAATAATGCTTAAGTATTAACACCACAGAGGTGCGATTTTACGTTTTTTTTTAAATTTAATATAATATATATGAAAAATTACAACTTCTTCGTGCTACCCTTGGCATTGTCAGGTCATTCCGTGTAAACCTCAACGTGAGTACCCAAAACTCCGAAAAAAGCGGGAGAATCCGCCAGCATCAAAGTGCAGTGTTGTATGCCATATAGAGTCAGTGCTATGGGCAATCAAGTGAAAAAAAAGTGAGGCTACCGGCCTATTTACTGAAGTACTCCACTACCCTTTCTATTCATTATGTACCTATCTTTTAATGTATATCTCATGTCATAAATAACTACTGCATATTTATACTATGTACCATGTTCCTAGGCCTATCTTGCATACCATGTTCCTATTACTTTGTAAAACCTTCGGCATTGTAAAACTTTTCGCGCACCTACCGGACACAAGTTTCTTTTCTTTTTTTCCTTTTTTCTTTTTTCTTTTGGGTTGAGATGAGGTGTAATGAAGCAGTTTTTTGGGTTTAGAAATTATAGAATTACGACCTTAAAACGGGAACAAAAAAACACCACAACAGAGATTAAGAATAGGATCCCAAAATAGCTTTAAATAAGCCACATCCGCTCCAATACATAACGCCCGCGCGAACAATAACATACTTTATATACTAACGGTTTTTCAAAGACCACCCCTTAGTAGAAATATTCGAGCATCAAATCATACTACGGCATAATATAAATAATCCTTTCGATAAACCGCCTTCCGGCCACTCAATACCCACGCGAATATCACGCACCCCCAAGGTGAAAGACGCAGGCACCTCACCAATAGGCTGTTCTTAAACCTCTCTAATGTTAAGCTAAATTAATCCCCGCTTACTCGGAAAGAAATTTCTTCACGCACTTCACAAACAGGGAATTGTGTCATAGTATGTGTGTGCAAATTAAAATCCTAACACGACAAACGGATTCGCGCCACTCTACGGATCTCGTTCAAACTAGGCGGTCGCATCGGAACTCCGGCGATACTTCGGATCCTCGCGATTTCAGTTTCAAGGCAGTTTCTTTGAATAATGGAGAAACTTCTCCTGGAGTCCCGAATCCAATATACAGTACAATGTCTATCAAGTTTAAAATCAAGTGACACCAGTTCACTACAGTGATCTCGCCATTAATTCTCTCAGCCATTAAGGGCGGCTCCGCCTCTCTGAAGCATCATATCTATCTATATCGCGAGGGTCCAAAGCCGGGTTCCCCGACCACCGACTGCCCGAAGTCGTGCCCCGATTATCAAAGGCAATCCAAGGGGCCGCCTCCTTTAACTGCATCACCACTCTCCGGAAGAAGGGACAACGTCCTCCGGAAGCCCACGAGCGATGCCGCGCCCCTCATCCTCCAGACCTTCAAGGCCCCGGTAGGCCCCGGCCCTCTCCAGTCCCGGTGGCACCCCGGCCCTCTGCAGCTCCGGTCACGTAAGCAGCTCCTCACGTTTTACGTTCTCTCTCTCCCCATACAAGTACTCCGTTACGACGGTTATGACGCAATGCCAAGGGTTAGTAAAAAACTAGTTAAAGGTTAGAAATTTGTAGATGTCTGAGTGTACGGATCTGCCGTGATGCAGGCCGGTCTCGATGTAATTAGACCTTACAATGAGCATGTTCACTTTGAAGCGTAAGCCCTTTTGTCTGGGCACCAACTTGTGTATTTACCAATAAATGTATAAACTCTCATCCTCTTTTAATTTATAAGACATGAATTCCCCTTGGCGGTTTGGGCGTGCGTAAGTGGCTCCCTAGAGAAATAGAACTTTTGTCCTGCCGGATGCTAGCCGCGGAATCCGGATCGGAGGAGGCACCAAGGCAAGTACAAGGAAATCTTCAGCCCACCAACAAGTTAAGTAATCAGGTTGCTCGAGGTTCTGGTCCGAGCAACCCGCAGGATAGATTTAATTATATATTACCATCACTCTCGCCACTTCAAAGTTTCGTCATGAGCCCCTCAAGTTATAACCCTTAATCTTTATCTACCCTAAAATCCTGTTATCTTACACCAGAAGCTGTGAAGGTTTATACAAAAAATACTGTATTTTCACAAAGTTACAAAAAAATATACGCACATTAATAAATGTAATAATATCAAATAACCACATAGGAGCATATAACCCAACACATAGGATTAGGATAGCATCCCGGATAGGATCGAGATATTGATGCGGAATTGGAATCCCTAGTCGCTAGTCGCAGCTCTGAATGTCGGGAAAACGGACCACGGCGCCGCGCCGGCGCTTACTGCGTATAGCCAGTACTGCGATGTTTTCCAAATGAAGCGGTAGCACATAATTTGTTAAAAATGGGGCAAACAGGTAATCTTTGCAATCATACACATTCTTCACCCATGCGCTCCATATGTCCGAACCAACGCAACGAACCATTCATAATTTTGTTCATAATACCTTCTTTCGTTCTACATTCCTTCCTAATATCAGCATTTGAGATTCTGTCATACATCGTTCTACCACACATACGTCTTAGGGACCTCATCTCTACCGCATTTATTCTGCTCTCATCTTTCTTCTGTCAGTTCCATGCTTCGCTTCCATACATAGGAGTTGGGACCAGAACTCCATTGTGAACGGCCATTTTCGCTTTCATTGATAAATTCTTGTTTCCAATAACTACTTTTAAAGCTCCATTCACTTTGTTACCCGCACCAACCCTTTTTTCAACATCACTGTCCGTTCGGCCATCCGCTGTGAACATGCTACCTAAATACACAAATTCCCTCACCTGTTCCAAGTTCTCTTCATTTACACTTATATTACAAACTGTCATTTGCTCTTCCCTTTCAAAAACTAACACCTTTGACTTTCCGACATTTATCAAAACACGTTAAAACAATTAAATAGCAGACAACATAATTTTGAATAAGTGTGATCCATCAATGAACTCCGTTTTCATCATTAGCATCATCATATTCATCATCTGAAGAGTTTGATGATTCAGTGTCCCTATCAATTGAAAAAAGAAATTCCTCGTCTTCATCTAGCCAAATATTTCGTTTATTAAGTACTCGCGGCTGAATTTCCTATGGTAACAATTCTCTGGACCGAATGTACACAGATACACCTATAAAATCAATACAAAATATACAATACGTATTTTTATTATTATTCACTAATCATAAATCGGTTATTTAATCTCCACGGAACACTCATCTGTCATCTTTTTCGAATGGTATTAATGGCGCAAATATTCTCTGCTCTCCTTCACAAAAGGGTTTAACTTTTAGAATAGTCTCTCTTATACTGATTTTTATAACTTTGGGCATTGTTAATCTAAAATTAATAAAGAAAACCAAAAATCCCGGCGACGATTAAAAAATAACCTCAACTCAAATCTTTCACATTGAGTATTGACATCTGGCATCAACAATACACCACCTACGGGCGATACCGAAACTAAAATACACGCCATTTTGATTTTATACGTCGTTTATTAAGTCAAATTTAGTCAAACGTACGACAAATATAATTAATTTTAAATCATTTAAGTGATTTTTTCAAATGTTTTAATAATTATTCTGTTATCCGGAACGGAGACAAATCCAGCAAATATAAGATCTTCAAAATTGGTCCAGCCGTTCTCGAGTTATAAATGGTGTAACTAACACGATTTTTGACTTTGTTTTATATATATAGATATATATAAAACAATATACGAGTATATATGAAACAAAGTCAAAAGTCGTGTTAGTTACACCATTTATAACTCGAGAACGGCTGAACCAATTTTGAAGATCTTTGATTTGCTGGATTTGTCTCCGTCCCGGATAACAGAATAGTAATTAAAACATTTGAAAAAAATATTCTAAATAATAATTCAATGAATTAGTTTTCTCATACATTTGACGGAACTGTTTCAAAACCATCATGGCGTTATATTTTAGTTTCGGTAACGCCCGTAGATGGTGTAGTGTTCCATTGCGGTGGTGCAAATGTGAACTAAACGCCAAACGTCAATGTGACAGATTTAAGGTTTTGTTTGAATCGTCGCCGCGATTTTTAGTTTTCTTTATTAATTTTAGATTAACAATGTCCAAAGTTATAAAAATCAGTATAAGAGAGACTATTCTAAAAGTTGAACCCCTTTTGTGAAGGAGAGCAGAGAATATTTGCGCCATTAATTCCATTCGAAAAAGACAAGGCGCGCTTGGTAAAATGACAGATGAGTGTTGTTATCCGTATAGATTAAATAACCGATTTGTGATTAGTGAATAATAATAAAAATACGTATTGTATATTTTGTATTGATTTTATAGGTGTATCTGTGTACATTCGGTCCAGAGAATTGTTACCATGGGAAATGCAGCCGCGAGTACTTAATAAACGAAATATTTGGCTAGATGAAGACGAGGAATTTCTTTTTTCAATTGATAGGGACACTGAATCATCAAACTCTTCAGATGATGAATGTGATGATGCTAATGATGAAAACGGAGTTCATTGATCGATCACACTTATTCAAAACTATGTTGTCTGCTATTTAATTGTTTTAACGTGTTTTGTATTAAATTCAGTTACATAAAATATTTGTTGAAATAAAATCATTTAAGTGTTGGTATTTTTTGACCCCCACTATGAAATTGTTTTCTAACGATTTTTTTTAATTCATCAGCGAAAAGAGGCGGTGATTTCAAAGAGGCGAGTTTAACCGTCGCGTTGCCATGTGGTCAATTGAGTTTCCATTGCCAATTTAAAGTTGATTTTCTTAAAACCTATGGACCCTAATATTATAAAAAAAATTGTAATCCTCCATTGAAGTGTTCTCAATATTTCGTAATAAAAAAAAAGCAAAAAATTACTTCCTTCATCCCAAAAAAAAATTTTTTTAAGACTGCCCTCACCTTCATTCGTGTTAAGGTAGAATTTGTTTTGCTAATATTTACAACTTTATCAAAAGTGACAAATACTTACTCGCTGTTTTGAACGTATTATAAATGATATGTTTGGCCTTTCCTCATACGTAATAATACCGATTGTGGACGGAAACGCAGCACGCAACTTAATAATATCAGAACTGTGAAAATATTAACACTTTACCAAAAGGGACAAATATTAATACGTACTCGTAGTCTTGAACGTAGTATACATTTTGCCTAGGTGCCTTTATCATACGTAAAATTATAGCGCCACGGCCGGCGCGCGGCCGTGGCGGGGCGAGACAAGTTCATACTTGGTGTCAGTTGTTCATACGCTGTAGCATTGCTGTGTCGTCAGTCTACTCGTATATCAGAAATCGCATGGTTCCAGAAAAAATTAATAATGATATGTTTTTCAAATAATCCATGTATGGTATAGATATCGATCTATTCCTAATGAAATTCCCTACAAGATGACATAAATTAAATTTTGATTAATCGAGTCATATGCTTGATATTTATAGATAAAGTTAGCGGTAAACTGAATTGACCACATGGGAGCGAGCGTTTTGTTTTGAACACGGTACGTTAAGGGTTAATTTGCTTAAGTGCACATTGTGATAGGTTTTGGCGTTTGTCATTGGATTTTTTTCGAATTTTTACCAATTTTCATTCAATGTTGGACCTTTATTGCATTAGAATTCGATTCAATTATTTCTCTTCACACGATTATTTTTAAATTCATCAGCGAAAAGCTATTTGAAAGAGATGAATTTATTTTGCTGAAGTACACATCGTGAAATCTTATGTCATTTGTCATTGGTCAATCGGTAATTTTCTAATATGTGTTTGATTTTCCGTCCGAGTCGTTCGTAATGCAATTTCATTTTGCTGCTCATTTCATTGCGACCAATCATTTTGGTGTGGAATTCTTTTTTAAAAGGAAAGCTGTCTTCGAAGATGTTCACTTTGTGAGGTTATCACATTTGTGATATCGTAATTTTGAATTGTGTGATTAATTTTCAATTTCTTTGATATAATTTTGAAGTTCTTGCTAGAGTTGAGTTAGGTACCTAATTCAAGTTTATTAAAAGAACGGTTAGTAATTATTTAAAGGAGAACATATTAAAGGTGGAAAAATATATAATAATAATAATAAAAAAAAAATAATAAGAATGATAATAATCATAATAATAATTAAAACAGTAATTAGAAGGAACAATTATACATGATATAGAGCCAAAAACGATGAATACTAATATATTAAAGACGATAAACATTATAAGGAAGCAGATTACATTAGTAAGAAAGGGACAAAAGTGGAAGGTAGTATTAATATTTTTTTGGTAGATTGTATAAAGGAAAAGTTTTTAATGTACTACATATATATTATACTAAGGGGGAATAAGCTGGAATTTGGTTATTTATAACATTCAATTCACATGCCTTTGCTTTAAAAATTTCTAAATTTTCTAATTTCTCAAATTTTTTAAAAATTGTTTACTATATGCAAAAAAATGTGTTTTTGGAATTGAAATGATGGTCAAAATTCACACAATGATTCACCATTTCCGAAAAGATGTTTCTGTTTTTGTATTAAATTTTGTGTTCATATAACCTCTTCAAAATGATCGACCCGTCTTTCCAATATACACGACATCACAATCCTCACAATTAATCTGGTAGATTCCACTTTGGTTGAATATATTGTCGCGAAAAAATAAAAACACAATTGTGATACATAAAACAAAGTTTTTAATTAACAATTTATAATTCATTTTAAGTATTAATGCAGGCTTCCACGTGAATTATATTCCATTGTAATTAATATTTTTAATTTTGACATTTGCACATTTCATGAACTTAATTCATTTTAAGTATTAATTGTAATTCAATAAAAAGGTGAATTAAATTTAGCTAATAAGTTAACACAACATTTATTGATTCTGAGGCGGTACGAAGTTCGTCGGGTCAGCTAGTATAGATATATAATATAATATAATATATATAGATAGATAATTATGAAATTTTAACAAAATTAATGCAAACATAACGTATTCACTAGCATTCCTGTCAAACGGTTACACATTATGTAAAACTGACTAGTATAATAAAAACAGGTGGAAAACTTCAAATACATAACGTTACTCGTTATAGAGCCAAGAGAGAGCCAAGAGAGAGCTGTTGTCGAATGTCAAAGTGAAAAAGGTCTCATATTTGGGTCACGTGCTGCGTGGAGAAAAGTACCGCCTCCTCCGACTTATATTGGAGGGCAAGATAGAGGGAAGACGGGGAGTTGGCAGAAAACAGATGTCCTGGCTGCGCAACATTAGAGAGTGGACCGGAATGAGGACGAGAGTGGACCGGAATATTAATGAATGCTTCCACGTGAATTACATTCCATTGTAATTAATCATTTTAATTTTGACTTTTGCACATTTAATGAAATTAATTCATTTTAAGTATTAATTGTAACTCAATAAAAAGGTGAATTAAATTTAGCTTATAAGTTAACACAACATTTATTGATTCTGAGGCGGTACGAAGTTCGTCGGGTCAGCTAGTTCAATATAAAAGTATACAGATGCAAATTTAAAATGTTTAAAAGTATTATGTGTATGTTGAATGTGTAAATATTTAAATAAATAAGCGTTCGTTCGTGTTTGATTTTGATGTGCAGAAGAATTAGGCACAAACAGTCTGCGTCACCGTTAATTAATATACCCAAAATGTTATAAACTGTCTTATTGATTGGGCAAATAGTTTTAGAGAAAATGTATAACCCGTGAATAAAGAAGACTAGGAGGTGCAATGTTTTGGAACGACAAGTTAGAATAGGTGCAGGTAAACGTTCTCCTTATACTGCATTTCGAAGATGAACCATTAATGATCATGATCACGGAAAATATGAATATAAAGTGGCGAAGGAGACATTTTGAGACATTGTGTGCTTCTTTTGCAAATGAGCAGGACGAGTGTATTGGGCCACTTGTGGGTCCTATGTATTATTTTCTAAGGTAAATTAATGAATGTGAACTCGAAAAAATGGCAGAATACACAAACATTTTGCCCGGCAAAATAGCAAACATAATTCTACATTTTAATTAAATCACTTGTCGGGCTGGATGGCTTGTAGCTATAGGAACATTAAATTTTCCAATAGTACGATTGTATTGGAACATGGCTCTTGTTGTAAATTTATTTCTGAACACGATGACCCGGGACAGATTTTTTCAACCAAGGAGCAATCTGCATTTAGTAAATAATTTGGAAATGACATCAACATCTTTCGATTAACTTGCGAAAGTGCGTCCATTGTACAATGCCATCAGAAAACGTTGCCTTTAATTAATGCCATATGAAAATTTGTGTATTGACGAACAAATGGTGCCTTTCAGAGGGAAGTTAGCAATCAAGCAGTATATGAAAGGAAAACCAACACCCTTGGGAGTAAAAACATTTGTATTGTGTGGTGGCTCAGGACAAATGTACGACTTTGTTATCTATCAAGGTGCCCTAACTGGTTTAGACGAATCTAATCTAAAGAAGTTCGGTTTCAGTGCCTCTGTGGTATTACATTTGTCTCAAAGCATACACAGCAAAGGCCATAAATTGTATTTCGATAATTAATTGTCATCTTTTCACTATGAAAATATGATATAACATGTTCTACTTAGTTAATTCATAAGAGAACGCGGGTAACACTTCCCTTTCTCTTATCTAAAATAATTACTTATATTGTACCTATTACAGATAAGAGAAAAGGAAGCGTTACCGGGGTTCTCTTATGAATTAACTAAGTAGAACATATTATATCTATCCACGTACCTACAGATGCATTCATATTAAAACAGTATTTTTTGTAAATATATCGCGGGCGATTTGTTAATTAGAAGGATCTTTGTAAATTAGCCACAATTATACCTACAAATTGTTTCACAATCGTAAAGTCAATAAAAAAAATACATTTTCAATTAGTAGCTTTTTGAAATTACATACTCACCTATAAGTATTAAAAAATTTATATGAGATATTATTAACATATTGTATTAGCACAGAAATCTACGCGATTACATGTTGAATTGATGTTATGGGAAATGGGATATTATTCCGATATTTCGGAAAGAGATATCTAAATAAAAATCTGTGCAGTCTGTTTATTAGACGTGACACGATTGTATTTAAATAGATACTATGACGCCGCGCTCGCATTTCCTTAAAAGCAGAAGAGAGCGCCATCTATGGACGAATAGCGACAGCGCGGTGAAGAAAGTTTTCCCGCCGTGCACGAACACGCGTTTGAATAGAAAAATGAAACATGCTAAATGTGAGAAATGTTCACATATTTAAATGATGATAGGGCGAGAGACATTGCCAGCTAGATCTTGTGTTATTTATCGTTCGATACCTATGAATTATCTGCCAATTGTAAAGACTGGCGGGAATATCCTCGAGTGAACCAGTTGTTATTGTCCTGAGGGCTCTTCCCGGCCACGATATGGGAATATAGACATCATGATCCAAGCGGAGTAAGCAGTGATCGCAATGACTGTACGACTGCTCTCTAAACGCAATTCTTGCAACGTTTTTTTTATTTGATTAAATAATTCATTAATAATAAAAAATTGTATTCAAATATGGTCCCATTTTATCAGCTAGTTCAGAGCAAGTATTTTTATAAATTTTATATAATATTACACATGAGGGTATTAGTTGCAAACCTGGCAAACTCCATCATTAGATGTTTTGAGTAAACCGCAAAAAACTGATACGCTAATAAAATGCGTTTTTTTACGATATATTTTTTTTCATCTCAACCAGTTAGTATTTTAAAAGTAATCAGCCATGAAATAATCATCATTATGTTGATAATTAAAGTAAAATAATGAATTTCATTTTGAAGTTTGCCAGCTTTGCAACACTCAAGTGGAGGTTGCCATGTTTGCAACAAACCCTATATTTTAATAGCAAAATTCTTCAGAATGAAGCCGAATTTGAAACTGAAAATCAATAAAAATTGTGTGCAAATGTATTATGAATAAGACCCAATTCATATCTCACTTTTGATTGTTGGTGGAGTTTGCCGGGTTTGCAAATAATACCCTCACATGTTCATAAAATGTTGATTTTTTATTATATTCGATATTAATTAGTTCTGTACGTTAATTGTAAATAGTGCGAGAATACGTCGAGCCACACGGTTTATACAATAATTATGTAGTTCTACACAAGATCTTGTCAGTTGAGAGGGAAATATTTATTAGAGTGACAACGCCAACTAATTTGTACATATTTATATTGTTGAAATATATTTGATTTATTTTTAATACCATTATAGCGCCATCTACATTTGAATAAAATAACTCATAAATGTCGCAAAATTGACGATTCAAAATAACGAACATAATAACACAAAAAATCTTTACAGTCTGTTCTTTTAGTAGGTATCGACCTTTTATGCAGGTCGCTGCCATCTTCGATATAATGAAAGAACTTCTACCAATAAATTTCAATTAACATTGATGATTCGTTCAGGGAATTTACTTACATACATGTCATGATTAAAACAAGGTATCTATCGTAAGTAGTATTACTTCTCTTAATTAGAAAGAAAATTTGATATGTTACTAAATCACATATTTAGAAATACTGATGCACGAAAGATGAAGAATTAGCGCTGCTCACATCGTCTGATTATACAATGAAGAGTTAATAGCTAAATTCTGTACGCATATGGTGGGCGATAATATTGTTTAATTAATGTACAAATGCCTGCTATCATGAGTTGCCATCTTTTTTCTTAAATAAAATATGTGCAGCCTGTTAATGGGACGTAACACGATTTTCTGTATTATACTCTAGTACATATTATTACGCCGCGCTCACATGTCCGTAAAAGTAGAATAGAGCGCCATCTATGGATAAATAGCGACAGCGGATTGACGAAAGTTTTCCCCGCCAACAGTGTAATTTTATTATACATTATTTTTTTGTTTCATTTCTATCATTTCTATTATTTAACAAAGAAGAAGAAAAAAAAAAAAAAAAAAAAAAGAGTCCGGGCACATGCGCAGTGCACACGCTACCAGCACTATCTGTCGATGAATAGAACAAATACATATAAAACAATAAGATTTCAAATTAATTAGCCAATTAGCGCCATCTATATCTTAGATGAATAACTTGACATTAACTAAACGCACGGAAAAAATGTGAGAAAATTCAGTACTATGAAAAGTTCTCGAGTGGGGGATACTAATATTCCGATAAATGTTTTTGAAAATTACTGTACTTCCTGGGAAATTAATAAGCTTTCTTAAATTATTTCGACAGCTACTGTTTTCTAAATTGTGAATTTAAATGGTTATTTTTCCGAAACTGGAGATATGTATAGAATATATTTGTTTAATAAAATTAATTTACTAATAGTATTCTTATGATAGAAGGCTAAAACGCAATTTATTTATTTAAAAATATGTGTATAATTTATAAGAAATATCCCTTTTAAATGCTGGATTTATCCATTTCCTTTTCGTAATTAAAAAAAATTCAAACACTGTGTATAAATGTCAGCTGTATTATTTATTGTTTCTTGAACAGTTATGTAAAATTCCACATTAAATAATTAATACGAATGAAAACGTCAGTTTTCTAGAAGTTTTATTAAATCTATTTTTAAAGTTGTCAGAGACAAATCATTCCCATAAAATAGTTAGCTTCTAAGGCATTATCAAATGTTGATAATGCGTGTTGATAAATGTTGATTATACATTTGATAATGCCTAAGGAGGGCGAAACATGTCATTTCCATAAAATATAATAAAATTTCTAGAAAACTGACGTTTTTATAAATATTAATTAGTCCGGTGTATTGATTATTTTCTACCGTACTTTATTAAGACAGAAATATCAATGTCAAATGTAGCAACTTTTATAGCTGTGAAAAATATACTCAAACAAAGAATATAAAATGCTTATAGCCAAAATATTTGGAATTATGCGATAATTAGTTTTGCCTTAAATACAAGTCTTCTTAACTGTGTACAACAACTATACATTGTAATTATAAAACAACGATGTTTTCTCTGGTCTTCAAAGTTTTGTTATATTGATACAATAAAAGAATATTCAGCGTTAAATATAATACTATTATAATTATGTTAAGTTTTTTTATATTAATAATATATTTTATGGAATAATAACACTATTATAATCATGTTTTTATAAGGTTTCGGTTAGGTTAGGTTTCTTTTTCTTTTATAAGGTTTCGGTTAGGTTAGGTTAGGTTAGGTTAGGTTAGGTTTTTTTTTTTTTTTTTTTCTCGGGTGGGGGGGGAAATACTCATGTATACCTCGTGGCTTGCCGAATCACGAGGCATGCCCGACTCTACCGAGAGTATCACCAATATTAATTGACGACATTCCTAGTAGCCTACGGACTAAAACCACCCCCCGTTTATAACATTCTTTTCCCTTTTCTTGGAAAAGGTCCTTTTTCATCTTTTCTTTTTAATTGAGAGGAAGGGTGAAACGTTTTTTTTTTTATTTTTTTTTTTTATTTTTATTTTTTTTATTTTTTTTTATTATTTTTTTTTTTTTTCAAACCAATCCTCTCAGTCCACATTATATTTACCCTTCAGGCAATTACAAGTATTTAAAACAAACATTTATGGTTATTTTTACAAAGATTATTAATAATAACTATCATATAAAACATTAGAACGTAAAAACTAGTATTAAGATGTATGTCATATTAGAGAATAGACTTTTACATGTTACACGAGAATACAAAACAGAAAAAAAAAAAAATAAATAAAAAAAAAAAAAAATATATAAATAAAAACACGAGAATACAAATGAGAGTATAAGACGTGAGTACGAAACAAAAGTGAGAATACAGAACTAGAATAAAAAAAAAAACTTTTAACACGAGAATACAAAAACGAGAATACAAACGAGAGTACAAGACGAGAATACAAAACGAGAATACAAAACAAAAACAAGAATACAAAACGAAAATAAAAGACTTTTAACACGAGAATACAAAAAACGAGAGTACAAACTAGAGTAATACAAGAATACAAAACAAAAAACGAGAATACAAAACAAAAAACGAGAATACAAAACATTAAAACCCAAGAACAGTAAAACATTAAAACATGAAAACACGAAAACATGAAAACATGAAAACATGAAAACATGAAAACATGAAAACATGAAAACATGAAAACATGAAAACATGAAAACATGGAAACATGGAAACATGAAAACATGAAAACATTAAAACACAGGAATACAAAAAACGAGAATAACGAGGATAACGAGAATAACGATAATTACGAGAATAACGAGAGTAAGCGAGGATAAAGATTGCATAATAGAGAATAAACTTTTTTACATATAAAACATTGACTCTTCCCATCCTAGCTCTTATTTCTCTTTATTACTATTTTGGCGACACTTTCTGCATATTTTAGGAACTTGGATCTGTATTTTTTCTTAGCTAATATATCTTTGAGGTTGTCCTTGGTAATATCAATATTTATTTCTATGGCAAGTTTCAGGCGGTCGTATTCGTGCTGTGGGCATTGTGTCAGTATATGTGTGACTGTTTCCTCGACGTCGGGATCGCACACGCAAGATGGTGACTGGAGCAGTTTAAACCTATGCAGGTAGCTCGCAAATCCCCCATGTCCCGTTAGTAACTGGGTCATGATGGGATTTCCGAACAGTCCGCTGTCCCCCCTCACCAACCTGAATGCCTCCCCAACGTCAGGTAAAAATATCTTCGTGTTTGACGCAGTGCTACCATTTTCATATCTTTCCTGCCATTTTTCGCGGGTTTGGGCTCTAATTATGCCCTTTACGTATGACAATGGGCAGCTGTCATAGTCTGCTCTCTTTTTGTCACTGGTAGTCGCGGCGAGTTTGGCAAGTTCGTCCGCCCGCTCATTTCCTGCGTGTCCCGCATGAGCCTTGATCCAGTATAGCTTTATCGAAGTTTTCCGCGACTCAAGATCAGCGAGATTACTTCTTGCCTGAAATGCCAGTGGATGGAAAGTGTTGAATTTTTGAATCAGTTCTAACGCTGATCTCGAGTCGCTAAAAACGTGAGCCTGTTTTTCTTTGCGGATAAGTAATGAATCGGTGACTTTGGTTATTGCAAAGCATTCAGCCTGAAAGACGGAGCAGGATGGGTCGAGTTTGAATCGATTCGTCCGCACCTCTCTTCCATGCCTCCACCAGGATATTGCCGCCCCGACCTTACCCTCAATTTTGCTTCCGTCGGTGTATATGGCCAGATCATCTTCCTTTACAAGTTCACTAATTTCTTTTTCCGGGTCGACTAAACATTTGAATTCTATGAGGGGTGCCAGTGCGGGATGCCTAGCCTCTAGATAGGAACGTTTTTTTTCAATTGATTTGTCTGTTGTGTCTGGTATAGGGGATCCTCTCTTAATATTGTATAGTGTAGACATTTCTTTGACTCTAAGGTCGAGGGGCAGCAATCCGGACAGGATAAGTGCGGCGTGGAGACTCACTGTGCGATGTGCCTTGCATATCTTTCGGACAAAGCCCCTTTGGATGGCATTGAGACTTTTTTGTGTGTTTTGCCTTTCCACTGCACCGGCCCACACACTTGCCGCATACAGTATGATAGGCTCCACGACTGCCACGTATATCGTGCGAGTAATCTCTGAGTTGAGACCCCACTCGACCTTGGCCGCTCTTGCGAGTTGCTCGTACAGTCCGGCGGCTTTCTGGCATACGTGAGACACATGGGGGCCGAAGGTCAGTTTTTTATCGAATATGACTCCCAAAATTTTTAGTTCATTTACTGCTTGTATTTCGGAGCTCCCCATACGAAGCTTAGGCTCGTTATATTTTAGCTTTCTTGTAACAGTCATGACGCTCATTTTGTGCGGTGCGAATTTTAGTTTGTTTTTTCCTCCCCATTTTTCAACTCTCCCCAGTACTGCATTTGCCCTCTCCTCGATCCCCCCCATATCATTGCCTGAGAAAACCAGGATCACATCGTCAGCATAAGCTTGACAATGCGCTCCCGATCCTTCTAGCTCTTGTAAGAGGGGATCAAGGAGAAGGTTCCAGAAGAATGGGCCCCCTATTGATCCCTGAACGCACCCTTTTGTGGTCTCTCTCTGCACATCTTCTCCTGCATATCTCATCGTTATTCTCCTATCTCTAAGGTAGTCATGGGTGAGTCTTCTGAGATTAAGGGGGCACTCGAGTTCAGCTAGTTGGTGTTTTATTGCGGGCCACCAGGCCCCGTCGAATGCACCCTCAATGTCAAGAGACACCACAACGACCAGTTCCTTAGCTACAACTCTCTCCACAATTAGTTTGTGGAGATCATATAGCGCGTCTTCTGTGCTTCGCTGAGGGACGAATCCGTACTGCTTGGGGCTCATCATGGTTTGGGTATGCCATCGCAGCCTTGCTATAAGCATTTTTTCAAGGATCTTACCGAGTACGGGCAGAAGCCCGATTGGTCTGTATGATTTCGGCTCGGTGTAGCTTGTTTTCCCTGGCTTGCGAAGCACTACCACTGTCGCCACCTTCCAGGACAGAGGAAAACGTCCCAATTCCAAGCATTTGTTTAATATTGTTAGGAATAAATTTTCATTGGCTCTGATTGTGGCAGCGCAGATATCGGCTGTAAATCCATCATGACCCGGGGCCTTTTTTGTGTGGAAAGTTGATATTGCGTGTCTCATCTCAGCTATTGTGAAGCACAAGTCGTCCTTTGTTTTTGCTGTTTCTAGTTTGCTTGCCATTCTTATTTCCGTTTGTATGGGGTCATCGCTATTTGGGTCGTCGGCAGGGAAGAAAGTTTCGGCGATCAGTTCAGCTGATTCTCTAGGGCTGAGGGCGACGCCGTTTTTGATCAGTAATTTGTCGTCCTGTCGCTTTTTGGTATTTCGGATCACTCGATAGATTCCGTCCCAGAAGCTTTCTCCGTCCTGTGTCGCGCAGAAGTTCTTCCATGATTCCGTTTGTGCTTTAGCGGTTGCTTCTTCGTACTGAATTTTGGCTTCGAGGTATAGTTCTATTACTTTTTGGCGTCTTATTGGTGCGGCACATTTTATTCTTCTTCGTCGGCGGTTGACATCTTTTTTCATCTCCTGTAGGTCTGGCGTCCACCAGGGGATCCTTATCCTTCTAGCTTCCTTAATTCTAGGGATCGCCTTATTACAGGATCGGGTTATGGAGAGGGTATAGTTGCTGATTATTTTATCCAGTGCTTTTACCTCTGCTATTTTTTTTATGCTTTCTTCATCCAGTTCCATTTTTTTAAAGTTGTTTATTAATGTCTGATTGAACTTTAGCCAGTCTGCTTTCTTTGTGTTGTATTTTCTTGTTGTCTCCTTTCCCATTATCCTTTTAAGGGTTCCGCTCATCTCCAGAATCACTGCTTTATGGTCCGATCCTACCATGTCCGCATCTATTCGCCAGTCAATGATGCTTTCTAATAGACTCATGCTGCACACCGTTATATCCACTCGGCTAGCATAAGTTCTTCCTCCCCTGATTACTTCGAACGTGGGGTCCGTGCCGGAGTTGAGGATGTGGAGTTGCTGGTCATCAAAGAAACCAGCTAGTTCCTCACCTCTGTCGTCTTCCCTTACACTGCCCCACCACGGGCTCCACGCATTAAAATCACCACCGAGCAGCTTATCTTTTTCTCCTAGTTTATTCCACATTCCTTCTATTCTAGCCAAGTGGGGGCTCATATCTTTATCTCCTTCGAAGTAGGCCGATGTCATCACCATCGAGCGGCCCTCTAGTTCAACTATGGCTGTGGCAATGTTCTCCGTCTGTTCGGTGGGGTTTGAGGTGTATCGGACGGCTTTGTCGAGGACGAGTATCGCTGCCTTGACTGGATTTGACCTGCTTATTCCAACGTCGTGCTGAATGATTCGGACCCCGGGATATTGTTTGATGAAACCTGAGTTTCCTGTATACGGTTCCTGCACTAGACAAATTGACACATTGCTTTTATCGCATTCGTGTAACAATTCGTCTAATGCAAGTCTCTTTCTTTGGAGGTTTATTTGGACTAGTGTTGTAGTTTTTGCTGAGTCTTGGGGGGTTGGTCTTTTAGTGGTCTCTATGTTTCCGGAAGCGCCTTTAGCAGTAGGCGACACTCATCCTCGACAATGCATCCCACTTCTTTCTTATGGGACATTCGGCGCTGAATGCATTGTGGTCGCTCTCGAGGCGGGCTTGATTACAATTTGTGCAGGTGGGGGCGTCGCCCAAGGCCTGTACCGGGCACGCGTGACGCAAGTGTTCACCGCTGCAGTGGCTGCAAATGCTTGCGGGTACTGTGCAGATACGCTGACCATGTCCGTATCCCAAGCACTTGGTGCACTGGACGAGTGGGGAGAAGTCTTCCACTTTGGTTTTTTGCAGGTCGAGATGCACTGCTCCCGCACTCATTAATCTTTGCCATACGTTAGGCGAGACTCTGAGTACCACATGGTTCTGGAACTGGTTTCTGGATTTCTTCCTGAAGCGCACCTCTGTCCTCATTTCTTCTTTTCCCATCCCCTGGAAGATGTTTTTGTTTTGCGCCATGAGGTAATCAAGCAGTTCATCGTCGCTAAGGTACCTCATGACGTCTCGTAGCATCACCAGTGGGTCTTTGTTTTTGGCCTCCTCAACCTTCAATCCCTTCTGCTTGATTCTGTCTGCTACCCTTGTTGCCTCAGTTTTTGTTCCGCAGGTAAGGACCACTTTTTGGTTTCTCACCTTCCTGACACCACTGATTTGGAAACCACTTTCCTTGGGATCGACTGCTTTTCTTATTTTTTCTATGACGACGTCGCTGGTGTCATCCTTCACATCTGATGAGATTATAATCGAGTGTCTCGGTGGAAAACGACTCGGACCAGGGGCTGATGCTGCTGCTGCCGGTTAGGTTAGGTTAGGTTAGGTTAGGTTAGGTTAGGTTAGGTTAGGTTAGGTTAGGTTAGGTTAGGTTAGGTTAGGTTAGGTTAGGTTAGGTTAGGTTAGGTTAGGTTAGGTTAGGTTAGGTTAGGTTAGGTTAGGTTAGGTTTTTTTTTTTTTTTTTTAGATGGGAGTTTCACTATTATTTGCCTTGCTCATTATGTACAAGGCTTATATATATTCGAGGGGATTTTTATTTATTTTGTTATTTTCTTTCAGGCGTCATTCTTTTTTATGGAATTTCTACAGGATTGGAAGGGAAGTCGGCTGTGGCCTGTTTGGAGCTTCTCCGCATTCGCCAAGTGATGAGGGAACCACAGAAACCTCATCAAGAGAAGTCGAACTATTCGAGTAATCGGATAGGTCTTCCGTTTCACTAGAAGAGTGATCGGCTTTTGTTACAACTCGGCAG
This sequence comes from Lepidostoma basale, assembly GCA_022606425.2. NCBI lineage: Eukaryota > Metazoa > Arthropoda > Insecta > Trichoptera > Lepidostomatidae > Lepidostoma > Lepidostoma basale. The sequence continues at coordinate 1,878,164 of JAHDVF020001160.1, forward strand.
TCATTCATCTTTCTTACAGTCTGAACAATGTATATTAAAAATGATACCACCTCCTGCGACAGGTGCTCGTGGTTCATCACAGATTCGATGTCCCCGAAACTTACGTCACGTCTTCTGCATTTCGCCTCCACTTGAAATCTCTTATGGCTAAAAATGGGACAATGCATCATCAGATGAGGGACATCCTGCGATGATACACTATCGCAGGGGCATTTATCATCCTTAATTAATTTGAATCGAAAGAGGTAGCCCTTGAATCCGCCATGACCCGTCAGTATTTGGGTCAAGTCGAAATTCATATGCTGCCTCTTCCGAAATTTTAATGCTGAATATAATTTTGGAAAGAAAAATTTTGTCACCGATCCCGTAGTAGACATTTCATATCTCCTATTCCAGGCTTCCAAATATCTGATCCGAATAATGCGCTTTGCAAACGATAATGGAAACCTGGAATAGTCTGGCGCCGTTTTCTTTAAAGTGGCTTCTCTCGCCGCCTCATCCGCCTGCACGTTTCCATCGATGTCAACATGCCCCCGAATCCATCCCACATGCACAGTCTGGTCTCTGTTATGGAGATTCTGGATGTTGGCTCTGATTTCTGTAACCATTGGATTTACAGAACCCACATCCAGAATTGCCTGAATACCAGACTTGCAGTCGGAGAGAACCGTGACACGACGCCATCGACTGGGCGGCTTCTTTAACACGAACAAAAGGGCCTGGTTTATTGCGAATAGTTCCGCCTGAAAAACGGAACAGAAGTCATCGAGTTTAAACTTTCTCGATGGCAGCCTCTTTATATTGTCGAATGGCACAAAGGCTGCACCGACCTTTCCATTTAAGAGACTGCCATCTGTGAATAGCCTTATCTCATCCTGTCCTATATCCGGGGGAATCTGGTCATAAAATCCATGAATAAATTTGATTTGATCAGCAGGATGAGGCAGCGAGTAAAAGTCAACAACATTTTCTAATTGTCTATCGCTAGGAAGATCCTGCAAGGAATGAAATTTTTTCACATTATAGACCTCTGCTAGCTCCTTGACTCTCAGGTCGAGAGGTATGAAACCGCAGAGAGCCTGCGCCGAAGTCAGGGAAATGGTTCTGTATCCCTTGCAAGATCTTATAGCAATATGACGCTGAATTTTCTCAAGTTTTTTAACATTACATTTTTTATTGACCGCATCCACCCACACACTGGTTGGATGGCGAGGTTCGGCCGGTTAGGTTAGGTTAGGTTAGGTTAGGTTAGGTTAGGTTAGGTTAGGTTAGGTTAGGTTAGGTTAGGTTAGGTTAGGTTAGGTTAGGTTAGGTTAGGTTAGGTTAGGTTAGGTTAGGTTAGGTTAGGTTAGGTTAGGTTAGGTTAGGTTAGGTTAGGTTAGGTTAGGTTAGGTTAGGTTAGGTTAGGTTAGGTTAGGTTAGGTTAGGTTAGGTTAGGTTAGGTTAGGTTAGGTTAGGTTAGGTTAGGTTAGGTTAGGTTAGGTTAGGTTAGGTTAGGTTAGGTTAGGTTAGGTTAGGTTAGGTTAGGTTAGGTTAGGTTAGGTTAGGTTAGGTTGGGTTAGGTTAGGTTAGGTTAGGTTAGGTTAGGTTAGGTTAGGTTAGGTTAGGTTAGGTTAGGTTAGGGTTAGGTTTTTTTTTTTTTTTTTTTTTTTTTTAAATGGGAGTTGCATTATTATTTACCTTGCATATTATGTACAAGGTTTATAAATCAACAAATGGATATTCTGCTTTTATTGAACTTAAGGTTCTATCTAGCTAGCTATTCGATTCGGGATTTGGGAAGGACAATCTATGGTGGACCAAAAGGAACTTCTCAGCATTTGCTCTTGTGGAGAGGAAACCACCTAAAACTCTCCAGGAGAAGCCGGCCTGTTGACTGTTGTCATCAGGCCTTCCGTTCCACTAGAAGAGTGTACGGCGTTTTGTTCCCTAGCTTGGTTTATGATACCAATGTCCTGAATAATCTTAATCATAAATGACACGATCTCTCGTGCCAACTCTTTGTGAATCATCACCGAAGGGATGTCACGTAAATCTATACCCACACTTCTGCAGCGCGCCTCCAGTTGATGTCTTTGACGGCTGAAAAGGGGGCAAAGCATAAGCAAGTGATAGACATCTTGAGGAGTGCCGTCATCGCATGGGCAACTGTCTATTTCCGAAAGTTTGAATCTATACAGGTAGCTCATGAGCCTACCGTGACCAGTGAGCATCTGAGTGAGCTCGAAACCGACATTCTGTATTTTGAGAAACTCTTTGGCATGGTATATCGAAGGGAAGAAAATTTTAGTCACCCTTCCGGTGGCTTCCTTCAAATACCGTTCGTTCCAAAGGTGAAGAATTCGACCCCTGATTTTTCTTTTTGCAAAACTGAGTGGGAAATTGGCAAAATCGGGAGCTGTCTTTTTCAACGTAGCCTCTCGAGCCTTTTCATCCGCTCTTTCGTTACCAAGAATACCACAATGTCCCCTAATCCAACCGATATAGACATCCTGATGTCTATTACGAAGTACTTGGACATCCGATCTGATGTCCATTACGATGGGGTTTACCGAATTGCGGTCTGAAATCGCGTGAACTCCAGACTTACAGTCTGTGAAAATTGAAATATTTTTCCACCGATTGGGTGGCTTCTTTAGAACATAGGTCAGGGCTTCTTTGATTGCAACGAGTTCCGCTTGGAACACGGAGCAGAAATCATCTAACTTAAACTTTCTCGCGGGCAGCTCTCTGAAACCATCGTAAGGTACGAAAGCTGCCCCTACTCTACCATCGAGAAGACTTCCATCCGTATAGATTCTCAACTCATCCGGCACCATACCAGGTACTACCTGGTCGTCAAACCCGTGATTTAACGGATGACGCTCTGCCGGATGAGGAAGTGAAAAATGACACCCTACACCCTGATAAAATCGATCTTGCGGCAAGTCTTGCAAAGTGAGGTTTTTCTTCACCTCATATGCTTCTGCTAGTTCCCTAACTCTCAAATCGAGGGGCATAAATCCACTTAGGACTTGCGCCGAAACCAGGGAGATAGTCCTATATCCCCTGCATGATCTAATGGCTATCTGCCGTTGGACTGAATCTAATTTCTTTCGATTGACTCTCTTCCTGACCGCCCCCGCCCACACACTCGAAGCGTAAGTTATCAAGGGCTCTACTGCGCCCACGTAAATCTGCCGCATAACCTCCGGGGACGCACCCCATGTGGGTTTAGCGGCTCGAACAAGCTTATTTGAGATGCCAGCGGCCTTTTTGCAAATACTATCAACGTGTTTCGACCAATTGAGATGGCGGTCTATTGTAAGACCCAAGACTTTGAAATGGTCAACGAAATTCAAACGGACGCCATTCATGTGAATGATTGGCTGACGGTCCTTCCTTCTCGTCAGAAACATCGCGTATGTTTTATTTTCTGCGAATTGCAGTTTGGCTTTAGAGCCCCATGAAGTGACAATCTCGAGCGCACTGTCAACCATTCTTTCGAGATCAGCTGTATCGTTTGACACAGCTGTCAAGAGGAGATCGTCCGCAAACGCCCTCAACTCGACACCCTCACCCAGATCTTTTTGGAGTACATCATCCAGGATGTAATTCCAGAAACTCGGCCCACAAGAAGAACCCTGTACGCATCCTTTTGTCGTTACCTTTTCGAGAGTCGCATCAAAGTGCGAAAGAACAACCTTCCTTTGCTGGTGATAGCTCTTCACCAATGAAAACAAATTTCGAGGGCACTTTTTGCTGCTCAGTTGGCACATCAAAAACGGCCACCAGGCATTATCAAAGGCTCCTTTAATGTCGAGCGAAATCGCTATGCTCAATTTCTTATTTTGCAACGCAGTTCTGAGTACATTTACTGATGCATGAAGAGCATCTTCCGTTGATTTTTGGGGTGTGAACCCGTATTGTTTCTGGCTTAGCAAGCCCCTGCGGCGGAAATGCCAGTTGATGCGATTTATCATCAACTTTTCAAGCACTTTGCCGAAGACCGAAATGAGACCGATTGGTCTGTAAGACCCAATGTCATGAAGGTCGTCCTTTCCCGATTTGGGAATGACGATAACCCTCGCTAATTTCCATCGAGCCGGAAAGTGGCTCACCCTAAGACATGCATTGTACATACCGAGTACAAGTGACCTATCCGCGTTAAAGAATCGAAAGCAAATGTCCGCGGTGAAATGATCTTCACCGGGTGCTTTTCCCGGATCAATATTGGACATTATGTCCTCAATTTCCTCGACCGTGAATATCGGATCATTATCCGTGAAAGGTATGATTTCCGCTCTACGCCGGATATCTATTTGTTCGCGAGTCTCTCGCTCAGAAATATCGTCTGGAAAGAATCTTTCCAACAGACGGCGAGCGCTTTCCTCGGCCGAAGCCAAGTGCTCGTTACCATCTTTCAACGTCGCAAGTGGAATGGTCTTTTTTCGGTTGACCAGAACCCTGTGAATTGCCGACCAGGCGGTTTCTCTGTTCTGAGAACCGCAGTAATTTTTCCAAGAATCTGTTTTCGCCTTCTGAATGGCGTTTTTGTAAACCCGTTTAGCCTCGAGGTACTTATCTAGAGACTTCGTCTCTCTACGGAGCGCACTCGAGTTTTGAAGTCTATGCCTATATTTCCTAGCTTCTTTTTTAAGATTGTCGAGCTCAGCATTCCACCAAGGACAGGGTTGCCTTTTGAAAGGTTTCCTGATTGGTATGCTAGCTTTGCACGAATCGTTCAGAATTTCCATCAACAAATCGATTTTACTTTCCAACTCCTGCGAGTTGCGTACATCAGAGAAGAAGTGTTCTGATATATTACGCTCTTTCATTCCTCGCTTAACTTTAATCAAAAATTTCTCCCAGTTGGCCTTTTTGGTATTGAAAATGGCCGTCGAAGTTTCATTGGGATTCCATATACTGGCTTTAATTTCGAACTGAATGGGATTATGATCGCTGAGATGATTATTATCAGACTCCACTTTCCAACCATCAACGGTGTCCAACAGACTAGAAGAGCAAAACGTCATGTCGATAACACTCGTGATGTGAAGAAGGCCACGAAAAGCCTCGAAAGTGGGCCGATTGCCATCATTTAAGATGTGAAGATCGAGTTCGGATAAGAAATCCGCAACTTTCTCGCCCCTACGGTCCGTCCTTGAACTCCCCCACCATACATTTTTAGCGTTTAAATCGCACCCTATCAACATGGGAATATTTTCCAGAAGTCTGAGTTTATCCAGAGCCGGGACAACGTCCGAGTCTGGTTCCACATACATGGACCCGATTATCATGGGACCAGTATCGGTCACTATTTTGACAAGCACAGTATTGCAATCACTGTATTTACTCAGCAGTATGCCTTTGAAATTAGGCCTGAAGACTATTACTGCTGCTTTACAAACATGCTCCTGGGATCCTAACGACTGATAAACGGCCACCCCAGAAGCATTGATTCTGCCCGTATTGCCTGTATAAGGCTCCTGAAGCAACATAACATCCGCCCCCCATCTATTGACCAGTGCTTCTTCCTGTGCCGCTTTACAGCGGCCCAGGTTCCACTGAATAACTTTGATCGCGCCGGTTATGTGGGATTGGATCCCGGCGGTAGAAGTCAGAATGGAGCTAGCCATAATTGACTCTCTCCATTGTCCTAATCATCATTTTGGTCCTATAAGGACAGTCCCTATCATTAGCCCTATGCCTAGAAGCTTCAGTTTTTCCCTTGGCCATTTTGATGCAATTCCAGCATCGATGATCGGCCTCTTTATCTTTTTTAGTGCAGGTCACAGATTTGTGATCTCCCGCGCAGTGAAGACAACGGTCCTTGCTTTCAAGGCACCTTACTGCAGTATGACCAAATCCCATACATTTATAACACTGAATCAAGGGGCAACTGTCTTCGACCTGTACCCTTTGATACCCTATACTGATCCGACCCTGTTGGATCATTGCCTCTCTCACTTCTTTACTGACTAGGAGGACAGCATTCCGCAAGCGCTCGCTGTGCCTATTACGGAATGACCTCTGAAGCTTTATTGCTTCTTTATTGTCTCCTGTCGCCTCGAAAATCGAGTCATTCTGCTGGAGAATGTACTCGACGACTTCCTCGTCGCGGGTCTCTTTTTCGATTCCCTTTAGAAGGACTGTGGGCATCAACCTTTTGCCCTCCTTGGCAACCAGGTTTCCCTTTGTGAGTCCGGGAAGAGCAACCCGCAAGGTTTTAGCATCATTAGATGTCGGAAGCTTTATGATGACTTTATTATCCTTCGCTTTTATCATGGCATTTACCCCGACCTTCAAATCAGAAGGTTTCACTTCCTGTCTCAGAGTCGACATGATGTCGGAGCTCGTCTTAGACTTATCCAAAGAGCTAACTATGACGGCATGGGAAGGACCTGAAGCTACCATCGAAGCGTAACTCATCGGTCCGACTGAAGGTACCGATTGTGACGCGTGAATGCTACTTGAGACGGATTTCTGAATTAGAGCGACCTTCTCCTTTAAGAAAGTCGTCTCTTGAAGTTGGCTCTTCCTCGTCATATCAGAGGCTAGATCGATGATGTCGGTAAAGATACTCATCAAACCCTCGCGGGCCTCCCTTGTGATGTTTCCCTTCAAGGGATCCACCAGGCGCAAGCCACTGGTCGAGAGCTTGATCATTTTAAGGGACATGGCGTCGAGGGACATGTCCCCCGACAAACCTTCCTGACCGTGTGTGGGCGGGGGGGTCGTCTGGAGAGCAACTTCCGAAGTCGACGGGGTCGATACTATCGACCCCGCTGCCGATTGGGACGCTGTCCCAGAACAAGAGGGAGGTGACTTTCTCGTCCCGGCTGTCTTAGGCATGACCGCCTCCTTGACCTTTGCCGGGATCTGGCGAGTCAACCTCGGCGGCTGTGGCTTTTTGGCCTTCGCGAGTTTTGGCTCAAGGCCTTTTTTTGAACGGTCAGTGGCTGGGGGAGAACGAGGCGTCAATATTGACGTTTCGAATGGGTTCCCACCGGGCGACGAGGTCGCAGCGGCCCCTTTCTCCGGCGTCGACATTTCCGAGAGTTGACTTCGGAAAACGCGCCGAAAGAATAGAAATGTACGAAAGAAAATAAGCACCGACAACAGTGATATCGAACGACAATGAGAATAAAGAAGGAAAGGTGCTCCCCTGCCACGCAAAAAAAATTGACAACGCAGATAAGAGAGCGCGCTCGAAATCAGAGCGTTCCAAAATAAGAGAAAGAGAACGATATAAACCACAAAAGCAACAAGAGCGCTCGACTTCTACAAGTCCCGGAGGGAAAATACGACAACAGAACGAAAGACGCTCCTCGAGCACGCGAAGAATAGAAAGTGCAGACAAGAGAGCGCGCCCGAAAGCAAAATACTGTCTCTCATACACTGTGGTGCCCTTCTGTGGCACCCGAGTGTCGCCCGTATGTGGCGCCTGAGTGTACTTCACTCAGCCCACGTAGGCACAAAATCCAAAGAAAGCGCAATAACTCTAGAACCGTCCAAAATAAAAATATGCTTTCACTAGCAAAAATATTCCTCTCAACGAGCCGCGTCGAATGAAATATAATGCGCAACCGTAACTTTCACCGCAAAGAGAGCGTTCAAGAAAGAGACGTTAATTTTAAGATTTTCTACCGAAAATGTCACTGCACTTCACTTTCCCTAACTTAAAAAATTATTCCCGTGTTTGTGTTAACAAACCAAGTAAATTGGTATGTCACAACACTTTGTTACGCAACAGGCGGATTGCACCACCACCGCGTGGCAAATCACAAAAACCCGTCTATCTCGGAAACGGTGAATGGTAGCATATACCTGTCACTGACTTTTTTAAAGGTCCTATCCCTATGCATACGACAAGCTAAAAATATTTATTGAAAACGCTACCAGAAAGGCAGCGTTTCAAGAAACGTCACTTTTGACACAACGAAAATCACTTTTTTACTAGTTATTAAAGAACCACAACTCCTACACAAAAAAGACTAACACCGTTGGATACGCATTAAAAAATGAATCGAACGGTATATAACACATAAGAAAACGAAGAAAAAAAAAAACACTTTGATCGCTGTTTAGAAAATTTGACGCGCGGAGCACACGAAACGTGACCTCGCCAGACAAACGCTAGACTGCAACTTTGGGTTAGGTTAGGTTAGGTTAGGTTAGGTTAGGTTAGGTTAGGTCAGGTCAGGTCAGGTCAGGTCAGGTCAGGTCAGGTCAGGTCAGGTCAGGTCAGGTCAGGTCAGGTCAGGTCAGGTCAGGTCAGGTCAGGTCAGGTTAGGTCAGGTTAGGTTAGGTTAGGTTAGGTTAGGTTAGGTTAGGTTAGGTTAGGTTAGGTTAGGTTAGGTTAGGTTAGGTTTTTTTTTTTTTTTAAAATGGGAGTTGCATTATTATTTACCTTGCATATTATGTACAAGGTTTATAAATCAACAAATGGATATTCTGCTTTTATTGAACTTAAGGTTCCATCTAGCTAGCTATTCGATTCGGGATTTGGAAAGGACAATCTATGGTGGACCAAAAGGAACTTCTCAGCATTTGCTCTTGTGGAGAGGAAACCACCTAAAACTCTCCAGGAGAAGCCGGCCTGTTGACTGTTGTCATCAAGCCTTCCGTTCCACTAGAAGAGTGTACGGCGTTTTGTTCCCTAGCTTGGTTAATGATACCAATGTCCTGAATAATCTTAATCATAAATGACACGATCTCTCGTGCCATCTCTTTGTGAATCATCACCGAAGGGATGTCA